>CAOKZL010001408.1:0-600000 GCA_948472985.1 Iguana delicatissima
ATCATAGAATCATAGAAATGTAGAGTTGGAAGAGACCACACGGGCCATCCAGTCCAACCCCCTGCTATGCAGGAACACCCTCAAAGTACTCCCGACAGATGGCCATCTAGCCTCTGCTTAAAAACCTCCAAAGAAGGAGCTCCACTACACTCCGAGGCAGCATATTCCACTGCCGGACAGCCCTGTGTTACCCTGCTTGCTAGGGGGCTCCCTTAAGGGATTCCCAAAATCTGTTAAAATTGTGGGGAAAATTAGCTCAGAGCACTGTTTTAGCTATGCGAGAGGCAGGGTAATTTTACAGGACCTGGTAACCCAGATTTTACAGAGTCAGACCACGCCAAAAAAAAAAAAACCAAGCAGGTTGTTCAGTTTAAAGATTTTATTAAACCCTCAGTAATTAAAGCAAACAACAACAAACACCCTCACACATTCATTCCAGAGCTAAAGAAAAAGAAAGTAAGGAAAATTGATAGGGATTTTGTTTGGGGTGTTCAGAGGCAATACTTTACCTTGATTTAATGCCCAAGGGAGCCAATGTTGAAAAACTGGAGATTCAAAGCGATGAAACTCAAAAAATGGGGGAGGGGGGGTGAGGCAAAACAAACTGACAGGGATTCAGGAGGAAAATGTGAATGAACCCACGAACAGAGAAAAACATGGGGTTTTTATAGAAAAAATATACCTGGAGGGCTAGTTCTCTCCCTGGGAGAACAATAGTACAGGAGGCTAGATTAAAAGCCTTTAATGATCAACACCTCCGGCTAAATGTTTTTCTCAGTCCTTTGTGAATGACACTGACCAAATGGACAAAAGGCCCAGTAGAGTGAAATTGCCTACATTCAGCAGGCTGATTGTGATTCTATTGAGCTGCCATATCAGTGCAAAAGGGCCCTTTTGTCTGTTTTATGGTCCTCATGTCTTCCAGGAATCCCTGGCCCACGTGACAGATTCAGTCTGAGTCACCTTTTGGCTGGGCCAAAGTTTTAACTTCCTGCCAGCGTGCACTTTCAGTGACCCTGTCAGACACATGGAATGATTTCTGATATTAGCCATGTGGAGATATCAATTTGATGTGATAAATTAATAAATTGTAGACCCTGGGAGAGAGATAGCTGATGGTCGTACTTACACCTGACTGTCAGGAAGTTCTTCCTGAGGTTCAGGTGGAATCTCCTTTCCTGCAGCTTGAATCCATTGCTCCTTGTCCTGGTCTCTGGAGCAGCAGAAAACAAGCCCTCTCCTTCCTTTACATGGCATCCCTTCAAATATTTAAACATGGCTATCATGTCCCCTCTTAGCCTTCTCTTCTGCAGACTAAACATCCCCAGCTCTCTAAGTCTATCCTCATAGGGCATGTCTTCCAGGCCTCTCACCATTTTGGTCGCCTTTCTCTGGACTTGCTCCAGCTTGACCATGTCCTTCTTGAATTGGGGTGCCCAGAACTGGACACAGTATTCAAGATGAGGTCTAACCAAAGCAGAGTAGAGTGGTACCAGTACCTCCCTCGATCTAGAGACTATACTCCTATTGATGCAGCCGAGAATTGCATTGGCTTTCTTGGCTGCCGCATCACACTACTGACTCATGTTCAGCTTGTGGTCTATGAAGACTCCTAGATCCCTTTCACAGGTACTGCTATCCAGCCATGTGTCCCCCATCCTATATTTCTGTATTCCATTTTTTCTACCTAAGTGTAGAAACGCTTACACTTCTTTCTGTTGAATTTCATTTTGTTAGCCTTGGCCCAGCTCTCCAATCTATCCAGGTTATTTTGAATTTTGATCCTGTCCTCTGGTGTATTAGCAAACCCTCCCAATTTGGTGTCATCTGCAGATTTGATGAGCGTGCCCTCTATTCCTTCATCCAAGTTGTTGATAAAAATATTGAACAGCACTGGGCCCAGGAGAGAACCCTGTGGCACCCCGCTAGTCACTTCTCTCCAGGATGAGAAGCAGCCATTCGTGATCACTCTTTGGGTTCGGTCGGTCAACCAATTACAAATCCAACTAACAGTAGCCCTGTCCAGCCCGCATTTTACTAGTTTCTTTGCAAGAATGTCACGGGGAACTTTGTCAAAGGCCTTACTGAAATTGAAATATGCTACATCCACAGCATTCCCTTCAAGCTAGTAACTCTATCATAAAAAGAGATAAGATTAGTCTGGCATGACTTAATTTGAGAAATCCATGTTGACTTCTCATGATTACTGCCTTGCTTTTTAAGCGATTAGCAACTGACTGCTTAATGATCTGCTCCAGGATCTTTCCGGGTACTGATGTCAGGCTGACTGGGAGATAATTATTTGGGTCCTCTTTTTTTCCCTTCTTGAAGATGGGAACAACATTTGCTCTCTTCCAGTCTGCTGGAACTTCTCCTGTCCTCCAAGATTTCTCAAAGATTGTAGCAAGCGGTTCCGAAATGACCTCTGCCAGCTCTTTTAATATCCTAGGATGCAATTCATCTGGCCCTGGAGACTTGAATTCATCCAGTGTGGCCAGGTATTCCTGTACCACCTCTCTACCTATTACGTGCCTATTTCCCCTGCTTCCTCACCTGCTCCCCAACGGCCAGGTTGAGTGCTTGTATCCTTCTGGGAAAAAACTGAGGCAAAGAAGGTGTTAAGTAGTTCTGCCTTTTCTCTTCCCCCGTGAGTAATTCACCGTCTTCTCTGCATCTCCTTCTTTTTCCTTTTGCTGCGGACGTATTTAAAAAAGCCCTTTTTATTGTTTTTAATGTCTCTGGTCAGCCTAAGTTCGTTCTGTGCTTTAGCCTTTCTGATCTCCTCCCTACATCTCCGGGCCACTTGCTTAAATTCTTCTTTGGCGGTTTCCCCTTCTTCCATTTCCTATACATGTTTCTCTTAACACTTAGCTCAGCTGAGAGTTCTTAAGTCAACCATTCTGGTTTCTTCAGATGCCTTCCATTTTTCCTCCTTATTGGCACAGTTTTAGACTGTGCCTTCAATATCTCCTTTTTTAAGGAACTCCCATGCCTCCTGAACTCCTTTCCCTTTCACTATTCTTGACCACGGAATTCCAGCCAGCAGCTCCCTAAGTTTACAGAAGTCCGCTTTTTTAAAGTCTAAGATGAGTGTCTGGCTACACTTATCTTCTCCTTCCCACTGAATGCCAAATTCCAATAGGGCATGGTCACTCCCCCCTAAAGATCCAACCACTTCTACCTCATTGACAAGGTCATCCCTGTTGGTCAGGATCAGGTCTAGAATATTTGATCCCCTTGTGGCCTCTTCCACCTTCTGGACCATGAAGTTGTCTGCAAGACAAGCAGGAAACTTGCTGGACCTTGCTGTCTTGGCAGAGTATGACTGCCAGCATATATCTGGGTAATTTAAATCTCCTATTATTACTGTATCTCTCCTCCTTGAATGTGCAGTCATTTTGTTGAGGAAGACGTCATCAAAGTCCTCAGCCTGGGTTGGAGGTCTGTAGTAAACCGCTACCAGAATATCCCTATTGTTTCTCACTCCCTTAATTCTTACCCAGATGCTCTCGATCTGGCTTTCTGGGTTTAAGTCATGGATCTCTTCACAGGTGAAAACATCCTTGACATGCAAGGCTACTTCTCCTCCTTTCTTGTTTGGTCTATTTTTACAAAATAGGCTATACCGCTCTATTCCTATATTCCAGTCATGAGACTCCTCCCACCAGGTTTCAGTGATGCCTATCAAATCATATTTATTTTGTTGTACTAGGAGTTCAAGTTCATCCTGCTTGTTTCCCATACTCAGTGCATTAGTGTAGAGACACTTAAGTCCCCGGGCCCTTCCTGCAAGTCCCGTACTATTGTTTCTACTCCTCCCGCCATTGGCCACTTGTACTACTTTTCCAGTATCATTTGGGCCTTTTCCCCCTGCGCTCGCCAAGTCCCTGCCCTGAATAATATTGTCTCCCACCCCAGCGGAACTTAGTTTAAAGACCTCTTAATCCTCCTTGCGAGACTGTTTGCAAAAACATGCCTGCCAAGTTTTGTGAGGTGCAGCCCATCCCTCACCAGAAGCCCACGTTCATGGAAATTCAGACCATGTTCCAAAAACCCAAACCGTTGCCGGCGGCACCACCGTTGTTGACCTCTGCTATTGTCCTTTCCCTACGTGCACCGTATCCTTGAACAGGGAGGAGAGATGAAATGACCATCTGCGCACCAAGGTCCTTAAGCTTCGTCCCCATAAGCTCATAGTCCTTTGCGATGTGGTAAAAGCTGCTCCTCGCAGTGTCATTGATTCCGACATGAACCAAAATGAGGGGCTTATGGTCAGTGGGTTTGACCAGCCTGGTTAGCCTCTCTGTTATGTGGTTGATCCTGGCCCCTGGAAGACAGCAGACCTCTCAATTGAGCTTGTCCGGTTTGCAAATTGCCCTTTCGGTTCCTCTGAGCAAAGAGTCCCCAACAACCAGAACTCGCCTCCTCTGAGGCTTGTCCTGGTCCCCTCGACGAGCATGTTCCACTAGGACTGCCTGGGCATTCTGTTGAGGTTGGGAGCATTGACGTAGTTCCTGTTGCCGAAGTTGGATTTCTTCTTGTTGACATTCTGTTCCCTCCGCATGGCGCTCCTCATTGTTCGTAAGGCCAAGAACTTTGACGCGATTGTGCAGGTGAAGAGTCTCTGTTGCCTTCCTGGTCCTTCTACTCCTCCGTGCGACATTCGCCCAAGTCTCCATTTCCTGGCACAGTGTGCTGACTTGCTGATCTGGCAGCTCCTCCGTGGCTTCGGTCTTCCGGTAGGTCTTCTCTGCCCTATCCAAAAACTCCTCCCCTTCCCTAATAAGATGAAGATCAGAAACTCGTGCCTCCAGCCGGCATACCTTCTCCTCCAAGAAGGTGACCAGCTTGCACTTGGTGCAGGTGTACCCGAGAACATCTTGTGGCAAGAAAAGGAACATCCCACAAGTGTTACAGGTGACTGCGGTAGCTCCCTCACCTTCCATCCTTGAAACTACAGAGAGCAGTACAGTACGTAATTCTAGAAAGAAGAACTAGGCTTTCTTTCTGAACTTCAGGTGTATAAGCTACGTCTGCTCTACCGAATGCCAAGGGTTAAACTTGGAGGACTGAAGTAGAGTACTTTAGGTGCGTGCGCCGAAGGCGCTTGCCGTTGGAAGCTCCTAATAAAGCTCCTCCCCCTAGTTGGCTCCTCCTCCTCGTTAGTCAGACCATGTGCTCAGGGAAAGCATACGGCCAGCCCAAAGAGACTAAACAAACACAAGCAAGACTAAACTTATATTAGGACTATATACGTCAAAGCTGAGGTTATCCACAACGTTGCACAAAGTGTTGGGGGTCTTTTCAACTCCTTCTTCTACTTACAGCACCCCATAATTTCCCCTTCCATAAAGAATGCTGTTTCCTGCCGCAACAATATACCTATCTATAACGTACCTGTGGCAGCTAGGGCTATTTGGGTTGTCAGGGCCTGGCCCTGAGTCTTCAGTTTTCATGAGTCATACTGGAAGCGGGAGATAAGGGTGTAAATTCTCCTGGCCTGGTGGGCTCAGGTCCAGGCAAAAGGAAAAGACAGTGTGCAGATCTCCAGCTCACCTAGCACATAGAGTAGTTGGCTACCATTTGCCAAACGCACACCCTTTCCGCACGGTGTACTCACTGCGTAGCTGCGACAGCTTGGGGAGGCTTGCAGCCGCACGACATCGTCGCTGTTAAATTGATGTTAGGTTGCTGCCGTGCCTTTGCATGTTGCTAAAGCGTCGTATTTGAGCAATGGAAAAAGTGCGTTTTCACTCCCTGAAACTGGTTCTACTACATTTCTACAACTACACGTGGAACCGTTGAAGCACATTCTCGCAGGAATGGGTGGGTTCAGGGCAGGCCCGACTTGGCACACGTGACATTGTATCTGCCTAGGGACATCCTTCCCAAGATTTTTTTTAAAAACGGGATCCAATGAAATGGGCTGGGGCAGGCCATGGGCGGAGCAGGGGAGTGGTGACAGATGCTGTAGCGTGGAATGAGAAAGCGGTCTTCACCGCCTCAAGCAGAGGACGATGCAGAATGCTGTGTCACAGAAATGTCACAGAAATGCAGCCATAAACTCCGCTTCTACGACGCCATGAGACATTTCTGCCATTTCGTGCGGAAAGGGCCTTAATTTGTTCATTGCTGCAATAGACGCTCCAGGACACCTATGTACAGTCTTCCCTCCACATTCACGGGTTTGACCTTTGCAAATTTGATTATTCACAAGCTCCTGCTTACCTTCCCTCCCATTCTCCCCCTCTCCTTCCCTTCCCTTTTGCCCAGTCATGGAGATGGAAGGCACATACACCCAGGCAAAAGGCAAGAGAACAGGAGGGGGGTGTTAATTCAGTTGAGGGGTTATTAATGGCTTTTTGACTTTCTGTACCTTGAGCCCTCACAAAAGTGGAGGGGTCACTGTAATACTTAGCTTCCTCCAGTTATAGTGCCAGGGCTCACCCTCCACTCTGCTCTGCCACCACTGTCTAGAATTCACATCTCCATAAGTAAATGAGAAAGAGTTAGCCCTTCATTTAACCTCAAGATTTCTGTCTTAATTTCAACACAGGAACATATGGTATGTGTACACACGTGTGTGTTTGAATGACAAACTGTGGGCAACTGAGATGGATTCTTAATGGATAGCGCTAAATAGCATCCCCAGCGCCTGCCGCTAAGTTGGTGATTTTGGCCTGCAAACTTCAAGGCCTGGCAACCCTAGAAGTTGATGGAGGGAGAAATTGACTGCTATCGTACAATCAGTACATGGAAGAACTTTGCTCATGAATATGGGCCAATCTGGATGCTGACTCAGGTTGCTTGAGGTTCTGTGACTAGAACAGAGGAAGGCAAGAGCAAGTATGACCAGATCTACTGTGAGTGTGGTTGCCAGGTCAGGAACATCCCAGGCCATGATGTTTTAGGGCCAAAACCAAAGAACTTGAGTCTTCTCCCATGATTCCATGGGGTCGGTCCCTGGTCATACCATTAAGCATGAGACATTAAGCATCAGCTACTGTTGCGCTGTACATTTCATTCAAACAATAAGCACCAAGTCCCATGCACATAAGATAATACTTCTGTTTGCTGAAGTTTCAGGTTTCCAAACTGTGCATTAAAAAGTAAAAAAGGGACTTTCCGAAGGTTTGAATCTCCTGCCTTTGCAAGCACATGGGAATTGTAGTCCCAGCAAGGAAAGCTTTCCAAGTTCTGTTTGGAACAGGAAACGGCCCACAGTGGCCACAAGCAGCCCAAGTTTGTGCATTTGTATGTCTGTATTTATTCATATCTTTTAAAGCAATGCTCTCACCCTGAGATTCCTTACCTTCACCCTGAGGACTAGAGAAAAGGGACCAGGCCTTGAGTTTAAGCAACAATAAACCAAAGGGAAAGTGAGCCAAATGCCTTAGGCAGTGGATGTTGAAATACGTTTTTGTTGTTGTGTGCCTTCAAGTCATTTCCTAATCATGGCGACCCTAAAATGAACTTACAATGGGGTTTTTCGTGGCAAAATTTGTTACTACCTCTGAGGCTGAGAGCTGTGACTTGCCCAAGGTGCACCCAGTGAGTTTCCATGGACAAGCAGGAATTTGAATGCTGGTGTCCAAAGTCCTAGTTCAACAGCCAAATCACAACAGCACGCTGGATCTCCTGAAGCACAGTAATAATAGTTATTTTTTCTTTCCTGCACTCATCCAATAAACTCCCCCCTCAAGCCACTCTTGCTTAAAACATGTTTGGCACATGCTGGGTAAGTGTTCTACTTGACGGTACAAGGAGAATAACAGAGGGAGGAGACATCACACCCAGTGTGTTTAATTCTCTTTCAACTGCTCTAAAATGGCCTGAAGAGGAAGCTGGAAATCATATATCCTGATGGGCTGCAGCGGTGTGCAGCCCAAGGAATTTAACACATTTTTCCTGGCACTGGAATGAGGCATGATGCAAGAGGGAAAATGAGGGTCTAGCGAGCAAGCAAGACAGAGAGATCCAGAGCCAGGACTTGGGGCTTCTCCCTTCCAGGCTCGGGAAAGGAAACGGGTTCAAGTCGGCCGACTGCAGAATGAGACTGGACTCTTGTCTTCTCTCCAGAGCAGCCAGGTAAGGCTGCTAATGCATTGGATTGGACTAAGGGAGGACACACAGTTCCAAATTACACAGAAGCCTTTATCTTGTAGTTTGGAAAAGCTGCCAGTTCTCATCTATATATAGAAGCAAGTTGCTTATTAATATAGATATTTTTATTGCATTTTCCTTCTGCTCTGGAAAAGCTTTTATGTGTGCTAGAGAAACAGGGAGCGAGTATATATGTTAGGAATCTTGGACTGGATAACTCTTGTGTGTTTTGGGTATGGGAGGGGGAAAGTAGAAAAAGCAGGGTGGTGTTCATGAATCTCAAAGATGGCAGGGATCCAAAATATGTTTTTTACCCTGAAACAGGATACATGCAACATGTTTATCCCTCATATTTTCCCTCCAAGGAGCCAAGCATGGAGGATTTACCTTCACAACAATAACCCTGTGAGGTAGGTTAAGTTAAAAGTGTGTGACCAGAAGAGTCTGCCTTTTAGGTGAATAAGAAACTAGTTTTCCTTGCCCAAATCCAGCACTGTAGCTGCACAAGACGCTCGAACAATTCTAATGGAGGGGTGTTGGAGCTTTTTATTTCTAAGATGTCTTATTTTCATGTATCCAAACCTGGGCCATTTCCGCCCTACACTGTTATAGTGCTATTATTCCACTTTCAACATCCTATCAAATTCTGGGGTTTGTGGTTTATTGAGGCCAAAGAGCTCTCTGGCTGAAAATTCTAACCTCAAGATTCCATCAGATGTTGAAAGTGGAATAATAGCACTATAACACTGTAGTGTGGAAATGGCCCTGAACATTCTCCTGTTGCTAAAGATAAGCCCCAATGTGAGTACCTAACACATTCCTCTTCTGCTCATGCTGCAGATGGTGTTCTGGGCCTTTGGATGCTCATAGGGAGCAGGGAGTCTAGACTTCCTTGTCTAGTGTACAATCTATGCTTCCCTAAGGACAGTGAAATAAGCAGCACCTCTCCTCAGCCACAAACAGTCCCAAAAGCCCCTCAAAGACACTCTCATGTTCCATGGCACTGTGGTTTGAAGCCTCTCATTTTGGACATTCTTGAAGCCTTCACACTCCTTTCAAGCTGGTCGTCCCCATTGGCAATGTGTCTCGTGAACGTTGTGGATGACAGACTCCAGTAAATGTAACCTAGGCCATCATGTCATTAATCCTTTGTTTATGTTTGCATTTTTTTTAAAGAAAGACCTGCGTGTTATATGCAGAGACAAGCTTTAACTTCACACTTGCATTGGCTCCTGCAGTGCAATTTTATACAGGCCCATTCAAAACCAATTCCCATTTAGCTGAAGGGGGCTTACTCCCAAGGAAGTACACATAAGACAACTGCAAATGTAATGGAGTACTCTAAGGCCTGCCAGCCTTATTTTGGCAAGCAAATATGGGTCCTTTTCACACGACATTTGCCATGAGAAAGGGCGCCTGCGGCGTCGCACGATTGTGAGGAGCGATCTGCACAACGCACTCACAATCGCATGACGCTCCAGGGTAGGGCAGGTGCCGCTCGCACACTTTTTCATTTTCGGTGGTGTACGATTGCACATTGCTCCAGGGCCCCGTGCGCACTTGCCGTGCGTGCGGAGCCTCCGGAGCTACGGCGGTCGTGCTTCCTGCCCCAGAGCAGCCTGGGAAACTCCCGGACTTCGCCGTGGAAGGAAGAGGCGGGACTCTCGCGCTACCTGCTCAGGAGCAGGCAGCTTGTGTGGAGCTGAAGCAGCGGGGACGTGCGAGCCTCTCGCTGGAGGCTGCTAGCACAATCCCCACACCCCAGCGCCGAAAAAAGGTAAGGTGTGGAAAGGGCAATGGTCTGGATAGGCAATTTAGTTTGATAAATAAAGAGTTTTGGACTGATCCTGATAAATCAATCCCTTCCTAATCCTTATGATGTTGCAGGAGCCCAGAGAACACAGAGACCACAGAGCAAGAAAAAGAGTAATTTATTACGCGCGGGCTTTTGGCTGGATGTCTCCAAAAGACCAAAAGCCCTGAATTCAAGTTTCACAGCTCTTTTATAGACAAAGTTCACAGCATACACAAAGATCACAGGCAAAGATCGCAGGCATGTCTCGGTCCGCCCCTTCGGGGTCACAAATACCACATGCTGCTACTAGCTAATTACCCCCGCACTCAGACCCCGGAAAGTGCTTATCTACAATCTGCAATTACCGCAGCCAGTCAATAAACGACACCCTGGCTACGTGATCAACATCCTAGCTACGTGATACCCTTCTTAAATCTTTCTCCGTTCCTCTGACCTAAGCCCCCAGCTTCTACTTTAATGAGATGCTACTATATAGCTTATGCAGTATTTATACCTAGACATTCAAGTTTTGCTGAGCTTTATTAATTTCTCAGGGACTCTGAAAAGGGCCACATTAAGGTTTTCGTAGGCCTGAGGCACTCTTGTATTCAGCTCCCTGCTTTGCCTCAGTGTACGGCTAGAAATGTTTTCATAGTCCTTAAAATTGTGGGGCTATGAAATGTTTCCGTAGTCTCTAAAATTTGCTCAAGACCTAGGCACTGTGCCTTAAGTGCTGAATGGATAAGGTATCCCTGACTCATGAGTCTTACGGCGTTTCTTTTGGCCTATCAGCTTTGGTTTTGCAAAATGTATTGTTAAGTAACTGTAACTGTAATGGTTTCACTTAATTTGCAGGGAGAGGAATTTTTTTAAATGGCCGATGCTCTCGCTCCTTTCTTTCTGCCCAGTCTGACTGAAGGAGACCATGTCCAGAGGAAGGAATTATTTTTGTAGAAGAGACCCAGAGATGTGGTTTGCATTTTACTATTTTAATCTCCCTTACTTCCCTGGAGAGCTGGCGTGAGAACAAGGACAGGGGTCGTGGGGGTGTAAAGAAGCAGAGATAAGTGGCATCTGGCCCTGCCTGTGAGGGCTTGGGAATGGATGCTGTGTTTACATAGGAGCTAAAAGCCAGCCATCTGTCTTAGGAAGTACTCCCCATTTTCCTCAGCCTCTCCCTCCCTCAGACCCGATCGGCACATTATTCTAAGATTTCTTTCATACTACACAGTTATCTCAGTTCATGGCATGGCAACATCCTACGGAATCCTAGGATTGACAGGTAAGGGAGGGGCATTCAGAATTCTGAGTCGGGGGGTTCTTCTGATGACTCTTGACTAAACTACAAGTCCCAGGATTCCATCGGATGCAGCCAGGGCAGTATCAGTGAAATCCCAGCGCTGTAATGCTACAGTATGAAAGAAATCTAAATCTGTATTTTCCCCAGACCATGGTCAAGATCCTGTGTCATCAGACATGGCTATAATGATGGAGCTCCATCACTGGCCATTTCTGCACTACACAGTTATAGCGCTATTATTGCACTTCCAACATCCTCTGGAATTGTGGGGTTTGCAGCGTAGGGAGGGGCCTTTAGAATTCTCAGCCAGAGAGCTCTTTGGCCTCAGTAAACTACAAACCCCAGAATTCCACAGGATATTGAAAGTGGAATAATAGCCCTATAACTGCAGTGCAGAAATGGCCTCTGACAATGCCACCCACTAAAAGAACAACTCTTTCAGCTTGGCAGCAGCTCAGTGGAAGTGTTTCTGAAGAGCTGCAGATTGGGGTGCAGATAAAGGACCTCTGCAGCGCTCTCCAGGTTGTGGGGTGTGTTGAAAACAGGTGGCTGCAGTGACCACCTTGGGATCCTGACACAACTGTGTGTCTTTAGGTACCCCATGGCCAGAAAAGCACTGCAGACGTTCTTTCTCATCACCCCAATCTGCAACACCTCAGAAACCCTTCAGATGAGGTTGAAACGGTAGGTTTAGGGGTCACATTTGGTAGTTAACTATTGCAAATGTTACTCTCCAGAAATGATGACCTCATAAGGCCAGTTACCATCTCATAAATGCTGAACATGATGCCAGCCCAGATCTCCAGTAGACATGGGTTTTCATCTTGTTCGGCAGTTACAAGATCATAACTGGACTTACATGTGGAGGGAAGGTGGATGATGGGACTTAGGCACACTGCGCTAAATCCTCCCTCATGCCGCTGCTCTCTGACCAAACGTGGCTCAGAGGTAAGCAAAACAAAACATCCAGCAGAGTTGAAAACACAGCAACAAGAAGCATGTGCAGCACAGTATATCATGCAGGACTGCTCTGACCCCAAAAGCTGCCCACGAAGAACACTAGCACACAGTGTTGCCATCCAAAAATATACCTGGAGGCTTTTTATTCTTCAGTTCCAATAGATACATCTGTACAGGTCTGCAGATCCTTCAACACAAGTTCAGCATTCCATCACCATATCAGGTAGGGATATGCTCCAGCAAAGCCTCCAGCCAGAATCAGGGAAGACCAAGAGAAAGGCTTAGCCAAGCCTACCTCTTATATATACAGAGACTAGCTGATGTAACCCCAGCCCGGGTTACATGTCACCATGGCTGATGAAACCCCTTGCCCAGGTTTCATATCACTGTGACTCAGCCTTATTGTCACATGAGGATTACCTCATACTTACACAGTCATCTCCGGGTGCTTTCCCACACGCACATCATAGTATTTTTAATTGGAACAAGGGTCACAGCAATCTTTTTCCAACATTACAATCTTAAAACTGCTGGGGAATCATATTCAAAGTAAGGTGGAAGTACTGCCTCAGGGTTACTGTTTCTACTTCTACAGTCTGCTTGCTCATAGATCTCAGGCAGGCAATGAGGACAGTCCTCTGTTTGAAAGGCTGAGCGGTCCAAGTTTGCTTTAAAGGTAGAGCCATACCCTCCAACAGTTCACAGGCAAAAACTAAAATGTTTGTGGCCAAACAACATCAGAGTGCAGTTAATGAAGACAAAAAATATTAATGAGGAAGAACACACAAACTAGGAGAGGCTGCAGCAGCTGGCTTTTGGCTGAGCTTATTGGAAAGGGTGAGATGCTGCCCCTCCTCTCCTTTCCCCCATGCTGAGTTGAGTGCAGACTCCATTTGCACTTTGAACCCATTTTGCAGCAATCAAAGTAAGCTGAGGACAAAGGTGGAAAGTGAGAGGAGAAGAAAGAAACTACCATCTGTGGAATGACAGAAGATGTCCCTGCCAAATCAGGACAATTGGAAAAGTAGGTAAGAATGGAGACCAGAGGGGGCCTTGAAATTGACCATCAGGTGTGAGATATGTATTGCGGTTCTATTTAGATCAGTGGTATTCACTGTGTGGTCTGCAGCTCCAGTGCAGTCCCTGTGGTCTTTGGGGAAGGGATGTGTTCCTGTCACCACAGTTATAGTATCTGTAGATAAAGAAACCCCACCTGTCATTTGGCACACACTTCCCATGAATGTTGTTGACAGCTGGAATTGCACTCCTGGAAATTTCCTGGAAGGATAGCTCTACCTGTAAACAAAGCATGCAGGGAGCAGATAGATTGTTTTAAAGGGAAATATAGTGGGGTTTCATGTCTCTGCTGTCACCATGGCCAAATTAGGGAGCAGCAAGGGGTAGAGTGCAGCTCCAGCTAGACCTAGGAAGTGTCAGCGTTACCCACTACCCCTTAGAGGTTACTTGCCCGTGATTTGGATTAATCATCTCTAAATGTATCTTTATACATATAAATTGGTGTATTTAATTTGCATGCAAATCTGTGTCCTCTCTTGTTGGCTATGTTAGATGATGTATAAGTGACACTGAAGATGTCAGGAAAGTTTAACATTTAAAAATGGAGGATTTCATCAGTTTTTGTTCAATTTCCTTTCTGTTCCATTTGCTCTGAATGGTGTTCCATGGCTTACCATGGGATGTTTTTGCAGGTTGGGGCAAGGCAAACCAGTGGGCCCTAGGTTGGCAGTGGTGAAGTTGCTGGTTTTTCTTTCCCATGTGTGGTTTATGTGATCTTTCAGAAGGAGTGGGGAACACCAGCCAATCAGAATCTGCAGTAGTTCTACACCTGATGGGTAGGACCAGAGAAGCCTGGCTGCAGTTTTCCCTCTGGTCAGGTGCTGGGATATTTAAGGCTGCTCCCCAGTGCTCCAGCCTTAGTTAGCTTTGGAGCTTCATTCCCAATGTCCCTCTAATTTTCGGTTTCTGCACAACATTTAACTGTTGATTGTTGTTCTTTGTCACAGCTTTTCTGGGCAGTTTGGCATGGGCTCCAGATCCAGGCAAGAAGGTAAATGGTGTTTGCCCATCCATCAAAAGAGTAACAGGAGGTCCCCTTCTGGGACAGTAGGAGTGTGGGCAGTAAAGGTCATGCCCAGCTTGGGGGCATCTGTCGTGGTCATGCTCCCCTGTGGCAGGAGAAGCATGCAGTGGCATCTGCCCATGTCGAACCCCATATCTGCCATCCCAGCTGGATGCCCAGCAAATGACTGGGCAATGCAACTCATCAATATGCAGACACGTTGGTTATTGCCTGGATCTGGACCCTGAGGCATTGTACAGCTGTAACCAATAAAATTTGTGATCTTTGCAAGCAGAGTGGAACTTGCCATTGAGCCCACAAAGTAAGTGTGTAACACACACATTGGCTCTCGAGTATGTCCAATTTTAATTCCAGTAGCATCCATACATGATGATTATGCAAAAGCTCAAGAGAATCCCGAAGGAATTTTTGTTCTTATATGTGACAACATGGACTTTGTTTTGTTTTGTTTTGGAAAGGAATTGTTTCCAGGATCATTCAGGGACACATCTCTAGGTGAAGGCAGGCATTAATGTTCTATAAGCAATGGTAGGGCCAGTTCCAAAGCATCTTCCATACATTCAGTGAAAACATACTTTTTCTCTTGGGGCAACTCTTAAAAACTGTTTTTGTTAAGTTTCCAGACTACTTCCATTTGAAACCATAAGGTGCTGGCTGTGGAGGACACTTGTTGGCAGGCAACTCTTCTCTACCCCACTCCCAAATCTTTGGAAAAATTGTCTAAATCTTTGTCAATTTTTAGTACTTCTTGCTAACATTTATATGCTTCTTTAGTATTTATTTAAACTTAAAACATTATTTCAAGGGGGAAAGACCCAGAATCCCCAAGGCAGCATGGAGGATGCTGGGACTTGTACCCCCAAATAATGTTTCCATGCTGCACTGGGGATTCTGGAAGCTGTAGTTCAAGCAAGTAGTGTTTCCAGACTCTGATTTAAATATACCTCTCTCCCTTAGCTTTCCAGAGTTCTTCTTTTCTTCAACTACCTTAAAAAGCTGAGATTTTTTTTATGAACAATGTTTTTATGAAGCATGTACATCGTATACTTGTAGATTATGCCCTACTCATCCTCTCCCACCAAAGATAACATTCCATGTTTGAAGGTATACTCAGACTATATTATCGAGGACAAGGTCCCAAAAATGCTTGTCACAATAGATTTCAGAATATCATGTGGTTCAGTGGCAGGCCGTGTCTGGAATTTACATGTGTCACATGAATTATAAAAGGATGACATGTAGTGTCAAAGGTATTTTCAGCTTTTTCATCTCTGGCAAGATAGCATTTACATGTTAGCTTCTCTAATGCAGCTGTTGAAACTCTGTCTAACCAACACTTAGTGGACAAACCTTGCTGTCTCCATTCTTGCTGCATACAGCAAGGTAGATATAAGATTTTACGCAGGACATTTTCATTTTCTTTATCATAAAATCAGTAGAGTACAATCAGCCCTCCACATCTGTGGGTATCACATTTGCAGATTTGATTATTCACAGATTATTTGCTGTCACCTCTGCTGCCTCCCTGTGCCATTTTTAATAGGGACTGCAAACCTCATGAGAGTGAGAAACTGTGAATGAGGCTTGTGACTCTCTATTAAAAATGGTATGGAGCAGCAGTGGAGGTGGCAGTAAGCCCCACCTGCCACCCACTTCTGCCTTGTGAAAGGACCTTGATGCCTCAAAGAAATCCATGGTGGGTTGAATATGGAGATTTTATGTGTTAACTATAGTTTGGGAGGGCCTAGAGTTTTCACTTTTTTTCTACTTTCATGGGGGTCCTGTGCCCCTAACCCTTGCAAATGTGGAGGGCTGATTGTACTTTGAAAGTGTATATTTTGTTTAGTTATTTTGTTAATCCAATCAAGACCATCCAGCCAGAATGGAATTATTTGAGGGGAACCAACCCACATGTGTTACAATATCCCAGCATTCTTACAGCCTGGGAATAGATAGCAATGTACCACTTCAATAGTAACCTCTTTTACAGTTAGAGACAGTAACATGTCTGCAGACAGATCTCCAAATCCTATGCACTTCATTTTCAGCAATCTGTGCTCCATGTTCAGCTTCCCATGCATCTTTGGATCCTTTATTGAACCCATATGTAAACCCAATGATGGTTTTATAAATCTCAGAGGCCAGTCCCTTAGTTCTAGACATTGTTGTTTTTCATTGATCCTACTGCTGTTTGTTTTAGCTTAAATATCCATCTGATTTTCATTTCTGGTGAACACATTTTGCAGCTTTGACTAGAAGTCTACGTTAGGACAAAAGAATAGTGTGTGCATCACAGGTAGTGAATCTTCTGTCAGACTACCACTTTCCACTGTTCTTTAAAACCTGCCATCTGTCTCCAGCTGAGGCATGTGGTGCTATATCCATTCCTTGCTGTGGAATTCCAGCTCTGCTAATGGGAACTGCAGGGCAGCAGCCCAAAAGTGGAAAGGATATAGCTGTCTGCCTCAGCAGTGGTGGTGAAGACTTTAATGGTCTTTCCTGAAGCAAATTGGATCCATTTCCCCATGTATATTGCCAAGAGCGGCTGGCACTTAAGCACAAGGCTAAGCCAGACTAAGAAATCTAGAGTAGAGCAACACCTAGACTCAAAATATTGTAAAACTGGGTCCTCACTTGCAGTTTTTTTTTAAAAAAAATTATTGATTATAAAGGGAAAAAAACCAGAACAAAAAAAAAAGAAAAATACCATGTGATACACATAACAGTGAAAAAAGGAAATTTCAACAAAAAGAAGCTTACATTATTATTTCTCTTCAATTCCATTACAATCGTATACTTATTCAGCATATTCTATATCATACTGCTTATATACTTTTGTTACCTATATCTAGATCTCATTCTCATTATACTCATTATTATTATAATAATTTTGTGCTTAACTCTATACTTTTCCATTACATTTAATCTATTACTATTACTAAATATGATCTTATTACTAAGCATCTCACTTGCAGTTGTAAGGGAGAAAATACATGCAACAAAGCATCTGTCTAACTTTTCATATCCATAATTGTATGACAGCAATCAATCCACTTCCCTTGCCAGTGAGAAATCCCAAACTGTGGCATCTGCTGAGTTTATTTTCCATTGGGTGAGAGATGTTATGATCTCTTTATAACACTTTGTGTGTTTACAAATAGACAAGCAGGGTCTATTTTAAGCAAAAAGACTTATTTTAAAAGGCAATAGGACTCATGCAGAGAAAAACCACTGCTGGAAATGCCAGCAAAACGTGGGCACATTTTATCATCTGTGGTGAACATGTCCCATTGCTAAAAAATATTGGTCAAAGATACAAATTGCTATGTCAGAGATATTTCAGACCATGATTCCATTAAATCCAAGGCCATTTCTGCGCCTTACCTTTTTTAGGTGCTGGGGTGCGGGGATCATGCAAGCAGCCTCCAGAAAGAGGTTCTCGCGGCCCCGCTGCTTCAGTTCCTCACGAGCTGCCTGCTCCTGAGCAGGTAGTGCGAGAGCCCCACTTCTTCCTTCTGCAGCGCAGCCTGGGAGTTTCCCAGGCTGCACCAGGGCAGGAAGCACGACCACCATGGCTCCGGAGGTTCTGCACGCACGGCAAGTGCGCATGGGGCCCTGGAGCAATGCGCGATCGTGCACCATTTTCGGCTCAAAGCCAGAAATGAAAAAGTGCACGAGTGGCACCTGCCCTACCCTGGAGCGTTGTGCGATTGTGAGTGTGCCGTGCAGATCGCTCCTGACAATTGCGCAATGCTCCAGGTGCCCTTTCGCATGGCAAATGCAGTGCAAAAAGGGCCCAAGAGGGTTTTTTCTTTTAAACATGACCCATATGTTTCAGAAAGAATTTCTCAAGAAATACTGCCAGATTGCAAGAATCAAACTTGCTAAACTGGAAATCTTGAGACATTCCCAATCTTGAAAGATGGCTAAACGAAATGAAAGAATATGATATGTTACCTCGTAAATTAAATGGAAAGTCAATCGACAATCTAGAAGAAGAATGGTTGCCAGTAATTAACTACACAAACAAGAAATGGGCCTTTTTCCAAAATAGAAATGCAAAATAAGAATAGAATTGACTCTAATGTAGAGTAATTACTGGTTCTAGTGTTATTCTTAGCGCTAGCGCTTATTTAAATAAACTCCTGCTAACATAAACTCAGAAAAACAAATATACATCTTACTACAGCGAAAATTAATACATAATACTAGAACTCTACGCTAAGTGTCAAATTTCAATATTGATATTTCATTGAATCTGTAAGTGTTGTAGTGATATATGACTTGATTGTAGATGAACAAGAAAACATAATTTACAGGGAATACAGAAAACTAGTTAAGGGCAGTTTCTTTAGGTACCCTCTAATATACACAATGTCTTTGGTAATAGGTAAGAGGAAGTAATGGCAGAATGACAGAGAGGATTTGTGGGTATCATGTTATAGAATCATGAAAACATTCCTGTTATTCTGTAACATTTTACTTATTTGTTTATATGTTTTTTTGCGTTTTTTGTGTGTTTTGTATTTTTTTTGACTCAAAAAGGAAAAGGAATAAAAAAAAAGGCAACAGATCTACAGAGAGGAATTCGTCTGTCCTCTCACAAGGATGCACCTTAATTCCCACTGGAGCTTAGAAAAATTCTTCTAGCTACCAGAGTCAATCCCACCAGCAAGGCTAGGGCATTCAAGGAGCTGTGAGACCCCACATAGTGTAGTGGTTTGAGCATTGGACTATGGCTCTGGAGATCAGTTTGAATCGCCCCTCAGTCATGGTAACCCACCTTGGGCAAGTCACAGACTCTTAGGCCCTTTCTGCATCTTACCTTTTGCCGAAGCCATCACATGGGGATCCCAGGGTTGGCTCTCTGCACAAGCTGCCTGCTGGAAGGGAGGAAGTGTGATGCTCTGCCCCTCCCTTCCAAAGCGCAGCCCAGCACTTTCCCAGGCTGTGCTGGAGCAGGAAGCAGAGCCATTGCACTTCCTGACTCTCTGTACAACAGGTAAGTGCAGGAGGGCAGCAGAAGGACTGCACAATCATGGTTCATTGACGGGAAAAACCCATCAATGTTTTACTCTGTGATTGCAACTGGTGGCCACGGAATTGCAACGACATCATGCAGAACCGTCGTCACGATCCTGTCACAATCCCGTCGCCATTGCGGGTTGTAAGTGGAGTGCAGAAAGGGCCATAGCCTCAGAAGAAGGGAAGCAATTGTGAATGTGAACTAATCTTGCCAAGAAATCCCCATGATAGGCTTGCCTTTGCGTTGCCATAGGTCAGAAATGATTTCAACACACACAACAGTAAGTCCAAAAAGCTAACTCTTCCAGCCTCTGGTTCTTATCTAACTTAAGGTAGAAATTCTCACTACTCAATCTTTTCAAATGATAAACTGCTTTTTGCCTCCCTTCACTTAGAAGGAAATCATCTTCTGAAAACTCTGGTGGATATTTCATTTCAAATACTTATGAGAGGTTCCCAGCTATCAGGAGCCTATCTTTTTTCACTGATGAAACAGCAACCAGTCATCCTGGACCGGAGTTGTCCCAAGATATCCTGCCCAGGGCTTCAGCAAAAATTGCACCTGCTCTCAAAGTACCTTAGAGAATTCACATTATTTTGGCACCTGGGTGAGAAGGGATGGTGGACAGGAAAGAGTGGGAGAAATTTGCTGGCTCTGTCATCCTGCATCATAGCAGGAGGTGCATATATCTTCTGAACAGACTGGATTTCATCCTATTTGTAAGACTGAGTTAGATTTTAACAAGAAGTACAGCATGAGAAAGTACAAACGTCATCTAGTTGATGGTCATAAGGCTGTCTTTCTGGCAGTTTCTGGCTAGATGGGAGAAGTCCCATCTTCCCAATAAAATCATCCCAATAAAATCTTGTGATAGAGGATCACCGTAAGTTGGAAATGACTTGAAGGCACACAACAACAGCAACAACAACAATGCCAGTGTTAGTCCTGAAACTCTTGCTATTGTATTCTGTAGGTTATCTGTGAAGATACAAGAGGAGGCCTTGTTTCTGATCCATCTTGCCGGTAGCTGCTGTCCTCTCTCCTGTCCACATGGAGTTTCAGTACTTAGTGGTGATGGTGGTGGTGGTAGTGTTGGACTTGGCCAGGCCTGTTTGGCCAGGCCCTGAACCTCTCACTGGCCCAAGGTGCACCTACACCTTCATTTTGCCTCAACAGAAGTTCACAGGGGCCGTGTGCTGGAGCAGCGTGCGCCCCCCTCCAGACCCCCCAGGCCCAAACCGCAGCGAGGTGGAGGAGCTGCGCCACCAGCTGAACCGCCAGCAGGCCCAAATGGACGAGCTCCGCCGGCTGGTGGAGGTGGACGGGGCGGTGGTGAGTGAGGTCAAAGCCCTGCGCAAGGAGAGCCGCAATGTCAATGCCCGCGTCACCCAGCTCTACACTCAGATGCTCCATGAGATCCTCCAGCGACGCGAGCGGCCGGTGCCAGCATCCCACCTCGAGGGAAGAGTGGCCAATGCCTCTGCGGAGGCCTTGCGGGTGGCTGCCAATTATCGTCAGCTGGAGGGCAAGTACCAAGCTCTGGCAGCCCTGGTTAACAACCAGAGTGCCCTCATCAGCCGCTTGGAGAGAGAGTGCCAACAAGGAGCGGGCAGCAGGATGCGCCCACAGGTACCAGTCAGAGGTGAAGTGGGGACACATTTCAAATGATGTTCATGTAATACAGGAGCTTTGCTTTCTTCATGGATTGGTGTGGGGGGGTGTGCTCATGTGTGTTCAACTTGTTGTGTCTTCCTTCTGCTTTTTCCTTCTTTCTCACCCAGTTCTCAAAATTTATCAAAGAGGAAAAGATGAGGAATAATGGAGTAAAGAGAGGCATGGCTACAGGATTCTCAGGGGAGAGAATGGCTGAGTGACATGGGCCAATTTCTCCCTACACATAGAATCATAGCATTGGAAAAGACCACAAGGGCCATCTAGTCCAACCCATATATTGCAGAAATATACACTAAAACACTCCTAAAAGATCCCCATCTAACCATTGTTTAAAAACCTCCAAAGATGGAGGCAGTCCATTCTGCTATTGAACAGCATTTACAGTAAAAAAAGTTCTTAATTTTTAGGAATTAGGTGAAATCTTTTTTCTTCTACTGTAATTCAGATCATGGGGTTATAACACATTGATCCCATTTTAACTGCATACCCTGCAACTATCCTGATTTGGCAAGGACAGTCCCAATTAATTCTCTTTCATCCCACAATTCTGCTGCATTTTAAGTGTCCCATTTTCTCCCTCCTCTCTGCCACTTTCCCCCTTTGTCCTCAGCTTACTTCAGTTGCTGCAAACCAAGTTCAAAGTGGAAAAGTAGTTTGCTCTCCTTCAATTTAGCAGTGGGGAGAGAAGAGGAAGCAGGTGGAATCTTGCCTTTCCCAGGAGGCTCAGGCAAAAGCAAACTGCTGCAGCCTCTCTTACCTTGTGTATCCTTCTTCATTAATAATTTTTGCCTTCTGATGTTCCTTGGTCTCCTGTGTCCCTGTTTTCATTTGAGAAATGTTGGAGAGTATGTAGCTGCCATGGCTCTGTCTTAGCAATCCTGGGATCTGTAGTTTGGTGAGCCACAACCTCTCTGGCAAAGAATTCTAACCATTTGGCAAAGCTACAAGGGAGCAGCCCTGGCGATTAAAGTGGGATCAGAATGCTGTAATTCTATAGAAAGAGTGGGACTGTGACCTAAACTTGGGACTATACCATTCTTCTTGGGCTGGTGGGGGGTGGTGGAGGTATATGTACCACACTCCTTCCCTCCGGTGGTTATGGGGTGAGATGGCTCTTCTGTCTCCACAGCCACCTCTGGTGCCAGTGGTACCTCACAACCCTGCAAGCCTTGCCAATGAGAGCAGAGCCCACTTTGATGCCATCAATGATATCCAGAGAGACCAGACTGCACCTGCCCACCCCTGGCCTCCACAGAAGGCTTCGGTCCCACCAGATGGCACCATGCTGCCCCCAGTCGTGGGGACAACCAAATCCACAGGTGAGAGGAGCTAGCTGCCAGGGTAAATGGCTGAAAGAGGGTGGAAGCTAAGTTGGACAGAGGAGACTAAGGTTGAGCTCACTCAAAGACCTGTTCCTGAAAATGATAGACTGAAAGGTCTTCCGTAAAAAAATGAGGCAAAGCTTGAGAATGTTGCTTTTTTTAGACTGTAACCCGCAGAATCCTCTGTCAAAAATGGTCAAAAAAAGGAACTCAATGCTCTGCCTAACAACAGGAGCTTTTCCACACTACACTGTTATAGTGCTATTATTTCCACTTTCAACATCCTGTGGAATTCTGGGGTTTGTTGTTTACTGTGGTCAAAGAGCTCTGGTTGACAATTCTAAATGCCCCTCCCTAAACTGCAAACCCCAGGTTCCCATAGGATGTTGAAATGGAATAATAGCACTATAACAGTGCAGTATGGAAAGGCCCTAGGTCTGTTGGTGAAGATTAGAGTGGTCTAACATCCTTGTCCTAACAAACTAACATACTTGTTTTCCTTTGGTAAATGTGAGAGAGCATTCATATTTTGTGGCCTAGAATGGTCCCTATTGTCACTGCTCTTTCCTCTCAGATTTGCCCTGGGGGGCCTCCTGCTTCTTCCCGGAGGCATCTGTAGCCCAGAGCCAAATAAAAACAAGCCCAGTTTTCACAAACTGCACCGCTCTTTCCTTTCCCCTGAATTCTGGAGCTTCCTGCTCTCTGACCTGGTGCTTAAGCGTTTGGCTAAACATGAAACAGCCAGCTGGTGGAGGAATACCAGCGATTTACGGACAGGCTTTTGTAGCTGACAAGGACCATAAAGCAAAAATACAGTTCCTCTCAAATATATGGGAACGTCCTCCTGGAGAAGAGAAAGCCTGGTCTTCCTTCCCTGGATTCCTCCACTTTATGGAATTTGGAAATGTTACTTCCTTGGGCTACCTTGCCCAGAACCTGAAGGATTCTAGGAGGTGTAACCCAGAGCCTCAATAAATGGTACTAGACCCCATCTGTGTTTGTGATGTTTTTGCCAAATGGATAATGACACCATCACAGGTCTGGGGAATGTGTTTGGACTACAGTTCCCGTCACTCTTCACCATTGGATGTGATGGCTGGGGCCAATGGGAATTGTAGTTCAGTAATATCTGGAGGGCTGCCCATTCCTCAGCCTTACGCTTACATTTGTTCAGCTCCTAATAATTCCTGTTTTCTCTTCCTGGTCCCAGGGCCCTGGCCTGACTGTCAAGCAGCTCAACGGGACGGGCAGACCAGTGGCATCACCATGCTGCAACCAAAGGGTGCCCGAGGCATCATCCAGGCCTGGTGCGACCAGGAGTATGACGGTGGTGGTTGGACCATCATCCAGAGGCGGCAGGATGGGTCGGTCAACTTCTTTGTAACCTGGCAACATTACAAGGTGGGAGCAGGGGCTAGCAGGGCAGGCCTTTGAAGGGCAGACCTGTGAAATGAAGGGCAAGGTAGGGTGGGCTAGTCTCTTCATGATACACCTGAAGTCATATGGTTGCTCTGTGAGCCGAAGGGTGAAGAGCTGTGTGTCATAATGCTAGAGGTCAGATTCACAGCTCCTGTTTTTTCCTGGGGTTCAGTGTGGCTGTCATAAGTAACATCAGCAGTAAGAATGTCCGGCACAGTTGAATAGGGAGATGTTATCTGCGTATGCTAAAGTAAAAGTTTGTAGCATGCCTGTGGGTCTGAGACCTAGAAGAACAGGACTTTGGCTTTTGAGGGGTGGGGGCCCTGAGTTGCAGGGTCACAGCCAGTATTTAGTCTACAGAGCTTGTTCAAGTGAGAGGTCAAAAACTGGGAACCTGTTCCAGAGATGCAGATTAAATCCAGCTGCAAGTGACAGTTCTGAAGCTTGGTTGGCTGTGGGAACTGAGGTGGGTGGCATGATGTCAGAGTGTGTGTGGTGTGTATGGCCATTTCCGCACTACACTGTTATAAGTGCTGTTATTCCACTTTCAACATCCTATGGAATCCTGGGGTTTGCAGTTTAGGGAGCCGCCTTTAGAATTTTCAGCCAGAGAGATCTTTGGTCTCAGTAAACTACAAACCCAAGAATTCTACAGGATGTTGAAAGTGGAATAATAGCACTATAACAGTGTAGGGCAGAAATGGCCTATGTGTGAATGCATGCATTTTACTGATTTCTTACTGTGAAGGGATTCCTTAGATGACAGCTCTATCACCTCCTGTGCCACAGGTGAGGAAGGTCTAATTCCACACTCCTCTTCCTTCAGCTGTGAACTCAGAGGATGAATGTGGGATGTGTACCCCTCCCCAGTGTTATCAAACGGCAAAGCCCACACTGTGAAGTATACTGACAGGGCCTGATGGGAGTTGTAGTTTAACCACATTTGGAAGGGCATGTGTTTCTCATCCTATCTTAAACCCAGTACCAGCCTGCTGACCTCTTGCCTGCTGTTTCTCCCCAGAATGGTTTTGGGAACCTGGAAGGAGAACACTGGCTTGGCCTGGACTCCATCCACTGGCTGACCCACCAGGGTTCCTACCTGCTGCGGATATGGATGGAAGATTGGAGTGGGCGACAGGCACATGCCGAGTTTGACACTTTTGCCCTAGAGCCTGAAAGTGATTTTTATCGGTTGCGGCTAGGGCGCTATCATGGTAGTGCTGGCGACTCCCTCTCTTGGCATAATGGACGACAGTTTAGCACGCTTGACCGAGACCATGATGCTTACTCAGGTAGGACTTCCTAAGGGCTGGAGTGGGGTCAATTGCATGGAACACCAAGAGCCAGACAGAAGGTATTCCTTCATTGTTGTTGCTGTTTTTTTACTGTTAAATCAACTTTAACTTATGGCAGTCCTATGGCTGAATGACCTCTCAAAGCCTAGTCATCAACTGACCTGCTCAGGTCTTGTGAACTCAATACTATGGTTTCTTTGATGGAATCAGTCCACCTATAGTATGGTCTCCCCTATTTTCCTACTGCAGGCATCATAAATGATTTATAATCCCCAGCTTTTGGCTCTAAGGCCCTTTCCACACCGGGTAAAAAAAACAGCTTAGGGCGACCTCACCCGGAGGTCGTCCACACTGTGGGGTGCGCTAGGGCGGTTTGAAAAGTGGAGGTTCCACACCTCAAACCGCCCTCGTGCGGCCGCAAGGGGTGGCGCGGCACGTTTTTTAAAAACCACATTTCATGTGGTTTTTAAAAAATGCGAGTGCGCTAACCTGTTGCAGCACCCCATTTGAAACTGCAGGGACGCACTAGCGTGTCCGTGCAGAGCTGCCCATGGGCGGGCTTCCAGCTGGCGCGCTGCCCTGATTGGCGGAGTGCCGCCGGAAGTCGCCAGCCGCCATTTTGGGCTCCGCCGAACGCTGCCGAAATTCGCCAGCGTGTGGAGCGGCGAACATGCGCTCCCCGCAGGGACGGAGCAACCCGCTTCCAGGTAAGCTCCGCCCTTGCGTGCACTGCCCCATTTCCCCGTCCCCCATGTGGAAAGGGCCTAAGATAATCTATGGCCATTTCCGCACTACACTGTTATAGTGCTATTATTCCAATTTGAACATCCAATGGAACTTGCAGTTTAGTGAGGGGCATTTAGAATTCTCAGCCAGTGAGCTCTTGGGCCTCAGTAAACCACAAACCCCAGAATTCCACAGGATGTTCAAAGTGAAATAATGGCACTATAATGGTACAGGGGGAAATGGCCTATGAGATATACTTCTTCGAGTGTGGATGTCATTAGCACACTACTGCCTAGTATTTAATAATGATAAGCTTAACCTTGAAAACCAGTAATTGGCTTTTCCTGCCAACAGTGACTGTATGTCAGTTTATGATGATGTAAATACCAAACAGGATGCCAGCCCATGTTTTCAATAAGGAAAGTCAAGTCACCGAGATATTCGGTCAAAGTCAGGATTTGTAGTTGAGGAGCGTTTTGAAACACATTTTCTCCATGAACTATGCTCTCTGGGATATTTAAATCCTACCTTGATGCTTCTGTTTTAGGATGGTTAGTGTTAGGTCTGAAGTAGAAGACATTTCCGCACTAGACTATTATGGAGCTATTATTTCACTTTCACTATCCTATGGAATCTTGGAGTTTGCAGTTTAGAGAGGGGCCGAGGGGCCCCTCTTAAACTGCAAACCCCTGGATTCCATAGGATAGTGAAAGTGGAATAATAGCGCTTTAACAGTCTAGTGCTGAAATGACCCTATTCTTAGTTCCGAATATAATAAACTAATTAAATCCATTGATGTTATATAAATGTTAACTTAGCAATATTGATCCATTGATTCCATGAGGCTACTCTAGGTAGAACAGACCTTAGACTAGAGACAGAAGAATGAGATTAAGAAAATATAGTCCTAGATTTTCAGCAAAAGAAGATAGGTCACTCCATACTGGAAAACACAATGGACTCCAGGGAATATATAGCATGAAGATGGAGTTTGCAGAGTGGGGTAGATCTATTGGGAGAGACTCTAATTTTTTTTTTTCACAAATAATACTCAGCTTACTTTCTGTTTCTTTTATCTGTATGTGTTTTTGTGTTTCCCATGTCTATTTTTAGGTGAGATGGAAAACATGTTTGCTTCAAAAATACCAACATCTATATTAGGATAATACATTTCTTTGGCTAATACAGAGGTCAAAAATAGTGTGCAGTCTTTTGAAATCTCCTGATCTCATCAGGCAAAATGTTATAACAAAAACAGGGGGACAGAGGTCATGGAAAAGATGTGAGGAAAAGTCAGCTTGAGATGTTTAAGCTTTCTGTCCTTCATTAACAGCTTAGTAACATGTAAGTTTTGGACTAAAAGATGCACTGATCTTGTAGGAATACCATCCCAAGGCAAATTGTATGAGAGGCTGAGAATATTGGGCATGTTGCAGTAGGTGCGAGGAAGGAAAATGTATGGTCCCTGGATTGCTACAGACAGCCCCACCAGAAGAACAGCTCCCTGAGAGCTGGTCTAAAGAATAAAACTACCCCTGTGCTACAGAATTTAACCCATTTAAAATACTTGGTTTATGAAGCATGCATATTAAGCTTCCATCCTGTCCTGCAGAGTAACATACCTATGCAAATTTGTTGCCTCAACTAAAGCATTCTTCTTTTTTGGAAGACAACACTTAACACTTCTGTTTGGACAATGCATGAAGAGTATGTACTTTGAGTGTGTCTTCTGGACAGTGGCTCTCACATACTCCATAACTGTGCTGATTCGGCAGGGACAGTTCCAAGTAATCCTTGTCATTCCATTCCACTGTTTTGTCTGATTTTAAAATGTCCCAGTTTCTCCTACCCCTTTGTCCTTAGCCTACTACCATTGTTGAAAACTGAGTTGAAGGGGAAAAACGTAGTTTGTAGCCAATTTTCCGCAGGGAGAGAGGAAGGAAGACGGCAGAATTTGCCCTGCCCTGTAGACTCAAGAAAAGCAAACTTCTACCATCTTGACCATGCTCTGATGTTGTTTGGGCACATTTGTCCCAGTGTTCCTCTGAGAAATGTTGGGGGGTATGTTTGTGGCTTTCCTGATTGAAGCCATTGCATAGCTCTTCTATCTTTCCCTTCTTAATATTGCTGCAGTGAGCCTTAGACTTTGAGATCCTGCACTGCATTCCCTTAGAGAGCCCCTGCCCCAGAGGGCATCATCTTAAGTTAACTCACAGTTCCAAACTTGTTTCTCTCTTTTTCATTTGTCTAACTAAATCCAAAACTAGCTCTTGTTTCTTTGCCTTCTCCTATTCATGTTCCCAAACATGGTTGGGTTCTGCACTGACTGAAGAATCCCAGCCATCACAAGAACTTCTGTCTTTACTTCCAAAGGCACAGCTGAAACATCAACTGATCAGTGATGAAGGACTAAGGAGAAAGCAGGCTAGGGAAGGGCAGGGACCCAAAACTCTACTGTATGGAATTTTGAGATCGGTATATCACTATGAGTATGAGGAATCAGGATGGACATGAATGCACAAGAAAATGAAACCCAGAACAATATAGAATGGGGTGGGGAAAGTACAATCTGGGGGCAGCATGCAGCCCACAGAAACCATTTCTGTGGACCCCAAACCCCATGCCGGGCATCTGAAGCCCCCTTAGCCCACACAGATCATGTTTTTCAGGACAGTTTTCACCAAAAAAACCCAAATTCACACAGGTGCAAAAACCCCTTCTGAACCCTTAGAATACCTACACATCTCAAATACCTCAACTTCCCTCCAAAATGGTGACAGGAAGTTCCCCAGAGTTGTTTATATTAGGAATCTGGCAGGAAAATTCAAATTTTGGTAAACAACAAAGAATGGTACAATACATGCTACTAGCAGCAACATTAGTTTATGCAAAGTATTGGAAAAAGACAGAAATCCTAACAGTAAATGGATGGCTCAGTAGATTGATGACAATTGTGGAAATGGATAAATTGACAGAGAAGTTAAAAGGTGTTCCAGAGCAAGATTTTGTAAAAAAATTGGCAGTTATTGATTGAATACTTGAGAAAAAATGAGGGTGAAATAATGATTTTGCTATAGTTGTTTTGTTTTGTGATGAGTAGAATATGTTAAAAGTTTTATATCATGCAAAGGAGTTAAAGAAAATTATAAAAACTTTCTTTTTTTCTTAGTGGATGCATTATAATCAGTTTACAATTAACAACTATATAGTATATAGTTCAGATATTAAATATATACATATGAACATATACATATTTACATATATAAAATATATTTTACATATTAAATAATTTTTACTATAAAAATAATATTAATCAGTAAATGTCAATTTCAGTGACATTAACTTTATTACACTAGTATTTGCATCAGTAGTTGATTGTTGGGGTGGAAGCCACTTTTTAACTGTGTGTTATTTATATTTTGAGTTAACTGCTTATTTAGATTAGATGGATTTAGTAGTTATTGTTTAGGTAGATAGATAGTTTAATTTAGAATATTTTTTTTAATATGCATTGTCTATTGTCTGGTTTCTTATATGTTATGTTATGTTCTTGTCATTTTTATATATATCCAATAAAATTTTAAAAAATGGTGATGGGAAGTGACACAATGTCACTTCTGGTCTCCATTTTGGAAGAACAATGGAAGTATTTTGGTGTGTTGGGGAGTGCAGCCTGTCAGTGGTTGGGGTAGAAAACTGACTCTGAATTTCCACACAGTTGTCCACCTTTGGTATAAAGGCAACAGTGTAGGGTTGGGACTTGGGATACTGAATATCTAGTCTCCATTTAGTCATGAAACTCACTGGGTGGATAACCTTGAACGGGTCAGCCTCCCTCTCAACGTGACCCACCTCAGACGGTTATCTTGAGCTCATTAAAGGTAACATGTAACTTAGCAATAAATAAGAAATGAATACATATATACAGAAACATCACAGCTTTTACCCATGATAATGTAGTTTGTAAGGACATAAATCTTCATTTCTTTACAGCATGTAAGAACAAACATTTTCTCCTCACTGGGCAGGATCTGCAGAATTTTCGTCCTTTTTTCCTATGGTTTTTAACATTTTTGTTAACCTTTGTTGTGAAAAAAAATTGCAAAAAGCTCATTTCTTGCACAAAACCAACATTTTCATGTGAAATGCAGCATATTTTACACAAACCACAGAATTCTGGCATCTTTTTTTTAATAAAAAATATCTGGAATTGCAGACTATCCCACACTGGTTGATAGAGTGCTTTAATGTGTCAGTATACCCTTTCTTATAATAGGTGAGAAAACATTGCAAATAGTCACCAGCTTCCCAGTAGTTTGTTATGAGGATGAGAATACACTATTAGCAATTCATAGAAAGCCAATTCCCAGAGTTGCCTAAGGAGAACCTCTGGCACTTTTTGGTTGTGCAGAGATAGCATGAAGGTTATGTGTGAGTGTGTGGATGTGTGTGTGCCTTCAAGTTGTATGGTGACCGCATCAATTTCATAGGGTTTTCTTAGGCAAGAAATACTTGGAGGCGTTTTTTTTTAACCAATTCCTTCATCTAAAATGTAGGGCCTTTCCGCCCTACACTGTTATTGTGCTATTATTCCCCTTTCAACCTCCTGTGGAATCCTGGGGTTTGTAGTTTACTGAGACCAAAGAGCTCTCTGGCTGAGAATTCCAAATGCCCTTCCCTAAACTGCAAACCTCAGAATTCCAGAGGATTTTGAAAGTGGAATAATAGCACTACAAGAGTGGAGTGCAGGAAGGCCTGTAGTCTGCATCACCTGGTATTTGTTGGTGGTCTCCCACTACAAAGGAATTCAGCCAAGGAGAACTGCAGGAGGACCAATAGTGGCAACCATTGACTGTAGCTAGGGTATCAGTTTAGTTCAGATGTCATCTAAATTCAGGGTTTGATCACTCCTCTGGTCCCCTCTCCCTCTTCTTTTTTTCTACAGGGAATTGTGCCCATTACCAGAAGGGCGGTTGGTGGTACAATATGTGTGCTCATTCCAATCTCAATGGTGTCTGGTACAAGGGCGGGCACTACCGAAGTCTTTATCAGGATGGAGTCTACTGGGCAGAGTTTCGTGGTGGGGCCTACTCTCTCCGGAAGGTCGCAATGATGATCCGGCCCACACAAGGCAGCTAATTTTTGATTGGGGAGATAAGAAAGAACACACAGTAAGGAAGAGTCCAGACATAGAAACAGGGGTCAATGAACTCAAACATATACACCTATTGGTACAGTCTCCTTGCTAGCCTGGGCCCAGGGGAAACTTGTTCTGTTAGTTACAGGCACAAATGATCTGGCTGATTCCCTTCCTTAAAATTGGAATTTAATTTTTTTTCCCTAGTAACCAGCAAATGGCTGAACAATTTTCTCAATGGATAAATGTAAAAACAGTACCCTAACCAAAAACTGGAGTATGAATGAAGAATAAAACTGAACAGGAAATCAAGATATAAAATAGACAGAAATGTGTTTTCTTTGCAGTGTGAAATCTGGGCGAGATCAAATGTTGGGTTCACAAGTCATGTTGACTGTATTTTAAATTACATCTTCACTCCTGCCAGCATAGGCGCATTTCAGATGTAACAACAGATCACGACTGAAGAACTCCACTACACAGGAACTGACTTCCTCACATTGCCAGAGTGTTGCTTATGCTGGCATGACTTAAGCAGAGCCAAGCACTGATGTACTTTTGTTTTCTGCCACAAGATGTCCCAGTCTCTTTAGGCATATTCACTTCCATAATGTATGTGAGATGGAAAAGAATTCCATTGGAGCTGAGATTCTGGGCGAAAGTATGTATTTCCCACCTTCCAAGGTTTGTTCTGAGACTGAAGATCAAGCTAGATAATATGGGGATAGCCATTAGCCCACTTCACCCCACAGTCAGATACCACCAAACATGCCTCAGCAGTTAGACTTAAATTAAACTAGTTTGTTATTGTTAACTGCCATCAAGTCAACTTTGAAGTCAACCCATGAATGAGAGATGTCTAAGTCACCCTGTCATCAACGGCCCTTCTCAGATCTTGACTCACGGCCACGGCATCCTTGACTGAATCTATCCATCTGTAATGTGGTCTTCCTCTTTTCCTACCACCTTCGACCTCAGCAAGCATTATTGTCTTTCGCAGTGAGTCATGTCTTCTCAAGACATGGCCAAAATATGACAGCCTCTGTTTAGTCCTCTAGGCTTCTAGGGAAAGTTCAGACTTGATTTGCTTGAGGACCCATTCATTTGTCTTTTTAGCAGTCAAAGGTATCTAAAAAATTCTTCTTCAGCACCTTATTTCAAATAAGTTGATTTTCTGCCTGCTTTCTTCACTGTCCAACGTTCACAACCATACGCAGAAGTTGGAAATACAATGACAGGAACAATCCTAATTAGTATTCAATGATCTATCTTTACACTTCAGGATCTTGTCCAGTTCCTTCATAGCTGCCCTTCCAAGTCCTAGTCTTCTTCTGGTATCTTGACTACAGTTCCCATTTTGATTAATGACTGGGCCAAGGTATGGAAGATCTTGAACTGTTTCAATGTCTTCACCATCTCCTTTAAAGTTAGGTAAATCGAATGGCAAATTGTTCTGGTAATGGGTTGGGTGTTGACAAGTAACAATTCTTAATTCATGGTAGCATGAGTAGTTAGAAGTAAAAATCAGTGGAATATCATGGAACATGTAAAGTAGGGCCGAAAAGCAGGCTCTATCTTGTATGTTAACAAATGTAATGCAATGCATAATGTTGATATGTCAATGAAATAACAGTATTGAAATCTAGAGAGGAGTGGAAGATAGCGGTAATAGTTCGGTAAAATGTACAACGAGAAATGTTGTTTTATATGATGTAACCACAATAAAATTTATTAAAAAAAGATAAAGTTAGGTAAATCATCTATGCTCATTATCTTTGTTTTCTTAAGGTTCACTGTAGATCTGCCTTTGCATTTTCTGCCTTGACTTTTCTTCAGTAATCATCTGAAGTATTTTCTATTTTCTGCTAGTAGTATGGTGTCATCTGCATATCTTAAATTGTTGGTGTTCCTTCCTCCATTTTCTTACCATTGGCTTCCTAGTTTAATCCTGCTTTACATGTGATATGTTCAGTGTACAAGTTAAAAAGATAGAGTGATAAAATACAGCCCGGCCTGACCCTCTTGCCAATTGGAAAATATTCCATTTCTCTGTATTCTTTCCAGATGGTAGCCTCTGAGTACAGGTTATGCATCAGGATAATCAAATATTGTGGCACATCCATTTCTTTAAAAGCAATCCATAGTTTTTTATGATCTAGCTTGTCAAAGGCTCATCTATCTCTCTATCATCTAGAAAGCTGATTTTCTTCTGAAATTCTTTGGTGTGCTCCATTAACAAATGTATGGCTGCATTATGAACCCTAGCGCCTCTTCCTTTCCTGAGCTTAGCTTGGACACAGACATTTCTTGCTCTGTGCATGGTAAAAGTCTTTGTTGTAGAATTTTGAGCATCACTTTGCTTGCATGGGAAATTAATGCAATGGTCCTGTGGTTAGTGCAATCGCTGGTGCTCTTTTTCTGGAGATTGAAATGTATATGGACAATTTCCAGTTTGCAGCCATTCTTTTGTTTTCCATATTTGCTGGCAGATTTTAGTTACAACTTGAGTAGATTCTGTCTCTGTAGCTTGAAGTACCTCTATTGGTATGCCATCTCTTCCTGTTATCACCCAAGTGCTCTGAGTGCAGCATCCACTTCACTTTCTAAAATTACAGGTTCATCTTCAAATCGTTCTTCCTTCAATGAATCTGTCATCTTTTCATTCTTCAATGTATTGTTTTCATGGTCTTTTTATTTGTATTTCATCATGTAATGTGTTCCACTGTTGATTGCACAGACGAGGTCTCTTGTTCTTCCTTTTTTGTTGTCATCATGTTCCTCTGCATTGATTATTACAGTAGCTCTCTTTGTCCCTGTGCACAAGTAGCTGAACAGTTACATTAAGAGTACTGACTCTATTTCAGTCACCTTTTACATTTGCTTCTCCTCTGTCCTTAACTGCTTCAAAAGTTTCATCTATTTTCCATTGAAGCTTCTCTTCCTTTTTGGCTGCAGACAGTGCCTTTTTGCATTCCTCCCTGAGAATATCCCTGACTTCTGTTCTGAGTTCTTCTGGCTCAGCTAACTAGTGAACATCTATTTTTTTTTTTACTTTATCTTTAAATTCTACCAGGATGTTGTTCAGGTTCTATTTTGGCACAATGATTGGTTTAGTGTTCTTCTTTAGCTCTACTTTAATTTCTGATATTGGTAGTTCATGATCTGTGCCACAGTCTACTCTTGGTCTTGTTTTTGCAGAGAGAAAGGAGCTTCTCCATCTTCTGTTATATCACATGTGTCACACAGAAGGCCCACAGTCTGAATGCGGCCCATCAGGCCATTGTATGTGACCCTCGCATCTCTCCTGCAGTTGTGGCACTCCTTCCGCATGGCAAGCCCAATCCCCACATTGCAGGCCCCTGGCTGCTAGTATTCTGAAGAGGGGCCCAGCAGCCAGCTCTCGCGATCTACTTCTACTTCTGACTGCTCTTCTGTCCAAGTCTTGCCATCAGAGCATTGCCACGGGCATGGCATTACCATGGCAATGCCCGACACTGCTTGTGAGAGTTGGATAGAGCAGCAGTCAGAAGTAGAAGTACATCACGAGTGCTGGCTGCTGGGCCCTTCTTCAGAATACTGGCAGCTGGGGGTCTGCAATGTGGGGAGGGCTCACCAGGTACAGAGACGGGCAGGGGGGCAGAAAGAGCCATGGGGAGGGGAAGCAGAAAGAAACACCAAGAGAGGCGGGGGGGAACTTAAACAAAGCTAATGTAATAAACAATTATGCTTGGTAATATTTGTCTGATAATTAAACAAAAACTTTGTTTTCAAAACTCATTTTTCAATAAATTGTACAATAGTTGTACACCTGAATATCTGCTTGCCATTATTTTTCCTTCTAGTTTCAGAGCTAGTTATTACTAAAACCAGTAATAATCGAATGCAGAGGTAATTATTTAAATATGATAAAAGAGTAGATACATTTATATAGTCTTACAGATACAACTGGCCATTTGAGGGCAACTGTAATGCTGATGAAATTGAGTTTGACACCCCTGTATTATGTAGTGACTCATGGGCCTCCACTCTAGGGATACCAGTAGAAGTAACATCAGCACTACAATACCCAATACAATACCCAATATATTCAGTCACTTCCTTAATAAGACAGTTCTCCACCCTGCCTCCCACTGAGCTGTATGAGCCACAGGAATAGCCTGAGATAAATAGGTGCTGAAATGGTACAGCTTAAAATAGTCAGACCTGGTATACTCTGCAGATCTACAGTTCCCAACAATCAACTTGAGCCTTAACAAACTGAAGGAAGGGAATCCCAGCTTAATTTTCCTACATGAAATTCAAGGCAGAACAGACCTTTCTTTAAATATCTTGCATACAACGAGAACGAAACGGAGTCTGCTTAACAGTCACCTGCTGGTGATCTGTTGAGTCAAATGTTGTCTTTTTATATATAGATAAATATATATAAATAAAAATGTATTTGCATATTATTTTGTAAATATGGTGTGCTAGTTACCTGTTTAGGAATTTCTGTGAGTGTGTTAACATTAGGAAAATTTCCCCTTCACTCTAGTAAGTTACACTCTTGTAATGTCTGAGATGCTTCTCTTCCTCTGGACGTCCTTTTTCCAACATACACACAAAAAAATTCTGCTGCAAGGAAAATGGACCCCAAATTCCATAAAATGGACACAACTGTATTTATTTTGTATAAATTTAGTTTGTTTGCTTCATGTTAATGTTTTTTCACCCAGAATTCTCTGGCAAGGAAAACCCACATTCTGCATTCAAAATAAAGTATGCAAATCTATAAATTCATCTAGTATTGCTTTATTTGCTCATTATACCCTCTAAAATTTTGAATTCCAGCAGAGTTCTTTCTGCTTGCAGAAGCCCTTTGACACTATGTGCACAAACATGGTTGCTGCCACTGTTTTTTTTGGACTGTGCCTCACTGTGGGGAGGGTGAGGACATATCATTGTTCCGCATTCTGCTCTCCAGTGCCCCAGAACAAATTTAGTTGGTGCAGTTGTCTGGCTTCCAAAGGTGGGTTGAGGGGGTCAAATTCAGGGACATAGACCATTTCTACACTAGACTGTTATAGTGCTATTATTCCTTTGAGGCCCCTCCCTAAACTGCAAACCCCAGGATTCCACTGGATGTTGAAAGTGGAATAATAGCACTGTAACAGTCTAGTGCGGAAATGGCCAAAGCCATGATGAGGGAGCTCCTGTTACTGTAGCTATGTCTCTGACCATGTTTTCCACACATTACCTACTGCTTCTGACTAATAACAAGACTTCAGTGAAGACCTTTTGTGCTTCTACATACACTTTCAGTCAGTCCCCCTCAGCAAAAACAACTCTTTTGATCTATTTTATAACAGCTGCTGGCTATTTGACCTGCAAAAATTAGAGAAATGACAGTCTCTCAATGGGAAAAAAGAAATCCATAATTTTTATTTGCATCAATTAAAAAAAAATGTATCCGGGGGGGGGAACAGCTTGCAGTTCATCTTATACATTTATAATTGACAAGAAACATATTTTTAGATTAAAATGACAAACAAGAGAGATATTGCACCATTCAAACCTGGATATCAAGACTGTAAGACATCATATCTGACATGGCTTCCAGAAACAAAGCTAATGTCATACAAATGCTTCAGGGAATATTTCATCTTATTTACACTACACAATTACAGCACTGCGATTCACTTTAAATGCCAGGGCTCCATGCTATGGAATCCTTGGATTTGTGGTTTGGGGGGGGTACTTAGACTTTTCTACCAGAGATCTCTAGTGCCTCATCAAACTACATGTCTTAGGATTCCACAGGATGCATCCACAGCAGTTAAAGTGGGATAAAATGCCTGTAAGTGTGTAGCGTGAAAGAGATCTTAGCTCATTTGCTTATAAAGCAGGAGGGAAATATTTCTATGCCACTACTTGGCTCAAAACTCTTAAGGTAGTTTTCAAGAGCAAACTTCTCACAAGCAAAACAGCCATTCTTCTATATTCAGGAGTAAGGAAGCTGAACTCCCTGGTTAACTGGTACTTGTAACAGGTTCTTTCAACTTCCCTACATCAGATTTTTGGTCCCAAGCAGCATCCCATGGGTGACTTCCGGTCACTTCTCCCATCTCCACCCCTATGAGGGCTTTCAGACTAAGGTCCTATTCTCCCATTGTGTATCTACATGGAAATACTGGATCACACCACTGGGAAACAAATTGTGCCGTGGCTCTGTTAAGGACCATGTTTACTGAGCCACCATGCCAGTGCCCTTCACCTTGCACAATGGTTTACACAAGCAGCACAGGGCTTGCTCAACCCTGATTAGGGCCATTTCCACACAAGACTGTTATAGTGCTATGATTCCACTTTCAACATCCTATGGAATCCTGGGGTTTGCAGTTATCATAGCGCTATAACAGTCTTGTGCAGCAATAGCCTAGAATGCCACCATTGTACAACTTCTTAGCAAGTGCTACTGTTTAAACCAGTGGCTAAGTCAACAAGATGATTCAGCACAAACTCTCGCTGGCTAAGAAAGAAATTTTCTGTCTCCAGCCAACCTAGCTTCAAAAGGAAGAGGATGTTTTCTAAAAACACACAGAGGTGGTACCGTTCACTCTCCTCCTCCAACTTCCCTGAAGAAAGGGACTTTCAGTCTTGGCTGCCTAAATAAGTTAATAGAAAATTTTAAAAAAGCAATTATGGCTCCCTCATCTTTCTATCTTGTTGTGATTATCTGGTTTCCACAAAGCTGAAGCCGCATGCCTATTTCCAAATTGTGAGTGCATCTCAATGCAAATGTGTTACAAACACAAGGCAAGCAGAAATTAGCTCAGCAATATGCCATCTTCCCTTTGCAGCTGCTAACAAACATTCAGATTGCTGACAGAAGTTCATGTTGAACAGGATGGACGGATATAGCATATCTTCAAAGCCTCTTCATTCTTTGAAAGGCACAGGTGGGTGTGACCACCTGCAAAAGATTCAGACTGTAAAGCTAAACAGAGGAGCAGCAATGATTGATAAGTGGGCCCTGTTATGACGACACGGAGTCCTAGAACCTCAGGAAACATAAAACCAGGATTTCCTCCCCAGGAAATCTGATCTGTAACCTGCCATCCATTTCCCATGAAAGACCTACTCCAGGTATCCAGGGGCTAACTGCTGCTCTCACCATCTTCCTCTTCATCTATTTCCTCCAGATCTTCCAGGATGAGCTCATTGATGTCCCCTATCAAGCTGCCTTGACTGATGCAGGTAGCCACAGTGGAGCCAGTGCTGTCATGCACTTGGCTAGAGAAGAGCACTTTGGGCAAACTGTTCCTACGTCGGCTGAAAGGGTGGACACAGTGGGTTCCAGGTACATGGGGCTCTGTGAGGCAGAAAGGATAAACCAGGATACTGGCAAACCCATTACACTGTTCACTATCCCGCAGGAAGGGAATGTACAGTCACCTCTCCACATTTGCCAGGATTTAGGGGCACAGGACCCCTGTGAAAGTGAAAAAACATGAATAACTCTAGGCCCTCCCAAACTATATTTAACACAAAGAAAAAGTATGATCACCATATTCAACCCACTGTGGATTCCTTTGAGGTATCAGGGTTCCTTCACAAGGCAGAAGTGGGTGGGTGGTGGGGCTTCCTGCCACCTCCACTGCTGCCCCACGCCATTTTTATTAGGGACTTACAAGCCTCGTTTGCAGTTTCTCAGTCTCACTAGGCTTTAAGTCCCTATTAAAAATGGTATGGGGGAGAGCAGCAGAGGTGGCAGCAAACAATCTGTGAATAATCAAATCCACAAAAGTGAAACCTGCAAATGAGGAAGGCTGACTGTACTTGTTCAACTGGGCAGCCTGTTTTTTGCTGGAATAGGTATCACGCACAGGCATGCAGCAGCTCTTTTAAGCTGGCAGTGAGGGTATCCCCATCTCGCACTCCTATTTGACATCCGCCCCCCATTGCTTGTGTGCTCTGATCAAGCTCCCAGTGCTGGATCAGGACTGCTGTCAGAGTAACAGTCAAGAGAAAACTCCCATTACTCCAGAAAGAACTAGAAGGGACCACAAAGGCTGCCCAGTCCCATTCCCTCTGCCACACACAAAAATTGTGTACCAGTAATAAGCAGAGAAATCACTCTTTGCACACTGTTTCTTTTACACATCAGCGAGAAGTGCATTTTGTGAAGAATCTTTAGACAAATGAATTTGGTTAAAAAAATACTTAAAATTGGTTTGGACTTGAGGAAAGTGTATTACAAGGATAGTAGGGAGCATAGAGGGGGTGGGGGAAGGGGGAATAGGAGAAAGTTTGGGAGATGGGGGAAGGAGGAATAGGGAATATAGAGTAAAATAATATATGTCTACAAGTGGAATGGGGGGGTAGATGGACTACAAAATAAGCAATATATAGAAATGCTAAAGATATTAATCCATTTTATACTTTTTTATATTCTATGGAAAAAATAGTATGTAAAAGTAGTGTTTTATACTGTAATAATGAAATATTTGATATATAAAAATTATAATTAAAAAAACCTGAAAGAAAGCAAACAACAAAGTCCTCTTTCAACAAGAGGAATTTTTGCTACCACATATTTTTAAAACAAAAACCTTTCTACTCTCATTTCCGCAAATTGGAAATGGGACACTGCTTCACACGAAAAGATTGTACACACTGGACTGGATACCTAGCACCAAAAGGGTCTACAATACTTTCTACCTCACAGCACATTTGCTCTCACCTTTTCGGTTGTAGCAGTCCTCAGCAAAGCAGGCATGTTGCTGTTTGCTTCGTGGGCCCTGGGTCTTATGAGGTGGGATGATTCGGCCAGGGAGCACGGGATTATGGCAACTGTAGCACGGAGAGGGGACCCCCATCTGCGCCAATCCCCTACAAGAAGAAGACAAAGGAAGTTCCTTTATTTATTGATAAGGTTATTACTTTATTGTTGATTCCATATCCTATCTTTGTGTTTCACTGTCATCTCAGAATGATAGTTATACTGTAGTGAAAATGAAGAGCAACAAGATATCCATCTAGTTTTTCATATCCATATTGTATAGCAGCATGCAATCCACTTCCCCAGCTGGTGAGAAATCCTAACCTATGGAGGCTGTTGGCTTTAGCTTGAGTGAGAGAACCCAGGACCTATGGTGTCTTTATAACAGTTTGTGTCATAAACTGTTATAAATTCAGTTGTGCAGAATTTGTTTTAAGCAAAAAGATTCCTTAAAAAGGCAGAAGATGCAATTGTGTTGTTCTGTGCCTTCAAGTTATTTCCAACTTACAGCAACATTAAGGCAACCCTATCGTGGGGTTTTCTTGGCAGAATTTGCTCAGAAAGCATTTGCCTTTGCCTTCCCCTCTGAGACTGAGAGGGTGTGACTTTTCCAAGGTCACCCAGTGGGTTTCCATGGCTGAATGGGGATTCACACCCTGATCTCCCAGTGTCCTAGTCCAACACTTGAACTATTACACCATGTGGGTTCAGAAGATCTACAGAGAGCAAATTATCCATCCTTGTACCAGGAGGGATTCCCATCAGCTTTCTGAAAAATGCTTTTTTGGATTACACCTCTCAGAATCCTCCAGACAGCAGAGTCAATCCCACCAGCATAGCTGGGATGTTTGGGGAGCTATAGTTGAAAAAACTAACTTTTCTAGACTCTGGTTCCTATCTAACTCAAGTCAGAAATTCACAGTGCTTGATATTTGCAAACTTCTTTTTGCTCCCCTCATTTGGAAGGAAATCATCTTCTGAAAGCTCTGGTGGATATTTCATTTCAAACACGCATGAGGGATTCCCAGCTATCAGGAGACTATCTTTTGTCACCCCAGACCAGGGCTACCACAAGATATCCTGGCCAGGGCTGGCCACAGGCAGCAAAAATTATACCTGCTCTCAAAATACCTTTGACCAGTCACACCATTTTGGTACCTAAGGACTTTGTCACACAGGACAGCCTAATCACACTTAATAAAGGATGGGCTTATCACATTACCTTGTTTATCTTCTTTTGTTCTCTCAATTAGAAAGAGTTTCTTTTACAAAGGAGCTCGTTAAGAGGTCAATTTGTTAATGAGCTCCTTTTGCAAAAGAAACACTTTCCAAACAATCTAGGAGAACAACAGGAGAGGAAGACGTCATGTGATAAGTCTCAGCCAAAGATGCTATTATTCCGCTGCATGCACAATTTACCCGATAAAATTCTGAGGTGGAAAATCCAAGTGCCTCTCCTGGCAGTAAAAATATGTTCATAATACAGCGAATAATTAATATTTTGCTGGACCTTCAGAACACCTGTTGTCCAAAGCGGATGCCTCAATCTGCTTAATGGCTGAGCCATCAAGCTCCTGATGTATCAGCCACTGATAAGCCTCACAAAGGAGTGATTACCTGGTATCTTAATGCCCAGCAGCAAGGCAGTCTCCCATTCGGTGGACTTCTCAAATACCAGGCGCGCTAGAGCCCAGTTCCTCGTGCTGTGGGATGGCTAAGGAAGGTACTAAAGACACCCTGCTCTCACACTTCTCAGCAGGATTCTTGCCTCTCACCTAAAGGTGTGTCCACATGAGGGACACTCGAATTCTGCTAGCCCCCACATTTTGTCATATGGCACTGGGTCATAGCGGTTGCGGCACAAGCGGCAACTGGACACCTGTGTAGAGTGTTAAAGGACAGGGTGAATAGACACTCAAATCTCAACAGTCTCAGTCTCCCTCCCTCCCTCCCTCCATCTTTCCCTCCCTCCGTCCCTCTCTCTCTTTCACACACACACATTTCTTCAAGCCCAGTCAGGTTCAAGTCAGAAGCAATGGTAGCAGAATCCTGCTGAATCACCACAGCAGGCTTTTGGCATGGAAGTATAGCCCTGAAGCTGCTTCATCCCAGGTCCTTTGCTCCTACTGGGGTTTATTTCTGGGTTCAGAGATCTATGAAGAAATTAAAATGGCCAGTAGAATGGTTGAGAACTTAAACTTAGCAGCCGGGAGACTGTAGGGGTTGTAGTCCAAAAGTAACAAGACTTTCTTGCTTAAGAGGCAAGATCTGCTGTCACTAAGCCTACTTGGTTTTGAACATTTTTTCCTTTTAAACTAGGAAAACGGTGAAGACACAATAGAAGGGAGGAAGGAATTGGAGAGGCAAGGGGAACAAGGGAAGATATCCGGAGAAGAAACCGTTCTCTCTCTGGATAGATGCCTCAAAGAGCCAAACTAATGTCTAGGTCCAACACCTGCCCTTTAGACAAACTTAGCTGAAAGTGCACATAAGCTACAATGCTCTCTTTCTCTCTCTCCCTTTCACACACACATACTCAAACACACCTGTTTTCTCTCTGCAACGCGACGCCACCACATACTGTCACAGGGCTGGCAAGCAAACTGTCGATCATGAGAGGGGATCCGGTTGTTTTTGGCATTATTAAACATGCGTAGATTCTTTTCAGTCAGGGGCAAGACCTTTAGTTCTTGAGCAACCTCCTAGGAAAGAATACACAGGAAGCGTGGAGATGCAATCTCAAGGGGTCCCTATGTCTTACTGTCCCCGCCCCCAGAATATTAAAAGGCCAAGAACAATCTTTTCCATTTGTCTCCCTTACAACCTCCCAACTTGTGACATTATGAGCCCATTCACACACTACACAGGACTACGGTCCCAGTTTAATTGCCATGGCAAAATCCTATGGCATGGGGGTGGAGGCTGTAATTTGGTCTGAAACACAAAAGGGGCTCCTTGGCTGAGAATTCTGAAGATCCCACCCTAAACACCAAATCCCAGGACTCCACAGGATGCAGCCATGGTAGTTAAAGTGGAATTATAGTTCTATAACTGTGTAGGTATGAAAGAGCCAATGATTAAGTGGAGGAAGGGAGGCATGAGGGAAGAGAACACAACGTCTGGTGTTTTCTTTCATACTGAATTGCCCTGAATGGGTATTAACCATTTTGAAGGAGGAAATTGAACTGGTCTAGAGACTCCATGCTGGGAGGGCTCTTGAATATATAGGCACACTTTGAGGTTGCAGAAGTAAAATCCATTCTTTGCAAGTCACAAAAAACTTTGACTTGGTGCTCATGATGGGCAAGTACTGGGATTTCTCACATTATACCAGGTCTTCCTATTGGCTGCTGTGATAGGAGGGTGCTACTTGGAATTGTAAATGCTACCAAGTTATGATCAAGTCATTTGAGAAATTCAATCAATTTTAAAACTTTACATGAAAAATTATAAATTCATTCATTAAAATAGTTTTTAAAAAATCATTTAGAATTACCAAAAACGGTCAACTCCTCCAAATGTTTCCTCCAAAATAACAAATGAAATTAACATGAAAGGTTAATTATTACTCCCAAAATTGACATCATTGGTGTTTGAAGTTAAAATCAGTAAATGTTCTAGAACAGATGAATTTGATTCAAGATCAGATACCCTTTACTGCCATCTACCTCCTAAGTCCACTAACGGCTGAGGTGTATGAATCCTGACCTAGAGTTATGCTTCTCAGTTCACAGTCCATTTGCAGGCCTAGTGGGACTCTTAGGGCTGTGATTAGAGCAAGAGGCAACAATTACTATGGAGTAATTAACATGGGAGACTGCTAAGGAAGATCAGATGCTATAGGCTGTATTTTGGTGGAAGGACCTGGTAAAACCACCCCTCAGTATTCCTTGCCTGAGAAAACCCTATGAAATTTGTGAGGTCACTGAAAGTCATCAGGTGACTTGAAGGACGTACACATAAAATTAACAGGGAGTACAACGCCATGATCTTGTTAATATGTTAGTGTTTCATTCTAACCACGCTCCATTTTCCTTCCCTAGGGTTCTGTTAAAATTAAAACAGTACCACTCTATTTCTATTCTCACCTTGACTTTGTTGTTCTCGTTTTGTGGTACCTACAAAGAAGGGGAAAAACATTAAAGCTGTTAAACAGTCTAATCAGCAGATACTGTTGGGGCTTGAAGCCTTAAGTAAATATATCCTCCCCAACTGCTGTATTTATAATTCCTCACACCACTCCCTCAGATGGACAATCCAACAGAGTCAAAAATAGATTTAAAAAAAAAACCCAACAAGGCTCATCTTGAAATACCGTGTACATTTCCATATGTTCTACACATGCATGGATACACACGACTGGAGGAAATGAACACAAATACAGTGGCCCCTGCCTTACTGTGACCTCCACACACATAAATGTGAGAGTACATGAAGCATTGTGTCCCATTATAGTCAAGGGATGTGGGGGGTGTATGCTTGCACTGTCATAGGTGTGTGCACATCACATCCATTGACTATAATGGGACACGATGCTTCACGTTTTTTATGTTGCATGGTGGTTCCTGGCACAGAACCATGGCCTATATGGAGGGCACACTTTATCTGAACAAGTTAACACCATCTGAAGCTTTAAGTGGTTCATTACTCGTATGTGTCTGCCCCACTCCACTCTCTCTGTCTTCTTTTTAAAACAACAAAACAAATAAAATAGATCAAATAAAAATAAAGAAAAGGGAAGCCATGCCACTGCTATGATTGAAGAACTTCAGGGCCAAATGCACTTGTGGTGTCCTGACCCAATAAATGAAACCAATATAATAGGAAATAAGAACTTCATTGCTTTCTCTTTTGACACTTTATTACACCAGTAGGCATTTTGGAACATGGAACTGGTGAATAAAACTGGAGCTTTTGGATACAGAGTCTGCCCACAATGCAGCCTCTCTGTGGAAGTCACCAAAAAAATTGTAAATTTTCATAAAAACATAAATCTACAGTTTACAGCTTCAGCAGAAGCCAGGATATTAAACCAATTTTAAACTATAGTTTAACATTCTGACTTGTTCCATAGATGTTAACTATATGATAGCTTGGAGATGCTAGCCTTAACAAGGCCATTGAGCGACTAAGCTGCTGTTGTCATACTTACACACAGGATTGGCTCAACACATATTGGAGTCTGAGGTGGAAAATATAAAGGGTCTCTTTCTTTTCCTCTAATTATTTGGGGGGGATTCAGCCACATATTCTCCTGTACGAGCCCTAGTGATTTTGGTAGGGCTTGTGAAGAAATGTTTCATGATGCTATTACCCTCTGCCAGTTAATCTGCCTGCTTCCTACTTTTACTATCCATAGTGACAACTAAAATTGCAGCCGTATCTAATAATATACTTATAGCTCAGAAAAAAGGGGTTTGCAATTTCTAAAGATGGAGCCTTGGCAGATTCTTTGTACCTTTCCCAACCTGTCTGAACCATCACAGGCCTCTTCCACATGACAATATTATAGCACTTTGATGCCACTAACAGCAGTAGCTACCTCCTATGGAATCCTGGTCTTTGTACTTTAGGGAGGTATTCAGAATTCTAGTACCTCCCCAAACTACAAATGCCAGGATACAACAGGATACAGCCACACCAGCTAACGTGGTATCAAGGAGCTACAGTTATGAAAAGTATGCACATTACACACACCTACCAGCCAGTATTTATATCAAACAGTAGCTCTACACTCCCTGTTTCTTTGCTGTCACTGTTCCCGTAAACCCCCAGTATTTTCTAGAGTTAAGAGAATACAGTGTGCCCTCTTTTGGTGCGACCTCCACACACACTAATGTGAAGTGACATGAAGCGTCATGTCCCATTATAGTCAATGGATGCCATAGGTATGCTCCTGTGCTGCCACAGGCACACACATGTTGCGCCCACTGACTACAATGGGATGCGACACTCACATTTTCTGTTTTGCGCAGGAGTTCCTGGAACGGTACCCATGCACATACAGAGGGCACAGGGCACACGGTATGACGAACTGAGGACTGGCTCAGCACCACTTGACATTTTCTTCCATGAAAAATGTCTGTGTTAGTTAAGCATCTACCAAGCTCTACCTGCTTTCCACTGAAAAGTGACAAAGAGAGTATTTTAGGTTTTTTTCAGGTAACTCTGATTTGAAAATATGTCCTATATTCTTTTATTAAAACGTTGGCAAAATACTGGCAATCACAAAGGGCAATCTTTAAAAAAACCCAAAAAACCCAAAAGGGATTTGTCAGTCAACTTAGCTCAACCAAGCGGCCCTAACTCCACACAAGAGCTTCCGGCCCCTCTTCCACTTCAGTCACCTTTTTCTTTTGCTCCTCTTCTTGCTTCAGTTTGTCCACCACTCTCTAAAAGAAAAGGAAAGGGAGTTGGAAGCAGCCACCAAACAAAGGGAAACACTGTAGTCCCTTGTGGTCCTATTGGATCCACACAATAAGAAACTCAGGACAGATATAGGGATATCCATTAGCAGGATTAATTTTGTGAGAACAAACATATTTCTGAGTTACAAGGAATGTTTCACTGGGAAGTGTGGAAAGGGAGTTAATTCCTCAAGTAACAAATAGTTCTGATTTTATGTAACAGCACCTCTGCAGGATTTCTCATTTATAATGATAATATAGGTATACCTCAGTTAACAAAACCGCTGACAAAGAAGCTCCTTTCTATAAGTCTTTTTGGGAATGCCAAACCCTTTTCTTTTCTCCTCATTCTCTGTCTAGCTCAAAGTGTTTTTAGCAGCATCAACATTGGGAGGATGGTGAAGGAGAGCTGGTGAAACACAAGACTTTTGGTGTCAGGCTGCAGCGGTGAGTCACCAGAACACAAAATGGCATTAAGTTTGAGGTGGGAAAGAATGAAATTCTACTCTAGCTGAACCTACTGTAGCTGTCTGTGCCTGCCTAAAACAGGCAAGGTAAACAGCAGCTGCCTCCAGAATCCCTTACGGAGCACACCTGAACAAAAGAGAGAGAGAGAAGGTAAAAGCAGCTAAGCCTGTTTCACCAGGTACCCCCAGCATGTTATATAGGTACTAATCTGTAAGTCTGGCCACCAAAATGGCAGAGGATGGTGAAAGAAAAAGTCTTCCCTGGATTCATTTTGGAAGAAACATTCAGGTTGTCTCTAGAAAAAAAAAATGTTTTTGCTTACTTTTGCAAGGCTTAGCTGACTTGTTTGTTTGTTTGTTTGTTTTTTCATTTCACTTACACATATTGTTTGTTTCATTTCGCATATACATAAAGTTTGCTGGAATATGTTGAACTGCTCTTCTTTTGATGCAGCAACCAAGCTCTATTCTTTCCATGTTATTTCTGGCCCTGGTACCAAATTTTTGTTAAAGACGTAATGTTTTGGAAGACGTCTATTTAGTTAACTGATGTATATGAGTATAATATAATAATAATGCTATTGTTGCTGCTGGTATTAAACATAGGATCAGAAAGGTCTTCTAGCACCCAGACTGAACCATTTCTTATGGGGCGGGGGGAAATCAGGGCACAACAGTTAGTTAGAGGAGGGAAGCTGTGGCCCTTTCACACTACATAACCATAGTGTTATGAATCAACTTCAACTGCCAAGGCAGCATCCCAGGGATTCTGGGGAGGAATTCTTTTGAATTCTCAGCCAGAGAATTATCCTCTGGGGCCTCTGAGCAAACTACAAAGCCCAGCATTCCTCAGGATGCAGCCATGACAGTTAAAGAGGAACCATAGCACTATACCTTTGTAGTGTGAAGGGGTCTCTGTTCTTCTTGATGCGTTCTTATCAATTCTTCCACCATTATTACCTTCCCTTTAGACAATGCCTAATTGAGAGGTGCCACACTTTCTAGACCTCAACCCTACCTGGCAGTAACGGTCTGGGTACAATTCGCCAGGATATTTTTATGGCACACTTAGCTTGGTCTAAAATAGAAACCAGAAGTTTGCACTAAAAATGAGAATACTGGATGAGCCAAGTGTGCATCTCATAACATTATTCTTCTGTGGAGAACTACGTTGCTTCCAGAAAGTTGATCCTAGTACTATCAATCAAAAGGCATTGTGCAATCCTCTGTCTTTACCCTCCTGAACAACTTTTTTTCTGTAAGTAGTGTGAAAATACAGGAGGGTGGAACATGGAAATTGACTTTGTTTGGGCCCCCTCTAAAGATCTGTGAGTGAGGCAGGGTCACCGCTCATCTAGAAACACCTGAATCAGATCAATACTGTTTAACAGCACTTAGGTTATGGGGAAATTACTGTGTTGAGGTTATTTGTTAAGATTTATAGCGTGTTCTGTCCAGGGAAAACATCTGTAACAATTTAAAAAATAAACAAACAGCAGAACAGATTAAAATGTAGCTACTTTTTTTCTTTTTTCTTTTTTTGTCACTAATGGCTGATATATGCTTGCAATTTTAAATCACTGATGCAATTTCTATTGTGCCATTAAGGTATCCATTACAGTGAATGCCTGAAATTCAATAAAACAGCAACATTCATAAATGAGTATTCCAAACCTCAGACACTCCACCTTAAAGACTAACAGATGTATTTATGGGATTGCTGAACCAGTATCAGTACATTTAGTTCTTTTTATTACATGGTAATTAGACCGTGGTGTTTTCTTTCACTACAATTTTTAAATAGCATAGCATAGCAAAGCGAAGAAGCTTTCGCTGTCACCAGCTTCTCCTATGGGGAGTGGTCACTGTACTTATATAAAACGTTGAGTATGATTTGCATTTCATATTCTTCTGGACTTGCTGTTTGAATACTTTTTTCCTCCAGACCTGTCTGTGTGTGTGTGTGTGTGTGTGTGTACACACATATTATCTGTGAACCAAGGATGATGGAGATGATAATGATCACCATCATCGTTATTTATACCCTGCTTTTTTTCCCAGGCTGGACTCAAATGGCTTGCAAGCCTTGTTAAAGAGAAAGAAAACTGCATTTATAAGACAAAGATGGATGGATTTGGCCCTGGCCATCAGGCAAAAGGATGAAGTACAATTTTGGAATGCGGTCCATGCAAGTTTAAGGGGCTCCAAGCTCCATTTAGAATCTCAAATCTCAGTCTCCACACGGGAAAAAAATGTTGAAGGAATTTTCTATGGTCCTGAGCCAGTTGTGGAAGCACCATTTAGAATGGATGTCCCAGACTGGCCCCCAGTGACATCCCAAGAGATTGACAGTTTGCTTAAAAATTTGACATCAGGCAAAGCTCCAGAGGAAAATATGCTTTCCCCAGAATTATTCAAATTCAATTCTTCCTGGTGGGCCCCATCCTAGCTAAGCTGTTCTCTTATATCAACCAGACAGGAATCATCCCTACTGGGTGATGGTCCAGTATTGTTGTCCCCATGTGTAAAAAAGGGGAAAGATCCAACCCCAAAATTATCGACCAATCAGTCTCTTGGACATATCAAAAGTCTATGGCAGGTTTCTTTTGAACAAGTTCCAATCTTGGGCAGAGGAAAATAACATCGTAACAGGGGAACAGGCCGGTTTCCACCATGGTAGGAGCACAATCGACCATTGTTTTGTGCTCACTCATCTGATCCAAAAAAGCCTGATGAAACCGAAAGGAAGTTTATATGTGGCCTTCGTAGATTTTACTTCTGCATTTGACTCAATAGACAGACAGCAACTGTGGGGGAAATTGTCACTCACAAACATAGATAAAAGTTTGTTGTTTTTGTTGAAACAATCGCATTCATACACTGACTTAAGAGTGGGGGTTGGTTTATCAGGTACTCTCTCTGGTAATGTCAAAACTCGAAGAGGTGTCAGGCAGGGTTGCCTGTTGGCCCCCTTTCTGTTTAATTTCTATGTGAACAATCTCATTTCTGATTTGAGCTCTGCAGATTGTTTCCTACCCTCTGTTGGAAACAGGAAAATCCAAATGCTGCTATATGCTGATGACATGGCCCTCTTATCTATCACTCAGATAGGTTTGAGGAGACTTCTACGAAAACTAGGCAAGGTTTGCAGTCAGGAGAATTTGGTTATCAACCATTCCAAAACTAAAGTAATGGTTTTCTCTAAAAGGAAGCGTCCCCACAAATGGTACTTGGATGGTCATCTGATTGAGCAATGTTATAGCTTTAAATACCTGGGGGTACATTTTTCCTGTAATGGAAATTGGAAATGCCATTTAGAGGCAGCAAAACTTCTAGCTTAGAGAACAGCAAAAGAAATACTAACCTTTGGAAGGGTCAGTGGAGGTTCCCTGGTAGACCCCATTCTAAAAATCTTTATGTCCAAAGTCCTGCCCCAATTACTATATGGAGTAGAGCTATGGGGACAGGCCCACATTGCAGTAGCTGAAACCATACAGAACAGATTCTTGAAAGAACTGTTAGCTTTGTCCCCAGGAGTACCCTCTCTATTGCTATAGCTGGAAGTGGATCTCCCTTCTACCAAGGCTAGAATCCACAAAGCAGTTATACTTTATGGGAAAAGATTGATGAGTTTGGATGATTGCAATCTAGCAACAAAATGTTTTACTGAGCAACTTGCTAAGGGAGGAAGGGCCCTCTCTTAGGCCCTTTTTGCATGCATTTTTTTTTTGCACAAGCGCCCCTTGAGCATCGCGTGAATGGGAGCGTCGCTCCGTATGACACACTCCCACTCGCGTGACGCTCATGAGGCTAAAGTGGGGCGCGCATGCATTTTTATTTTCGGCTGTAAGCCGAAAATACTTCACACTCGTGCAATGCTCGCGGCACCCTTGCGCATTTACCTGCGTGTGGTGCTTCGGCGAGCCGGTCCGGTCGCGCTTCCTTCCCCCAGCACAGCCTACAGCTCCCAGACTGTGCTGCAGAAGGAACGGGTGGGACTCTAGCACAACAGTCGCGCTACCAGGAAGTGACCTGCGGGACGAAGGAGTGGGGAAGAGGCAGCTTTCCGGTTGAGACTTTTCGCGCAAGACACACACCCCCAGCCGCACAAACGGGTAATGTGCGAAAAGGGCCCTAGACAACACTGTCCCTTTCCTATTTTGAAAATGTCCAGACTTCTATCATTCTTAAGGACAAAAACTCTATTAGAGATAGGATTTTTGAGTTGGATTCCTTTGAAAATATGCTTGCCAGTCAACAGCAAGTGTTCTCTCCATGGTACAGCCTTATAAAAAAAGAACAATATTTCCAACAGTATTTTCAAGACTTAACTTTAGTTGCTCTGAGAAAAGCCTTTACTGCCCTCCACTTCCAAACAATGCCTTCAGCGTATTTAGAGGGAATGTATAAAGAGATCCCTTAGACACTGCATTTGTGTATTTGTGGTTCTGGGGAGGTGGAAGACCTAGCACATTATCTTTTACACTGCCCACTGTATAGGGACCCCAGGAATCATTTCCTGGGAGACCTTTTGAAAGCGAGGGCAGGTTGGACGCTGCCTGATATTATTTGTGATGTATTGGCAGACCACTCCAAATCTATTACACTTAAGGTGGCCACCTTTGAAGTAGCAGCCCAAAAGATCCGCTGCAAATTTCTGAAAACATCAGCAGTAGACTGCAAAGGGGACCAGTTGTAGTTTATTGTTGCTGCCCTGGCATTTTCCCCTGTAATTTTATTTGATTTTATTCCTGTATTTTCTCCATATTTTGTTGATTCTTTTTGGTAAGCATGCTGGCTGCATTATTATAATTTTCCTGCAGTGCTTTTGCAATATTTTGTAATGGACGTTGTTCCACAGACAAATAAACTTGATGATGATGATGGCTTACAAGTGAAAAACATAACTAAAACCCATAGAATACAAAAATTAAAATATAATTAAACAATAGAAAAACATTAAAACAATATTAAAATACATAAACTCAAATTTTCATCAACAATATGATGTCTGGCACATTCTATTAGAAAGGTAACATGAGCGATCAACCTTAGCCTTAGCTAAACTACAACAGCATTACCAAAGCCACAGGATCGTTATTTAGTCCATCTCCACCTTCTGCATCCATGTCTAAAGAATAAAAACACATGGTTAGAAGAAGCCAGCTCACAGATGGGAAGATACAGACTACTGAGGTCTCCAGACAATCTAAGATAAAGCACTCAGTATAGGTTTTAGATTGCTTTGACAGAGTAAGAATGCTTCCAAACAATAATTTACAGTGGAATCACTATGGTTCATTCCCTCATGTTTTATAAATTAATTACAGTTTCCCCCACATTCATGGGTTTGACCCTAGCACAGAGCCTTCCAAACTTTTCATGTTTTAGACATGCATCATTTTGCGACACAGTAATTCAGTTTTACTAGCAAACCAGAGGTTAAACTAACCCGTTACACAGATACAGACACATACATAAATTGTAATAACAAAATGTATGGGGACACAACATAGCTCATGAAAACCTTTCATATGTTTTGAAAAATATGTGACTTATAAATAATAACATACATTTCCAAGATTGTAGCTGACACAGCTACACACTTAGGAGACATACTAGCGTGTCACAGCACACCGTTTGGAAAGCCCTGCTCTAGCAGATTTGATTATTTGGAGTGCCCGCTTGCCTCCCTTGCGCACTCTCCTGCCCGTGGCTGACAGTGCCATCGTGCTGGCAGTGGGCAAGAGAATGAAGGGGAGGGAAGACCTCCCTCCCTATGCTCTTCTGCAGCTGCTACCCACATGATTGTGCATGCAGAGCTAGTGAGAGAGTGAAGTGGAGGGAAGATCTTCTCCCCACACTCTCCTGGCTACCCACAGTTATTCGTGTTTTTTTTGCTTTCGTGGGGGTTCTGTGTTCCTAACACCCACAAATGTGGAGGGCCTGCTGTACTCATTTTTAATTCCGCATGTTTCCTCTTTTCCACACAGCAAAACTGATGATGATGATGATTATGATGACTCTTACTACAGTCCTCACTCCACATTCACCAGGGTTAGGGGCACAGGACCCCCGCAAAAGTGAAAAAAAAGTGAAGCCCTCCCAACCTATATTTAAAACACAAAAAAAGTATGTTCACCATTATTCAACCCACTGGGGATTCCTTTGAGGCATCAGGGTCCCTTCACAAGGCAGAAGTGAGGGGCTGGTGGGGCTTATGGCCACCTCCACTGCTGCCCCACACCATTTTTAATATGGACTTACAAACTTAGTTCACAGTTTCTCAGTCTCATGAGGCTTGCAGTCCCTGTTAAAAATGGCATAGGGAGGCAGCAGAGGGAACAACAAATAATCCATGAATAACCAAATCCACAAAAGTGAAACCCGCAAATGTGGAGGGCTGACTGTACTACATTTAACCTGTAAGAGAAGTTCAATTTCCACAATCTCTTGCTTTTTGAAGGAAGTGTGATTGTGAGGTGAGCAAAGATTTTCAGACTGAACTATACGATCACCACGCTTCTTGACTGGCCATGGCTGCACTATTATTTTTGCCATTTCATTTCCTACCAACGCTGGGTCCCATATGAGAAAACGACAGGAAAAATAAACAAAAAATTTAAATTCCCTTGAGCCATTCTGACAGCTTCTTCAAAACATCAAAGGGCATTGCCAGGAGAAGCAGAGAAGTTGAAATGACTAATTAATTACGGACACTTCTTTTTTTTTCTTGCCAGGAGAACAAAAGTCCATTAAAGAGCAAAAGATGGAAAACCTTCAAACTGCAGGGACAGTACACTACAAGTAAATAGATTCAGCCAAGAAAGCCACAGCCCTGAGTTAGCAAGACCTGAGCAGGGTACTTTAAAAAAAATCTTTATTGATGCTTTTCAAAAACATTAAATTCTACAAATACATGACAAGAAGAAAAAATGTATGAAGAAAACATAAAGCATAAGAGTTAGAAATTAAAGAATAAAGGAAACGGGAAAAAAAGAGGTGATTTCTATTCTTTCCTTAAGCAGTAAATGATGCTCAAGTTATTTCAAGCCTCTCAAAGACACTGTCTGGCAGTTCTTTTCTTCCACTTTCCCTATTTCACTTTCTTATAACAACCAAAAAAGAACAATGATTTTTTTTCTTCCAGAAGTTAACATATCTAGCACGATATATCACAGTTGCATCCTATTACATGTTAACATTTATGTCATAAATGATATTGCATTTTTTAATCTTAATACTAAAAGCTACTTCCTGACTTGATTACATGATCTTCACTACTTAAAACTGTAAATCTTTTACATGTTATATAACATCACTAAATCCAAATATTTCTAATCCATTTTGTGTTGTAAAATCCTTTGCACAATTAATTACCAAATCCAGTTTTCATTGTCTTATATCTGTAATCATTTCATAACCTAGTTTCAACAACCTCCCCACTTTTTTCTCATTTCATTTTAAATTTGACTCTCCTCTTCTATCCTATCCATGAGCTTCACCCCTAAGCCTTTTCAGATTCCCTTCCTTACCTTTTGATTTAATGAAAAGATTAGCCTGTATGACTGAAGGGATGAACAAAAGATAAAAGAAAAGTGCTACGTCTAACTCTTATGCTTTTTGCGTTCTTCATCAATACAAATTTGTTACAGACCAATTTCAGATTAGCTTCCCCTTCTCCCCCACTTAGGCTGTAATTTCCATTTCACAAACCAAAATTTCTTGGCCCTTCATATTCCCCACTTCAGTGCCTAATGCTTCCACTAGCTAAACTTCAGTTTGCCTCTCCATGTGATTTTCAGTCTCTTTTCCTTTTGTGTTAGCTCCATATTTCCCCACACCTTACATATCCCTTACATATCCCCATAGTTCTCCCTTAATCTTGTTGATCTCATTCCTTGGGTTCTCTGTCAAATCTATTTTCAAGTTTAGAAGTCCCTCTTCTCTCAAAGAATGTAGCTCCTCCAGCATCTGTTGTGGAAAATCCTGAGAAAATTCCTGGGAAGTTTCCATCTTTCATTCAGCATTACAGAGTTAACAGTTCAATTCTTCTGCCATCTAGCTAAATACAACCAGCAAGTCAGTCTTATCAGCATCAAACAGATAATGTCTGCACTTTCTCACACTGCAGTTTCTGCAATTCAGTCTTGTAAATACAGTCAGCCCTCTATATTCACTGGTTTCCCTTTTGCAGATTTTATGATTTGCTGATTTGCAATCTCTAGGTCCTCTAGTGCGATTCTATGGTCAACTTCCACCAGACATTGACCACAGAGAAATGCTGGAAGGAGATTCCTAGAAAGAACATGCCTTTAGGTCAGTGGTTCTCAACCTGTGGGTTCCCAGATGTTCGTCGACTTCAGCTCCCAGAAGCCCCAGCCACTATGGTCAATGCTCAGGGCTTCTGGGAGCTGAAGTCCACAAACATCTGGGGACCCACAGGTTGAGAACCACTGCTCTAGGTCCTCCAGCGCAACTCAATGTATAATGGAAACTGGCCACAGAATTGTGCTGAAGGACCCAGAGATTTCCAGCGAAGTGTTCCCTCAAGTAAAATGTAAGCATTTGTGGGTTTTATTTAAATTGCAGTTTTTCCTCTTAGGCAGAGATTTTGCTCCACAAAGCCTGCAAAAGTGGAGGATTTGCTGTACTGTGAAATTCAGTGTAGCCATGAAAAGAAATGCACTTAAATCCTTAATTATTCTCTTTTAAATATATCCACCTCCAATCTTTTTATTTGTCCTGATCTTAGGGGGTAAACAAAGTTATTTGACTCTTGGTTGCAGAAAGAAGGTGAAGCGAGGCTTCCATTGCTCTTTAAATCAAAAGAATCCTTCACTTTTGTAATTTCAAAGTTTTATTTAACAGAGTTTTTTTAAAAAGCAGGTTGTGGGCATGGGTCATCAGATCATCAGCTCAAAACAGCTGCATTTCACAGCAAGGGCAAAAAATGCAACTCCCTCAGTTTTTCATATTCATTACACATTTGCTCGTGGGTAAATGCAAGCAATAGGCATTCCGGACACTATTGGATTACTTGTTCCTTTGCTCCAGGATGAGTTTCTCCAGCTGGAGATCCCTTTGTCTTGGACTTTTACCATGAAAGCTTTTCTCAATGCAAAAATGCCATGACAAACATCTGACTGCTGTCCTGCCTGGAAGTTGTCCCTGAGCAAGGCAGGTGATAACAATGGATCTTGGAGGCTTCTCATGAATAGGGCTGCAATACGTCAAAGTTGACTTGACAGCAAATAACAACAACAACAAGCTAGACTCAACTATGAGTCAGGATGTTCCCGATTCAAATATAATTTCTGGCACAGGCAAAATAGGGTAGTCATTCTTCTCAGCCTCAGCATCTGCCCCATGGCAGTGCAGTGATGGACAGACGGCCAAGATTACTCTCCAAAATTTTACATGAAGCATTCTGAATCCTCTAAAGAACTATATATCTTCTTAGGCTTTACATTTCCCTTCTCTCTAGTCCACATGAATTATTGTACATCTACCAGGAGCCAGGAAAAGCGACATTTGGACGGCAAGTGCCATAATCTGTCAGTAAAGACCTGTACATCCCATAAGCTGGGAAGTGTAGTCCAAATAAATAACTTGTCCAAGCCACTCTGAACTTACTTCTCGGCCTGTTATGGTTCTGGCTCTCTACCTGGGAACATCCCATCCCTCCTCCCATTCAGCACAGAAGAACCGACCACACGCCAAAGATCTGGCTCACCGCCCAATTCATCTTTGCAGAGGATGATGCGCTTGCAGGCGAGGTCATGGTTGTTGGCGAATTGCCGCATCAGCACCACAGCATCTGTGATGCTCACCTTCCCATGGAATTTCTCTCGTAGTCTGCGGACACTTTTCTCAAGCTGCAGCAGAAAGGAGAAAACCAAGGCAAGAATTAAAGATACAAAACTAAGTGTCAATTGTATTTTCTCCCAAAGCCCACTTCTCTCTGCCAGAGAGATGTTGTACTTCACCAAACTACAATTTTAGGATTCAGTCAATGTAGTTAAAAGTATAGAAAGGAGGAAGGGAAAGAAAGGAAAAAGAAATGAATGCAGCAGCACCTCTCAGATTAACTGTTTAAAAAAAAAATCTGGGAAGAGCTTTCACGGATATAAATTCACTTCTTGCCCTTGTCCTTGTTTTGCATCTTTCTGGACCTTGTTACCTTCGATCCATTGATCATCAAATGTGTGTTGGGTAACTTTTGGAGGGATAGCATGTAGCTTCAGCCTCAATGCAATCATCATCTGAACTTGGTGGTCCAGTTCACACAAGGGTCCATTTGTGATAGAAAACTGTGCACGTCTGCTGCCTGAATGGCTGTAGCCAAGAGGTTGAGCAGAAGTTTTGCAAGAAACGTCTGTACCAGAAGGGTGAGCGAGGGCAGTCATCTTACATAGCAGGGCACTGGAAGAGTAAATTTGCCACTCTTTCTGCCTCCTCGCACATACTATGGTAAGGCTCTTGCTGCACTGGAGCCTGAATCCCCCCTCCCTGCTTCAGAAGGAGGAGGGGGAACAAAAGCCTTTCCATCGCACAACTCTATTAGCTGTGTTGCACAGTCTCAGCTGCTTCCTGAGTGCTGGGTTCTGAGGGTCCTTGAAGCCAAGCGCTGTGAGAGGGCTGAGTAAGAAAAATCACCTGTGTCGCAGCACAGGCCATTTCCCAAGTCAGTCTCGCTTCTCCCACAGAACCTGGCTTTGAGAGTTCAGAGTCAGGTATTTCCAAAGCAGTTGGTTCTATACAGAAAAGCCAGATTCTTCTGGTAGTGTGACGGACGTGGGAGCAGAATCTGGTTGCCTCCATCTCTTATTGCTCCTTCTGGGGTGAGGGACTCCACTGTGTCTGCCAGACCTGCCACCACATCCTCTTCCTTTTGGGTGGGGAAGGACACAAGTGGGTCCATCTCTGTGGGTGCACAGAGCTGCTTGTGTCTCCAGTATTAATATTATAAGGCAGTGGGCAGGTTTACGTGGCTGCCTCCTCCTTCTTTTTGGGAGTCCAAGCAGTAGCCTCCCTCCTTGGGAGAATATTGTTGGCAGTCCGATGGTGGGGGGCAGGCTTCACTTTCAGCCTCAGGTGGTAGGATTGCTTGAGCTGCCCCTGAGCATTGCACAAAAAATGTCCCCTGTTGGGTCCCAGCATCTGTGGATTAAGGTTAAAAGAAGACTTCTGTCCAAGACCCAAGAGAACCAACGTCACTCAATCCTGAGTGACAATAATGAGCTAGACAGACTAAAGGTCTCATTATTTGGCAGTAAGGCCGATTCTTATATCATCAGGTTTACCTCATTTGGTATGCTCAATGCCCCAGAATGTCTGGATACCCAGCTTTGTTTCCCTGGAAATCGCAGGGACTGAACCTGGGGTCTTTCATTTAAAGCATATGCCCTATACCAGGATGTGGAAGAGTTACAGAGTGAATGTGGGTGGGTGGGTGGGTGAGTGGGTGTCCTACAATTTGCAGATTCCTTCAGCCAGCATAGCCCATCGCTGTAGTTACAATCTAAGAAGGAACTCTTCTAAACTCTGGTTCTGTCACTGAGCTGTGGCTCCCATTAAATTCACTTGCAAACAATGAAATTTCACTCTGTAATTTGTAAGCACTGCTGTGTTCTGGTAAGAAATAAACAGAAACACTCTCTCCTAAATCAAAAGACATAATAACAACAACAACAACAATAACAATATCAGGATCAACTCATCAAAATTACAGGCGAGATTAAGAGGAGCAATTGTATAATTACAGCAAAAACCCTGTTGGAGAGCAGAAACAGGTGAGTACATTTTTTTACTCACAACTCAGTGGATACCTTCAGTATAACTGAGAGAGCAAGTTGGAGACCTAAGCCTCTCACCAAATATAGACCCTATCAGAAATGGGGGGGGGGGAGAGAGAGAGAGAGAAAAAAGAGACAGAGAGAGACTGGAGAAACAGGTGCCTGAAACTTCTGTGTGTGTGTATCTGTGTGTGGTCTCTTTCACTGGTTTAAGAGAGAGAGAGTAGTGTGCAAACAGACTGCGTTGCTGTGTGCGTGCACAGCAGAGCCACTGATTTTGCTCTGGTTGGAGACTCTCTCCTTTGCCAGGGAGGGGTGTAGAAGGCTTTGCACTTGCCCAAACTGACTACTGCAGTTTGGTGGCTCTTAGCCTGGGCTCTTAGTCTGGGGTCCAGGGACCACTGGGAGTCCATGGACCCCTTACAGGAGGCCTGCAAAGCCCTGCTGCTAGACACCAACAGCAGCAGCAACAGGAATGTAGCAGTAGGAGGATGTGAGTGCCGAAACTGCTCCGTTTCCAAATGAGGGAGCACTTTGGGTGCACTTGCATATACCCCCATTCCTGATGAAAGGGACATGGCAGCAGGTGTGTGCACATGCTCAGACTATGACTCTGGAGACCAGGATTTGAATCTTCACTCAGCTATGGAAACCTAGAGGGTTACTTCAGGCAAGTCATATTCTCTCAGCCTCAGATAAAGGCAAAGGCAACAAATCTTGCCAAGAAAGCTCTCATCATTGGTTTACTTTAGGGTCACCATAAGTCACTTTTCCAAGGGAGAGACATAATGGCTAGAAAGAACTTCTCCCATCAGAGGCACTTTGCTGCTCTGTGCCTTCAAGTCACTTCTGACTTAATAGCAACCCTAAAGCGAATCTGTCACTGATTTTTTGTTGTTTTTTTGCAAAAATTTGTTCAGAGGGGTTTTGCTTTTGCCTCCTCTGAGCTGAGAGAATATGACTTGCCATTTTCTGAATGGGGATTTGAATCATAGTGTACAGAAGCCTTTATAAATAAATAAATATTTGAAAAATTAAATGAATATTTGAATATTTGTATTTAAATTTAGATTTAAATTTAAATATTTAAATCTTATGTTAAGTCTGGAGGGTCCCCGATAAAAAATTATATTTGCAGGGGATCCATAATTAAAAAAATGGTTAAGAACTACTGGACTAGAGAGTTTGGCTGTTAGTAGATGCTTCCTCCCTGAGGGAGGACCATGTTTTTTTTCCCTTTGTTCCTTGTTCTTTTGCTTGAAGAGAGAGGTACCAACAAAGGTATCTGGATAGACTGTGTACATTTGCTTTTCCGTTGTTGTTTTCTTCCTTGTGCTTTGCTAAAGAGAGGGAACTGCCTCCCCTGAAACAGGACAAAGTGACTAATGCTGTGGTTGGTTTTTTTGAGAAGTTGTGTGCGGTAGAGTGCTGATTAGGAAAGTTGTTGTGAAAAGATGTTGTGAGAAGTAAAAATAAGAACCAAAGACAGGATGCATTAGGATGAGTTACACTGGCAGCTTCTGCATGTAGCAGAAAGTTTTTGAAAGTTGCATAGGGAGAAACAGAAATGATGAGAGGGAAAAAAGAGATTGCAGGGAGACTATAGGTGTGACCAGTGGGGTGAGTTAGTACAAGATGGAATGAGGTTTTCTTTCAGGACAATATACAGAGAATCCTATTCCTGCAGAGCCCCCTCCTGACCACCAAGTACAACAACAACAAGTACATTCAGCATTTCCAGCAAAAAGTCATTACTGTTTCATGCCTTCAAGTCACTTCTGACTTACAGTAACCCTAAGGTGAACCCATCACATGGTTATCTGGGGCTGAGAGTGTGCGATGTGCCCAAGGTAACTCAGTGGGATTTCACTTTGGGTGAGGGAATTGAACCCTGGTGTCATGGCAGAATTCCTCATAATATGAATTGTAATGACGATTGCTTAGTAAATACAGTAGCATAGGTACGTGGGGGTGGGGAGGGTGATTCGCCCTGGGTGGCAATGTTTCTGGGGTGTCCCAGCCCCTGTGTGCCCTGGCCTCACCCCGTGTGCCCTGGCCCTTCCCCTGTGCACCACAGTCACACACCCCGCGCATAGCGACCACACCCCTCGCGCCATAGCCCCACCCCCTCCCACCTCCCCTCCACACACTCCAAGCTCTGCCACCGAGTAAATATGCTAGCATTTACAATACTGTATGTCACACTGTAGAGAGCCTATGTGAGTCGTGTGTGTATGTAGGGAATGTAGATCCCAGGAGGTTATTATGTAGTGTTCGGTAATGCCCTACTGCATATGAAACTATGTAACTGTGAAATTATATGTACTTTGCCTATCCTGCTGTTTGGTGAGCAGGTCTAGTGAGTAACTGCTGTCAATCATATTTGGCAGGATTATTGTGTGCTTTGCTTGATTAAATGTAGATACAATAAAATATGTATACTGGTTGCCTAGAAAGTAGGTGTAAATATTAATCTTCTGTTATTGTAGTAGGCATGGCTATATATTGAGCAGGCATAATTAGTACTTAATATTAATCTTGGTTAATGGGGATAGTATATAGCTTGATAAGTTGGGAAACTGAAAGTAATAAACAGAGAGCAATTCATTGGGGTATTAGATGGGCCAAATGCCTAAACAGGCCTTTGAAGGTTGTTTTATGATCTAGCTCTAGACAGCGAGACTGGGATACAGATGGGAAACATGAGGTTGGGCTGAGAGATTTTGTCACAATGTAGGGGAGTATTGTGGACTCCTTGCTTCACTTTTCCCACTGCCAGTGTGTGAGAAAGCAAAACTGCTTGTAGAATTTGTTTAGGCTAGCAGGATAACGTGTTTCCCATGAGAATGCTGTATGAAATCAGGCCGTCTGGAACATGCAGCTGTGATCGTGTGTTATGGCTCTGGGAGCCTCATGTTATTGTACATGTATACTTAAACACGGTTTCTAAACAGGCTGTGTCTGTATTCCCTTTTTCTGCTCTGTTAGAGATGGCTCACTTTGCTGTAACTTAACCAGCTTGATTTATTACCCGCAATAAAGACTGTTAGATTGCTGGCTGGTTTCAGATGTGAGTCTTTTTTGTACTGATGGCAAGAATGTCTCTGGCGGGTTTTTAACATGGTAGCAGAGAATGGTTTTGAGAGGTGTTTTTTAAAGGGTTTTTGAGCTGTTTTTACAGTGGCTCAAGTAGCGCCTGGGGGCTTGCCTCTTGTTAAGCTAAACGCAACTAATTACTTGGCCGGGTCGGCTCGCATGGAAAAGTATTTGCAAGCCGAGGGGCTATCGGGTGCTTTTACAGCTCTCATGACTCTCCAAGGGACTGCTGCGGAGATAGCAGCAGCAACGAGGCATGCTATGTCTATCCTCTTCCTTGCTGTGGAAGATGACCAGCTTACATATATTAGGGATCTTGCCACCCCTCGAGAAGGCTGGGTGAAACTGAGGGAGCTGTATCTGAGTCAAACGGCCGCCGCCAAGTATGCACTCTGCTCTCGCCTCTACAACCGAAATTGGCCCCCAGTGTCCCAATGAGGCAGCATTTGGTAGAGTTTTCAGAGCTGTTTTCGTCACTTCGGGAGAGAGGCAAAGTTTTGCCTGAAGGTGACAAGGTATTTTGCATCCTGAACTCCCTCAATGACTCCTGGAATCTAGTCGTGTCCTCGCTTCAATCCATGGCAGAGAGAGATTTGACCGTCTCCTTGGTTTCTGCTCGTCTGCTGGAAGAAGAGGAAAAGCACATGAGGAATGCAGCGACTCCCACTCAGACGGCTCCAGCTGCAGAGGCCTGTGCCGGGAGGAAAAGTTCTCCGGCTGCTGAAACGAGGCAGGAGGGGCTGGTGAGCGCCCATGCCGTGCGGAGGTGCTTTTGCTGTGGGTCTGCTTCCCATCTTAAGCGTGATTGCCCGCTCCTGAAGCAAGGGGAGCAAAGCTTCACAGGCGCTGGTTCCAGAGGCCGTGGCAGAGGCAAAGGAGGTCGAGCCAGAGGGCGTCTGAGAGTTGCTGTTGCCGTGGGAGATGCTGCTCCGGACACTGTGTCAGGCTTTGAGGAGGCAAGTGATTCCGTTTGGCTTCTTGACAGCGGCTGTTTCCAGCATCTGGTCAACTCTGAAGATTTATTTGACTATTTGAATTCTGCCAGTGTTTCCACTGTGACATTAGCAGATGGGACAAAGGCTAAAGTTTGTGGCGAAGGTGTAGCTTTTGTCCCTGCACTTGACATGGGTTTGAAAAATGTTTTGTTTGTTCCCTCTCTTGATTTCTGTTTGCTTTCTGTGGGGCAGCTGACAGAGTCTGGATTCAAGGTTGAGTTCTATGGGAAGCAAGGTAAAATCCTCAAAGATGGAGTGGTATGTGCTGTGGCTACACGAGAAGGGAGGCTGTTCTTTCTTGAGCCACGACACACTGTGTGTAATGTGTATGGTAATGTCCCACAACATAATGAGTGCCTTCATCTCCTCCACCAGTGCACGGTACATGTAAGCTTTCCTGTGTTAAGGAAGCTTGCTGGTTGTTGTAAAGGGTGTACTCTGAAGCCTTGTAGTGTTTTTCTTGACTGTGCAATTTGCAAGCAAGCCAAATCCAAACAGCTCCCAGCACCAAGGGTTAGTTCTCGTGTGCCAAGCGCCCCATTTCAGTTGGTACACTGTGACATTGTAAGTCCTTTGAGTAAACCCTCCCTGGGGGGCTAAATATTTTGCCATCTTTGTAGATGATTTTAGCAGGTACGTTTTCTGCTATTTGTTGAAACAAAAATCTGATGTGTGTCAAGTTTTCAAGAACTGGTGTTCCTTGGTTGAAAGGCAGTTTGGTTATTCCCTACAAAAGCTGCAAACCGACAGAGGAATGGAATTCCTGTCTGAGAACATGCAACAATGGTTCAAAAAGAAAGGGATCATTCACAGAACAACTGCCAGCTATTCTCATCAAAATGGAGTGGCTGAGCGGAATGCAGGGGTTCTGCAGACTCTAATGCACAGTTTGCTACTTGATGCAGATCTGCCTCTGAGTTTTTGGGGTGAGGCAGTTCTGACTGCCTGTTACATACACAACAGGCTGTGGAGTTCTGTGGTTAATGCAACTCCCTATGAATGTTTGTTTGATAAACAGCCTTCCATTGCACACCTTAGAGTGTTTGGGAGTTTTGCTTGGGTGCACATCCCCAAGGGTCAAAGAAAGAAGGGGGAAACAAAAGCCCAGTGTATGCGTTTTGTTGGCTATGAGCCCAACTGCAAAGGGTATCACTTTCATGCTGGTGGCAATTCCTGTGTTGTGTCTAGAAATGCCTCTTTTGAAGAACATGCAAATTGGGCTCATGTTCAGGCAGCTTCTGAAGTTTTTCTCCCTGTGACTGGTCTGCCAGCTTCACAGCCAGTGCAGCCTTCAGCCTCCACTCCCAGTTTCTCAAGAGTTAAAACAAAAGAGGAGGGAGGCACGCGGAGGAGAAGAGCCGTAAGTAATGTGCAGGGGTCTTGCACAGAGGAGAGAGAACGCGAGGACTCAGTGAAGCGGTCTCGCAGTGCTGAGGAAAGGGACGAGCCTTTGCAGAGTCGTCCCATCCCCAGACGGTCACAAAGGAAAACGAAAGGCCTTCCACCTAAACGTTTTTCCCCTGATTCTCTAGCAGTTCGTGTGTGTGCTGTAAACTGTGAGCCTCAGTGCTTTGCTGATGTTGAGAAAATGCCTGAGCAACAGGCAGAACCTTGGTGGGATGCAATGAAGAGTGAGATGGATTCCATTATTCAGCATAATGTGTATTCTCTTTGTAATTTGCCCAAGGGTGTGAAGCCAATTGACAGCAAATGGGTCTACAAGTTAAAACCCACTGCTGATGGGCAGGTGAAACATAAAGCGCGCCTAGTGGCACGCGGATTCTTACAAGACATCAGTGATCTGGATCAGATCTACTCCCCAACTGTGAAAGCACAGTCCATCAGGTTGGTGTTTTCCATAGCAGCTCAGAGAAAAGCTGTCATCACACACTTTGATATTGCCACTGCCTATCTCAATGCCAACTTGGAGGAAAATGTGTACATGCTCTAGCCTGATGGATTTGTAGTGGAAGGGAGAGAAAATCAAGTATGGCATTTGAAAAAATCTCTTTATGGGCTATGGCAATCAGCCAGGTGTTGGAATATGTGTTTACACAATGCCCTGCAAGGGTGTGGGTTCAAACAAAGTCTTGCTGATCCCTGTGTATATGTTCGGAGGAAAGGGGAGAGTTTGGAAATTCTCCTTGCATATGTGGATGATCTGTGTCTGGTCAGTGCTACACAAAAACAAGCACAAGTGTTTGAAAATGAACTGGGAAAAAAGTTTCAGGTTAAGAACCTGGGCCTAGTTCAAAACCTTCTTGGAATCGAAGTACAGAGAGTTGAAAATGGTATTCTGCTGTGTCAGAAACAAAAGATTGTGAAGTTGTTGGAATTGTGTCAAATGTCTGACTGCAAGCCTGTGCAGATGCAATGATGCCAGGATTTTTGAAAAACGTCAGTGAGGAATTATTTCCTGATATACACCTGTATCAATCTGTCATTGGGAGCCTTTTGTACTTAGCTGGCACCAGCCGGCCTGACATTGTACTAAGTGTCAACATTTTGGGCAGAGCGTGTGCTAAGCCAACCCAGTATCATTGGCAGGGTGTGAAAAGGGTACTAAGGTACCTAAAAGGTTCCCTTGATTACTGCCTAAGCATTTTTCCTGAACGAGTTCCTAAACTTGTCTGTTCTTCAGATAGTGATTTTGCAGAGGATACCTCAGACCGCAAAAGCACATCTGGTTATGTTGTCAGATACAGTGGTGTGGTAATCGACTGGAAATCTAAAAAACAATCTTGTCTTGCTTTGTCTACTGCAGAGGCAGAATTTGTAAGTCTATCTGCGCTCTGTACTGAGTTAGTATGGTTCATACAGTTACTACAAGATCTGCATGTGTCTGTACCAACGCCAATACAAATTTGTTGTGATTCTCAAGCCTGTATCCAAATGGCAGTGTCTGACCGGGTGTCTCTCGTTCAAAGCACATTGACATCAAATTTCACAACGTGAAACAGTACTTACGAGAAGGGAAAGTGTCTCTTACTTATGTGTCTTCAGAGGAGAATTTAGCTGATGTGTTTACTAAGCCACTTCCCGCTGATGCATTTGGTCAACTCGTTAGCAAGCTGGGGTTGATGGAGTCTCCAGTTCATAGTGGCTGAAAGAGTTACGCAAGGAGTAGGGGAGTGTCACAATGTAGGGGAGTATTGTGGACTCCTTGCTTCACTTTTCCCACTGCCAGTGTGTGAGAAAGCAAAACTGCTTGTAGAATTTGTTTAGGCTAGCAGGATAACGTGTTTCCCATGAGAATGCTGTATGTAATCAGGCCGTCTGGAACATGCAGCTGTGATCGTGTGTTATGGCTCTGGGAGCCTCATGTTATTGTACATGTATACTTAAACACGGTTTTAAACAGGCTGTGTCTGTATTCCTTTTTTCTGCTCTGTTAGAGATGGCTCGCTTTGCTGTGACTTAACCAGCTTGCTTTATTACCCGCAATAAAGACTGTTAGATTGCTGGCTGGTTTCAGATGTGAGTCTTTTTTGTACTGATGGCAAGAATGCCTCTGGCGGGTTTTTAACAGATTTAGCCTTAGCCTGGCAGGACAACAGGGTAACAAAAGAGAGAGCAAATGGTGGGCAGAGGATGCCAGGGTTTGGATAACATCAGAGACCTTTGAATTAATGATACATGTAGATTCAACCAATCAATCTGATGAGCTGAATAATTATTCTCTGGATCTATATATTCTTTGTTTGGGAGAACGCTGGTCAGTTTCTGCCACTTTAAGTAATGCTTGGATTCAAACCATATTTCCAATAAAAGGACATTTCTGTCTATGTGTGTTTCCACGTTTCTGAGTGTTCTCAATGGAGGTGGTTTAGAGCCACACATGACACCTGGTTTCTAGGATTGAAGCCCCAGTGCTCAAACCACTACACCATACTGGCTCTTCCAGCAGAAACAACTCTAAAAAGCATGGACAAATGACTTTGGCTGACTTTTGTATGCATACTGCTAAACCTGAGTTGACTCTGCATACTGAAAATTGGTTGTTTTAAATTTCTCTCCTTGTAGATACTGATGTTTTGACTCTTAATTTATGCAAAACCATGATGAATATCTGTTTATCAAACGTGTTTCCTCAAGCACTCCTTTTTTCATGTATTCAAAGAATTTCTTTTAATGGGTAAAATATTTATGTAAACTTGAAGCCAGTTTCACCTATACTCTTGACAGGGTAGGACTGCTGTCCTTGACAAACCCCTCCTCAAAAACTCAGCTGTTCCTTCATGCCTTCCTCTAGATCCTCAAGATTGCCTGTCTCCTTTTGGAATAATCTTGGCTCAGTTTTGTTTGCCTGCCCTATCTGAATCGAGATAAAAGCTTTGCTTCCTTGCTTCCTTCATCTCCACCTCGAATAGCCACTAATATCTCCTGGACTTCTCATATTTGGACTGTTTTATAGCAAAAAAAAAGGGGGGGGCACCAAACTCAAAGGCACTACATTGTTCTAGTGCCATTATTCCACTTTCAATCTCCTATGGAATCCTGGGGTTTGCAGTTTGGGGAGGGGCCTTTAGAATTCTCAGCCAGGGAGCTCTTGGGCCTCAGGAAACTACAAACCCCAGGGTTCCACAGGAGGTTGGAAGTAGAGTAATAGCAGTATGACAGTGTAGTGCAGAAATGTCCAAAGCCAGCAGCAGCTAGAAAACAGACCTGTAATGTGAGTCTTCAGTAATGTGGCTCCTTTTAAACTAGCTACTACTCTACCAGCCAAGTCTTGACTACCAAGCTTCAGGTGAGAGGGGACCTCATTTTGCTCACAAGTGACAGCTCATACTACACAAATGCCTATGGTCCTCAGTCAGGACCAATCCTACAATCCTATTTCATGAACACCAACCAACACGACATACCATAATGCTAAAGAATATTACAGAGCACAGAAGTGGAACTACTCCTGAGATTCCCAAATAGGAATCTAGTTGCTAATGCTCCAAATAAAGTCTGTCCATCTGACCAGTCTCTTGCTCTGCAGCTAGGCTGAAAGCAGAGGCTGGGAAGGTAGTCCCTCTTGGCCAAAAGTAACTTACTTTGTCTCCTTCCTATCCTGGTTCAGGGCACAACCCAGCTCTGTGCTATACCTGGGAAGGCACAGTAGGGCTGATATTTCAGCCTAACCCAACGACTTTCAAGTACTAACCAGGCCTGACCCTGCTAAGCTTCCAAAAACAGAAAGCATCTTGTGGCTCCAGGACATTTAGGCAAACTTGTAAAGAAGAAAGACCGGAAAAATCCACACAATCTGCTTCTCTGAGCTACTTGTGGAAAAAAGCATTAATATTACAACAGCCAGTGTCATGTGATGGTTAACATGCTTGTCAAAGGCTGGGGAAGCCCAGATTTAAATATCTTAAACAGAACTCATTGTATGATTTAACCTAGTCACGCTCTTTCATACACAAATATGTTTATTTTACTCCACTTTCTTTTCAGCACCCAGTGGTCAATGGTCCCTGAGTGGACAGAAATGAAAAATCCTGTAGACTTACAGCTCATCATATATGGTGCACACTGTGTGGAAAGACTGGACTATCACAATATATTTATTTACTATACTTTTATGACCCATTTCAAGACTGTGGTCTTCCCAAAGTGACTTATATTATAAAATAAAATATTCACTACTATATAGAAGAAATTGCTTTATTTTAATTGTGGAAAACAATTGTAACAAAGAGGAACAATTTGGATTCAAATTCCGTTTGTGCAATTCAGGGCACAAACCTATATTCCAAACGGGAACATCGAAACGTTACTGTTTTGGACTAAAACTCCAAAGTCCACAGGGCCGGTTATAGCTTGGTGAGTTTCTGTTGCAGACCCACCAACTGGAAACCGCACTAAATTGGCAGATCTGGAGCTATGCCACAGGCATTATATTTACTGGGGAAAAGATGCCAATGAAACAGCCAAACATGCATCAAGAATATGGGGAAGCACAACCTGAGAGGGAAGAGGCAAGATGGGGTTGAAGGAGGTAGCCTTGCTCAGAGCTCTGGGGTTGGATTAGCAGATTTGTTTTACAATCAGTCCTCCACACATGAGGGTTTCAGCTTCATGGATTTGATTATTTGCAAATTTCTCCAACTCCTGCCCCCCCACCTCAAGCACTTTCAAGAGGGAACCTTCCCTCTTGGCCACTCCGATGAGGCCAGCCACACAGCCAGTTAAAACTTGCCTCTGATACTCCCCCCATTCCTCCACCAGCCACTCCCTGACCAACCAAGGACAGCTCACAGTCTGATTTCTCAGCACCACAAACAGGCAAGAGAGAAGAAAGATAGGGCTACCATGGCCACCCACTTCCTTTCCCTCTCTTTTTTCTCACCTGATGTGGATCTTGGGTGCCCATTCTCCCCACCATTTCTCAGCCCCTTTCCCACAGACACACACACATCTTGATATTTGTGTTTTTTTCATTTTTTTTTTCATTTTTCATTTTTTTTCCATTTTTGTCTGAGTCCTTTGCCTCTAACCCTAGCAAATGTGGAGGGCCAACTGTATTTCACTTTACCTTTTTAGCATTCTTCTGTTTTATTGTTTTATGACTGTAGTACAGTTTACTGTCCATAGTCCTAATTACCTGAGAGCTTTGGAATTACTGGAGAGCCTCACAAACAACTTTGCTTGAAAGTGCTCAAGAGTGTCCCTGGTGAGAGCAGCTGGGGATACAACAAGCAGAGCCACTGGGGTTTGGTTTGCCTTCCATCTCTTGTGGGGACTTTTGTTGTTTGTTTGTTTGTTTTTTGTGGGGGGAACCCCTTTCCTGAACTAATAATAGAGTGGTTGAAGTTACCACCATCATCATTGCCACTGTGGAAACTGTCTGAAAAATGTTTGTTTGGGAAGTGGTAAATATCAAGTTTTCTGGTTTACTTACAAGTTGTCTCATAGACTGTGTTGCTGACTGTGGATTAGATTAATTAAATTGAGGTGGATATTTCATGTGGATATTTTCTCCATTAGCTGGCATGGTGTTTACCACAAAGATATATAAGCAGTTGGTTCTCCCACTCTACTCCCATAATGGTCCTGCAAGTTTGTACAAAAAAACAAACTAAAATCAAAGTCCTCCCTCCACATTTGTGGGTTGTCCTTTGCAAATCTGATTATTCATGCACACAAGCAAAAGGCAATGGAATGGTGGGGAAGACACACAGCCTGTTTTCCATTCCCTTGCGCTTTGCCTGGCCATGGAGAATGAAGGCACACATACCTCCCCCCATTCTCTTGTGTTTTGCCCGGGCATGGAGAAGGCAGGCAGGCACACCCACGCAATAGCAAGGGAATGGGAGAGAATCCCGGAGAGGAATGGGAGGGGGAGCACAGGGAGAGTTATTTGCATTTTTTCCACCTTCATGAGGGTTCTGCCCCCTGAATCCTTATGAAACTGTAGGAGGCGCTGTACTCAATTCTATGCACAGAATTAAGAAGCAGACACACGGGCCATTTCCGCACTATGCTGTTATAGTGCTATTATTCCACTTTCAACATCCTATGGAATCCTGGGTTTGCAGTTTAGGGAGGAGCCTCAAAGGCCTCAAAGGCTCCTCCCTAAACTGCAAACCCCACAATTCCATAGGATGTTGAAAGTGTAATAATAGCACTGTAACAGTCTAGAGCAGAAATAGGCACTGAAGGAACACAGACAGCAATATGAATTATTGTGGGATGGACCCCCGCTGGGTCATAATGCCTTGGATTGGTCTGTTAATTCAAGAGCTTCAATTAACTTAGCTAATGAATTGGCTCCAACAGAGATTTAGAATTCTATAATGAACTGACAGCGGGAGGAGGCTTTGTCTCAGCTAAATGTAGAAGATCAGGAAGATATTTTTGGACCTAAAATTTCTAAATCACCAGCTATTTCATCATGGACTAATTGTACTATAACATCTAACTAAGGAGAAGGCAAAGATCAGACCAATGAATGTTTGAGAAGGCAAATGGGAGTAATTCCTGATTCCTTATAGAGTGCTTGTATCTATGCCTGAAACTAGACAGAATTATAAGGGATTAACAGCTGGAAAAAAAGCACGTTATTTCATAAGGGGCTAAGCAGATCTAGAACAGAAGGCCAGAAAGAAAAATCCTGATGCATTCTGGTCATTAGTATCAGTTAAACTCAGAACTTTTAGCTGTCATCTCTTTATTTCAATTCTAGCTGAAGAATGGGACATGCTTTCTCATATACTTAAAGCTAAGATGGAAACATAAAATAGTCAACAGTATTGATATTTGTAGGAATATTTATGTCCTGCCTAAATAGCTCCCAATCACCACCCAGAAAATTAAGCTAGTTATTGAATCATTAAAGAATAATGAAGCCCTAGGAGATAATTTTCTGCCTCCTAAAGTTTTTGAAGAAAATATAGACTGGCGGGTAGCTACACTGGCTGGTTTTTTCACACATATGACTAATGCTGGCTTTATACCCAATGGATGGAAACTTGGGATAATAATTCCTCTTTGTAAAAAGGAAATAATAATGATCTGAAAAATTATAGGCCTATTTCCTTAATTTCATATATCAGCCAAAATGCATGCAAAGTTCTCTTGCAGAATTAAAGGATTGGAAAGAACATAATTCTGTTTTAGGAGATGATCACTCTGGTTTCAGACAGAGAAGGTCAGTACAGATACCTATTTTATCATTTGGTATCCAATATTTGGTATCCAGTATTCAACAATGGACACCAGCTCTTTACTGCCTTTCTTAAGTGCTGCATTTGACTTTGTAAATAGAAATGTGATAAGAGCAAAAACAAATATTGATCAAAGGCTTTTCTTATAAAGTGTTATGTATGCACACTCGACTAGGAGTCAGAACTGGGTTGAATCATGCATTAACCTAATAAAATCCCCACTGGCAAAGGGGTCCATCAACTTTTATATTAATGATTTGGTTTCTATAGTTATTGCAGAAAAGTTTCACATGCCAAAAGTATCTGATACCACAATGAATACCATGTTATATGCAGATAACATAATATCATTGTCTACTACACAGTTTGGTTTGTGTAAGTTACTAAGGAAATTCAGGTCATACGATAGGGAGAATGATTTAGAAATTAACAGTAAGAAATCAAAAGTCTTACTTTTTGGAAAGAAAAAGAAAAAGTATAGATGGTTTCTTGATGCTAATGAAATTGAATAGGTGGATTCTCTTATGGACCTTGTGCTAGTCCAATGGTTCTCAAACTTTTTACCCCTGTGACCCTCTTTATATCTACATGAGGATGTTGTGCCCCCTGCTCCATCTCATGCCCCCCCGTCCTATCCCACATCTTCCTCTCCCTCTCTCTCTCTCACCCTTCATGCCACACATGCCCTCCATCTAAATGCTGAGTTCTCATGGTCACTAAGGGGCATGTGCCTGCTGTGCCAACAATGGAACGTTTGAAGAAACTGAGTGGGGAAAAGCATTTTAAAAAGGAAGCTGATTTTTGCTATGCCTGAGATTGGAGGAAGGCATAACAGGGGAAGACACATATTTGCTGTACCTGCGATTTGACTTTTCCTGAGCACCCCTTGACCAACTATCGTGCCTCCTTTTAAGGTCCCATTCAACAGTTTGAGAACCACTGGGCTGGTCTTCTCATCTACAGGCTCTTGGTTACTGCAGATCAAGACAAACAAGCTAAAAGCAATTGGTTATTCTCAGTCTCTGAACCATCTTCTGAAATATAGTTTTTCAGGATCCCTTTTATCAGTAAAAGTGTATGAGGCAAAGGTGCGGTCAGTCTTAATGTATGGCTCAGAGGTCTGGTTTTGTTTTTTTCTGATTTCACGAGATTAGAAAGCATCTAAAACCACTTTTTGCATAACGTTTTAAGAGTGCTTCTAGCTTGTTCAGCTATGCACTAAGATCTAAAACTGGAATTATGGAAATCTCAGACCAAATTCACCTAAGGCTATAAAACTACTGGTTCAAGCTAGCATCAATGAATGAAAATATGTTTCTAAAGAAATGTGTAGAAGAACAGCTGGTTAACAAGATGGAATCATCTTGGTCATATAAATTTACAAGAAAGTTGCCTAATCATGGCTTTAGTCTGGAGGTCTTAATGGGGGCCAATTTTACTATAAAAATTTTAGTTAAGAATTGGTGACATCAGAGCCCAATCTGGTATTGCTGCTTTATCCATCTCTAGGGCTTTAAAATGGTTAGCTAGAGCCAAGTCACAGTTCAAAGGAGAGAAATATCTGCTTCATGAGATGAGAAGGAATTAATGTATTGCTTTTACTAGTCTCGAGTGTCAGATGATGGACACCAGGATCCTCCAGGGAAATCAGGGCATTCCACTCACGGATGGGCTGTGTCTATGCAGTGCCCAAATAACAGAGTACCTGGCACATTATCTGCTCAAGTGCCATTTATATTCAAGCTGTAGTGAGTTATCTGGGCCCTTTTCTGACTCACATGAGAAACTGGTCTGTGAGGAAGAAACTCACATTCTTATTGAGTGTTCTAACTATTGTGTGGCCCAGAAGGTTTCCCTCCTTACATCAAAGGCTGCCAACTTAAGGAAAAAAGAAGTGGAAAGCAGGGAAAGTGTTCAGCTTACTGGGCGGCATATTTGTATTTTGGCTCAACGTAACCTTAAAATAAAGTGTCAGGGCAATGTTTTTATTGTAACTGCATTGCAGTATTTATAATTGTATTGTTTTATCATTTGTAATTGTTTGAACTGGTCAGTACAGTCATTCAACAAATTGATGTATTTTATCTATCTGATACATTGACCTTGCTTGGCAAGTAGAAGACCCAGATTGGCAGCAGAACTTTACATCAAGTCTCAAGCCATTTCCATAATGGAGTCAACAGAGTACAACTTCCATAACACAATTCCAATAGTTCTTCTTTCTTCCTGTTCTTACCAGCCATCATTTTTTCACCTTTTTTCAGAATTTACTCTCTATTGGGCAGGTAGGTCTTACAGGATGGTTGTGAGTCAGAACTTCTCCCTCTTCTCTTCTGTTTCTTTCTTCTCTCTCTTGGCAACCTGTTTTCCATTCTGCTTTGTTAGATGTTTGCTGTTGATGCTATTCTGTAAGTTCATGCGTTGTTCCCCTCTGTGGTATAAAGGACTTTGGAAGTCTCAGACACTCTCTGTCTTTCTTTTGGTACAGGACAAACCCAACCTCTTTAATTTGAGCTCATGCAAGATTTAGAAAAGGACAACGGTTTAAAAGACAAGGGAGCCTAGGAGCCTATTCCCACTACAGAATTGGACTACCAGTATTGCACTTTAACTGCCACAATTCTATACTATGGAGTCCTGGGAGTTGTAGTGTGTGAGGGGGCCTTCAAAATTCTCAGCCACAGTGATCCAGTGCCTGAGAAAACTATAAGCCCCAGAATTCTGTAGAACAGAAACATGGCAGTTAAAATTGAATGTAGTGCTATAATTGTGCAGCATGAATGGGGTTCCGGACTGACTCCAAGATCTTCACTTTAACCTAGAGCTTCCTTCAAAGTTCACTAGGTGAGTCTGAACCAGTCACAGAAACACTGAGACTCATCTACTTCACTCACCACCTTACTGTGAGGATAAAAATGGGGAAGACAGAACAATAAACACTATCTTGTGTCCCATGGAAGGTAAACATAAACAGGACGTAAATGTAGCAAATTAATAAAATAAACATCCTAAGTCTATTTTGGACTGATTTGTTCACTACTTTTTTATATGTACGTATAAAAATTTGTCTTGCACATACGCAAAGATGTAAACACATTGAAGAACCGGAAGGGAGTGAGTTCCTCTTACTGGGGGCCTTATCACACACCAGTAATCTGCATACCGGTGTTGAAACTCACACACACTTATTGCCCCCTTGGTAAACCCTGTCCTGGGGTCTACAACTTTGATATAAAATTAATCTAACCCACCAGAGAGGTCACCCGAATGTGCACGTAGGCAATAATGGTCGTACGATCAAACGAACCAGGTCAGGCCAGTAAAATCCCCAGTCACGTAGCCACAGGAGACCTCATGTTGTGATAACCCATGGTGGACAAAAGGTCCTTAACCTCTAAGGAGTCCACTTGAAGGGAGTAAAGTGTTCCCGGAAAGTTGGGCACTGGAAGCAATAAAACCTTATCAAATCCATCTCCAGAAACTCACACCACAGCCTCAAAGCGGAGGAAGATCCTGTTATTTAGATGACACTTTGTTATCTTCCAAGAAAGGCCAGGTGTGGAGATGTTTGTTCTTATTCTCTCTCTGTTTGTGTTCCCTGGGAAAGGATTTGCCTTCAAAGTAAATTTTTCCTACAAATAGTCCCTGTTTTGGGGCTAGTTAGGAGAGAAAGGCGAGGCGAGGAGAAGGAGTATGATGCTTCCCGGTCATACCAACTGACCGGTCTCCCCTCCCGACAGCTGCGCGATCTCCTCAGCGCCTCTATGCTGAGCTGCTGTTCAACCGCTGCTTCCCAGACCAAGGACTTGAGGAAGAGGTGCAGTATCACCCAAGCTGCGAATCTCTCAATTAGCCCTCTATCTTATTTCCACTCTTTATTTCTATTAGCCCTTACATGCGTGTGTGTGCGTTTCCGTTAGTGCAAAGTATTAGTATTCAATAAAGTCAGTCATTGGACCTTTTTGTGTGATTTCTGACTGAGCCTGACCCCGTAAACATTGGGTAAAAGATCCTTAATTACCCTGCCTTCTTTGCATTGCTAAAGCAGTGTTTATAGCTAATTTTCCCTACAAGTGATAATTTTGACAGGTGTTGGGAATCCCCCTAAGGGACACCCAGCAAGCAGGGTAACACACACACACACACACAAACAGTTTTTGGGTCCCTGTCTCTAATCATGTTTCCTCTGTTCTCTCAGGTGGTCTAAAAAAGCAGGCACCATGCCAAAGTGTAGGAGGACTTTTGAAGTTCTTAAACAGATGCCTTTAAATGGAGACAATGTTGGACCCAACTTTAACATCCAGATTGCTTTCCCCCACTTCTTTTCCTTTTTAAGGAAAGGCGCTAAGGCTATATCCACACTGTGCAATAACGGCAGGCTGATACCACTTTAACCACTGTGGCTCATTTCTACAGAATTTTGGGGCCTGTAGTTTAGTGCACTATATGTATTTGTTTCTTCTTTTCTTTCATTTGTTTACTTCTTTTTCTGTTAGAGACCAGTAATCCACTCCCCTGTATACCATTACAGCTATCTAGTTAAGCGGCTCACCAAACTACAAATCCCATGATTCCATATGAGAGACATGGCAGTTAAAGAGGTATCAAACTGCTGTAACAGCCAGTGTATAGACATATCCTGAGGAAAGATCCTATTATTTTCAGGTATGAGAGCTGGTCATTTGTTCCATCCTCTAGCAGTTAGAAAAGTTTTGTATTACCTATACAGGAAAATTTATGGGGAAAGAAGCCAATCTTAGGGACTGGAACTCTAAGTTAACTAGTTCAAAGGGTTTGATACATTTTGATTTCTACAACTTAATAGATCGATATTTAAACATATAATGTATACAGATATTTCTTTATGTAATATAGTAAGCAATATATAGTAACAGAGTAAGATAACTATAATTACTTATGTTAGAAGGGACTTTAATTAATATTTTCATTGCATAATCATATAGAGGCCAATTAACAAAATTTCTTGTCTCTTTCTTATCATTTTTGTCATAAGAGTACTGATATATATTGGGATAAACGATGTTTTACGTTTTGCACTCTGTTAAAAAAAATTATTAATGTGTAAAATAGTATTAAGAAATAGTAGACCTGTATAGATAACAGTGGTAGTCAGGGAAAATAATGGACATTCTGGTTTAAATTATACTGGATAATTAAGAGGGTAAGGAATATATGCTTAATCACTCACTTCATGAGGTGGGGGGCTGGGATAAAGAGGGATGGAGGGGAGGAGAGAAGGAAGTCAGAAGCGTTCTTGGAACCCCATCGTGTGAATATTACAAGGACATTTGTTATTATCGTGGTCGTATACACTTCCTTCTGTATTCTCTCCATTCACTGTTTTCTTTTATATATTTCTTTACTTCAATAAAAATTATTTAAAAAGAAGAAGACAAGTTTTGTCTGAGGATAGGGGTATTGGGAGAAGAGATTATCAAAGAATGCTTTGAGAATTACTAGATATGAATTTAATGTCATTGCAGCTTTTTTTTTTTTTTGGAGATTTTCTTTATTTTTAGAGCATTGGGGAAAACATGCCCCAGTTATAAATATAAATAAAAAATCCCCATATTTCACAACACACTGAATTTTCTCCTTTCCTAAACAAATAGACTAAAGCTCAAAATAAAATTCAAGTAAATATTAAAACAACAGTAGTTTAAACATGGAGAGCCAGCATCGTATAACGGTTTGAGTGTTGGGCCACTTCCGCCCTACACTGTCGTAGTGCGATTATTCCACTTTCAACCTCCTATGGAATCCTGGGGTTTGCAGTTTAGGGAAGGGCCTTTAGAATTTTCAGCCAGAAGGGTCTTTGGCCTCAGTAAACTACAGACCCCAGAATTCCACAGGATGTTGAAAATGGAATAATAGCACTATGACAGTGTAGGGCGGAAATGGCTTTGGACTACAACCCTAGAGATGTTACCACCGTGTTCTGGCCTGGCCTTTGGTGAACCAAAGATATCATTTTTGATATCATAATTCGGCCCTACTCTGCCACCAGCCAAGTGTTTGTGAGGCCTGCTGAACAAGCGCAAAGCTAGGCATGGCTACTAATTACTGCTCCCAGCAAACCAGCCAGATATTGCCAGATCTGCTTTAGGGGACCTCCCGAAACAAACACCTTCATTACAAATGCATGCTACCACAAAGGGACCGTCTGCCCTAAAAAGACACCCTGGCAAGCTAGGCGCTTAACTGCCGAGCTAGCCGCTTTTACATACCGGCCATACCATTGTCAATTCGGACTTTAACTTAATCATGCAAATTCTGACCTTTTGGAGGCTTTGTCTCCAACCCAAAACTTATTGTTTTCACCCGAGACCAGACCAGCCTGCGGTTGTTCTTTCCCCTATAAAAATCCCCCGCTTTGAGAGCTCTTTGGAACTCTCGCCGGATCGTCCGAACTCCACTTTGCCTTGCTGCTGCTCGGTTCAGCCCATTCCCCTCAGTCGCCATGCCGAGTTTCTTCCTCTTCAATCAGGCTTCCCCAGGACTGCAGGACAGGTGGCGTATCACCCATTCCCCTTGAAACTCTATTTCCTTTTCTAGTTAGGAGTGTGTTTGTGCTTTTCTTTAATAACTGTTTAATAAATCTTTATTGTTGTTTGAAACATTTGCCTCCTCACTGACCTGACACTGTAGACACAGGGCAAAAGATCCTGCTGCGTTGCCCTGCCTCTCACTAGCCAAGAGAGGGCTCCAGCTAATTTTCCCCATCTTTGCTTGTTTTGTTTGGTTGTTTGGGTGTCCCTCCCAGGACCCCCAATTCACAGGGTAACACAGAGCCACTGGGTGGCCCTGGGAACGTCTCACACACTCAGCCCCAGAAAGCCCTGTGATAGGTTCAGTTCACCTTAGGGTCACCATAAGCCAGAAACAACTTGAAGGCACGAAACAAGAACAAAATTAAAATGTGAAAGCCAGCATAACATCTCAGTAAAACATCCAGTGAATCTGCAGTCCAACACCATCTGTAGGGCCATCTGGCCACTCCAAAGCAGAGTAATTAGGAGAGCATCTTTGACCATAAACAGAGTGCCTTCCATTCACACCAAAACGGACCCTATATATGTAGGCGTTGGGCAGCGGCTGACCTGAAGAGTTTATTTTAGAAATCAAGGGATGCTTCCCTGCTAGCATCCCTCTCCCACACACACACACAACATACACACCCTAATAGTTATTATAGGGCTTTGAAAGGAGGACAGAGGTTTTGTCATCAGCTGTTCTGCGGTAGTTCAATGGAGCCTCTTGGTGCAAAGGCAGCATCCCTCTGATAAATGAAGATTGATAGGGAATGAGGATGGTTACCTGCTGTGCCCTATCCCTCAGCTTCTCACTGTTGAGGATTCTCCATTTCTGCGCTACACTGCTACAGTGCTATTATTCCACTTCTCAACATCCTATGGAATTCTGGGGTTTGTAGTTTGCTGTGGCCAAAGAGCTCTCTGGCTCAGAACTCTAAACACCACTCCGTCAACTGCAAATCCCAGGATTCCACGGGATGTTGAAAGTGGAATAACAGCACTGTAACAGGGTAGCGCAGAAAGGGTCCCAGATGTCAAGCTTGGGAAAGTTACATCTAGAAGCTTCACGAAAAGTAATTTTTCAAAACGGGGGCTAGAAGGATCTTTGATCCCATCCAGCAGAGGAATCTCTAACATGGAGAGCATTCTGGCTTGTGTACTCGAAAAATGTAACTTTTCTGAGTTCTGGCTAGCAGGATTGTTGTGATCTCGCAGAGACAGCTCCTCCATATGTTCATGCTATTGCCCCCACCGCCCCACCCCGTAGTCATCCGCCAACAACTCCCTGGCCACCGCTGACTAGCACTCGCCCCAGGCGCCCATCTCACACCTTGCAAATTCTCTCCCTTCTTGCCGTTTTTCTCTTTCATCTCTCCCGCCCCCTTCAGGGGTTTCAGCATCTCTCAGGCTGAGCTAAGGGAGCCTGGCGCCCACCTACCTCCACCTCCTCCTGCCTGGTACGGTCCATGGCTGGGATAGATGGGCGGGAAGAGACCGCCGCCGCCGCCGCCGCCACGGGGGTCAGCAGGCGCGCACTAGCGCCGCCAGAGCCTCGGCGCTCGGTCCCAGCTGGGCAGCAACAGGGGAGGAGCGAGGCGTATTTGCTTTTGGTCGCCTTAGTTTCGTTTTCGTTTCCCGGCGTGCCTGAGAAGAGCGGCGACAGGCTTCCTGGGCGGGGGTGATTGTTTATCCTGATAAAGCGGACGAGAAGCCAGTTACCTGAGGGAGTGGCGCCAAGAGGAGAGGGGGAGGAATTGGGGAGGAGGGGAGGCTGGACCTGGGAGGGTCCTGAAGGCAAAACACTTTCTGCATGGCCCCTCCCGAAACGGCAAACCCCAGGATTCCATAGGATGTTGAAAGTGGAATCATAGCGCTGTAACAGTCTAGCGCGGAAGTGGCCACAGTCTCCACCCTCCGCCCTCTCTCTGGCCGCATCTGGCGGCTGTGGCGGCTGCCCGCAGAGGAGGAAGCGCCGCACGCCTTCCCCTCGTCGTCACCGCTATCAGCGCCACGGAGAGCCCACGTTCAAGAGGCGGAGTTTCCCGCCCTCCTGAGCTAGGCGCTTGGAAAGTTGCCCCTTTATTTTACTGTGTCTCGTTTTATGTGAATGCCTGGTTGCGCCTGATGAGATTGTTGAAGGCTTACCAGGTGTTTGTTTACTGTTCTTCACCTTCTCTTAAACATACTTACTCTGAGAGACATTTTAAACCAGTTTCTGCCCTACACTGTCAAGAGCGCTGTTATTCCACTTTCAACCTCCTGTGGAATTCTGGGGTTTGTAATTTCCTGAAGCCAAGGAGGTCTCCGGCTGAGAATTTTAAAGGCTCCTCCCTAAACTGCAAACTCCAGGATTCCATAGGATGTTGAAAGTGGAATAATAGCACTATAACAATGTAGTGAGGAAATGGCCCTGGTTTCTTTTATTTGCTTAGGGTTTTTTATTCTGTGCTTCATCTGGTTTTAGCTGGCTTAATTGTCCCTTTATTTTATTTTTGCTTGTCATGTTTTCTGTTGCAGTGTGCATGCTCAATTGGAGAGGTGGAGTTTTAAATTTACAGTACAAAAACAAATGTGTCTCGAAGTACCTGCGCTGAATCCTAATCATCTTCCAGGTGAGCTAGACTAAGAAACTTCACTGTCCTGTTGGCTTCGAGGTATTGTCCTTGGACGTTGTTGCGCCTTGACATTTTTACTCAAGTAGCGCAATTCATATGTATGCTGAGAAAACCTTAGGGCCCTTCCATACTACTGAATTACAGCACTACAGCTATACATCAGTTAATGTAGTAGATGTGTTCCTGGGCATTCATTTTTGTAGCAGAAAGTTTGGTACCAGAGGGAGAAAAGTCATGGAAAGAATAGGAATAGATTCCTGCACCTCAAAACACAAGAGCAGCTTGAACATTTATCAGCAGTCATGTAATAATTATATATTAGTTTTAAACAATCTTATTCATAATCAGGAGGAAATGCATTCAGGAAAAAAAAGCAGAGAAAGAAAAGAAAAAAACTAAAACACAATGAGAACACGTTAAAGTAATACACTGACCGCTAACTAACTAAATCACTAGATATTAGCCAAAACACAAAAGGGCTCTGCCCCTCTGAACCAAACTATAATGATAAAAAAAGTAAAATAAAAAATAAAGTAAAAAAAAAGGAATATAATATTATTCTACCATTAAGATCCAACTAAGTAATCCTATTAGCATTACTAGTAACCATAGCCACTAATTATTGCATGATTAGTGCATATTGCATGATTAGATATCTTTTTGTTCAAAAAGTTCCTAAACAGGTTCCTATCTTTCAAAAAATCTTCGGTTGGCTTATCCTTTAAAACCCATATTAGTTTGGCAATTGGGGCTAACTCTGCAATGTTAACAATCTATACTTCCATCGTGGGTGCTTCAGGCCATTTCTAGGTTTGAACAAACAAAATTCTTTGAGTTTTCATAGAGTGAAAAAGTACAGGCATCCCCAGCCTTTCAACAGTCTATTTTTCAACCATCTGCTCTTTCAACACTTTTAAATTATTACCAGAACCCATTTATTCAATACGTAGTCCAGTGTTTCAACCACACATTGAATATATGGATTCTGGTTGTAATTGAAAAGAGTCTCCATCCCAAGGGGTAGAGGGATTAATTGCAGAAACATGAGCTTTGAAAAGGTCAGTCTCGGGACTACAATTCCCAGCAACTCCTATGTGGGATGATGGGAGCTGCAGTCCAAAGACAACTGCAGGGGTCTATTTTCCCCATCTCTAGCTTATTTTTTTTATGGGGGAGGCATTTCAGCTTGGGATTCCCCCCCCCAATAAACCCTCTCTGATTTCAAAACAAGTTTTTTTAAAATCTTTTTTTATTGGCATTTAGGTTCTTGACCCCCCCCCAAAAAATTTCTGGTTTCAAAACAAGTTGAAATCTATTTTGTCTGAGGTATATAAGCAACAGAGGCAGACACTGAGTGGCTCTCCAGACCTTGGGTTCCAATTCCAGGAGAAAGGCAGCCTACAAATATAATAAATAAATAAATTAAATAAACTTTGAACTCCTCCCCCAAAATAAAACTGTAATAAAAATAAAAAACTGATTAGTAAAAAGGGAAGGGAAAATATTATATGTCCAATACAGCATGCCAGCCAACACATGGAGGCTATTTTAAAAATAATTAAGGCGGATACGGGCGTGCTATCAGATCAAGTGAGAGAACAGGCAGTCTTTTGTTCTGATATGAGGAAGGAGAAAGCATTCAGCAGTCCCCCAATATAAGCCCCCCAACCGCATGTCCCCAGCCTCCAGAACTGCCAACAGCTCCATGCGCACATGCAAAACTTATTTTAAACTGATAAAGATAAAAACATACTCATTTTGATCCAAACTACGTACCTGCAATCCTTTTTTTTTCCTGCTGTGGCTCTTAACCGCTTTCCGAGGATTAAAAAATGGAGCCGTCCTGTTCTTTGTGGGGCGGACCAACTGCTGAAGCTGTCCATGCCCACGGCCCACCCTCCGTTGATCTCATGGGCGAATCAGCGCGTATCTGCGCTTCTACACAAGTGAGCACGTACGCGATAGCACGCCTCGGGGGAAAAAGACCACATTTTTTCCGGTTTTTAAAAAGCAGGCGCAACAACAGTTGGAGGCATCTCTGCGCAGATTGAGGTGTAGAGCTGAAAAATACGACGCAGCGCACTCCAAGGTATAGAAGACCTCCGTCAGAGGTCACGCTACAATGTTTTATTACCCCCGTGTGGAAAGGGCCCATGCTGACCCTGGAGGCTTCCTTGGGACAATGCATGTGCTGCTTGCAAAGCCTTTGTCAGCTTGGCACCCTTTTTCCCTCTCCCAGCGGACTACACACTGTCTTTGATGGTTTAGTCTGCATAGTGCTTGTTCAGTCTGTGTTCAGTTGTTTGTGGTGCTTCTTTGAGTGGGAGATGTGTGTGCATGTGTGTACATTTGGCACATTGGGGAAGTTAGGGATGTTTCTCCCCTTTCTGGGTTGTCAGTCTAACAGATCCCCAGAAACCCATGCCTAATTGTTTTGTTAAGGAGTTGGTGGCCACAGAATGATCACCTCAGAGACTTTTGTTTTGTTTAAGGGGCAATGAGATTGCTCACCTGATAGGGATTTATGTTTGGGGGTTTTCAAGAGGGTGGGAGCACATATGCTGAGGGTGTTGCAAATTGATAGCATAATAACCAAGCTCGACTCTCTGAATGGAGGAGGAAGAGATGCCATTGTGGCTTCCCTCACAGGAAGAAATGCAGCTAGGGGCTTGGCTTGACCTCTGCTGTGGTGTCCACCCAATCAGGGGACGCTGTCAGAGGAGCAGGCAACAGCTGAGTCAATTCATGGAGCATTCGCTTTTCAATGTCTTCTGCTTTTTTGATAGTGCTCTTGTCTCTAACCTGTCAAATAAGTGGGGGGTGCCTATGGTAAATATCTGGTTGCCATCATCTAGCAAAGAGATAGGTCCATAATTCTTTCTTAATGTCTCACCTGTATATTTCTGTAATCTACGTGTTTCTCCAAGAACCTGGTATTTGTCCTTTTCCTAATAATTCACCACACCACACACCATCTTTAGTAGTTGAAATAACTCATCCTTACAATATACTGCAGATAATCCAACAAGGCCTGGGGCTTTCCCACTTTTAATCTTTTTAATTGCTCTGATGAGCTCTGATGAGCTCAATAGTTGTCACTTTGCTTTTGTTCCAAATGTGGTTTCTCCAACTGGAGTCTATCTAAATAATCTTCCATATCTGAGATTTGTTTATTACTCCTCACATGTAAACCTCTATAATATTCCTCAAAGTCTTTTAATATTTTGTAGTTGCCCATTACAGATAGTAAGGCCTGGGCATGGCAGCTGGCCTGACACCCTACCTTTCCTTCTGTTGGTGTAGGGATATCTCCTCATTGCTCACAGAAGCTTTCTGTTGGATTTTTCCCCCTCAAAGAAAGGATGTGGCAGTAGAGGGGGGTTACAATTTATGGAAATAGGCTGCTAAGGGATACACAAGTGAAAAAAAGTAGGAAGCACTGCCATAAGATGGTGTGATGATAGTTAAAGTGGGATCATAATGAAAACAGCTGTGTAGTGAAAGGAGCCTTTCCCAGTGTAAGACAGGTAGGAAAACTTTTTCCTCAGTGGAAAGCTGTTAGTTTCTGTTTTCAGGTGGTTGAAGTTTGCAAAGTGGGGATAGGGAGAGAGTCCACATGCAACTAAGCTGAGGTCTGCTGTTGGCCACAAGTTTCCTGTTAGAAGAGGCCTTCCATATCACTCTGTTTCTGGCTGCAAGGAGAAACAACTATGATTCAGACCGAAAGAGAAGAGGCACCCCCATCCCCCCAGGCTCCAGGGATCAGAGATACAGTTGTGCTGTGTTTCTATCTCTCAATGTGCCTGGAATGTTCAATAATATTCTGTGCTGAGATTCAGCAGAATGACCCACTAGCTGTAGAGACTGACCAAAGGAGCCAGTGCGAGAGCTGTGATTCCAGAAAATCTCATGGATGGGTACATGTGGCAGTGATGCCCAGCAGAACAGGAATGAAGACTCCCTGGTGCAATAAGGCTGGCTTATCACAGTCTGAAGCAAATGGATTTAATGCATGTTTTCAGTTTTAGTGAGTGGCAAGATGGAGTGGTAAGACTATTAAGTATAAAATTAACCATCTGCTCCACTGACCTTTGGCTCTTGTGAACGTTTAGTCAGCCCTTTCTATTTATCTAGCTGTCTGTCTACGCTGATATGTCCCAGCAAACAGTCTACAAGACTCTGGCCCACAAGTTATAATGGGGAAAACACGAAACACTGCTTTTTTTAAATTTTATTTAAAGTAAAATAATATTACAAATTAACACAATTGCAAATTAACACAGAAAATCAAATAAAAAAATACACTTTGACACCCAATACCAAACACAAAACAATACATTTTAATACTACCCACCATTAATCTATCATTAATCAAACACAAAAATAACACAAAAAATACACATAGTTAAGAATCAGTTCGCATACCGCTTTTGATGACACTCTCAGTTCTCTTCCACGATTGGTACTCTTCATAACACAGTTCACTTTGCTTCACATTGGTAAAATTTTGAGCTCTAGCAAAGTTTAAGAGATCATTTTGGCTTCTCCCCACCCATCCAAAAAAATCAACTTTTATTCAATTATTATATGGAATAACTTAATGGGTTTGTTCACAGCCCTTGAAAAGACCTATGCCTTTTCCTGTGCAGAAATTTAAGCAGAGAGACTTTGGTTGTAAAGACCAGTACAACTCAGAGCAGCCGCTGCTCAATTTTGCAAGCCTCAGTTAAACACCAACATGAAACAATAGCTCAGGATCCTAAATTCTTCCTCATAAAGTTGCCAGGTCAGGATCATCTCCTGAGATTTGTGGATAAAAACCTGAAACCTAGTGATTGCCCCCTGGTGTTATAAAGAATTATGCACTAAACAATAAGCACAGTCTCCCACAGCTTGTCATTCAAATATGCATGTGCATTCTCTCACACGCAAACATGCACACACGCTCTCCTGGTTGGATATTGAGTGCCATTGCAAATTGATTTATATAGTTATCAACTTTTGTAAAGCGCAAAAGACTGCACAGCTACCTAGAACACAGTTGTCATATCTCATGTCTCCAAATCCAGGAAGACTATTTTGCACTATATGCAAATTAATTGGTATCATAAGCAAAGAATGGACTTTAATTTTGGCACTGCTGATCTATCAGTTAAATACTACCATTATGAAGCTATTTATATATCAAGCACTGATCTGAAAGAAATACAGTTTAGTGTAATGGTTAGAGTGCTGGATGTGGAACAAAGAGTTGTTGTGAACCTTCAAGTTATTTCTGACTTAATGACAACCCTAAGACAAACCTATCATGGGATTTTCTTGGCAAGATTTGTTCAGAGGGGATTTTCCTTTGCTTCCTTCTGAGGCTGAGAGAATATGACTTGCCCAAGTTCACCCAGTGAGTTTCCATGGCCAAGTGAGGATTTGAAGCTTGGTTTCCAGAGTTGTAGTCCAACACTCAAACCATGCTGGCTGTCTGAAACAAAGGGACCCCTGTTCAATTCCCATCTGATCATGAAGCTTACTTGGTGATCTCCGGCATTAGTCAGAGGGAGAGAAGGAAAACCACAGCTCAGTTTCATCTCTTGCATGAACTATACTGAACAATATAGTCAGCCTGTCCCTGAGGCAGAGTGAGACAGAGCACCAAGAACAGTGAGTTGTTGTACTCCCTCGTTCTTGGGGTGGAGTAGGAAGATCTGTGGTTGCTACTTGGCCTTCTTCATTTCTTCTGTTCTACCTCACCGTGCCTCACCCTTTCTCCTTGGCCTCTCCTCCCTGCTTGCCCCTTGGAGCCTTCGTTTAGCTTCCTTCCTTGTTTCTGCTCCTTCCCGTCCTTCCTGCCCCTTGTCTGACCTCACATTGCTGCCAACCTGCTTGCACATCCGCAGCAACACTAAGTGGCTGGCGCTCCATTAGTCAGATGGCACCCCCAGAAAACCCAGTGATAGGTTCACCTTAGGGTTGCCATAATTCAGAAATAACTTGACGCACACAACAACAACAAACATATCTATTTCTGTTGTAGTTCACTATATTTTGTAAGCCACCGTGAGGCTCAGTTTCGGGAAAATGCAGGTTACAAATAAAGGGAGGGATGGTAATTGCAAAATTAAAGCTTTCCTTAACATGAGGGGGAAATTAGGGGACGTTTTGGCACAAATTTGGCCCTTCTTGGCTCATGCTGCTTTGCTTTGAACAAATTGTAAAGTTGGCCTTCGAAAAAGAGAGCACAGAGAAGGCCTATGAGAAATATGTCAAAAGACTTTTGAAAACCCACCAGAGAAGTGTCATAGAGATGACATCCAGGTACTCCAAAGCAGCCATGGCTCAGTGGGAACAGGAAAGCATCTGGGTCTGAGGAAGGAGGTACAAGCCAGAGCTGCCTCTTTTGGTCAGCCAAGCCCAGATGGGTGGAGACCATTCCTCTGGAGAAGGGTTCTGGCACCCACCTATATCCTCAAGCCCCCTCCCCAGATTGCTCCTTGCCACCCATCCATGGCCAATCTGATGGTGGCCCCCCAAGCTCATAGCAGGTAGAAAGCGTGCATCCAGACTTCAAGACCATAGTTGTCATCTTCCCACCTTTCATCCACCCATTCTATGTTTGCAAAGCTGCAATGCCTCTTTGGTAGAAAGGGCAAGAAAACTGCTCCTGCTCCATGTGGCCTCCTGATCAGCAGCCAAATGAACCCTGCTGCTGGCAAGAAGAGGACCAGCATACCCCTCCACTGGTGGAGCTGGAGGGGCTGCACAGTCTAACCCCTGGTCTGTGGGCAGCCAAAGAGTAAGTGCTACCTGGATTCCCACTACATGTTCGTTAAATTTTACACACTCATTGAGGACAGAGCCAGCACTTCGGTTAAGAAGATGTGCAGGGTTGCTGGGACATTGTGGGGAGGCAACCAAGGATCCAAGGAATGGAGTGAAAGGAAGGTGGTGCTGGGTGCTCCAGCTGCCTGGAGGGGGAAGGTTTCAAGGGACAGGAGGAGCAACATCCCTGGTTGAGGCAGAGAGCAATGGCCATTTTTTCTTGACTTGTGCCATGTCCTTACTCCCTGCTTCACGAGCAGACCAAGGCCATTTCCACACCACACTGGCCCTTTTTGCACAGTGTTTTTGAACCCTTGAGCATTGCGTAAATGTGAGGAGCGGTCTGCATGAGGCACTCACATTTACGCAATGCTCAAGGGCCTGACGTGGACCACACATGCACCTTTTTATTTTCGTCTCAAAGCCAAAAATTGTGCATGGTTGCGCATTGCTCCGGGGCCCCACGTGCACTTACCTGGCGTCCGGTGCCTCAGGAGCCAGGCCGGTCGCGCGTTCTCTCCTCAGTGCAGCCTGGGAGGTCCCAGGCTGCACTGCGAACGGAAGAGGTGGGGCGCTCACGCGAGGAGGAAGGAGCTGCGGAGCCAAAGCAGCAGGGATGCAGCAGCGTTCCTTCCAAGCCTTCTTGCGCGAGAACCCCAACCCAGCAGTACAAAAAGGTAAGGTGCAAAAAGGGCCAATGTTATAGTGCTATTATTCCACTTTCAACATTCTGTGGAATTCTGGGGTTTGTAGTTTCCTAAGGCCAAAGAGCTCTCTGGCTGAGAATTTTAAAGGCCCCTTCTAAACTACAAACCCCAGGATTCCATAAGAAGTTGAAAGTGGAATAATGGCACTATAACAGCATAGTGTGGGAGTGGCTCAGGAGGAGTGTTCCTGGCTCCTCCTGTCTTTCTACTCTGAGAGAAACCTCTCTCTGAACTTCAAAGTCATCCACAAGAAGATGAAGAAAATCAAGACAAGATCTTCTTGCCTTGTGTGACACAGGCCAACTGTAACACATACAAATTGCTCCCTCCCACCTGAGGACTACACAAGTATACATACTCTGTCTCACTTCCGTGCCACCAGATCTTCTGAAGATGTCAGCCACAGATGGAGGCGAAACGTCAGGAGAAAATACTAATAGAACACGGCCTCTAAGCCTGGAAAACCCACAACAACCTAATTTGGAGATACACAACAAGAACAGCAGCAACAACAAGATGTGCAGATCATAGTTGTGTAGCCACATCAACATGTGCTGAAACATCTTTTGGGCACTCAACAATGACTTCCACATAATGGTTTCCAGAGGCTTATGGTCTGATGGGACATGCACAGTCTGACCAAATGTGAGCTGATGGAAATCTTCCATTCCAAACAGTACAGCCAACAGTTCTTTTTCATTTTGTGCATAACTTCTTTCAGTTTCTGAAAGTGTTCTACTTTCAAATGCAATGGGACTACTGTTTTTGTAGTAGAGCAGCTACTAGCCATGTCTCCAGACAAATCATATAGCAATACTAGCTATTCAGCTGTACTTCAAGACAGGACTCTTGGCTATTGTGCCTTTAATCTTCTCAAATCCCTGATGATGACCCTCTGACCATTCCCAGTCAACATTTTTGTGTGTCAGCTGTTAGAATGGTTCGCATTGATCTGCTTTCCTTCTAGTACTTCCTGCTTTTGTCCTTAGCTTACTTCAATTGCTGCAAACAGTGTTCCCAGTGGAAAAAGTAATTTGCATTCAACTCAGCAAGCAGGAGAGGAGGGGAGGGAGGAGATGGATTCCTGCCCTTCCCAGTAGGCACAGATAAAAGCAAACTGCTGCAGTCTCTCCTCTGTATTCATCTTCATTAATAACATTTGCCGTTTTGACTGCACTCTAAATTACTTGGTCGCACACATCTCAGTTGTCATCTGTGAAATGTTGGGGAGTATGGCTTGGCCATCACATCCTCAGTTGGCTTGCTGCCCTCAGGTACCATGGAGAACCCTCCCTCAACCCTCACTATAGTGCTTATCTGTACCTGAAGGAGAGCAATGTCATCTTATTCTTCATCTGAGATAGCAAAATATCTTGAGCTGGCCCTCCAGATGGGTTGACCAGTGCAGTGAACTTGTACTACTATATACTGGCCAGAGCTTAGAAAGTTGCATTTCAGAAGAATTTGTTCCATTACTCATTACAGTTTTTTGAAGCAACTTCTTCCTGTTTTCTATTAATGTCATATACCAGGCAACTCACACTCCAAGAACTACTGAAGTTAACAGTAGTTCATTCACTGGATTAACATGAGCACCAACAACACACTTTCTCAGAAGTTGCCGAAATAAATTAGTGTAGGCATCATACACCTTTTACATGTTGCCATGTAAACATTCACATGTTGGTTAGTATAGGATGGCCCATCCCACCCCCCATTCCTTTCCCAGGCTAGCCCTTGTCTCGGACTGATTTGTCCTTGAACAACTGTTGTGTTTCCAAGCCTTCCGCAGCTATCTCCATACTTTGCTGTTCTCATAACTTTCTTGCACCAAATATTTCCCACTTTCACTTTCCAGCCTTGACACTGCTTCTCCATATCAGATACAATGTAATGGCAGGAGATCTCTTAGATTTACAGTAACAGAAATTAGCAGAATTGCTTTTGTATGGGATACATAGCAGCAATTACTGATGATTACATGCAGCCGGACAGTTTCAAAGAACACACGTTAAAAAACAGCTATTCAGCTATTGAATAACCACCTTCTCCTTAACCTACCTGTCACCATGGCAGGGATGCCTTGCAACCTGACAATTACAGTGGGGAAAAGTTGACTCATTACATGTTACACTGCATCTTTCCCCCCTATTACTTTTCTGAAGGGGAGAGAAACTGAGGCTTGGTATGATAATGACATAAAACTTGAAAAAATTAAGTCTAAATACTTCCTAAATAGCCCTTAAAAGTTACTTTTTTAAATAACTAGCAACAATTCCTCTTTAGGCCAATGAAGTGACTTTAGTCTACATTGGTTTTTAAATGTAACTTTGTCACCCCCTCATCACCCAGATCCCCAACACATTGCATTGGCAGTATTATTTGTAAGCAGTTGGGTCCATGTTCTGTATCGGGCCATTCTGCAGTATAATTAATGTGTGTGTGAGTTATGTCGACCCCATGAATTTCATAGGGTTTTCAGGCACAGGCTGGAATTATTTTTGTTAAATACGTTGACTTATCAATTTAAAATGGAAAAATATAATGATGTATTATTGTGTTATAGGACTACTGCCGCAAGGCAAGGCTGGTTTATGGGGGGAGGAGAAAAAGTAGACAAAGCCCTACGATAGATGAATGGTTAGAAAAATTAATGCCATTATCCGAGCTAGATAAATTAACATTTTTGTTAAGGGGCAAAAGTATATAATCAAACTTGGCTATATGGCAACCTTTCATAGATTTTGTAAAGAAAGAGGAAAGACTACAATTATAGGTTTTGATTAGATTATAGAACTCTTATCTGGTGCTCAATGTTAAAGATAAAAAGATAGTTCTGTACTAAAAAAAAATTGGAAAAGGTGATTATGTTGTGAGGAGTAATAACAATTGTTCCTATACTTTTATTGTATTCTTTTGTAGGCAAATAGAGTGGTGCGGGAAGTCATATTTTAACTTTTTGTAAATATGGAAAACTTTAATAAAAATATTTAAACAATAATTTCATGGAAAAGGAATAATTTCTTAGAAATAATTTCTTAGAAAAGGAATATTCAGAGATGGTTTGTCATTGCTTTCCTCTAAAATCAATGGGCTGTATTAATAAAGAAACTAGCATTTCTTCTCCCACAAAACACAAACAAGAGAGTCTGCTACCCCCTACTGGAGGTTTCCTTCCTCTTCAGACAGCAATATAGTTTCTCTTCCTGAGACTTGCATCCTGATGATACCTATTTAGGGAGACAGGACCACTTCCCCTCTCCCTGTGTCCTTTCCTTTCTGCCCATTTCTGTCTCACTTTTGACCTCCTCCCATTTGCTGCTTGCTTTACCAAGCCAGCAAATGGCTTAGCTCTGGCAGTTCCTGAACCTCCGCATCATCCTGTGTGGGAGGCAAGAGAGGCAGGGAGCAGCAGTGGCTTAGCTTCCCACCCCATCTTCACTGCAGCTCTCACTAGGCGACAGAGCAAGACGAGAGAACAAGGCGAACGATTCTGGCTGGGAATCTGGCCAAGAGGCTGCTTCTCTCTTCCCCTGCTGGAGAAGTATATTTTAAAAAGACCAGTCTGTGGAAGGAGGGGGGATGGGAAGAGAGAACAGCTTCTCCCTTCCTTCACACTCCATTCTGCAAAAGAAGAGAACCAGTGTCAGGAAAGGAAGGAAGAAAGGTAAGAAGGTAACGGCCCGTTCTCTCCCCTCGGCTAGACCCTCTAGGGCTGTGTAGAGATTGCAGATGAAGGAAGCCTAGCAACCTTCTTACCCGAGAGATGATCTGGAAGCAAAAGAAAGAGTGCCTGCTTCATCTCCTAATAGTCAGAGAGGAATTGTAGCTACTGGAGCAGAGGACTGTACAAATCTCCTACAGGAGGAGTATAGCCAGCAGCTGAAAAGGAGCAGAGTGTTTTTATACACTCATAGGAAGAGGAGTCTAGCATCTCAGAGGACATAGCAATCTGGACTTCACTTCCTATTTCTGGAAAGAGGGAGGCTGAGCTATTCCCAGGAGGAGGGAAGGAGGGTGGTGAGCCCTGCAAAAGAGACGTGGGCCATGTTGGCAGCCCGGGAAGCAGCAGCGCTCTACCAGACAGATTTTGTGCGCAATGCCAGAGCAGTGGGTGCCCTCTGGGCTGGCTGTACCCTCTGTTTTGGCATCCTTGAGGTCGTGGTACTGATCCAGCCAGCATGGGTGCAGACGGCACCCCTCACCTACCAGTTGCCCCCTTCGGGGGTCCTCTCTGACCCCAGCGTGAGTGCCGTGGGATCCTTTGGCCTTTACCAAGTCTGCACAGAGCGGGAAAATGTCCTCCAGTGCGAGGGGTCTCTGGTCACCCTGACACCCATCCCATCCTTCAAAGCAGCTGCCGTCTTTGTCCTGATGGCCCTGGTGCTGGTGATGGGCAGTGTGGCTTCCTTGGGCCTCTTCTGGGTCTGCAACCCTGGGACCGTCTACAAGGTGTGCGCCTGGCAGCAGCTCTCAGCAGGTGAGACTATTCATGGGGAGTGAAGGGTAAGGTCTCCTAGCATAGGACTGCTGAGCGCAGGTGAGAGAGGGAAAATCTGGGTCATTTAAGACGTTTAAGAATGCAGAGAAGCAAAGAAAACCACACGGGATAGGGGAGCAATAATATGGTGGAAACTCAAGTCCTGCACAATCTTTTCAATGTGCTCATGTGCTGGTATCATTTAAAAGCCAAGCCACAGGTCTGTACCACACATTGGAAGACAGTCCAACATGCGCACCTGCTTTAGATAGAAGTAGATTTGATTCTCAGTTGGTGGGACTAACTGGAATTCCCCCACTCCACCCGTGAATATCCTGATTATCTTTCACTTGCTCCATCGAGAGCAAATCATGTCCTGTGCCACTGTGTGTGGGAAGCTTGACTTTCACCATCAGAAAGCTTGCAATGGACTGCAACTTCTCCTAAGGACCTTGGAAACTTGGATAGAAAACTCTCCTTCCACTCCTAACCCAGAATTATGATGGATATTCTGCTAAGATTCCATAGCATTTAGTATTTATCTAATGCATTAGGGTGGTCTCAGAACCAACCCTCCGTATAGTGCCTATGCTAATCTTCACACCAACCCTTTAAACTAGACTTCTCTCTAATATAAAATACAGAGTATGTATGATTGAATTATAATAACATAAGTAGAAGATCTCTTATTTTATGAACTAACTTCAGTGAGCTTTCTTAAAATACAATTAACTAAATGAATGTAGAGACATTGGATACTTAAAGATTAATGAATACTGGTGATGGTTAATTATATTTCATATTTCATATTCCATATTTATATTTATATGTTATACTTGAAGTAATATATAAAACCAATAAAAATTATTTGGAAAAAAATAAACCAGACCTCTCTCCATCTAACATTGCAGGTCTCATTAATTTCAGTTAGACTTATGCAGGAGCATTTCCTGGTGTACTATGTCTCTTTAGTGGGAAGATAGTGCTGCAGAGCTTGGAAAGTTACTTTTGTTTAGAACTGAGAAAATGACATGCTGAAGCTGTCTGTAACAGACTGAATTTGGGTCCCTCACTACTATGCCATTAAGGATGGCTTCAACATGTCTTTATATTCATCTTCTTAAAAGTTAACTTTCTCAGTAGTTTTCACTTTAGGTATCCAAGCACTTTGGGTCACAATGGGGCTAATCACTCTATAGAGTAGCTTGGTGCTGTCTAGACATGTTGGACTATACTCCCTATCATTCCTGGGCATCATGGTCAAGAACTAGGATGATGGAAGATGAAACCCAACACATCTGGAGCATTGAGGTGGGCTGCTGCAGAGCAAGGAATGGTATATTCTCTCTAGTGGCACTAGTAGAGAATTCCAAGCTGGACCCAAAATTTTGAGGCCTTTAGGCATAGTGTTCTCAGTTACAGCAGGGCCATAACCTGGAAGATGTGGGGTATACCAACTGGTAATCCCATTAGATTCCATTTCACCTTCTTGAATATTGTGGGAATGATGGCATAGCAGCCAACTCTCTATTGGTGTTGAAGCTCCTATCTTGCCACATAGATTCTAAATTCCATATATCTCGAGAGGACATACAGATGGGTAGGTTATCAATAAACAATCAGAAGTAGGCTACCATCTGAGTGCCCAGGACCAGTCCTACTGTTAGTCAGGAAGGCAACTAGTTCTGGTAAAAGATGCTGAGAAGCTCTTAAATGCCCCTCTTCAATGGAGACAACAGCTATGTACAGTACACAATCTGCCCTGCATACACACACACACACCACTTACTTTTTCTCAAGCCTGGTGAGCAACACTTTCCCACCGCTAGTGTTAAAGTAAGATCAGTAAAGTGAGATCAGGCTAGTCAGCTTTTATATGTGGACTAGTTTTGTTCTTGTGTTGTGAAGTGTTACAGCTGCCTTGAGGGATGCCAGTGAGCCCAGTGGTGGGTTGGAAATGGAAAAATCCAGCATAGCCGTTGGGTTTAAAGATGGATCCCTCAGGGTTTATTTTCCATGCTATTCTTTCTCTTCCAAGCACAGTGAATTAATCCTCCAGGCAGAGATGGGAAATTTTTGGAAAATCTGTATGGAATGGAATGGAAAATTTTCCAAAACTATTGTTGCCTCGGCTGTCATACTGCAGTCATGTTAAATGAGCTGAATATAAGGTATGAATGTTTAGTTGTTCTTCTGAGGAGGCAAGCACTGACAAACCCTAGTGGTCAGAGGAACAGACTAACAAATGAACTCACTGCTTTTTTCTGTTTCACAAAATCTCTTGCTTCTTAGTCAGTCACGAGTACAAATAGTAATAAGACAAAATGCAATATGTGGCCTGTGCCCACAGACTCACATACATCCTTTAGTGAAATAAAATGTTCAAGCAGTGGTACTGAATCAGATTTTCTCATCTTCAAGTGGAACTGATAAGTAATGTGGAGAGTGAGTGAGTAGAGCTGAAGGTACTAAGGTTATACCTCAACAAAAGAAAGTTTTAGTGTCGATGTAAGATATATTGGATACAGCTCTCTTTATATATCTATCATTTTTAAAATGGTGTTAAAATGTAGTCATATTTTGGTTAGATATAAGGGAAGAATATGCTGTCCGTTTTACTTTGTCACAAATATTCCAGTATAATAATTTCCACATAAAGCTTTGAAAGTCTTTGGAAATAACATTTAAACCAAACATGCTGAACCAGACAATGTTCTTCAATGCACGCAAACATTTTCCAGTTCTCTTTTCTTGAAAACCTGTGCCACTGCTTCCAGATAACATGAAAAAAGGTGCAATGCTAGTCTTCCCTTTCAAACAAATGTAGTTAAAATGGATAAACTTTTCTGCTACTTCTTTGAGCTGGCACTCTTATCAAGCTGGTAAACTGAAGCAAATCAAGCGGAAGTAGCTCAGGATCAAGCCAAACATAATGAGATGGAATTGTGTGGATTTTTTTTAAAATCTACTGTAAATGGCAGCTGGACAGGGGATGACCCAAATCAAGAGCACAGTGAGAAGAAGGCTTGTTGTTCCCACTGTACTTTTGTACAGCTCTGTCAAGGCTGTGAGCCTTTTAAGATCTGGCTCCGCATTTGTGGAACAGTCTTCCTTTGGACCTCTGGAGGGAGGAGGATCTCACCTGTTTTTGTAAACGGCTGAAGACCTTTCATCACTCTCCACCTTAAGTCACTGAGAGGTGTTTAAGGTGCTGAGATGGGTAGCGACTGGTGGAGTGTTGGGGATTTCATGCCATGTATTGGCGTGGGTTTTTGTTTTAATGTCTTTGTCCTTGATTGTATATGTCGTTGTTCCCCCCTTTGGTGTAAAGGGCATTATAAACAAATGTGGTGATGATGATGACTAAATCAGTGGTTCTCAACTTGTGGGTCCCCAGATGTTTGTGGACTTCAGCTCCCAGAAGCCCCAGCCACTATGGTCAATGCTCAGGGCTTCTGGGAGCTGAAGTCCAAACACATCTGGGGACCCACAGGTTGAGAACCACTGGACTAAATGAAGGGCGCATCTTGTCATTTGCCTTAAGCAACAGAACGTCTTGAGTTGCCTTTGCTATGGTAGCAATGTGTGTCTTTATGTAGGGATGACTGGTTTATTCTCTTTCTCCCTGTCTCTCTGTCCTTTCCCCTCCCCTCCCCTCCCTCCCCATTTTCCTCCCAGCCACTTGTCAGGCCCTTGGCTGCCTGGTTTTCCCAGATGGCTGGGGAGCACCAGAGGTGAGGGCTCTTTGTGGGCCTCGGGCTAGAAGCTACACCTTGGGCACCTGCAGCATACACTGGGCCTTTACCCTTGCTTTGCTTGGCATCGCCGATGCTCTGGTCCTCGCTACCCTGGCTTTCGTGCTGGGAAACAGACAGGATGCTCTGCTACCTGAAGGCTACGCACCGCCTCCAGAGGGGAGAGGTGAGCCATTTTGTGCATGCGTGAATGTGCACACACAGCTCTTGGTAACGAAGAGGAGACTAAAAGAGACTTCAGCCTGGAGGAGACCCATTGAAAGCAGGGCTGGCAGCAATGTTAACGGTTGCCTAGCAATGGCCAATGAGGCACAAAGACACTAATGAAATAGGAAAAGCTAGAGGCTAGATGTAGTCGGAGGAGGGGGAAGGGGAGAGAAAGAAACCAAAGAACGGCACTCTTTATAGCATATTTATAGCCCACCGTTCTCAAAACTACACAAATAATAGAGCGGTCAGAGTGAAAACTGGAGAAGGCTCCTGTGCCTGTAACAGTGGTGCTAAAGAGGAAATTTCAGCAAGTCTTCCTTGTTACTTGGATGCGTGACCAGCAACGCCTGCAGAAATTCCCTTTTCTACACAACCATTAAAGGCAAAAGTAAAGGAGCCTCTCTCCAGGTTTCAGTCCAGCAACCCAAAAATAGAACTTCCTCAAATAATAAAAAAAAATAACAATTTCCTCGAATAATACAGAGACTCCCCCCACTTTCAAAACTGGATTTTGCCCATATCACAAAATCCAGTTGGGCAAAAATCCAGTTGGGCAAATGTTGCCCATGTCGCTTATTTTGTACCATTTTTGTTAGTCACAAGGAGGGATAAGAAGTCGTTGGCCCTTTCCACACTAGACCGTTATAGCGCGATGATTCCACTTTCAACATCCTATGGAATCCTGGGGTTTGGCTGGCCCCTCCCTAAACTGCAAAGCCCAGGATTCCATCGGATGTTGAAAGTGGAATCTTCGCACTATAACAGTCTAGTGTGGAAAGGGCCTTTATAATGTATGGCTGGTGCTGGAGGTTAATGGGTTTGCATATGTGTCAAGGCTAGACTCAGGAACGGTGGGTTTTTGACATTCTAGCCTAAATTACCCATTTAGCGCCTCCTGAGATTTGCATGGGTAGTACATTTCATAAAATGTTTTAAAAATGTGGGTCACTAAAAATGTGTACAGTTGAGAATATACACAAAGACAGCTTTACTAAATGGGCCATGTATGTATAAGACAACATGCTTTAGGAGAAAGCCATAAATAATTAGGTATAAATAAGACAGGTATAGGTATATTAGGAATATATATAAGTATATATTAGGTATATATAAGACCTATTTCCATGTAGGCGGAGGAAAATTTTGCAACCTGATATAAGGAATAGGTGGAGCAGAAGTACAGACAGAATTTGAAAGTGTGATTGATTGATTGATTGATTGATTGATTGATTGATTGAAATACTGATATTGGGAATTTTCCACATCACCAAACAGGTCTTGACCCCATCCATGAAGCCCATTTACTCTGAGACCATGGGCCACCATCTTGATTCCAACATGATACATAGTGTGGCTTGGTCTCAGAAGATATATTTTGCCTCTGAGCTTGACAGGTCCCACATAAGATATGTCTCAATGCTTTTTGGTCTCAGCGGTGGCATTATCGGGCAGCTGCTGAGGACGTGGCAGGATCCATGCCTGTCCTGGGACCTTTAAAAAAGCAGCCATTGCAGTGACCCACTGCCATAGTCATCTCCTACAGTGTCCCAGAGTGAAACTATGTCACGGCAAATTGTGGAAAATCAAAATGGATCACCTTGGGCTGATTCAAAGTGCTGCACTTGCTGCTGCCGTGATCAAGCCCCATCAAAGCAGGAGAGAGGCCACCGGAAGCCATTTTGCTGAGAGACCACCTCAAATATGGAGACAGCCTTGTTGATGGATTCTGTTTTGGGGAGGTCGCATGAGAATGACTAATCCCAATGTAATGATTCAGAGCAGAGGTGTTTACATGACTATCGCTCAAAACTGTGTGAACACAGACATGAGACAAGAATTGGCCCTTGAGGTGGGCAAAAATTCAGCTTTTCTGCATACCCTCTTATTCTCAGTGTGATTTGGGAACAGAGCAGAAAAAAGATGAGGGGATGGGGGAAGGAAGAAATTAAAACAAAGCCCTATCACAGGTCCTTCAGCCTTCCAGCTGTTTTGGGCATCATTTCCACAACCAGTTTGGCAAATTATATATGAATACAGGAGTTGTAGTCTAAAACATTTGGGCAGCCTAGAGTTTCCCATTTCCTGACTGGTAAGTTTTGGTTTCTGACTCAGAAACTACTTTTTGCAGCTCCACCAGAGTAGAAATAACACAATTAACAGACACTTTGGCCCTTTCCACACGAGAAGAGGAATCCGCGTAGTGACGGTTCCGGGCGGTTTGAACCGGGTTTTTTTGTATCCGCGCTAATGCGCGCTCTCTATTCATACGTCTTATGTTTGATCCGGCTTAGCGCGGTTTCAGAGATCCACACGTTGCCGTCCTGACCACCCCCGCTATTAACATAACCCCGCCCACTATGGCTGTGATAGGCTGTCCACGCCCACGGCCCACCCCCCGTTCATCTCAGGGGCGAATCAGCGCGTATCTGCGCTTCCAAACAAGTGAGCAAGAACGTGATTGCGCGGATCAGGGGGAAAAGAAACACTTTTTTTCCGGTTTTTAAAAAGCACGTGCAAGCACAGTTGGAGACGTTTCTAAACGGATTGACGTGTGGAACTTGGAAATTAAAGACGACTCAGCGCGCTTTAAGGTATGGAAGACCTCCGTCAGAAATCGCTCTACAGTGCGCTAAAGCGTTTTATTACCCCCGTGTGGAAAGGGCCTTTGTCTGCAAGCAAAATCACCCCTCACAAGTTACATGCAGAGAACACATTTCAGAGGAACTGAGGAAACTACTGTGACCCATCACTGGCCAACTGCCCAGATGTTCTCCCTCACAGTCTTCTGTCACACTTGTAACCCCAAAGTGGGAAAGACTTTGAATTATTTTAAACAGTATGTAGAGAGAGATTGGCAGTGCCTTTGTTTTGACTCAGCTGTGGATAAGGCCAGCCCTTCCATGGCAGAGTAACGGGGCTTGCTCTAGGTGTAACCAGGAGAAACAGGAAGTAGATGATGGTCGAAAGCGGTGTCTAAGGCCATTTCCACACTAGACTGTTATAGTGCTATTATTCTACTTTCAACATCCTATGAAATCTTGGGGTTTGCAGTTTAAGGAGGGGCCCATCCCTAAACTGCAAACCCCAGGATTCCATAGGATGTTGAAAGTGGAATAATAGCACAATAACAGTCTAGTGTGGAAATGGTCTATTTCTAGAAACAGGCGGCTCCTAGCAGATCAAAGGAAAAATTTCTTGTCATTTCAAATAGCAAAATGGTTTAAATCAACACTATTTATGGGACACAACACACCAAATAAAGACCAGTATTTTAGCATGTTTGCTTTGCTATTCTTTCTTTCTCCCCTTCAATGTATGTGCACAGGTGTTACTTCGGCACTGACTCCAGACTGAATTCTTTCCCGTGATGAAATTGGCCTTCAAGTAGATATCCTTCAGATTGGGACATTCACTTGCCAAACAAGCTCCTGGTCCTGCTGTTGCAATAAATATATATATTTTTTTGATAATAATACTATTGTGTGTGTTATTAATAACTTGTGTAGCTGTTTTAATATGCTTATAAGTAACTTTCATAGCTGTTTTAAGAAGTTTTTTAAAAATTATAATTCTTGTTCTTCCTCACCAGAACAGTCTAAGGCAAGTCATTAAAATTTCTGGCCATTTCCACAGTAGACTGTTCTAGTGCTATTATTCCACTTTCAACATCCTGGGGCTTGTAGTTTTATTGAGACCAAAGAGCTCTCTGGCTGAGAATTCTCAATGCTCCTCCCTAAACTGCAAACCCCAGGATTCCACAGGATGTTGAAGTAGACTAAGAGCACTATAACAATCTAGGGCAGAAATGGCCTCTGTTTTACAGACAGTAAACATCAGAGTTGAAAGAAAAGTGTGACCTGCCCAAAAGCTATCCAATAAAATTCCACATGGCAACAGCACTTGAATCTTCCAGACAGCTCAGTCAGGGAGAACAAAATAGAGCCTAAGATGAGGTGTAGATAGCTTGGTCGTCAGTTCTCTAGTGTTCCGTTCCAGGACTTCCTCTTTGTTCCATTCGTCCATATGTGCATGTGTAAATAAATAAAAATATATTTATTACACACATAAACACATACCAAAAAAAGAGGAGGGTGTGTGCACGTGTGCCAAGTAAAAATCACTCCCTATGAGCACAAATGCCAATACAGCCTGCTAAAACAAAGCATGTAAAGATGACACCAGTGACATCACCGCTACATTAAAATATCCAAGAGAACTTTTTTTATTATTCATTTATGCATCACACCAAAACTCTGGCCACAAGCGTGATCAAACATGGAAACAAATCTGCAGGGGGTGCATATGTATTTGTATGTACCAAGTAGGAGTGAACACAAAGGGGTCTTACAAACTGGACAAAACAAGCAGGTGGAGACTGGGGGAGAAGGGGTGAGAGACAGGGGTGGTGTGATGTGTGTATTAAGGCAGGAGGAAGATTTGGGGGCTCCACATTTGTTTGAGCCATATTTTTAAAAACGGTCAGGGAAGGAAGGTTGAGAGTGGTAGTCCCCAGTTCTGGGTTTGGAGTGGCGGGGGAAGGATGCTCACTGTTCCGATTGAACTGAACTGGAGTTTTCTGACAGGATGTTCTGAAGGTTAGTGTGGAGAAAAGTTCCTTTCCCCACCCCAAATATAACTGGGAAGGAGACCCCAGCCCAAGGTTTCTCCCCTTCCTCCCCAGTATGTGAGGGGTCACAAGGCAGAACAGAGGCAGGAAAAAAACACTGGGGGTCACTTACAGTCCATTGACATTCAGAGACTGGCAGAGAGAAGGGGGCAGTGATGAGGTGACCTCCCTCCCCCCATATTTTCCTGCAGAGGCCAATTCCTGCTATTCATGAATATACTGAAGCCTCTGAGTTTCTCCAGCTACGCCCCTCCTCCCTCCAACCGCTTCCCCTTCTGTCCGCTTGACTCGCTGCAGTTGGGGTTCCCCTGCTGCCTCCCCACCTAGCCTCTTGACCCTCAGGAGATTGGGGGGCTCTGGGAGATCACCATCAAAGATAGCACGACGCAGGCGCCTGGGGGACATGGGGAGGCGCGGGGGGGTCAGGTTGCTCGCTCTTGACAGGATTCTGCCAATCAGGTATCTGCAAAAAGACAGAAAAAGAGAATTCAGGAGATCACCAGCCAGACCACTCTCTAGTCTGAACTCACCCAGACTTGTGTGCTGGAAGAGATCTAAGAAGAGATCTGGGATCTTCAACTTACCTTTTACTGCTGTTCAGAAACTGGAAACAGAACTTATAATTCCTAACTTGTAAGCATTGTTGTTATTGTGTGCCTTCAAGTCATTTCCAACTTATGGTGACCCTATCATGGGATTTTCTGGAGCTGAGAGTATGTGGAGTGCCCAAGGTCATCCAGTGGGTTTCCATGGCTGTGTGTAAGCACAGATGGCCTAAATACCATAAAGGCACAAGATCCCGTCTGATCCTGTAAGCTAAGCGGGGTTAGTTCCAGTTAGTACTTGGATGGGAACCGCAAAAGGATACCAGGTGCTGGAGGCTGTATTTCAGAGGAAGGAACTGAGGAAACCACCTCTGAGTATTCCTTGCCTAATAAAACCCTATGAAATTCATGGGGTCACCATCAGTTGACAGACAGCTTGAAAGCACATAAAATATAAGCACACACTCCAGTCTCTGTCTTATTTGCAAAGGGAGGGCAGAGAATATGTAGTCCTTCAGACGGTGTTAACATTTTAATTCCCATCAACACAAACATCTGTGCCCAATGGTAAGGGATGATGAGATTTATGGTCCAATAGTATCTGGAGGGCCATGCATTTCCCATCCCTGCAGTAAGGCCCACTCTGAAACCAGAAAAGACATGCCCCTTATCCCCACTACTGAAACATCTAGGAAAGGATGTAAGGACTGGAAAATACTCCTGGACTTGTTGCTACTGAGGAACAACAAATACTTGTAGATTCCTTCTCTTTCCTGGATTGACTTTGGCTTTTACCCCGCTGCATCCACTGAGATAATATTTTTAACTATGTGTTGTGGAAAACCTAAGGGGTCTTGGAAGCTCATCTGAAGTTTTTCATTCATAAGATCAATAATGGTGGGCAAACTTCCCCAAGACTGCTACCAGTCTTGCCTTGTGGATGATCTAGAAAGTGTCCCAGAATCGTTTGTGGCATGCTGAAGCCTCAGTATGCTACAAAGAAAGCATTTACTCATGGCCAAAAGACTGAAAACCAAATGGAGGGCTATGGGTTCACTAGGAGAGCTGCCATCAGTCAAAATGAAACAGCAAAAATCTAAATATAAACATGTATATTGATCTCATCCTTACGCTCCTTGAAGCCTCTTTAATCCAGTGGTGTCTTCTGTAAATGAAAGCAGGCTGGCCCTTTTCACTTATTTCTTCTTCCCTCTGTAACTCCTGTGTTCCTTTAAAAAAATCTCTCTCCTTATAGAGGAAACTTTTAGAAAAAAGGAGATAATCCAAACAAGAGAAGGTGGGAAGTGGAAAATATGTACCTTGAAATGCAATCAAGGATTGACTAAAGAAAAAAGAATTTTGTGTAAAGTTAAATCATTTATTTCTGTAAAGAAAAATAGAAGATCCTTATTATAATAGCAACGAAAAAGTAATTCAAAGAATGAATTGTATTTTATGCAACTGAAAATCAAATATGATTTTTAGATGATGTACTTGAAAATATTGAATGATTTTAATAAAAAAATAAAGTAAAAAAATAATAAAAAATATCTCTCCCAGATTAAGGCATTCTCCAGAACAGTAAGGAATATGGTATTTTTACTCAATTTTTTTTTAAAAAAACTGTAAATTACAAAGAAGGGGGGTGAAGTAAAGAGGAAAAAAAGGTAAGAATCCATAGTCTATTAATGCGGGACAGGGCATCCGCATGGCAGATAGCACAGGGGTGGGCTGCAGAGGAAAGGAGCAATTTTTGAAAACTTCCTTCAGTTACTTCTGTTCATGAAAGCCTCTTCTGGAGCAGACAGCCTTCTGTCAATCAAAGGACACATTTGGATAGAAACTGAAATCTTATTCTTTTAACTTTCAGTGAAAGGATCAAATGCCAAATACCTACCTAATGAGAAGGATGTTAATTCCTCACTACGCAGTTAGAGCCTGTCGCATTACTTAAAAGGTTATAGATGTTCATCTTTAAAGGACTGCTGCAAATTCATGGGTACTGGCAGTATCCCTGAATCGTCTCATATGGCAGCGATAATCACTAGGGTTCAGATATGCTGAGGACCCTTTGGGATTATTTTTTTAAAAGAGGACAAAATGGTCTGGCGCTCACATCCTCTAATCTAGAAAAACTGCTCCTATTCCCAAATGAAGCAATGGGCTGGAATGGGAAAGAGCAAGCTATGCTAATCCTCTAAATATTCAGGAAGCATCAGTCCCCCAACTGCTAGACTAAATCTTGTAAAACTGAATAATTATCATTTTTACTCTTTTAAAAGACAGTTTATGTAGTGTACAAAACCCAGTGGTTAAGAAGTCACTGATGATCTCTACCACTAGCAGTAATAAAGTAATGATGTGGTGGGCTGGGGAGCACCATTTCAGGTGAGGATTTGCATGTCTGAATGACTTCCTTGTGCAAAAGAATCTCCCTTGCATACAGAAAAACACATCATCAGAATGAAGGTGAAGCAGAACCCTTGCCCCTGAGGTGCTAGTGTCCTTCATGAGGGGAGGTGGTTGTTTTAAAATAAGGTAGATATCAAGCAGGCAAATTGCTACACCTGTATCCTGAAATTTATACTCCAGGAGAAAACTTTACTATTCAATAGTGGGGAAAATGTGAATGGCCTCCAAATTTCTTATGAACCTTTTCCTGTTTCATGAACTATTTTCTGAAATGATCTATAAGGTCTGTTTTTTTCTGTCTCTCTCTCCGTCTCTTTATATTAAGATTTAATTAAGCATGGGGACAGACTGACTTTATGTAGTGGAGAAGATGCTCAGAACTACCTCCTTCCTTGTTACTTCCTCTCTTGCATGACTGAGAAATGGTATTCAAAACAGCTTCTAAGGCCAAGCCCTACTTCTGAGCAACACTCTGATGCTTTCTTTCTAGATTTCCCATTTCCAGCTACCTCAGCATCTCAGGGTCCATTTCTCCAGTGGTTTCTTCTTCCCCTCCCAGCTCTTCTTGGGGTTCAAAACCTCCTTCAGGGACCCAGTAACGATTCGGCAGCGATCTAGGTGGAGAGGAGGCCCCCGCTAATCCGGTCTCATCATAATCAGGATACAACTGGGTGCCCTTTGCTTCATCCCAAAGCCTTAGCAGGTTTGCCAGGTAGACAGATTCCTGGTCCCGACGATGCCCATCCTGAAGGAGGCGCTGCAGAGCCAAAGCCAAGCGCTCATCTGGCTGGAACTGGTGACTGGGTGGAGCTACTGCCCTCTCCAGTGCCTGAGCCAAGCGGTCATCTTGGAGCTGGTTACCAGAGGAAGCCATGGCTCTCTCCAATGCTTGGGCGAGGTGCTCTTCTTGAAGCTGACCACCAGGGGGTGACATGGCTCTCTCCAGAGCAGCCAGCCGAACCAGGTCTGGGTAATACACTTCATTAGCCAATGCAGTCTCCACAGCTTCATAGGGAGACCCCTGAAGCTCACGTCGCACCCGTCGGGGGCCCCCAGACAGATTGTGGTTTAGCCCTCCATGGGAGCTGCCTGGGGTGGCGAGAGGCTGTAAGAAACAGGGAAGATGATTTGAAGGGAGTTATTCTTCCAGAAGGTGATCATTAATCTAATAGTGAAACAAGGATAATCTCCTATCCACCCTCCCCTTGTTGTTTCTATCTGCTTTCAAGTCATTTCTGACTTAGGGTGAAGCTAAGGCAAACCTATTAGGGGGTTTCTTGGCAAGATCTGTTCAGAGGGGATTTTGCCAGTCCCTCCTCTGAGGCTGAAAGAGCAACAAATACTACTGGGCACTCTTTGCCTTACAAGAAATTTTGCATTGGGGTTCATTGGAAACCAACATGAACCAACAATTGGTGTAGTTTTTAATGTTTTAGAATTAATGGCTCTCTCCAATACAGCCAGGTAATACATTTCATTAGCCAGTGTGGTCCCCAGAGCTTCATAAGGAGCCCCCTGAAGCTCCTTAAATTATAATTTTAAAACAATTAAAGGAGACAATCCAGCCAAAGGACACTTTTCAATCCCACTGATTTCAGCAGGGGAGAGTCCTTAAGCAGGGCCGGTCCTACCATTAGATAGGGTGAAACAGCTATTTCAGGCATCAGTTTTCAAGAGACGTGAAAAAACGCCAAAAACTCTTAGTTAACAGGCTTTGCTCTACTATTGTTAATAGGAAATGGGGCTTGTGGGATTTTCTACCATAAATAATCTGGCTAGCTTTTGATACCATACATCTTGACTTGAGTGAGTGTTTCAGAGTAAAGTGCCATATTTGCTGGCATATAAGATGCACCCGTTTATAAGATGAACCCCATTTATACATTGGCAAATACTATCAACCAGCATATAAGACACACTAGCATATAAGATGCATCTCATTTTCAAACAGTATTTTTCAGGGAAAAAGTGAATCTTATATGGCAGCAAATACAGCATTTGCCATTTTGGGACAGCCTGACCCAGAGAGAACACTAGTTTTTTAATGAGGTTTGGTAGCCTTGTGGACTAGGCAGAGAGATCAGTTTACCCTAAAACTTTTCCCTCTCCTTCCATCTGGATGACATAATTCCCTCCACTTATGTATCCTCACAGCAGTCTGTGATGTAAGCAGAATGGCCAAGAGAGGGTGAGTGGTGAACATAGCAACACCCAGGGAGCTTCAAAACTGAAGTAATAAAGGAGGTAGAGACAGAATAAATTTCTATTGAGATAAATGGGTAGGAAACCATCCATCCGTTTCCTTGTTACCTTCCTATGTTAAAGAACTAGAGCAATACTTTAACAAAAACAAATAACTATCCAAGCTACACATCGAACTGTTCTGCTTGCTCCCCTCCTCTGTGGACCAAGGGTTATCTCCTTGGTTGCAGAAGAAAGATGCATTCCAGATTTTTCTCCTTGGTTTCAGTTTGGATTTTTTTCCTCCAACAGACAGACAGTCACGTAGCTGTCTGTAACAGCACAAACACAGTAAACACAATTATATCTTAGAGATCTAGTGGTTTATGGGAGAATTCACAGCAGGTGTTCATAGGAACGTTCACAGAAAACAAATGTCCACAACACAACTGACTGCCTTGCCCCATAAAGTGCCACAAAGCTTCTGGTAGGAGGCTTTGCAGAGTGAATAGCATCCTTTTGAATTCTGAACATTGGACTATGACCCTGAAGACCAGGATTTGATTCCCCATTCAGCCATGGAAACCCACTGGGTGACCTTGGGTACGTTACACACTCTCAGCCCCAGAAAACTCCATGATAGGTTCTCCTTACAGTCTCCATACATCAGAAATGACTTGAAGGCACACAACAATAAATTATTGGTTGGCATTTCTAATGAGTTTGTCTTAGCAATTTTTTAAAAATATATAAATAAATAAGTGGCTTTGTAGAAGAGTCTGTATTATTTATTCATGCAGTTTCTTTGCTGACTTATAGTTGAAGTTTTCTGGGATGCTTTCTTAAAGTAAACAAAATTACAAGTAATGATGTGTGTTGGTGTGCATGAACAGCCATAGATACGACATGAAGATGTTGATATAAATTCAGTACATTAGCCTCTACACGTATACATGCAGACAGGCACAGAGAAAAAGCTGATTTGATTTTCTGGCTCACCAACTTGATATAGCCCAGTATGAGCTTCATTAGGCAACCAGTCTCCTGACCAACTTCTTTATTACTGAAAATCATTGCATGTCCTTCATACAATCCAGCACTCAGATTTCTGGCTTCGTGATTAGTCATTATTAATATAATCAGGTTTTGCCTGAGATATTGGCATATCCTCCATGACTCTGTGGGAAGGAAACAAATTGTACCATCCCTTCTCCCAGCCTTGGTGAGGCAAGCAACCTGTTCTCTCTAAGACTTATCTGAAAGGGGGCACTTCCTGGGAACGAAAAAGGGGGCTCATACCTCAGACTGGCCAGGCTCAAGCTGGGCATTTCCGCAAAGAAAATACCCAGAAATCTGTGAGGATGCCAAAAAGAGACTCTGCGGTCTTCTTGCAGTGCTATTCATAACACCTTGAGGAAGAGAAAAACACCGGGAGGCTTAGGTTGGATACAGTGAGGAGTTGCACCAGTGGACCAAGGCTCTCCGAAGCTTCGGGGCCTCTCTCCTCAGCCTCCTACAACCTCTCCTTGTGGCTGTTGTGTCACAAGCCCGTTCAACATCCACTCTGCCTCTGGCTGTATTTTCTGCACTTCACCTCCCCCAGATAGTAACAGATCAGCCAAGACTCTTGGAGTTCTTACAGGCAGGAAAAGACAGCAGACACACATTGCTTCTGGAAAAAAAAAATCCATAATGGCCATGCCCTTCAACACAGGCTGCCTCACATCACCTTTGTACACATATTCTACTTTGCAGACTCCTGTTTTCTTCTTCCACAACAACACCCAATGCATTGTATTTCCATTGTGGGCAGACAAGCCATCATACCACATGAGGAGGCTCACACAAACACACACAGAAACACAGACACAAGGCGGCTTTTGGCACCCATGTCACACCCCTTCTACAAAATTGGGACCCCATCCTGCCCCCAGTCACATCTGCCTGCATTTTGCACACCCACTGCCCCCATGGCTCCCTTGTCCTGCTTTATATTTTCTTTTCCTCCCCTGCCATGTAGTTTGGTGCCAGCGCCCAGAGGCACGATTTGTAATGTAAGCTTTACCCACCCACCCACATACAAGACCCTAAAGCGTGGGCCGCTGCTCCCAAGTGGGCATATGGGTGAGTCACAGTTGGATCCACACAACCACACACACGCACCAGCAGCTTCCCTGGATAGGTGGGTGGGAAACTAAAGTAAGTACACATGACTCAGTGCTGTGTAATTTCCTACAGCACAGACACACACACACACACTGCATGACAATATCATTTTGAGATTCAAGGTGTTTTTTTGTTCATTAGAGTCTTAAACAATAAAAACAGATTTTCTGTTCGTTTTCCCCACACTTCATCCTTCCTCTGAAAACTCGAGGATGCTCTTTTCTCCACACAGCAGCCCCCAAACTGCCACCTAGTTTGGATATTTCTGGAGATCACCCGCATCTTATACCATTTCTGCACTACGCTCTCATAGTGAGATTATTCCACTTTCAACATCCTATGGAATCCTGGGACTTGCAGTTTAGGGAGGGGCCTTTAGAATTCTCAGCCAGAGAGCTCTTTGGCCTCAGGAAACTACAAACCCCGGAATTCCACAGGATGCTGAAAGTGGAATAATCGCACCATAAGAGTGTAGTGTGGAAATGGTCTTAAAGGTGGAAGCAAATCTGGTACTGCGCTCGCTTCCTGTCGAAGGCGACCCTTCATCCATTCGCCTTGACAGAAAGATTTTTTCCAAAAAAATCTACCCAGTCCAAACCAAGGTTTGTTATAGAAGGAGAAAAAGAGGTGCGCCACAGAGCGCGAAGCCAGCAAAGCGGATCGCCGAGGTGACTCGAGCAAGGAAGCCAAGCCGCAAGCTCCGAGGACCACCGCAAGTCCCTAATCAAGGGGCGTGGGACAGAAGATGCATGAAAACCTAGCATCCTAGAAACCCCGTAGAGGGACGGAGGGATAGAAAGAATGTGGATCCGACGACCTACAAAGAGCCTCCAACTACCCCGCGGGCAGAGCCCCCACGCCCCCCAGCAGGCTGCATGCACGCGATCGCCCTGCCCGCTCGGCTTGCAGGTGCCGGGTTCCAATCCTACCTTGGCGGCTCCGAGGCCCGAGAGCAGCGCGAGCAGCAGCGCCGGGCCCATCGCTCCGTCGGCGGCGGACGGGAAGCAGAGGCTGCCCAGGCGGCGGCGGCGGCGACAGCAAGCGAGCGACGGAGCCGAGCCGGGACTGCCGCACCGCCGGAGGGAAGCGCGGCGCCAGACTGGCCCCGGAGCTCCGCCCAGCCCGGGCCGCCCCGCCCCGCCCCGCCCCCCACCGCCTTGGCCCCGCCCCCGGTCCCGCGCTCCGCACCCCGGTGGCGGCGGCGGCGGCGGCGGCGGCATCCTTGTGTCAAGGACAGGCGGAGGAGGCGAGGCCGGGCGAGAAGCCGGTTTTAGCGTCCTGGGGGGTGTGACGTCACGAGGACAGCGGCGCCTCTGTGCACGGGCAAAGTGCGTTTCCTCCGCCACCGAGCGCCTGGAGCAAAGGCTTGAGAGAAACCCTTGGAAGGAGGGGATCGTCCCTTCGGTTTGGCGGTTTTGTCCAGCAGCCTTTTTTTCTTTCTTCTTTTCCACCTCCCTTCTTCACGCAATCCTCTCCTCTCCGTCTGAGTCGGGACTCAGTTAGGCGCAACCACCGCTCTTATCGTTAAGCGCCTGCAAGAAAACTCCGACTCGTAGCGATCCCTCTCCAAGGGTCTGTGCTATTGCCTTCTCCTTAGGCGTCTGCGAGAGAGAGATTTGCCCAAGGTCAGCCACTGCGTTTCCATGGCTGCGGGGAAACCTGATCCGTTGTTTTCCAGAGCCCTTTGCTGTTATTTGTTGTGTGCCTTCATATTTTTTCCAGCTTATGGCAGCCCTAAGACGAACCTATCACGGGTTTTCTGGGGCTGAGAGAGTGTGGCACACCAAAGGTCACCCAGTGGGTTTCCGTGGCTGAACAGGGAATCAACCCCTTCTGTAGTCTGATGCTCAAGCCACTACCCCACACGGGCTCTCCCCAGATTCCTAGTCTAACTCAAACCAGCTATTAGGATGGTCTGTTAGTCAAAAGGGCTCAACTCTGGGACATAAAATGTAATACAGAGAGAGTGTTTCTGAGCATGTGTAAAACTTTTCCCCTCTTTCCCTGTGTCCGTTTCCCATGCACTCTGTTTCCAAGGTTTCATTTTGCACATCCTTTTTGTTTAATGTTTAACCACTTTTTGACCCTGTTCTTTCCCTGAGGACTTCTGGGTAACCTAGATGGCAAGGATCTCATTTCACTTTGTTTTCACAACAACCATGTAAGGTGGGCTATAGACTGAGGAATTACAGCTAGCTGGTGGAGATTTAAACCCAGTGCTTCCCAGTCTAAACTCAGCATGCTGTTCCCTATAGAGGGGTTTTGCCATCACCACCAATGTCTCTTATAAAGCACATATTAGACATAAGGGAGGGGGGATCTAAATGCCATATGAATATAATACCTTCATTAGATCAATAGGCAGTCCAGACTGCTTTCAGAAGCTTTGCCATCTTCTTCTTCTTCTTCTCCTCCTCCTCCTCTGGTAGGAAAGGCTTTTGGGATGGCCCTGCAGAAAAGCTTATTTAGGAAGGCCTCAGTGAAGGCCCCTCTTGATAACAAAATTTTGACAAAAAAACAAAACCAAAAAAAACACAAGACCATTGCAACAGTACCCTTTCTTCCACACTCGTAACCCCCATCATCCATTCATCTCCCCCTCTTTTCCTCATATGCTTAAAAACAAAGAAAGAAGTCAACCCTTTATAGAGTTATAAAAAAGGAGGAGGGAAGGAAGAGAAAGGGAAAAAAGGGAACTGTGGCAGCATCTTTAAGACTAACTTGTTTTCATTTTCATATGGGATTTCATGGATATAAGCCCAGTTCTTTGGACGCTGTGTATTGAGGCAGTTTCCTTTTAGGAAAAAGGGAAGAAAGCAATCAAATTCAGTCGTGTCTTTGCAACCAAAAGGGTCTGTTTATTTATAGATCGGGAAGGAACAAATAAGAAAAGCAGAATCGGTGCAACCAATTTGCGTCCAGCAAGCCCAAGGCCTCGTCAGGTTGTTCCCAAGCTGCTCCAAGGTCTTGAGATAATCATCACTTCACCACCAACAGCAGCAAGCTTAGAGCTGCAGCCCCTGTAGTGACTCCCAGGACATCTTGTGTACCTATGCACTGGCCAGGAAACCGACATTAAGAAGACTCATTTCCTATCCATCAATATAAATTAGTCTGAGTGGCTCTCATTAAGCCAGAGGTGGGGCATGTGTGGCTGTATAAATGATATTGAACTGCAACTCCAGCCAGCATAGACAACAATTAGGCATAGAGGGAGTTATAATCCAGCTGTTCTAGAAGGCCAGACATTACCCATTCCCTGATTCAGAAAGCCCAGTATTTTATTTTCTTCCTGGAATGGCACCCATGAAGCCTTCCTGAGTCGTTTTTTCCTCACAGCATAGCTTTCCAACATATACATTCTCCCCGGCTCTTCTTCCAGAATCCACTCTTGATCACAAATTCCTCAAGCCAATGATCCCTTCCTCTCCTGCTAAGCCAGATGCAGAAAGCCAACATTTTAGAAAAAGGCTTTCTCCTCTGATCCACAGTATGTGTACTGTGTGTTTAATCAACACAGGATGGCTCAGGGTTTCACTGCTTTTATGGTTGGGTGGGTTTTTCTTTACTTTTGGAAAACAGTTCAGTTTCTTGTATTTTAGCAATCAGCTATTATACAGAAATACAAAAAGTAAAGGAAAAAGTCAAATAAATTAATTTACATGCAATAGTTAATCTATAATAGATGAATCACTTTCCGTACCCTGCTTACACTTTACAGCATGTAATTGTAAGTCCATAACAAGAAATTTGATGTTCTAAAAGACATATTTCACAGCATCAGATAACAGAAAACAGACATTCACAGAGTAGAACTTCCCTTAAGATTTTTCAATAAAGGGAAAATATAATAATTCCCAAGATCATTATAAATAGGGCATTCAAGCAACACATGAGTTAAATCTTCTGTTGAGACAAGAGTTGCAGCCACGTACTCTGTCCTTCATAGGAACACTCTAATAACAGCCTAACTGAGCTGCCAATGGAAGAACATTCAACCGCGCATGTAGAAAGGCTAACTTCATTTTAATGTTTGCTTTTGGAAAACATAGATCCACCCACTGTTGAAAAATGCCATCGAGACAGTCCTAACATCCTCATCCCATTTCTGTGCATTTGAGGCTATAATCCTAAACATAGACTCCATGACCATTTTGTCAAAATCCCCATGACACAGCAAGTGCCAGAACACAGCTCTCTCTCATACTTTTTGATATCAGGGACATCAGTGTGAAAAGAGCTGTTCTCTTTCTATCAGTTTGTCTACAGTCACTTGCTAACCTTCTTTTTTAAAAAAACTTACTTATTTACAAGTTACATGTATTGCTTGCCTTTCCTCCAGTGAGCTCAAGATGGCATACACAGTTCTTCCCCTCGGTTATTTTATCCTCACAACAGTATTGTGAGGTAGATCATGTTGAGACAGAGCAACCAGCGAACCTCATAGCAGGCAGGAGATCTGAATGTGAATTCCCATCCATTTCAATCCAACATTAATTTGAGGATGCTTGATTTACAAGGTTGAAGATAGACTCTACTTACTCACATAAAATAAAATTTATGAATGAAATCTAAACCCTTCTGAAAAATTTAAAAAAATAGCATAGGTGTCTGTTTGGATAACTGAGGATAGTTTAAGATGCTAGTGCACCACAAATGGGCTGATCCAAAGAAGAGGCTTTACATCCACAAAAGCTCATGCTAAAATAAAAACAAGTTGGTCTTAAACTACATTCCTTTCTCCCCTCTTCCTCCTTTTCATGCTGCAAGAGACTAATATGGCTACTTCTTTGAAAACCACCAAAGCATGTGTATAACAATTTGCCAACTGAGGCAATAGTTTATGCATCTTGTTAAACGGGTGGCTAAACAGGAAAGCTGATATCTGTCCATTAATCCAATCAATTTTAGTTTTTAAGATGCTGCAAGACTTGGGTTTTTTTAAAAATCATTTTTATTGCTGTAGAACTGAAGGTTTTTGTTTATAGAACAGATAGAGTAGGGGTGGAGATTACTTACCTGTACAAACATTTCATATCTACCAGTAGTCTTGGCATTGGGAGTGGGGCAGACCCTGTGTCTGGACCATGAGTTACATCTGCTTAATCACTTTTACTTTTGTATTTGTTGTTATGTTGGAAAATCAGTTTTCACTAGATGAAAAACTTGAAAGATGGCAGTTCATGAAGGCCCAAAGCCAGGGTGACCTTAAACCATGATCAGTTTCTGTTCTGCCTTCTGCAGACTGAAACAATGGTGACGCATGTAATGGGAAAGAAACCACCTCTGAGTATTTCTTGCCTAAGAAACCCCTGTGATATACATGGATCACCATAAGTCAATAGGCAACTTGAAGGCGCACATGCGCGCGCGCACACACATAATGGGATAGCATAAGAATAATTTGCCATTGCATCCAGTGTTCTATAGTCATTAGCTATCTTGTTTTTCATTTTACTCTGGTAAGAGAGCCCATGAATAGAGGTCAGAATTGTGAACAGAAGCTATAGCTGTTATTGAACTGCATCCCCCAGGAGCCATAGTTCATTCAGAATTGGTGAAGAATGCTGGGAGATGAACTCCAAAAACACGTGGAAGGCTGCATGATTCCCAGCCCTTCCCAAGGGACTTATAGTCTCCTTGCAGTATTTGCTTTATAGGAAGATCTCCAAGTACAGTCTAAATGGAGGGAAATAGCAAGGCAGGCAAAGCGGCTACTCCTACCACCAGATGCACAGAGAGAGAAAGAGAGAGAGAAATCTCCTGTACCTTCTGTGACAGCTGCCTGTGCCCCTTCCCCTCTTGCTCATTCCAGGAGAGGGGAGCACAAGACTTCCCACTCATTCATCTAAGCCCCCAGCCAGGCAAGTGAATAGCTGAGCTGCAGCCTTTGGAGCCAATGAGAGCTTCCCGCATAAGGTAAATAGTAGCTTTTGGGCAGAGTATAGCTGACCCAATAGATTTTGCTGCCTGAGGCAAAGGATAAGTTGGTGCCCTGCCCATTTTAGGTACAGAGGCCTACTAGACTGGCAGCCAAACCACATTTCCACACTGGTGGTGAGACAACATCTTCTCTACATCCAAGGGCAGCAGAGTAACTTGGATGGTGCAGGACTAGTCACATGGCATGCAGACAGTACTGTCCTCCAGGAGAAGAGAATGTTGTTGGGGGGGAGGATCGGATGGAATAGCCAGGTGTGTGTGTGCTGCTTCTGTGTTCCCTCCCTCTGCTGCACGAGGAGTCCATACTATGCTTCTGTCAAAACAGCTCCACTGACTGCCAGTTTGTTCCAAAGTGCTGCTTATCCATCTACTACTTCAGCCCCTCCCGAAACTGCAAACCCCAGGGTTCCATAGGATGTTTCAAGTGGAATCATAGCACTATAAAAGTCTAGTGTGGAAATGGCTTGTATTAGGTGAAGACATCATATGATTGGCTCCCTAAGAAGATTCTATGGAATCCTGGGGTTTACAATTTAGGGAGAGGCCTTTAGAATTCTCAGGGAGAGAACTCTTGGGCCTGTCTTGAGTAGGCCAGTTGCTATGGGGATGAGGCCTAGCAGCAAGCAGAAGGGCAGCGTATTCCCCCAGGAACTCAATCTCTGCATGTTAATAACTCTGAAAACAGATTGGATTGGGAACTATGGGGGAAAGTAACAGGTACTGGACAAGACAGTTTGAGGAATTAGAAACACAGGATCTCAAATCTTTTGGCAGACAGTATCTGCCTGAATGAGCCGGCCTGGGCTGTAAGATCATCAGGAAACAGCCGTCTCTCAGTCCCACCACCATCCCAAGCACTGCTGATGCGGACGCAAGAGGGAGCCTTCTTGGTGGCTGCCCCTAAACTCTGGACCTCCCTTCCCAGGAAGGCCAGAATGGCCCTCTCCTTGTTGTCGTTCTGTGGGCAGGCCAAAACCTTATTACTCCAGCAGGCTTTTAAAACAGAAAGTTGTAATGGCTAAGGGATGCTGTATTGTTTTAAAGCTTTAATCACTTTTTATCTTTTTAAATTGCATTTTATTCTTTTAACTTGAGGTTTGAATTGTTTTTAAAACTGCAAGTCATTTAGTTCTATTTTTCATGTTTGTTTTTGTATGTTCATAACTGTGTCATTGTTTTAAATTGAAAGCTGCTCTGGGTCCCGACTTTGGGAAATAGCAGGACTAAGGCAAGGGGAGGGGGGAGAGGGAGGGGGCAGCCTTGGCAAAGGGGCATTTCCCCCAGAACCACAGAGACTAACTTCCTTCCCCATACTTCTATGGGGATACTTGGCAGGAGTGGGAGGGTAACTTTCATTTAACATTTTAGTTACCAGACAAGTTGACTAAAATTGCGTGATTAAGATCACATTTGGCCCTTGTTGGGATCAGAGCTTCATTTCTACCCCTGTTTCATCCATTTAAGTAAAACTGTTATGACCAATGACTACCGTATGAAAAAGCTCTACAGCAAATTCACATTTTGTCTTTTTAATCAATAATTTTCATATCTATATATTATTCTATGTTTATATTTGCACTTCCATTCATTTTTTAAAGCTGCTTTAAAGGACTGCTCACTTCCAGCATTTGTCCTGGTTAGTTTTCTATAGCTTCCTTATTCTATCAAAGCTATGACAAGAAGAGCCTCATACTTCATAGCACGTTCATCTGGAGCCTTTATTTTAAAAACCACTAACACAAGGAGATTTTGGAAGATCATCCTTCATCATCTCACGCACACAGCGTCCTTCCTCCTCACACAAATACTCCACTTCTCTCCCTCCCCGATCTCCTTCCCTTCCATTTATTACCATCTTGCTTTCTGCAGCATCAGTCACCATGGAGACGTAATGACTCATTTAGGAATTAGAGAGGATGCTGGTGGCAGGAGGCAGGTGTGTGGTGCATGATGGGATTGGCCTGCAGTCGCCTGCAATAAAACAGACTGTTTTCCCACTTCCAGATGATGCTGTCTTGAGATCTAGAGGAGGCAAGTGATTTGGGGACAATCTGTGATGCCCGTCTGGTGGCAGCACCTTGTTCCTTGTGTCCAAGCTCTTCTGTTACAAGCCACAGATGACCCACCACCACCCTTGCCAAGCTGCTAACTTACTCCCCGCCACACACACACATAAACTGGTCCGCATCCCTCTCCCTCCCTCTGGTGCAGCCTACAGCAATCCAGTGAGGAACGGATGCTGAGCTGTCCTCTTGGCCTGCCTCCCATTCCACCTCAAGTTAATGGCTCTTTAGAAATCTGTAAGTAATCCTAGCCCTGGCCTGGGGCTGTGGGAGATACAGCCTATCCCCCTGGGGAGACCAGCAATCACACTCTCCTAAGTGGGATGAATTACTTATGGTTGAATCCATTAGCTCTTCTGCGGCTCACACAGGCTTGCCCTTTCTCTCAGCTTCTCTTCCCACCAACCTAATGCTCAGACACAGTTGTCTTGGGTGTGCCATCAGCTTTTTCATACATTCAGTGGTTGATGCAAATGCCTCTTGAGTGGGAAGGAATTATACCAGAAGAACCCTTGCCTAGTGTTGGCATGTGTTTTTCTGTGGTTGCACTTGCTGTGTTGTATAAGATGGGGATAGAGCTTGGAGAGAATGACACTTTGGATTACCAGCATTTCCTAGAATGCCCATTCTGGCTGTTGGATTCTGGGAGTTGCAGTACAAGGAATAAATTTTTGTAAGTTTAGGAAATCCAAATTTGCCAGACTGTAGCTCTCAATATCCTGCACTGCTGACTATGCTGGCTACAGCTGATGGGAGTTGCAGACCAGCAAATCCAGTGGGCCACAAATTTCCCAAGCCTGTTATAGAAACTAGGATTGCCAGCTTTTTACCACCCTGTGCTCTTGTACCTTCAACTGCTAATGCGAAAATTAGGAACAGAGGAAAGCACCTATTCCATATCAGACCATTAATCCATCTAGCTCAGTTTGTCTATACTGAAGCCATTTCCATAGCTTATCTTATTCCAGAGATATCCAGTGCAGGTTGTCTGCACCAGGTAAGTGCAGGTGAGTGGCAGGAGGGGTGCGCAGTCGCCGGTCATTGATGGGGAAAACTCATCAATGATTTGTGACATGATTGTGCTGCCTGGGGACGGGAGGACAGGACTCAGACAACATCATGCAGAACCGTCATCCGGGTCCCATCCTTTTCTCGCCCCCAGTGTGGGATGATGATGTCCTGCAGAAAGGGCCTGAGTGTACTGTCTCCAGAGTTTCAGATGGGCCTGTATCCAAACCTATCTCGAGATGCCAGGGATTGAACATAGGACCTTCAGCTTTAAGTCCACGTGCTCTACTCAACTAGGGCTCTTTCAGTAATAAATATTTGCAGGTGAAAATGCACATCACCATAATAAGAAAAACTTCCTTTGTTGATTTCTGAAGACCAAGCTAAGAGAGTTAAAAGGGGCAAGAAAAGGCTGAGACATTTCTCTTCTTCACTTTTGAAAACTAGGGTGGATATGAGTCCTTTGTCCTCTGTTAAAGAGGACAGTGTTCTATTTGAAGGGCTGAGAAAGGACAATCCTACATTAGTAGTCATCCTCTATTTGAAGGACTTTCCAGTCCAAGGGACCTTCCACATTATACAATTACAACCCTATAATTCCACTTCAACTGTCATGGCTGCATCCTACAGAATCTTGTGGCTTGTAGTTTGGTCAGAGGCATCAGAGAAGCTCTATAGGTGAGAATTCTAAGTACTCGCCTCGAAACCGCAGATCCAGGATACCATAGCATGTTGCCATGGCAGTTAAAGTAGTTAAGTTGTGTAATGTGGAAAGGTCTCAGGTCTGATTTAAAGAACCCTAAGAAGGGAGATAAGGTATCCTGAAGTTGTCCATCTACAGTAAGTACTTGCACAGCAGGCTCAGTAGCTACTCAAGTCATCTGATTCACAGTCTTTCCCATTTAGTTGAAAATATTGTGTTGCTGTTTTAAACTAGTGAAAGTAATTTCAATTTTTCTATTTGTACATATAAGTTATCATATGCCATATTATGCAATTTGGCATCCTCTTTAGAGAAAACCGTGGCTGCTACCCTCTGCTTTTTGGACAAAGGTTATGATAAATGTGTCACCAACCGATAAAGTTCTATGGAACTCACACAAAAAGGAGGGCAGTTTGCAAAAAGCTTTGAGGAGGAAACATGAGCCTCTTTCAGTCTGAGACATTTCAGGACAAAAAAAGGTCTACCTCAACATATTATATCGTTAAAAAGAAAAACTTTGGAGGACTCCGGCACAGATCCAAAAATTTGTTACAAACAGCCCTACAAAGGAATAGAATGAGTGGATGAGGCGGTGATAGGAATCAGCAGAAAGCAAGGAGCTATATTTTAAGGAATTGCCTTAATGGCACCAGATGTTGTATGATTTTGGAAGCTAAGAAGGATCAGTCCTGCTTAGTAACTGGATGGGAGACCACCAATGAATACCAGGTGCTGTAAGCTATATTGCAGAGGAAGGAACTGGCAAAACCACCTCTGGGTATCTCCTGCCTAAGAAAACTATGAAATTCATGGGGTCACCATAAGTTGACAGGTGATTGAAGACAGGCAGGCAGGTACATCACACATGCATACACATGTATGTACACATACACAGAGACCAAATTGGAAGAGATCCTGCACAGTATACAGTAAGGTGCCAAAGTTAATTTGCTCTTAGGGAACAAATTGGCTTGAGATGACTATCGGCTATATCTGCCTATTCTGTACTGGGCAGCTTTTTATAATGCCAGGCACTGAGATTCACCAACTGGCATCTTGGGAGAAGCGCTTCGAATCCAATGGAATTTCACAGTGATAAGACTGGTTCTCTTAAACTGAACCTATCCCGCCCACTCCCTGGACTTCAGCCCAGTTCACTATCCAGGCAGGGGGATGGGAGTGGCCGCTTTGTGTGATATGATATTTGTTTCCCTCCCCAGCTATCAGGCAGAGCTATGATCAGGATGCGATGACGACAGATGAACTGGAACATCAACCAGTTCAGAATGGACTGTGCATGAAAGGGAAGCTGAGAAGCGCTCATACCACACAGCAAGTGTGCACAGCTCACAGTACGAGAGTGGGGCCAAGTGAGAAGAGTGAGCCCAGTATCCATCTCTGTGGTCAAAGCTGCTGCACTTGCAGGTAAATTAGGGCTCCTTTAGAACAAAAATCCTCTTGGATTCATAGTGGCTGTAACTGCATTTGTTAATCTTTAGTTCATTATGCTTCATCCTGAAATGCATTTCTAACAACCCTCTGCTTCATTTCTGCAGCTATTTCTAAAATTCTCTGGCGTTCGCTTTCTTTTTTTCAAACGTGAGCCTGGAATTTTATATGCTGTGGTAGGACCTCCTCTTCTCCCGTATTTAAGGAACTTCTGTTTAGCGAAGCTGCTGACAAGCATGTCATTGAAGTTTGGCTGTGCTTTTTATTTCCTTTTAATGACATATGTATATAATATCTATCTATATATACATATATATACACATACACACACACACACATACACACAAACACATACACACACATATATATAACATATATAACATCATCCTTTATACAAAAATTATTATTTTGGCAGCAGACTATATCTTGTGTGTAGCTGGAGTCAGTGTATGGTCTCCCACCTTGAATGATGTTCAGAAACTGCCATCTCAAGCACATTGGCTTTAAAGAGCCCTTTATTCCCTTACCTGAGGATGCTTCTGCTTTTTATTTTACCTTTGATTCTTGTGCAGTGAAGGAATTGATGTCTTTACCATGAAACTATCTTCCTTCACGTGGTATTTGTGCAGAGCCCCCAAATATATTGTGCTGAAAGGCATCAATATAATCATCATGATTTTAAACTAAATTCTGTGACCACAAGGAATTCTGGCAAAAGGTATCTCAGGAGGGGTGGGGTGAACAGAGGGAGACTCATAGTGTTGGAAAGTATCTCAGTGGCCATCTAATCTAACCTGCATGCAAGAATCCACAGCAAAAGTGCTTCCAAGAGATGGCCACCCACCCAACCTCTGCTTAAAACCTTCTAACAAAAGAGAATCCCACACTTTCAAAGTGCTTAAGTTAGTATTTACTTAGAAACTGACTTCTTGTAATTTTAATTAGTTAATGTCCTAGTCTCTGGAGCAGCAGAAAAAAAAAACCCTTGCTCTATCGTCTACATTATATCCCTTCGGATGTTTAAGAACAGCCCTCTGAATCCCTGTCTTGGTTCTAGAGAGGCCTGACAGGGTCCCAAACTTTATGGTATCTTGGATAAACTGGAAGTCTCCTTTTCTCTCTTCCTTTAGTTCTTTCACATGAGCTCCCAAAGGCAGAAAGTTTTGGTTGGTGCTTTCCTCCAAATAGCCTCAATGCTACTTGAAAAGAGTGACTTACTAAGAGCAAGTGTTTAAGCATCCACTCTGAGGTTGGTGTGGGAAGAGATGGCAATCAGTGTGAGGTAAACATTGTACATACTATGAGGAAAAGCCCTGAGTTGTGCATGATTATATATCACCATATGGGCCTGTCAGTGGTTGGTACATCAATAGGGGTGGGTGGAAGGTTGCTAGATTGTTTGACACATATCAGGCTACTGTCGTTAGAATCTGACTGTGACACAATTCATCAAGGAACAAACCTCATGATTGTCATGACTGAGGCTATCTCCCTGTACTATGGAGAGCTGTTTTAAAGCTGGACCTGAACGAAAACAAAGCCATTGTCTACAAGTCAGAGAAAAAATACAGAAGTATAGAGCGCATACTATCCAATTGTTCTGATTTAGCAGGCACAGTCCCAGTTCATCCTCTGCTATACCACTTTTTCAACTGATTTAGAAATATTTCCGTTTCTTCTTCCTCCTCCTGCTCCCACTTTCCCCTTTTTATTTTCATTAGTTGTTGTGTGTCTTCAAGTGGTTTTCTGACTTGCGGTGACCTTAAGGTGAACCTATCACAGAGTTTTCTGGGGCTGAGTGTGTGTGATGCACCCAAGGTCACCCAGTGGGTTTCCATGGCTGAGCGGGGAATCGAACCCTGATCTCCAGGGTCATAGTCCAGTGCTCAATCCCAGTACACCATACTGGCTCTCTCTTTTTCTTCAGCTTACTTCAATTGCTGCAAACCAAGTTCAAACTAATTTGCACTCAATTAACTTGGTAGGAGGGAGAGGAGTGGAGAGGAAAGGAGGGAGTGGAATCTTACCCTTCCCTGTCGACTGAGGCACAAGCAAACTGCTGCAACCTCTCCTAGCTTATGTGCCCTTCCTCATTAATAATTTCTGCCATTTTGACCACAGTCTGATGTTTCTTGGAAACACATGTCCCGATTTTCATCTGTGAAATATTGGAGGGTATGGGAGAAGTATAATTCAAGCCTGCAAATGCTGGGCACAGTCTGGTCAAAGTAAAATATTTGAAGTCTAGTTAAAGCAAAATTTCTATGTCCCATTGATTTTGATGGGACAGTTCAGCACATATCATCTCAGCATGGCTGTGAGAATCTACTTATGTGCTTTTAAAACTGGTACAATCAGCAAAAATGGAGCGGAGGGGGGATGCTTTTGCATTTCCGTATGGAGTAGAGTGTTCGTTGTGGGGGTGAGATTTTGCTGTTGCGAATTGCTATCTGTTGTGTATCTGTCAAGGCAGAACCCCCACCAGAAAACAGAAACAGATTGGCCCCATTATCTATTAGACCTGGACTTCAGCTTCTCCAGTACAGCCTCCTGAAACTATGTACCACCCCCCAAATCCCCACGGGTCCGGCCCCCTTCCAACACGTATGCTTTTGTTCCTGCTGTTTTGCCTTCTCCTGTTATTCTAGCCCCAGTGGGGTGGGAGGTTAATGGCCCTGTTGTTTCCTGCTTCCCCCCTTCCAGCCCTTTGAACTGACTGGGCTTGGTTAGGAGGATGGGCAAAGCTCAGGAAACGGCAACCCAGCAGCAGCCTCACCTCTCAGAGCCCCTTGCGCCTTTCATCTCTGCTCTGGCTCGGCTCCCTGCCTCTCACACGTAACTGGGGCCAACCCAGCCACGAGGTTGCTAGATCTCAGAACCTGGCCTCAAGTCCCCTGTTGTCATGGTTCATCTGGGGGGGGGGAATGAGGGTGAAAATTCCCAGTTTTGGGGGGCTCCACTCCAGGCAAGAGGAAAAGGCTGTGTGCAGATTTCCAGCTCAGAAAATAGAGCAGGAGATTGCTACAATTTTGCGAGGCTTAACTGATTTGTTGCTACAAGCGGTGCGGGGTGTTGCCTATGTATTTACTTAATTAGCTTTCACTTGCCCTCCCAATTGCTGTGGCAGCAGGGCTCACCATCTGCTCTGCATTCACATTCTGGCTAGAAGCAAGTAGGCTGAAGTTACTCTGTCCCATCTCCCTAAGTTAAACAAGAAGGAATCATCTCTCGTTTCACCTTGATCTGGAAACAGCCTCTTCAAGCTGAGATTTCTGTCTGATTTTTCAGTCCCTAACTGGCAAGCCTAAGGCAGAATGAATACAATTGATTTTGAGGGTCATGAAAGGACAGCAAATATTTTTTACTACCACAATGGGAAGAGGTACCTGTGAGATTTTTTATGGAATTTCCCATGAGTGCTAATACAGGTTTCTTTGATACAACACAATTGCAATCCTTTGGTGCCACTTTAAACTGCAATGGCTCCATCGCATGGAATCCCATAGTTTGTAGTTTCATGAGATACGCTGAGTTCTCTGCCAATGCCTCACCAAACTATAGATCACAGAATTCCATAGGATGGAGCCAGAGTAATTAAAGTGGTATCAAAGCATTGTAATTGTCTAATATGACAGAGACCACAACTATCTTTGCTCCAGCCCAACTTTCTGCCTCACACATACAACTGGGGATCATCTTGGTGTCATGGAAGGGCAGAAAATAGTTATTTAATAGGCTGTTACTGTATTTTTCCTGTCAGAGGGGAGATGCCTGTGGGATTTTCTGCCCACATCCCCAAATTACTTGGCATCAAACTTTGGCTACAATAGACTTTTCCTTGGGTAGATCATCATAGAAGTGTCTCAGGCAACAAAATGTTTCAAGCCAGCCCTTTGGACAAGCTGATCTACAACCCAGTTTAACTGATATATGCCATGCATTTTGCAGCTGACTTCAGAGCTCATCAGTAGGTCTGAAATCCAAAGGCTCTGCATCAGTTGGATGTTGCCTATGTTACTGTGGTCTGTTTCATACTACACAGTTATAGAACTTGGATACCACTTTAACTGCCATGGTTCAATCCCATGGAATGCTGGGATTTTTAGTTATATGAGATACCCAGAATTCTCTGTTGGGAACCTCTAGTACCTCACTGAACTACAAATCCCAGGGTTCCATACAATGGAGCCATAGCAGTTAAAGTTGTTTCAAAGCACTATTTATTTTATTTCACTTTATTTCACTTTATTTTCAGTATGTATGTATCTCCCTTCTGCCAAAAAAGTTCCTAGTGTGGCTTACAAATCATTTATTTCGCAGTCCCCCCCTAAAGCTTACAACCTAAGTAAGACATGGCACATGAGGAAAAGAGGATGGCAGAAGGGGAGTGGGTTAAATCCAGCTGATGCTGGCTGTTCTTCTCTTCCTTGGAAGGTAGAGCAATGGCCGTTGGAACATAGAGAGAGCGGCTCTTACCAGCCGCTGGGCCAAGGCATGGTATGGGTGCAGGAAGGGCAAAATGAAGGTTCCCCCAAATTCAGTAGCTCCAAATAAATATTTTTAGTCTCAAATTGCTAGCATTGCAGAGAAAATTGCTCACCCCTAGAAATCTTACATTTGCTATGTTTTCATTCTCTTGGTAATTTTTGTGCCCCTTTCCTTTGGGTACCTAAACTGTATTTCTAAATGTTAGACTGAAATTTTAAATTACTGCAGTGCAGTGGGAGACTGAAGGAATATTTTTAGGAGTGCAGAATTCTTATGTGAGGAAACTCTCATTTTGATCCCTTCCCCATAGCTATACCCTTGGTGTAGTATGAAAGAGACCATTATTATCTCATTGTCAGATTTATGTTGGTATTCAGACAGGAAAAGTGAAGGCTAGATTTTCTCCCCCTCCCCATCTTTTGTGGGAGCTGGCTTCCTCTTTCAATAGAGGAAGATTATTTTCATGGCCTAGGTTTCTCTTTTAGCCCTGATATGATTGTAAACTGAAATGCACTGCAGCTCACAGTTCATGCTCTTTCTCACCTCCCAAGATAAGCCAGGGTTCTTTGTTGTGCAGATTACCTATTCAGAAATGTCTTTTCTTCCCCTTGTGTTGTGAGAACTTTTTCAGATTTAAGAAGGGAACAGTGTGTTTCAAGAACTACCAACCAAAAACAAGGAAAAGTTAATTTTTGGAGTGTAACTCTCAGAATTTGCTGGGCAGCATGGCCAAAAACAGCACTAGGAAAAGCTGAGAGCCACTGGTATAGAACAGTGACACACAAAGTGAATGTCTGTGGATCTGTTGGACAGTTTCCAGGAAACAAAGAAACAGTTGTAGCCACTGACACAATGGTATCACTCCCTGGCACATTGTGGAGAAAAACTGCCAGTCCCTGACATCAAATTGCTTGTGAAGCAAAAGTATAAAGAACTGAACTGTTTATGACACTTTGAGAACTTCCCATACCCTCTTCTATCCAGGTTCCAGTTCCCAGATGTCAGCCATCCACTCAGATGTACCTAATAAGATTGAAGGAACAAATACAGAATCCAAAACCGACACAGTGCCCTCTGCAAAAATCACCCCAGAGTCAGGTAAGGAACTTGACAGTGTACAGTTCTTTCACAACATCTTGTTATAAGTCTTCTAGACTGAGCATTAGAGCTCTCTTCTTTTTTCCCTCTCTCCCTCTGCAAGTCCCATTGACATGCACCAGAACTTGTCAAGAGCATAGCAATTACCTGCCCAATGTGCCAGTGCTATTGTTAGGCAGACTGAGGCAGTCACCTTGGGCAGCAGATAGTAGGAAGCAGCAGTAAGGTGTTTAAAGGAGAGAGACCTCTGCGTCAAATAACCTGTCCTGCTCTGCCTAATCTAGCCTGCTGCCATCACAGAATTATAGAAACACTCAGGACCATCTATCAGAAATTCAAATCCTGCCATGCAGAGGCCATCTCCACACTACACTGTTATAGTGCTGCTATTCCACTTTCAACATCCTGTGGAATTCCGGGGTTTGTAGTTTACTGAGGCCAAAGAGCTCTCTGGCTGGGAATTCTAAACACCCCTCCATAAACTGCAATGCCCAGGATTCCTTAGGATGCTGAAAGTGGAATAATAGCACTGTGATAGTGTAGGGCAGAAATGGTCAGAAATACACAAGTATTTCGGGGGGGAGTTCATTCTTTCTCTGAGGCATTCTATTTCACAGTTATACAGCTCTCACAATAAATTAGTTCTTCCTAATGTTTAGGTGGAATCTTCTTTCTTGTAATTTCAATCCACTTGCTCAATCCACTCTTCTAATTTCAATCCACTTGCTCACTTGCTTCAGGATTGCTGTCCCATCATCAGTGCTAAGTTGAGAAAAAGATTCTAGGAGGCCTTCACACAAGGACTAAGCACCTCAAGCAGCAAAATCCCTTGGGCTGGCACTGCACTTTCCAAAAGATCAATGCTTGACTATTGATTCATGGGAGGTACCCATTTAGATTTTCTGCCTTATGAACCAGAATGCTTTGATGTGACAAATGGTATCTCCATGACAGGACACACTGTGACAGAGGTGCACATACAGAAGTCAGAATCACTGGATTCCCAGCAACTACATTTAATGCTCTCAGTGCTCGGAATGAGTATTTTTACAGGGCCCACTGGGATTTGACAAGTGCAGAGTTTCACCTTGCAAGGAAAATCATTTGGTCTGTATTATATAACTATTTTATAATGGCATATTCCTCAAACTACTTAGAGGTAATGCTTTTACAACCAGTGGGACTAATCTGTGGTAAGTGATTTAAATCCACATTGTTTTTTGTTTGTTTGTTTGATGAGACTGGCACACAGCAGCTATAAAGAAACCTGAAATCATAATTAAAATTAATTGAAAAGGAAAAATAGATTCCATTAAATGTCTTTCAATTCCTTTTTTAAAATTATGTTTTTATTACACTGCATCGGAAAGTGACAAATCATATCTTTGCATTATTCATTTAAAGTCAAGAAAGTTAACTGTTTTCATTTTTGTACCTCCTTAGTAAGATGTGATTTTCATCAATAGATGGTATGGAACATGGAAATTCCATTCCATAGTTGGACAGAAAGTCAATTTAATTCTAACAAAAATGAGCTGTGCATTTCAAGATAAGTACTCAGGTAGTAAGATTACCTGGAAATAAGGCTTGCCCATCACTTTACCCTCACCAAAAAAAAAAAGAGGAAGACAAAGAAGAAAGAAAAGGAAACGCACCACTGAAAAGAAGTTATAATACAGAGATTTGCATAAAATGTGAATATGCAGATTTATATGTATAGATTATAATTATAAAATCAGGTTTGTAATATTATACTTATATATTATATACTTATTATATTTTATATAGTATATATATTATACTTTCATATAGTATTATTATATTCTTGGACAGCTTTTTCTCTAAATAAACACCCAAGGCTTCCTACAGTTAAAAGAACTTAAATAAAAACTATAATTTTAAAATAGTAGGAACAACATATAATGTAAAGCGACACTTCTCCAGGAACAATTAAAGACTACTTAACTGGTGTAAGGCTGATATTTCAAATTTGATTGATCATACTCATCAGATGTCTTTGCTGTTTGTTGCTGCTGCAGCCGTTGTTACGCCTTAGGGTTTTCTCTACAAGATTTATTCAAAGAAGATTTGCCATTGACTGTAATTTTTCTAATCTCATTATCTAAGGAAGCAGTGAGTAATACTTTCTTCCCACTGTGAGAAAGTATTTGAAAACTAAACAGTTTTCACAGTTCACAATTTCCTTTCCACAAGATTTGAACATAATATTTTTGCATAGAAAACAACATTTTATGGACAGAAAGTAATATTTCTCTGCAGAAATATTCTTTTCTGATCATAAAATGATGTTTTCTGCAGAGATAATGTTGTCTTCTACACAAAACTATCATGGGCAAATTTTGCACAACATTTTCATCAATTCAAGACAAGGACAGATCATGAGATTTACAGAAAATGGCATTAAAGTTGTCACTGTTGACTCCAGGGACATATCTTGTTATTGGCACTTTCAAAAATGCCTTCTTGATTTGGCCATTTTCACATTGCCTTTACACAACCTGGATCTCCACACTGCACGAAGGACTACAAAGGCTATAACACAACTGTGAGCTGGGGATGAAAGGAATTCAACATGTCTGTAAACTCTGTTGTCTGTTAAGTTGAGAAAGACTGTCCTAAAGTATGGGATCTTGTCATCCAAACAGTTCAGTTGAGTTTTGTTACTGCTCTGCATCTGTTCTCTTTTTCCACTCCCACCCTCAATAAGGGGTACACCATTCACTTAACCGTACACCATTCACTCAGCTTTCAAAACCCTTATTTGTTAAACATGAAAAGACTGTAATGATGTATTACTGTAATTTCAATTAGGGGACACTGATTCATCGCTAGTGCCGCAGTAAGGCAGGCTACAAAGATCAGTAAATAGATCAAGAGTGGAGAAATCTTAATTAGAAATGTTTTAAGTCTCTCTGACCATATGTAGAACATCTTCTTGCACAACTTAATCCTCACATCCTCTTTCCATCTCTGCATCCTTTCAAAAAGTTTGATAGGCAAAGTTCAGTGGTAGACTAGGGGCCTTTCCACACTGCACTCTTATAGTACTATTATTCCACTTTCAACACCCTGTGGAATTCTGGGGTTTGTAGTTTCTTGAGGCCAAAGAGCAATCTGGCTGAGAATTCTAAATGCCTCTCCCTAAACTCCAAAACCCAGGACTCCATAGGATATTGAAAGTGGAATAATAGCACTATAACAGCCTAGTGCAGAAAGGCCCCATGTCTTTTTGTTCCTTTAATTGAATGGGACTTGCTTGTGAGTAGATTAAAAAAAAGAAAGAAAGGCAGAGCTGGAAGGGCATGAATTTTGCTAGTTTCCATCCTTTGGCTCCAAGTTCTAGCCTTACAAAATCCTTCAAAGACTGTGGTGCTCTAAGGAAGGGGGTTGGATAAAAAGTAGAATGAGAGGAGACCACTGGGGGAGGACAGGGAGAAAGAGAAAGAAGCAGGGAGAAAAGGAAATGGGATAAATGAGGGAAACTTTCTGCTTACTCAACCAAGTGCAAAGTGCTTGATGAGCAATCAAAATGCACTAAAGGATCACAAAGGGCTTTATTGTTTAGTAGAAATGGGAAGGGTGTAGTTTGATCTAAATGAATGTATTAACTCCAGTCTTACCAAAACTCTAATAGCACACTGTGATACACTGAAGCCAAAGAGAAAAGAAAGGGGGTGGGGGAGGTGGCTGAGGAAAACATTTCACTTAAATTGTCTATGCTTTGCACTGTATGAGCAACAATAAACATTTTAAAAGATTACAAAGCCATTCATTTCAGCTCGCCCAGAATAATTTACAATCACCAGAATGAAATCAATAGAAGAGATGAACTGAAGAGAGTCACAATGCACCACACTGCCCAGAAAAACATGCAAGGCAACAGATGGGAAAAGGAGCACCAGACTTTTCAGGCCTAAAATTCCTGATACTCAGTAAGAGCCATGGCTGCTGGAGGGCTAACTAAACAAATCATTCCCCTATTCCTTCCAGGACTCATTTTGTTTTCTTCTTTTCCATAATTTTTGAATTCTTTCCAGTCCAAGCTCTTCAACTGCTTCTTAGCTATTCTTATATTGGGTTTCCAGAACCTTCTCTGTCTCCTAAGGACAACCGTGATACAGCAAGCATGCCTAACAAAAGAACTGTGTCGTGTGTGTCCTTTTCTTTCCTCAGACTGACCTCTTTTCAGCCTGTGGACTGTTCTAAAAATAATTAATTTATTGATGTATAGGTTCATCTTTGGTATTATTGAAAATCTTGTGAGTGAGGTCACCTGAGGAGAAAAATTGAACAAGTTACGAACGTAACAAGTTAAGTAACTAGGTTTTTTCCAGGCACTAGAAAAGTCAGTATATCTCACGATACTCAGAAAGACTATCACCACTTGGCAAACTGTATGCCTGCAGCTTGCCCTGCTCCTCAGATGCTGTCAGCAAAAAAACCCCAAGCTCTTCACACTCTTTTTAGTTCTTCATCTTTAGAGTGGATTTGAATGGGGCAGTCCTTCAAATGGAAAGCATGTTCAAATGGATGACTGTACTCTCACAATATTTTGTCAACAACCCTGTGTGGGCCAATATAGGTTAGTATACTGGTTGGGGATGACTGAACTGTAGTACAATACAAGCAGACTGCACTAGTTGTGAAAGCTGTTCCAGAGCTTTGAAAACAAGCTGAGCTGGCATACAGGCCAACCCTGTGCACGTCTACCTAGAAGTAAGTCCCATTGAATTTAATGGCACTCATGCCTAGGCAAGGATATATAGAAGTGGAGGGGAGCACAACCCTCAGAACTCAGTGGGGAATTAACCCTCCCGCTGCCACTGCTGTTGAATTTACTGCCATCGTGGCAACAATTGCCTTTTTAAAAAAATTAAAATAAGGTCCACAGGGGCCACACACCTCATTTTTAAGAGAATTGTGCTTCCCAGAGGCTTTTAAAACTGGATGGCTATCCCCTGTATACTTTGCTTATATGGAGGGTGAAAAAGCGACAGTTTTGACACCACAAAAATAACAGGCGGGCATATTCCTTTCGCAGGGTTGTAAAGATGTCAGTGGAGTAGGGCTGCATGTGGAGCAGCAATTGCAGATGGAGCAGCACTATAAGAAAGGAGAAATGATGGTTAGGGTCATTTCCGTCCTACACTGCTATAGTGCTATTATTCCACTTTCAACATCCTGCGGAATTCTGGGGTTTGTAGTTTCCTGAGGCCAAAGAGGTCTCTGGCAAAGAATTCTAAAGGCCCCTCCCTAAACTGCAAACCCCAGGATTCCACAGGAGGTTGAAAGTGGGATAATAGCACTATAGTGTAGTGTGGAAAGCCCCCTAGTCTGAATATATTTCCTTCTTTCCATTACCAGAGTATGAAGAATCTTTCAGAAGCACCTGTTTCTCCAAGAACCAGGGATGCTTGCCTGGCCAGTTTACCTCCAATGAAGATTCATCTCTCATTCCTTCCACCCAGCTAGCAGAGAAAACTGAAAATGGTAAGGTAAAATGAAGGGGTGGCAAGAAAGGAGCTCATTAGGAGCATGTGGAAGCTAACAGTTGAGGTCCTTAATAGAGATCTTGGTTTTATTAGGTTATTGTAATGGTCTGTAATCCCATCTGTTTGTCAATTATTTATTTACCAAAGATCTCTGCATATTGATCAAACCTTGTACAAAGAGCCTCTACACACAGAAGCTCTACACATACAAGCTTCCTACTCAAGACCTGTACACAGGGGACAATGTTCCCAGCTCCTCTCCCCTCACTGTTGACATTGATTTTAAAAAAAGCCTTAAAGCATTAAAAAAATGCTTTAAGGCTGTCTATGCAAGGTTTGACAGAGTTAGGTGAGTTCTTCACACCTTACACAATCAAGAGGAGATAAATTAACATGTTTCATTAAAGAAGAACTAAATAATTCCCATGGGAGAAGGAGAAGAGAGCAAGATTGGGTCTCGAGTGAAGGGTTTAACTCTCTTACTTACACACAGTGTTGACCAAAATCCTCACCACCATCACATTGGCAAAAGGTTTCTCTTAGCCCAAGGCGGGTGACCTCTTATGCCACATTGACATTACTTACAACATAGTGATGCCATCACTCTACTTGTAAGTTACTATATCCTCCAACCTTGGCAACTGTGACAAGGACAGTCCCAGTTTAATCCTCTGTCATCCCCCTTCTTCGGCTACTATTTAAATGTCCCAGTTTCTAAGCCCTCCTCCTACTTTTCCCCTTGCTCTTCAGCTTCCTTCAATTGCTGCAAACTGAATAAATTAACTCATCAGGACAGAGAGAAGAGAAGAGGGATGGAGTCTTGCTGCTTGCAGCCTCCCCTAACTTGTATGTTCTTTTTCAGTAATAACTTTTGCCATCTTGATCACACTCTGATATTGCTTGGCCACACTTGTCTGTGAAATGTTGTAAGGTATGGGTTACCATTTGAGAAGGAGCAACAAACAGCATGCACCATTCCCATGTCAATTAGCTCATAATACCCAGATTCAGCCAAATAATTTTGGCACATTTGCCAGAAAACTCCCAATCAACTTTCCCCATCCCTGACACCATACACAAGCCCAAAGACATGCACAGCGATGCTGAGAGTGGTTACAGGGCACAGAGAAAGATGCATGATTGACCTTCTTCCCTAAATCTACCTGCAAACCAAATGTTCTTTCTTTAAACACATTTTTAGGTTTAGGCATAACCAGGTCAGGTCTCAGGGTGTAAACCTCCCACCAATCCACAGTTTTGTTTATTGTGAACTTCAGTCAAATTCATCCCAAAATGGTGCCTGCTCACCCCAATTTCTGCAAACATACAGCCCCCTCCTCTCCTACCAGAACCCTCAGAATCATTAAATGCCTTCTCTTCACTCCATTTTTCTTCCAAAAGGAAGTGATGTAGCATCATTTCTGGTCATGATTTTGGAGTGGAAATGGAGGGAAAATGTGTTATTTTGTCTCTTCATGGGATGCCATCCATGGGAGGGATTGCAGGTGGAAAAGGGCCCCTGCAAAGTTGCCAGCTCCTGCACTAGGGCCACTGTCTGGTCTGTTCAGATACCAAAAAATCATTTCATAATCGGTTTTTTTGTAACCTATCCAAGAACCCCAAAGTCCCAAGCCCTACAGAGGTCCAAGCCTTGGGGATTTTGCCGGTTTCCTCCTGACTTCTCCTCAGCCATGCATGCATCCATCTATAACAAATTACTGCCCTTTCATGACATCTAAAATCTTTGGCTTGAGTGAGACACTTGACTCTGTTCAGCATTAGCAGCTGGCCCAAGTTTTAGTGGCCTCAAGTTCCATTCCTCATCAAGAGCCAGACATGTGTCTTCAGGTTTCAAATTCTTTCTCATTTCTTTGCAGAGCTCCCTCCTTCAACTGTTAACAACATCATCAGCTCCCCTTTCCAGCAGAGGAAGTTTCCCCTCTGCCATGCCTACTATACCAATGGCTGTGGGGTTGCCCAGGTTTCAGTAAGGCAGCAGCAGCCACGGAGCACAAAGAACCAGCGCATTGGATCCACCACCTCCGTCTGCACCAACAGCAGTAAGAAGAGCTGCAAGTCTACAGCTTCTCAGATTCAAGAGGTGGCTGGAGATGGTGAGTACATGTGGGCACTAGAAATGGCCAGAGGCCCATGGAAGAATTATCACTGGTGGAGAATGAGGAGAAACCGAGCCCCCCAAATATTGACACTGGAGCTTTGGAGTAAAAACCTAGAAAGAAAAATGGGAAAGCAAACCTACAGGCAGATTCAACTGTGATGGGACCAGCGCCAGCCCTATCATTAGGCAGAGTGTAACTGTCACCTCTGGTGGTAGATGCTGGAAGATGGCGCTAAAGGGATGGAGGAAAGTGCTTGTTACTTTGTTCATTTCCCCCTAAGCTGGTCTGCTGTTTTCAGGGAGTGAGAAGAGTTTCCTCTCCCATCACCAGGGAGAAAGAAAGATTTGACTGCCAATCCAGCCAGCTTCTGTACATGAGAGGAAAGGATCTGCCACATTCTGTGACTCAGACAGCATAGAGACTCTTGCGGGAGACTCTGTGCATGAGCAAGGACTTAAAGAATGACAAAGCAACTTGTAGTCCTTCTGATTTAGTCCTCTATGTCCTTCTGAGCTTAAGGATTACACCACTCCCTCAATTCACCAGTTCTAAACAATGTACCTTCATGTAAGTCTGATACTGCAGGCAAAGGGCTTTAAAATCTGGCCATTTGCACATTAGACTGTTATAACACTGTTATCCCACTTTCAACATCCTATGGAATCCTGGGGTTTGCAGATTGTAGTTTCTCGAGGCCAAAGAGCAATCTGGCTGAGAATTCTAAATGCCTCTCCCTAAACTCCAAACCCCAGGATTCCATAGGATGTTGCAAGTGGGATAATAGCGCTAGAACAATCTAGTGCGGAAATGGCCTCTGTCTTCTGCAGTGGCAGCATCAGTGGAGACTGTGGGCTGGGCCCTTCTCCTTAGGGTGCAGGTCAGCTGCTCACTCTGAAACATGGGCCAAGGGTTCTTACAAACCTGCCAACTGTTGCTGCAACCAAGGCTCTGACTCACTAGCCAGAGGGAGGCAGCTGCCTCAGACAGAAGATGCTAAGGGGTATTGCTGGATGGGCAGACCTGTATGTGCCATGTGCCCTATTAGCTTTACATTCTCTGAGCCTGTCTGCTCCTAAGCCACAGGGGGAAAGACTCAAGTGTGCATTCAGATGCCCATCTAGCCAGTTTAATGGTTTGTCTGGCTCTTTAACACACCTCCACCTCCATCTGCAGAGGAAGAGAGACTTCCTGTTAATTTGTACTTCTGAGAGAGGCAGAAAGGCTCTTAAATCATCAGCCAACCCACACTCAGAAGGTGGGGGAATGGGTTTTAAAGAGGCAGAGATGCTGTTTAGAAAAGGGAGCATTTAAAGAGACAATCCTCCACGTGTGGTCTAAAGTGGTACAGTCCCAACAGGCTTGAACCTTGTAATTGCTTCCAATGCAGAAACTGCCTATTACCTTGCCACTGCTTAGTGATTCATGGACTTAAGTGGCTTGAGCCAGACTTTCCTAATGGTCCTCACCCCAAAGATGAGAAAGTGGAGACAGCCATAAAATTAAAAAGAGGACTAATAAAGAAAAGCTTGGCTTCTTCCCAGTGTTTCATCTGAAGTAACAGAACCGGACACAGACACTTTGCATACAGGTATATCTCATTTATAGAGCCAGCACGGTATAGTGGTTTTGCACTGGACTACAACAGTGGAGATCAGGGTTCAGTTCCCTGCTTGGCCATGGAAACCCATTGGGTGACCTTGGGCACATCACACTCTCTTGGCCCCAGAAACCCCCATAATAGGGTTGCCTTAGGATCAGCATAAGTCAGAAGCAACTTGAAAACACACAACAGGAACACAACAATACCTCAGTTAGTGAAGTAGATATGTTCTTTAACAGAAACTTTGGTACCAGAAACCAAAATAATATGGAAAGAATAGGGATAGGTTCCTATGCCGTGATAAAGAAAAGCAGTTCAATATGTTTCCCCAAAACTAATAATCTGTACTTATGAAATGAAGTAACCAAATCAAGTGAACCTTGCCTAAGTAAATAAAAACATTTTTAGCTTTCTAGCAACCACTTGAAAGCTTCTTCCAAAATGCATCCAGGGACATTTTTTTTTCTTTCACCAGCCTCCACCTTTCTTATGTATATCTATTTTGTTGACTAATCTTATAGATCTTCCTCCTCCTCCTCCTCCTCCTCCTCCTCCTTCTTAACATGCAGAAGGAAGCTGAAAAGGCAGGCTTATGTGTTCTCCCCCTTTTGCATTTCATGCATGCTCAGTAAGGGATTCTGAAGGGAGCTGCTGTTTAGAGCTGGATCGGTTAGAGTAAAATCCCATCTTAAGCGTCATTGCTTTGTTTACTGGAGACATTTTGCTCCAACCTGATACTATAAGGTTGTTTCTCCAGCCTTCCTTCATCATGCTTCCAGTGCTGATACTGCTAAAAACCTTCCAGTTAGAGAGAGGGTGAGGAAACAAAGTGAATGAACTGGCATAAAAAGACTTTGTAAAAAGGAACTTCAGAGTCTTTGTTAACTGAAGTCTGTCTGTACAAATTTAGAAGCTAACTGTGCTTGTTCCTTTATGTTTGAAGCTAGTTTCCCACCTTTTTGTTTCTTAACTGCCTTAGAGAAATGTTTTCATGATATTGCAGGCACCAGCCAGCTGGCAGCAGATCTGGGGTGTCATGAAAGAGAAGCAAATGGGTAGATATTTATTTTGTTATTGTCTTCTGCTGTAAGAGACAAAGGAGAAATGCTTGTAAGATTTTCTGCCTCAGGCGCCAAAATAATTTGGCTAGATATGACTATTATGTACAGTCATTCCTCCACATTTACTATGGTTAGGGGCAGAAGACCCTCATGAAAGTGGAAAAACAGTGAATAACTGTGGGCCCTCCCATACAATATTTACAATATTTAACATGCAAAAAAACTATGATCACCATATTCAACCCACCATGGATTCTTTTGAGGCCTCAGGGTACCTTCAAAAGGCAGAAGTGGCTGGCTGGGGACTTACTGCCACCTCCACTGCTGCCCCACACCATTTTTAATAGAGATTTACAAGCCTTGTTCACAGTTTCTCAGTCTCATGAGGCTTGCAGTCCCTATTAAAAATGGCATAGGGAGGCAGCAGAGGTGACAGCAAATAATCCAATAATAATAATAATAATAATAATAATAATAATAATATCATTTCTATCCCGCCTCTCCACATGGATCGAGGCGGCGAACAACATGAAATACATTATACATTAAAAGACATTAAAAACATACCCAATCCTCCCCACCCACCCACCAACCCACCTAAACCAAGCCCTTAAAACACACAGCAATTAACAATCCATCAATTACTATTAGCAAAGCAGCAAGACAATTGATGGGAGGCGATGGAAATGCTAGTCTTGGAAGACCTGTCGGAAGAGATCAGTCTTGACTGCTTTTTTAAAGCAGTCAAGACTGGTAATATGCCGGGTCTCCTCCGGCAGGCCATTCCATAACTTGGGAGCAATAGAAGAAAAGGTCCTCTGAGTAACCGCAGCCAACCTAGTTCTGACTGGCTGCAATAAATTCCTCCCAGAGGACCTTAGTGTGTGGGGCGGATTATATGGGAGAAGGCGATCCCGCAGGTAGGCTGCCCCCAAGCCATGAAGGGCTTTAAAGGTAAGAACCAACACCTTATACTGCGCCCGGAAACTAATAGGCAGCCAATGAAGGGACTTTAAAATTGGTGTTATATGGTCAGTTTTAGGTCTGCTGGTGACCAGCCTGGCTGCCATATTCTGAACTAATTGAAGTTTCCGGACTAAGCTCATGGGTAGCCCTATGTAGAGCGCATTGCAGAAGTTGAGCCGTGAAGTTACCAGCACATGCACCACTGTTTTTAGGTGTTCCAGCTCCAGAAAAGGGTGGAGCTGGCATATCAGCTGAAGCAAAAGTGAAACCCAAATCTGCAAAAGTGAAACCCACAAATGTGGAGGGCTGACTGTACTTTCAGTGACTGTGGTGGCAGAGATGCACATGGGCTTCATGTGTTGCTCTGCCTTAGGCAACTAAATATGTTGTCTTGGCGCCTACTATCTTCTAATGCAAATGTGCATAGCAGATATTTCATATCCTTCAGCTATCCTATTTTGGCAGGGATAGTCTCCCCTGTTGTTCTACTTTTTCAGTTATCTTTAAGATGTCCCAGTTTTATTCTCCTCCTCCCACTTTCCCCCTTTGTACACAGCTTACCTCTATTGGTGCAAACTGAATTAAAAGTGCAAAAGTAGTTTGCACTTCATCAGCTCAGTAGAGGAAAGAGGAGGGTGGGGAAGAGTCTTGTCTTTCCCTGTCAGCTCAGGCAGAAGCAAACTGCTGCAGCCTCTCTTAGCCTCCTTATTAATAACTTTTGCCATCTTGGCCACAGTCTAAAGTTGCTAGGCCACACATGTCCCAGTTTCATCTGTGAAATGTTGGAGGGTATGATATTTTCAGTATAACTTAGAAGGGTATACATTTGAATGAAATGCTGCAAGGGTGTTTCTACAGAGAACCCACTCCTGGCTTTTAAAAATTTCATGTGTGGGTGTGTGTTTACCCTCTCATTCCATCCACAGAGCTGTGCGCCACCCTCCTCTTGGCCTGTCTCTTTTGCCGTTTTTCCGACATTCTACCTCTTCTGACTGGGCCCTTCTGCTGCCCTTCCTGCTTCCCGCTGCCAGCCTGCGGCTCCGGGCTACTCGGACTTTGCTCCGATCCCCAGGGCTGTTGCTGCTGGTGCTGCTGCAGGCCTGAAGGGTCTGGTCTCGAGTTATGCTACCATACTGGCGACTGTCTAGAACTTGCCTTAGAAGTGTCTGAGCTGTGCTACCATTGACTAACCCTGGCTCCCATGGCAGCCTCCTACAACTAACCCTAAACTTCTTCTGAGATCTTCGTGGCAGGTGAGAAACCTGTGAACTGATTTTAATCAGTGCTTGGAAAATTTTATGTGTGTGTATGTCCCTTAAGGAATTAATTCCAGTTAATCATTAAAGAAAGAAAAAGAAAGAAAAAGATGTAAATGTAATTCATTTGTCTTACTGCAATACTAAAAAAAGCAATTCTGGGTGTTGCTAGTTGTTTTTCTGTTACCTTCTGTCACTTAAAATATTACTTTTTAAATTAATCAGTTAATTAAAACTGATTGATTTTTAAGAACTGATAATGTATAATATTATCTCAAATGATCTACCTCCTGGCTGTTTTTCTAATCCATCCCTTCTTCTACCCAGTTCCCCCTCAGAACAAAGTAATCCAGCTTTTTCTCCCCTTTCACTTCCTAACCCATGCTCCTGCTTAGTAAGTGGGGAGCTGTCCAAAAGCCAAGTTGCTGAATCACAACTTAGTTGCTCTCCACCAATTAAGACAGGCAAGCAAGTGAGCAAACCAGGTCATGTAAGGTGTTTGCTTATAACTGAAATGCTCTCAAGACAGACAGTTGGTAAACATGGGAAAATTCTCCTGGCTTTAGATTGCAAGTGCACCTTGTTTTGATTTCTACTGTTTTTGACTTGTTTTGATCCTCTTAAGCATGAGTTTTAAATAGTTTTAATATTTTTGGCATCTTGTATTGCTGTTACAAATTCATAACCTAGAGTTACAGATCTGTAATAGCTCCATATTGAATAAGACCACGTAGCAATGATTGCAGCACTATTACCACAATTATAAATGCCCCTCACACCTACCTTACCAGCCAGCAACTGCACTGAGTGATGGAGTGCAGCTGGCAACTGGGATGCAGAAGGATGACATTTCCAATCCCTGCAACCAGTGAGTGAGGCTGCAACAATTAGGAGGACTCCTGACAAAACTCCTTATCACAGCCTTACTCGCGGGCAGGAGGGGCCATCCTAACGCACCCTGATTGCCAGCTGAACAGACCTCCACCACTGAATGAGGCTGCTGGCTGTTTAGGTGGGTTTGGAGGGGCTGGAGTAAGAGATGTTACTTAGGATGTTTCCACTGTACACTCTTATACTGCTGTTATTCCACTTTCAACCTCCTATGGAATCCTGGGGTTTGCAGTTTAGGGAGGGGCATTTAGAATTCTCAGCCAGAGAGCTCTTGGGCCTCAGGAAACTACAAACCCCAGAATTCCACAGGATGTTGAAAGTGGAATAATAGCACTATAACAGTGTAGGGCAGATATGGCCTTAGTTAATGGTTTTCTAAATAAGTTGGCAAGGTAGGATGACTGTGAATCTCAATAGTTTAATTCTATTTTAAGGTTGATTTTTGTATATCTTTAACTATGTTGTAATCATGTTAATTTTTCAGTTGCCTTGAAAACGACTTTTGGGGAAAGATGGATTATAAATAAAGATGATGAAAGATGATGATGGTAGTGGTAATAACAATAGTAGTAATAATTATGACAATGATGATGATATGTGTGGCCCAAAATACCAGCAGTTTTAGTTTAAAGCTCTTCCTACAACTTAAGGAAAGATTAGGAGAGATATTTTGACACAAAACAAAAGGGCTGGATTGTGATCCCAGGAAAAACAAATTCAGCCCCAGCGCCCAAATTTATGTTATGTAGAACCTTACTCCCAGATAAGCTAGTCTTCTATGTATAGCATTCTCTACAGCCCTGGAAATCCAGGCAATTCCTCATCTCCAGAAGTGGTGCAACCCAGGAACTATGTGATTCAGGAAGTAAATTGTCCAGAGCACCCTTTCTCAACCTTTTTTTTCTGTGGAGGAGTCCTTGAAATAATTTTTAGGCCTTAGGAAACCCTTGCGTAAAAATTATTATATCTATAGCTCACGAAGATTTTTTTTCCAGTCACATTATCTTGTGGAACCCCTAGCATTCCTGGGAGCTCTGGTTGAGAAATTATGGTCTAGAGCCGAGCTTTCCAAACTTTTTGTTTTTATGACACATTTTTTAGATATTCATCATTTTGCGACATAGTAATTCAGTAAGTAATTCAGTGAGTGGAAGCAGCCCCTCCACTCGAGCCTGGCCTGCCACCACCACTCCCCTCGCCAGAGTCTTCTTCAGCCCAGGCGGTGGTGGCGAGAGAGACAGCCCCATCCCCAGGGCCTGGCCCACTGTGACAGTGGGAGAGGCAGCCCCTCCACCTGTTACATTCATGTGACACACCTACACACTGCAGCTGACACACTAATGTGTCGTGACACACAGTTTGGAAAGCTCTGGTCTAGAGAATCTAAAAAAGATTAGAATTTGTAACAGAGCACTGCAAGCAGTGGGCAGAAATAGCAATTTGGGGAAAGTACAGGTGATGAAAGAGCTGCCTAAATACCTTGGAGGCACCAAGATCCCATCTGATCTTGGAAGCTAAGCAGAGTCATCCCTGGTTAGTACTTGGACCAGAAACCACCAATGAATACCAGCTACTGTGTGCTATTTTTTCAAGGGAAGGAACTGGCAAAACCACCTCTCGGTATTCCTTGCCTAGGAAAAACCTATGAAATTAATGGGGTCACCATAAGTGGGTGGGTGACTTGAAGGCACATGCAGGTGGTGAGATTCCTAGATTCTGTTAATTGTGGCCCTTTTCCCCTCCCCTTCTCTTTCTCTCCTGTTCCAGACCGCTGCGCCCATTGTGCCCTCGCATGCCTCTTTTGTGAATTCATGTCCCTCTGCTCCCTTGCCCTGGAGTGTTGGGGCTGTGGGGGCTGCCTGGAGGCTTGCTGCGCTGGGGGCGGAGGGAGTCCCTGGCCGAGGGCTGCTGCTGTGGGGAGGCAGATGGTGGGGGGAGCTGCCCCTGTGGATTAGGCTGCGGGATGCTGCAAGATTGCTGTGGCTCCTCCGACTGCCTGGAGATTTGCCTGGAGTGCTGTTCGATCTGCTTCCCAGCCTGAATTCAGGAGCAGAGTTACAACAAGGCCCATAACATCCTCCAGTGGTTGCTGGCTGCATCATGCGGTGCATCTGTCCCTTTAAGAATCTCCTCCCTGACTACAGAACATGGCAGTGGACATCATCAGACAAATGCCTCCCTTCCAAAAAAACAAAGCAAAACCTCACAACAGCAGCCAAAGAGTGTGCAGATTCACTAACATACACAGAGCTGGATATTATTATTTGTATTACATGAAGTAAGGCCTGTTTAATACTGTTTAAGTAGTTTGATGCCACTCACCCCTACCCAGACAGCATGATGTCAAAAAGGCTAAGCTACATCCTATGCAGCAGACAAATTCCACTTGAATTCTGAAATGACGTCAGATTAAAGTCTTTCTTTTGCTACCACAATGCATTTCAGAAAGATCTGTGCTACAAAGCTTCTGGCTGGCAAAAACAGGGAAGATTGCACACAGGATTTCTCTCGCTCTCTCCCTTTTTCTTAACTGTGATGGAAAAGCCTTTATGTTGAATCTGGGAGGACATCAATGGAGCAGTTACGGCTGAAGATTCTGCTGCATCAATACCCCAGAGTTAAGGAAACACCTCTTCTTTTTGCTGTGACAGTGTGTGTCTTTCACTTAAGTCAGCTTTTCCCAGCCTGGGTATGCTTCAGAAGTGTTGGGTTACAGGTCACATCACCCCAGCTGAAATGGCTTCCGACATGTCGGCTGAGGATGATAGGAGCTGTAGTTCAACACATCTGAAGGGTGCCACATTGGAGAAGGCTGTTTTAAACTGAGACTGTGCTCTGGCTGTTAATCCCACAGGCTCTAGGTTAGCCTTGCTCATGCAATGGTCATTTCTCCATGTCTGGAAATATCCTGTTGTGTTGATGAGAATGATGAACTATAAAATAAATTAAAGAGATGAAACAACCACTTCTGCTGTTTTGATCCTGTGCTTGCTCCAGCATTTTCTCTTCTGCTCTCCATTGTTTTCATGGAGTATTCTCACTGTGTGTCCCTCAGTTTTCTTCAGAAAGGGCTGGTCCTACAAAAGAGAATGGGACAACTACCTCAGGTAGCCAACTTTGGGTGTCAGGAAAGGGCAGTGAATTTTATTTACCTTATAATTGCATTTTTATTGTCACGAATTATATCTGTCTTAAAATGAGGTGCCCAGAACTGAACCCATTTTTCCAGATGAGGCTTGACTAATGCAGAATATAGGGGACTATTACTTCCCTTGTTTTGGAAATCACAGTTCTCGGAATTCAGGCTATAATACTATTTGCCTTCTTTGCTGCAGCATCACACTGCTGGGTCATGTTCAATTTATGATCAAAATCTCAAGGAGAAGCATTTGTGGAATTTGCCCTACCTAGCACAAAAATCATTTGACCTGGGAACTGTGTACCTTGGTTTGTTGGGATGGGAGTAGGGTGCCATTTACCATAATTTCTCAGACAAAATGTTTCGATCTGCAACTGATTCTTTTGATTGGAGGTTCCATTTGCATGAGCAACCTATGTTTGTATGCCAAAATAAGCTTCAGACAAACCTTTATGAGATACTCCTTTGATATTGGTCACAGATTCAGCCCTCCATTTGCCTCTGGATAAGACTTTTGGCACTGATAAACCAGTAGGTGGTACTGTTCAGTTCCATACTGCTCAATATTGCTTATACCAGGGCTGGGGCACATGCAGCTCTCCAGATGTGTGCAGGACTGCAACTCCCATTATCCCTGACCATCAAACATACTGCCTAGAACTGATGGAAGATGCAAATGAACAATGTGTAGAGGGTTGTGCTTTGCCTATTCATGGCCTTCACCAAATGGCAGTGGATCTATGAAGTTTCAAGCAAAGGCAAGAACCTAGAAATGTTTTAAAACTAGGGGAAGGGGAGGAGTGATCAAGTGGGCTGGCAGCAGTAGTTCTATATAATTTAAAATTTAACAATATAAATTCAAGAGGAATATCAACTACACTGAAAATGTATAATTGACAACAGCAGAAAACCCCACAAGCTCCAACAATGGACCATTTGGTCTCCTCTGTACCCTCAGCAATGAGTCTCCTCCTAGAAACTCTCAGTTCCATCTCCCTGCCCACTTACAGGGCTCCTAATTTCCCTCTCCCATCATAGTATAACTTTATTCCTCGTTCTGCAGTGACAAGAAAGCCAGAGATTGCCTGCTCTTGGAAGACTAGCTGCTCTACCCCCTCAGTACTGTTAGGGTATCCCCAAATGATTATTTTTATATGGCCTTAGGTCTGTGCACTTGATCTGCCTCATTCACGTCATTTTGTGGGTGGGGTGGGGCTCAACTGATGAATTCCCCCTCTTCTCTTTGTAAGGCACATTTCCCCAATGCTCGTCTAGAAACCTTATGAATTACTGGTTTGGTCCAGTGAGTGAGAAAATCCTAAAGAAGGAGCTTTTCTTACCAATTTAGTTCAGAAAAAAAAGGAAAGCTGGAGAAGAGAGAAGCTGCTGTTGCAGGGGAAAAGCATTAGGCCTTTTCACCTTGAATAATGTATCAGGATTTTCAATTATGCATTTGGGAGAGGACAAAAGAGTAAAATCCTTCTAGTGGAATTTCTATTACCTATTTGTTTATTTTATTTAGAGCTTTAAACTTTGCATCCAAAATTGAAACGCAGTCCGCTTTTCACATTTGCTAGGGTTAGGGGTGCAGGAAAAAATGGAAAAGTTTCAAATATCAAAATGCGTGTGTGTGTGTTTGGAGAGGAGAGTGGGCAGTCAGGGTCCAAACCAAGGAGAGGGAGAAGGGATGAGTTGGCATGGTGGCCCTATACTTCCTCTCTCTTGCAGTGGGCGGCACTGGGAAAGGGTTTGTGGTGCTGAGAAATTGGGCCATGAGCTGTCCTCAGCTGGCCAGGCAGTGGCTGGTAGAAGAGGAGGGCAACCAGAGATGGGTTTTTAAAGAGCTCTGTGGCCTGATTGGAGCCACCGTGAAGGCAGGTTCCCCTGGAAAAGAAGCACCTGAGGTGGGGGGCGGGACAGGGGTTAGATAAACTTGCAAAAAATCAAATTCATTAAAATCAAACCTGCAAATGTGGATGGCCAACTGTACTGCTAAGCAATGTATGTAGAAGAGTCCTACAGCCAAATCCTGCACTGACACCTCTTTGGATGCACAGCACTTTGGGACACTAGATATGTGTTCAATTCAGTGTACAATTTAATGTATGGTGGTTGTGGTTTTTTTACAAAAAGTTTAAACACACACACATCCATTAGGAAGGAACTCTGGAATAGCTGCACAATACCACTGAATGGTAGTGCAAGCAGCCCTCTGTTTAGTACAGATGAGTGCCTCATAAAGTTTAAGGAGCCTACATATTCTGATACTTTCAGAACTGGGGTGGCCAACAGTGGCAGGGTGGATGAATCCAGTCCAAGTTTTAGTTCAGACTGTAATCAGGCTATTGAAGGTAAGATGTTGAACCTTTGATGGGGAGATAGTTATAACTCCTTTAAAGTCTGAACTAAAACCTGGGATGGATGTATTGCCTCAGTGGCATGGAACCCAACAGCTGCCACTAGTGGACAATATATCTTCAGATGAAGGGATATGCTGGTGATGGAGGCCATACAGATGAGCAAGACAGAGTGGTGGATGAAACTAGGACCAGTAGTGGGTGGCCAGCACACCTTCCCCTCACCACACTCTTTTACCACCAGGCGTAGGTCTGTTCCCCTCACACAGACACGTTCTGTGTAGGCACACATTCACACCTTCCTCTCCAATCCAGTCTCTCATTTCTTCCACAACTTGGGATAGTTTCTCTTTGGTCCACAGCACAGCACACAAAATCCTCCAATGAGCATTGCCACTGTGAGTTATAGTCCAAAAAAGTAACTTTACTGAGCTGTGCTCTCACAATGCCTCCTCCTAAATCCGGTTTATAACAAAGCCAGAGAACACAGAAATGTCGAAATGTGAGGGTTTGTGGGACAAAATTCAATGGATGCAGAATTTTGCTGCCGCCTACTGGGGGACTGAAAGCCTAACATTTTGGTGAGGCAAATTCCTAGAAAAAAAATGACTTCATGTTCAAAGCCACAGGAACTAAAAAAAAAATGCTACTTATTACCATAGAGGTACTGGGGTGCCTAAATACCCTGAAGGCACCCAATCCTGTCTGATTTTGAAAGCTAAGAAGGGTCAGGCTTGATTAGTACTTGAATAGAGGACCACCAGGGAATATCAAGTGCTATAGGCTATATTCAGAGGAAGGAAAAGTGGCAACATCTCTGCAGGGCTGCCTTATCCATTAGGCACTTTAGACACAGTGCCTAGGGCCTGTGAAAATTTTAGGGCCTATGAAAACAAGATTTTAGGGTCTGCAAAACATCCTTAGTGGTACATCAACTGGGAGTTAAAAAAACGAAAGCGCCTAGGGCCTGTGAAAAACTTAATGCAGCCCTGGTCTTCTGAATAAATTTTGCTATGAAAACCCTCAAACCAGGGCCATTTCCACGCGACACTTCTTATAGCGCAAGGATTCCACTTTCAGCCTATGGAGTCCTGGGGTTTGCAGTTTTGGGAGGGGCCGGCTGGCCCCTCCTGGAACTGCAAACCCCAGGATTCCACAGGAGGTTGAAAGTGGAATCATTGCGCGATAAAAGTGTCATGCGGAAATGTTCCAGGTCTCCATAAATCAGAGAAGATTTATGGAGACACACACCAGAAACAATAACAAAGCATCATGGGGCCTCCAGATATTAATTGGACTCAGACTCTCGTAATTCCTTTCCACTGACCATACTGGCTGTATCTGATAGGAACTGAAGTCTAACAACATCCAAAAGGCACAGTTCCTCATCCCTGTCCATGGTGAGTGAAGAGCAATAAAGCTGATGGTTTGGCTGGGTTCAGATACAGACATGTTCCTTGTTCAGCTTCTGTAGTTAACCAGGTGAACAGAGGCTGCAACATACAGAGCCATATCAGAATGACCCATTGAACAGTGTTTCTATAAAAGACACATGCAGGAATAGCACTGTGATTATTTGAACCTCTTGTCTTTGCTGTGTTCTTGCTAGATGGCCTCAGACACTGGTGTGGAACCTTTGGTCCTCCGACGTTTGGGTTTAAAAGTCCCATCAGCTCTACACAGCACAGCTAAGGCTACTGGAGTTGTCACTCAGAGCAGCAGAAGGGCCAAATGTTCCCCACCTCTTGATAAAGGATTTCTTAGACAGCAATCCTATATGTACTTCCCTGGGAGTAAATCCCATCAAGCTCAGTGGGGCTTACTGTACTTCTGAACAGAGATGCACAGGATTATACTGCTTGTTTATTAATCACTTTGCTCTTTAATCAACAAGGGGGCAATCCCGTATGGCAAACATGCTGGAGTGTGTGTGTGTGTTTGTGTATCGAGGGCGGAGGAGTGAAATACACAACCTTATCTTTGCCAGCCCAGTGCATCCACTAGCAACATATTCTGCTGGCACATCTTTTCAAGTTCTGTCATATCCACCAAGTCCTGTCCAGTTTTCCCCAACCTAGATCCCTCCTGACAGGTGAGGAAGTGCACAGCTTATTGAGAGTAAGGAATCCTACATATAGAAAGCCAGCCTACCAAGCAGTAAAAGGGCTGAATTTGGGGTCCTGAGGCCCCAGTCCAGCCCTCTGTTTTTTGTATGATTTGCCTTTCTCCCCCAGTGCAGTCTCCAGCGCAGTCTCATAATGGGGCTTGTGCCCTAGTGGCGCAGTGGTTAAATGCTGGTACTGTAGCCACAACGTTGTGACTTCGATCCTGCAGGGCTCCAAGTTGACTCAGCCTTCCATCCTTCTGTAGGTCAGTAAAATGAGTACCCAGCTTGTTGGGGGCAATCAGCTAAATACATGTAAACTGCCTAGGGAGTGCTTTGCACTAGTACGTGGTATAGAAATGTAACTGCTATTGCTATATTGCTATGTGCCATATCCTCTGAGTATTCCATCCCTCTCCAACCTGGTCCCCTCAAGACATTTCGGAATGTATAATTCCTTGGCAAATAGTTGTGTTGGTTGGTGCTAATTCAAAACAGCTGGAGGAAAAGGCTGTTGAGCCTCAGACTCAGAGCTCAATCTGACCCTTGTTGGGTCATAATCTAGCCTCCTGGAGTAACCCATACCGTCACCTTCCCAATGACACCATAGATTTGTGGTTTCCCAGAATTCATACAGTTCCCCTCTCTCCACCTCTGAAGGGTTAAAATGCCTTTCCTGAGGCTTAGTTGCTGGACATTAGAGCTTTAAAGTAAAATATGCTGGGATTCTTGGTCGTTATTATCTAATATATAAAAGCCAAAGTTAGTCTGTTTGTCTGGGTCAGGTGACGGCCTCATATGATTGGCTGTGTCAGGCAAAGTCCTCATATGATTGGCTGCCTAAGAAGATTCTATGGAATCCTGGGGTTTGCAGTGTAGGGAGGGGCCATTAGAATTCTCAGCCAGAGATCTTGGGCATGGCTGGTTGCTATGGAGACGAAGCCTAACAGCAAGGAGGAAAGCAGTATATTCCCTCAGGAACTCAACTTCTGTGTGTTATTAATTCTGAATACATATTGGGATTGGGGAATATGGGGAAAAGTTACAGGTACTGGACAAGACAGTTTGGGCAATTAGAGACACAGTATCTCAGATCTTTCTAACAAGTATTATCTATGAGAAAAAAAATCCTGGGCAACACTGGGTATATATGCTTGTTGTTGTTATTGTTGTTGTTATTATTATTTCATTTATATCCCTCTTTTCCAATAACAGGACTCAAGGAAGCTTACAAATTACTAAAACCTGTACAGATTTCAAACCATACAAAACCATCACTACACACACACACACACACACACACACACACACATTTTATTAAAAAAAAAAAAACCAAGCAATTTATAGAGGCAAAACCATTTAAAATTCAGTAAAAGACAGCATAGTTTTAAAAATAATTTATTTGGATTTGCATCCCACCTTTTTCCTAATAGGGGACTCAAAGCAGCTTACAATGCAGGTTAAAGTAAAATTAAAATAAAATAAAATGAATATAAAAAACAATATAAGTTAAAATAAAATAGCTAAAACAAAATGTAGCAAATTTTTCTGTAGCATAAGACTTTATTTCTGTCCTGCATCCTATGGCCAAATTATATTTTGGAACCAAAAAAAAAACAAGCTTAATGGGGTATTAAATTCACTCAGAATGAGAAAAAAAGCTTGATTTCTTGATTAGGGACTATATTTCATTCTTGGAAATCATTTAAATCCCCTCCCATATTTTGTCTCGTTTTAACCACTGGCCAATCCCTTCTTTTTCACTTTGCTACTCCACTCTCCACTTTGGTGCACGATGTTCTTTATGCCTGCTCGTATTTAAAGCACATAAAGCATTTAACCAAGGGACAGGAAACATGCATCTCTCCAGGGTACCCTTGGACTGTATCTCTCATCAGCCCTAGCCAGTACAGTGAATGATAAGTGCTGGGAGCCTGAAGTCTGACAAAATCTGGAGAGCCAGATGCTTCCAACCCCCTTGTAAATCTCAGTTACTTCCTATAATGCAACCTCTCTTTTTTTCTTTTATCTTTTTTTAAGTGGGCAAGAGAGGGAAATGTCACAATTATATATTTTTACTTTAGTCTAGACCAAAGGTAGGAATCATGTAGCCCTCCGGATGCTGTTGGATGCAGTTCTTAACATCCTGTATCACTGGCTACATCAGCTGAAGTTGCTGAGACTTGTAGTTCAATAGCATTTGGACATGAATCTCATTCCTAGTCTAGACTCCAATGATCATATACAGTCAGCTCTCCACATTGGTGGGTTTCACTTTTGCAGATTTGATTATTTACGGATTATTTGCTGTCACCTCTGCTGCCTCCCTATGCCATTTTTAACAGGGATTGCAAGCCAAAGAGGCTTGTAAGTCCCTAATAAAAATGGCGTGGGGCAGCAGTGGAGGTGGCGGGAAGCCCCACCAGCCACCCACTTCTGCCTTGCGATGTCTCAAAGGAATCCACAGTGGGTTGAATATGGTGATCATACTTTTTTTTTCTGTGTTAAAAATGGTTTGGGAGGGCCTAGAGTTATTCATGTTTTTTTCACTTTCGCAGGGGTGCTGTGCCCCTAACCCTAGCGAATGTGGAAGGATGACTGTATTCCCAAATTAAGGCTGTAATCCAAGACCCAAGTAGCCAGCGTCATCTAGTTGTCTGAGCGTTGGATTACAATTCTGGAGACCAGGGTTCAAACCCACATTAGGTTATGGAAACCTACTGGGTGAATTTGGCCAAGTCACACTGTCTCAGCCTCAGAGGAAAGCAAAGGCAAACCCCTTCTGAACAAATTTTGTCAAGAAAACCCCATGATAAGTTTGCTTTAGGTTTGCCTTAAGTCAGAAAATGACTTGAAGACACACAACAACAATGGCAGTACCTGAAAGTAAGCCCTACTGAACGTAATGGGACTTACCTCTGAGTATGCATGTACACAACTCTGTTGCTAAGACATCATGTCTTATCCTTGAACATAACATGACAAGGAATCTATTTCAGATCTGGCCAGTTTCCTGTGAAAATCACCAAGCCTCATTCCAGCTCTTTCCTGGGTTTAGCGGGAATGATTAGTGGAAAACGATGTGATTTGACAGTTCATGCACACGGAATCCACTTTAATGGAAGGAGTCCATTCTTGTGAATATTTTTCCCATTTCACAGCAGCAAAAAGAGTATTTGCCTACATGATTTAGATGAAAGCAATAATTGTTGCTAAAATGCATGAAACGATTATATCTCTTTTAAGTCATCTGCAGTCTGAGGGCTACCATTCATAACTTGAATCTTCTGATTGTTCTTATCTGTTCCTGATAACATCACCACATTTTTTTTCCTTTTTTGGAAGCCATAGGGGGAGCTCCATATAGTCTCTGATCATTAATCTGCTTCTGAAGAGATGCCCAGAAATGCATTTCCGCTACCTGAAAGTGTTTTTCACAGTCCAGATCTAAACACAAGTTTGTTGTTGTTGTTGTTAGATGTTTTCAAGTTGGTTCCAACTTCTGCTGATCCTCTCGTAAGGCTTTCTTGGCAAGATTTATTCAGAGAAGTCATGCCACTGCCTTCCTCTGAGGCTAAGTTTCCATAGTTGAGTGGGGACTTAACCCTTGGTCTCCCAGAGTCCTAGTCCAAGGTTATTTCCACACTACACTTTTACAGTGCTATTATTCCACTTTCAACATTCTATGGAATCCTGGGGTTTGCAGTTCAGGGAGGGGCCTTTATTTTTTTTTATTTAATTAAGATTTATTTCTATAAAGTACATACAAATCATACAAAACATTTCATAACAATACAAAAAATAAAAAACATGTACAAATAAGCAAGAACATAAACAAAACTACATAGAACTACAATACCTCCTCAATACAAAACCTATACAAAAAAAAATTTAAATTTAATTAATACATACAACTATAAAATTTAAATCTATCCACCTACATTTCTACATATATACTACATACTAGACCTAAATTTCAACATATATACACATACATTTTAAATACTAAACCTAATTACATAATTTCCCTTACCTTACCCCCCTTACCGAAACTTAAGGTATCAATGTTACCTTATCTATATTATTCCTTCATCCAACAAGTACAAGTTTCAAAAATTTTTACACCTTCTTATTCCTTCATTTAACTTCTTTAACTCTTTTACTTCTAAATTAACATTTTCAAATGATTCTTTGATCTCTAGGCACAAATCATTAAATTTTTGTACCTTTACATGTTATGTTTAAATTTTATTCTAAAAAAACAGCTGCCAACAAGCTTCCCATAACAGGAGTACTATTCTCCATTCTTCTATTAACTTCTCTTTAGTATTATCCTTTAAGGACTGTATTACAATATCGGCTTCTGCCATATCATATATTTTTATTAATCAATCTTCTACTCTTGGCATTGTTTTCAATTTCCACATATGAGCAAAGCAAAGTCTAGCCACTGTTACCATATATAGTAATATTTTCTTTTGCGATTTATTAATTTTTAACTCATCTATCATATTAAGCAAATAAATTTGTGGTGTTGGTGTAAACTTTAAACACTTCTTGTATTTTACTATGTATTACTTGCCAAAATCCCGTTACTTGTTTGCATTTCCACCATATATGATAAAAAGTACCTCTTTCCTCACATTTCCAACAGGTATCTTTATAATTTTTCTGCATCTTTGCAATTTGCACTGGTGTTATATACCATCTATATAACATCTTGTAATAATTTTCCCTTAAACTTACCGGTATTGCCAATTTCCATGTAGTCTTCCAAGAGTTTTCCCATTGGTTCATTGTTAGTATCTGATTTATATTTTATGCCCGTTTTACCATTGATTTTTTAACTGTTTCTGTTTAATTTTGTTGTAAAAGTAAAATTTTATATATCTGACTTACCCTATGTTCTGTTCCAACTCCTAACATCTTATCAAATTCATTTTCTTTACATTTAAATCCTTCTACTTCATCTTTTTTGTATCTCTCCCATAACTATCTAATTAACAACCCGTGTGTATCCCAACCTTCTGTCATCAATTCGTTTTTCATTTTAAAAATTACAGTATCTCCTTGTCTTTTTAATATATCTTCATATGTGATCCATGTCTCTGTCTTTGGTTTTTCTCTATTATAAAAAGCCTCGTGTACCAAGATCCATAATGGAGTTTTTAAATATAACTGCCTTTTATATTTTAACCATGTTGTTATAAGAGCTTTTCTCAAGAGATGGTTTTTAAAATTTTTATCGATTGAAGATTTTCCATACCAAATGTAAGCATGCCGACCAAAACATAGTTCTTCTCCTTCTAAATATAACAATCTTTTATTCTGTAATGTTATCCATTCTGTTATCCATTCTAAACTATTTGCATGATAAAATAACTTTAGATTTGGCAAACCCATTCCTCCTCTTTCTTTTGTATCTTCTAAAGCTTTCATCTTTATTCTTGGTCTCTTTCCTTTCCATACAAATTTCATTAGCTCCCTATTCCATTCTATAAAAGGTTTTTCATTTATCATTATTGCTAAATTTTGGAATAAAAAATTTATTTTGGGCAGTATGTTCATTTTAATCACTGATATTCTACCTAATAAAGATAAATCTAATTTCTTCCATCTTCTGAGTTCCTCCCTTATTTCCGCCCATACTTTCCTATAATTGTTATCATATAGATCTACATTATTTTTTGTAATAATAATCCCTAAATATCTTACTTTTTTCACTATTGTAAAACCAGTTAGTCTTATTAGTTCTTGTTCTTCTTGCTTTTTTATATTTTTTATAATTATTTTAGTTTTCTCTTTATTTTGTAGCCAGATAATATTCTGAATTTTGTTAAAATATCTATCAAAATTTCTATACTTCTTACTGGATCCTCTAAAATAATCACTAAGTCATCAGCGTATGCGCTTAATTTATAGTCCTGATTTTGAATTTTTACCCCTTGTATTCTATTTTCTCTTCTAATCCTGTTATTAACTATTTCTAATATTAATACAAATAAAAGTGGAGATAAGGGGCATCCCTGTCTAACACCCCTATTTATCATTGTATTTTGTGTCCTTTCTCCATTTAATATTATTTGGGCTCTTTGATCCTTATAAATTGCTCCTATCCATTCTATATATTTCTCTCCCAAGTTTATTGCCTTTATTGTCTCCTCCAAAAAACACCAGTTAACTCTATCAAAGGCTTTTTCTGTGTCCAAAAAACAGAGAGCCATTTTCTTTTTGTTATGTTTATGATAACATTCTATTATGTTTAACACAGTCCTTAAATTACCTCTTAGTGCCCTTCCTGGCAAAAATCCATTTTGATCTGTGTGAATTATTACTTGTAAAACTTTTTTTAATCTTTCTGCTAATATGGTCGCAAATATTTTATAATCAACATTTAAAAGTGCAGCAGGTCTATAATTCCATAATTCCTGGGTGTTTTTCCCTTCCTTTGGTATTACAGTAATATTTGCTTATCCTCATGAAAATGGTCGCATATCCTTATTTATCCCATTTATTATTTCATATAATGGATTTATTAATTGTTCATTAAATATTTTATAGTATATAGCAGAAAAACCATTGGGACCAGGTGCTTTTCCTGTTTTTTGTTTCCTAATGGACTGTAAGATTTCTTCTTTAGTTATTACTTTATTTAAATCTTCCCTCTGTTCTTCCGTAATCTCAGGGATCTCGCCTTCATTTAAATATTGTCTCATCTTATCCCTCAGGGGAGGGGCCTTTAGAATTCTCAGCCAGAGAACTCTTTGGCCTTAGTAAACTACAAACTCCAGAATCCCACAGGAGGTTGAAAGTGGAATAATAGAAAACACTACGCCACACTGGCTCCTACTTGTACTTGGGACAAAAGTAAGCTCGTATTGCTTTCTAATACTTCAGAAATAAAAGTCATGTGGCTGGTACCAACTACTGTGTGCCGTGCAAATACAACCCACAGCCACAGAGCTCTCTGCTCCCCGTTAGTTCCACCATCACAACAGAATTTTTCTGTTCATTCCCCATAATAATTGTTCAACACCCTGCCAGCACAGGGATTTAATAACATACAAGTCCATTCTTTTATGAGTTCTAACTGTTCCAAATAAAGGCAGCCATCACTGTTTATACTACACAGTGGATCTGTATCAGTTCAGCCCAGTCAATTCCATCCATGACAAGGTATGTCTTACAAGCATGTTGGGTGGGGATGGAAGGACAGACCCTTCTTACATAGACAATTCAAGTGTCAACAACTCATACTAGACCAGTCCCTAGAATCAACTACACAACTGAATGAACAATTCAGTTTCTTAAACAGTGGGGAGGCAGGTAACGTGGTATTATGGTGTTGGACTGACTTGGGAAATGCAGTTTCTAGTCTCCACTGAGTCCTGAAACTCATTCTGTGACCTTGCGAAAATCAGTCACCCTCTGCCTGCTCTGTCTTACAGGGTTGTTGTGAGGATAATACAGAGCAAAGATTAGTAAGTCTTGAGTTCCCTGGAGGAGAGGTCACTGGGATACAGAAAGAGAGAGAAATAAACGGGGAAATGTGTGCTTTGTGTGTTGGTTGGTTCCCCCCCCCCAATTCACATGTTCCAGAGCCAGGCCTTGGACACTGCCCCTTCTGGGTATTCCAGCAAAGCTCAACAGGAGTTAGGGTTAAGGTAAGAGTGTGAAACATGGTTTCCTATAGATGTTGTTGTGTTGCAGTTCCCAGCAGCCTTAGCCAGTATTGCCAACGGGAAGAGTTGCTGGAAGTTGACGCTCCCAAATTATGAACACCCTCAAATTGTGGAATGAGCTGCCAGAAGAGATCGAACAGCTGGACACACTGTCTACCTTTAAAATAGCATCTCTTCCAGCAGGGCTATCCAGATGGTTTTTAAATTATGAATTGATCATTTTTAATAAGTATTCTTTTGAAGCTGATGCTATGCCCTTTTGAGTGATTGTGTATTTTAATGGTCGTTCATGTTTCTAACCATGTGATGTGTCTATTTATTCTTGTATTTTAATCTGCTGTTCCCTGCCTTGATCCAAAGAGAGAGGGGGGAGGGAAGAAACGAATTATCATTAACATTATTATTATTATTTCTATTATCATTACTACTACTTATTGTGGGACAAGCTCTGAGCCAGGAGGAATCATGGGCCCTCTAGATGCAGCTGGACTGCAACTCCCAGCAACCCTTCCCATCGGCTATGCTCGGAAAGGCTGCTGGGAGCTCCAAACCATTAAGCAAGAAGCTGCGATTCCCATTTTGCATTAACCTTAATGCCAACTGAGCTTTGCTGGAATAGCAGGAGCAAACTAACCACCTTCTCATTTTATAACACATACGTGTTGCTCCCAGTTGATCAAACTCTTCGTCCGCCTTTTCCTTGCCTCTCCTTCCTTTTCTGTTCTATGGTTCTATTTTTTTCCTTCTCATGATCACCTACTATTGGTTTTCACTTGACACGTTCCACCAAAACCTATATATTTATTATTTCTATTTACGTCACACCTAGGACATCTAAGTTTCGTACACTTATTTGAAAATAATACATTATTATTTAAAAAATAAAAAAAAAACCAGTACAATAAGACTGACGCAACGACAAAAGCCAACAAGATTTTGTAAAAAAGCAAGGACAGCTTAATCAAATCTTGATTTTAAAATGTCCCAAACAATAAATGCGCGCTTACCTAGGAATACAGAACCAGTGGCGTTTACATACCTAAGACCGGTATTTAAAAAGAAAAGTGAAGCCGCTTTGCATACACGGTAAGAATACAGGTCATTTCTGCACTAGACTGTTATAGCGGTATTGTTCCACTTTCAACATCCTATGGAATCCAGGGTTTGCAGTTTAGGGTGGGGCCTGTCCTCAAAGGCCCCTCCCTAAACTGCGAAGCCCAGGATTCCATAGAATATTGAAAGTGGAATAATAGCGCTATAACTGTGTAGTGCGGAAATGGCCACCAATGGCTGGGCTCAGGAAAGCGAACACGCGCTTTCCATTTTTCTGTTTACCCAGACGAGAGTTTCGTTGCTTTGAAATGCCTCGTTCAGAAAGAAAGAAACCGAGCCCGGTTTCAAAAACAGAAGATTAATACACGCTAATAACGCAATCAGCCCGCCAAGCGTTGCGGCGGGGCCGTCCGCGGTGCGCGCCAGCGACCCCTAGAGGCCGCAAGCCGTGCGGCAACGGTGGGAGCGGGAGAGAGCGGCGGCAGCAGCAGCAGGAGGAGGAGGAGGAGGAGGAACGGCGAGATAGATGCTCCCCAGCCCTGCGGATTATCTGCTGCCCGGCCCTCCCATTGGCCAGCCACCTGTCCTTATTCTCCTTCCCTCCCCCCGCCCGCCCCGCCCCGCCAGGATTCACTTTCGTCCGGCAGGAGGGGGAGGAGGAGGAGGAGGAGGGTAGCCATCGCCGTTGCCGTGGCTACGGCCGATGGTCCCTCCCCGGCTCAAGAGCTGCTATTTCGGGCAGCATCAGCACCGCGGCGGCCGCCGCCACCAAGGTTGCTCCTCCTAACCTCTCTCTCTCTCTCTTTCTCTCTGCGAGATCTTTTGCAGCTTCTGCTGCTGACGCCTCTGCTTGGCAGGGGGTCCCTGGAGCCGGGAAATCCCAGACCGCGGGGGACTGGGGCCAGTCCGAAGAGCGCTGGCGGCGGGGGCAGCCGCAGAGGTAAGGGCACGACCAGAAGGAGAAACCAGCCTCCCTCCTTCTCCGCCCTGCCCGGGCGCCTGGCGTGGCGTGGCTGGAGAGATGAGCTCTTCTAATTGGATTCCACCCCCCCACCGGTCTACTCTGCAGGGGGGCTGCAGGGGGAGGAAGGAGGGGGAGCGCTGCTGGGGGAAGGGGGGTGGGCGGTGAGAAGCTAAGTATGCAGCGGAGGGAGGGTGCTGTGGTTGGAGTGGGGAAGGGAGGGGGTGGCTGGAAGAGTGATGGGTGCCATTCGGGGCGGGGAGGACAGGAGGAGGGGGAGGAGAAAAAGGTGAAGTGATGGTGACCAGAGAGATGGATCAGACCTGACAGGCAGGCAGAGGAGAAGTGCGAGAGGGGGAGATGACTGGAGATGGTGGAGGGGATGTGACAATGCCAGCAAGCGGAGGGGTGGGTGGGTGGGTGCTAAAGAGATGTGATAGTCTCCCCGCTGCACACACACAAACGCGCGCACACATACTCCGGTGGGGGACTTCCCTCTCTCCTGACTCCCTCTGGAGCTGGAACCTTGGGAAACAACAGTGTTACGGGAGGGGGGCAGTTGAATGCATGGGCACGGGCGGCGGGGGGGGATTAACCTGGGCAGACCTTTGCTCCAGAGACGGCAGCAGGAGCAGCCTGGCTTTAGCTCAGTCATGGTTGCCTAGGAGGAGGAGGACCAGACATGGAGCAAAGATGGGATGTCCCAGCCCAGATCCTGGGATTCTTCAGCGACAGCTGATCCACTTGTGATGGGGGGGCAGGATGAGATGTGATTTCTTGCCTATCATTTCTGTAGAATCGCAGTGAGAGAGCTTTCCCCCTCCCTCTTGCAGGGTCAGCCTGCTTAGATAAGTGCTGAGGTCAGTCTCTGTTCTGGGATTCCCTCCCCCCCCACGCATGTTTTACTCCTCTGTTCTCCTGAGAGTGGCCTGTAGTCTAGAGTATTCTTCTAAGCATTAGGGTCTTTGGAAGAGCCCCTCTTGTTTTGTACTGTAGTCCTAGGAGCTAGAAGCAAGCTTCCCCCTCTCACATTCCTACTCCCAAATGTTTACCTCCATAACTAAAACTGGAAAAGTGATCTTTCACATGATTTATGACTCAATAGAATGAAATGCAAAGGCCTGCAGAAGATGGTGTCTGTCCGTTTTTGCCTCTTTCCCGCCGATGTGATCAGGCAATAAAGGGGCAGATCAGACACAGCATTGATGTGATAAGAAAATGCATGGCAAAATCGAATAATCTGTTTATAGTCATGCTGTTGGTTTGAACCAAAGATGTTATCAGACTGCAGTGTTATAGTGCTATATGTTCCACTTTAACTGGCATAGCAACATCCTGTGGAATTCTGGGATTTGTAGTTTAGCAAGGCACTAGTGCTCTCTGGCTGAGAATTCTAAATTATCCTTCCTGAAATGCTAATCCCACGATCCCGTAGGATGGTAGTTAAAGTGGGATATAGTGCTGTTAACAGTGTAGTGTGATAAGACTGCAAGTCTTGTTGTAACCACTGTGAAAAGAGAGTTTAGAATCACAGTAGAATTGGTAACGTCCATGGTACTGCAGTACCAACTGTCAAAAACTCAGAGAGCATCCACAGAACTAGGGATCAGTGCAGAAAGTTGGTTCCAGAGAAGAAGAAATGGAGCAGGAAGTTTGTCTGTTTTTATGTGAGCAGATTGTGCTGGGTTTATTAACAGGCTTTCCATATGCAGCCTTTCTTGTTATATCTTCTCTGGGATGGTCCATCCTAATTTACAGCCAATGTCCAAAATGATATTTTTAACTGGCCCAGGGCTTGCCAGTGTCACAGTACACATTCTGAACTGAAAAAGTGTCAGAAATGGTTGCAACAGCCTTGTAAAGTAAGGTAGTGTTCTTATCCTTGTTTTGCTAATAGAGGGGCACTTAACTAAATTCATGCTTAAACAAAGTATTTTGGGGAAAATAGGTCCATTGGATAGCCACTATGCTGTGCATCACCTCTTTCAAAAGGTGATCTAACAAAAGGTATCACCTTTGTTCTATACTTCTTAAATTCTCTAAGATTTATGGGATTATTCAGAAATTAAATGTATGTGGAAAATAATGAATGTAAAGTGCTTTTATATCATACTACAGTAAAGCATAATATGTTGTTCTGCTGTACCACATGCATTTTTACAGTTATGAATGCCTTTCTCCTCCAACCCCTTCCCGGCTCCCTTTACACAGAAAACTGGTTCAATGAAATAATGGCTAGGGTAGAGAATGTTTCCTTCCTGACATGCTAGCTTTCAGTGTTTGGGGAGAGAAGCTTTATCAGTGGTGGTATGTGGGTAGCGGGACCAAAAACTGAATACACTCGAGGTACTGTGGGAGTACTTAACTATCCTAGATTGAATGCTCCTTCCACTTCTCCAACTGTTCTCCTGACATAGTACAGAAAGGACAAAACAGCATCCCAGCTGTGGGGCTGATGTGCTTCTTTTTCCCCCAATAGTGTTCGGGAGGAGGCAATGTAAAGGCTATACTGCTCTATATGTGTGTGAAAATTCTCCGCCATAAGAATATCCCACACTGCCACATTACTGTGCACATGCCTGAAATAATAAATAGGTTTCTCCCCACATCCGTGAGGAGCATGTTTTGGAACAGTGATGCCTCCATGAAGAAAGCTGTAATCAAGTTGCCTCGCATAGTTCAGGTTTTATGCTAATAAGGCCAAATATAAATCCTCCTAAAAAAATAATACTTCAAACACTTCAGGTAGAGCAGAACTTTAGCACTTGAGAACTTTAGCAGATGTTTTCAGGACATTGAGGGGCCAATATGGCACAATCCTATAAGTACAGTACGGTGATTCGTCATGCCAAAAGTAGCCTTTCACTCACACAGGTAGCAAGTTTTGGCTGCCTGCCTGGCTTTGACATGCCTTTTCCACAAAACGAAAGAATATAAAGCAGTTGCAGGGTTGTGAAACAAACCTAGCCCTGCCCACCAAATAGTGAGAACCATGTCAGAAAAGCTGTAAGTTTATACCAGAGTCTGCCATGGCATGCTGGAGCACTACATGTCTACGTTGATACATATGTACAGCCCCTTCTGAAGTGTTCCAGACATGTGGAGGGTGGGAGTGGATAAGGCCTGGTGTGTTGGCATGGGAAGCCTGGCATCAAAAAACACCTTGAAAATGGAGGATGAGATTAGCCTGCACTGCCCTGCAACCCCCTCACATAATGTTCCTATGTTTGGGGCGTGGGTGAGCGCAAGCACCCTGATAGACCATCTACTGTGCAAGCAAGCCTAATGGAGGAAACGTCATCCCCACAAGTTCCCTCACTCAGGCCATTTCGAGCCTGACCAGTGTGAACTTTCTGAACTAGGCACTGAAGCCTGTCATGGCTCCTGTTCTTCTTAGATATTTATTTGGCAGACTGAAGCAGCCATCTCAAACAGTTGATCCCCCACACACGAAAGGCCACAGGAGATTTAGTTGGTTAATTCATTTTAATTACATTTTCATGGCCAGGAAAGGGAGAAGGTGTTCTTGTGGGATTTGACATCATGGATGACAAAATTACTTTGCTGATAGTGGTTGCTGCTATGCACCTTGGCTTGGGGAAGGAAGAGGATGCTGCTTGATATTCTGCCTCGGCCTGCAAAATGTCTTTGCCCGGCCTGGTTATATACCTACAAAGTATATTTGAATTTGAGTGATTTCAACATTTGTGTCTCCCAGCAGGACAAAGTGAGGCAACCTCTGGGGGCCCTGCGAAGCCCCCCTGTTGGTTGTGGGGGGCTAAGTTTGGGCCCCCGAAGTGAGATCCCTGGCTGTGCTGACTGTGGGGCAGTCATGGGGGGTGCCGGCCCCCATGTCCATGATTGGGGATCAGAACGGATAGAACCCTGTGGCATCAGGTCAGTTCAGCTTGATGTTCCTTAACCTGAGAGGGCTGCAAAACAGAAAGGTGGTGGGAGGGATGGAAGGAGGGGGAGAAGGAGGAGCCATCCCTCCTGCCTAACGTTAGGGTCTCCTTATTCTTCCTCTCCTCAAAGCTGCAGTACACGGCAAAGCCCCCAGGTGACGTGTGAAGCTCGGATCCCCACAACAGAGACCACCCCAGCTGCAGGAGGTGAGTGAAGGAGTAGCTTTTGTGACAGTGAATAGATAGGCAGCCTGAGGAGGGAGAGGTGTTGCAAACCAAGGGCCCTTTCATACCACACAGTTTCACACTTCAGCCATTTCCGCACTAGATAGCTATAGTGCTATTATTCCACTTTCAACATATTATGGAATCCTGGGGTTTGCAGTTTAGGGAGGGGCCTCAAGGCCCCTCACTAAACTGTAAACCCCAGGATTCCATAGGATATTGAAAGTGGAATAATAGCACTATAACAAACTAGTGCAGAAATGGCCGAAGTCAACTGCTGTTGCTACATCAAGTGGAATCCTGAGAACTGCAATGTGGTGAGAGGCACTCAAGCTCTCTCACAAGGATTTTCTAATTACCCCTGCAAATCCCAGAGTTCCATAGGATGGAAGCATGGCAGTTAAGGTGGAATCATAGCACTATAACTCTGTAGTATGAAGGGGCCTCTGGTTGGCAGTGATGTTTTAGCACAGGATTCTGTCTTCAGCTGATCAAAGGATAAAGAGACAGCAACATTGGCCTTTATGAACTGCCACTGACGCTAAGATGGAGGCAAGGGGCTCTTTAGTCCTGTGCCTTTCATGGCCTGAATAGTTGCCAATGGACACTTTCTTTAGGCCCTGCTCACTATCACTTCTTGTTTCTTAGCTGGATTGCATTTGGCAGTGAGTAACTGAAATGGTTTAAAAGGAATATCTTATCTAACCCTCTTGTGCTGTCCACATTGCAAAAGGGCCAGAGGGTTCAAAAGCTCTTTAGGTCTGCCTCTTGGCCAGCATGAAAATGGCTGAGATTCAGAATGGAGTTGGGTGTGGGGAGAGGGGTAAGTATGAGATACGAATGGAAAACTTGGGGAGACAGTTTGGCACCTTAGACATCAATTTGCTTGTGGGGTACCTCATTTGTGTGAGTCCCAGAGATCATGAAGAAGAACCTGTTTTCTTCCTTGTAGTGCTAGCTTGGAAATAATTGTTGCCCATGGGAAATAAAAATTACCTGAACAAACAGGTGGTTCTGTTCTCCCCTCTCCTTGCCCCACTTTAAGATTATGGATGATTTACAAGGTCAGATGTTGGTGGGCAGGCAAGTAGAATATTTTTGTGCTCATGTAGAAAATCATAGCATGGCTTAACTTTGCTGTGTATTCCAAAATCTATTGTTGCTGTTTTGGCCTGAGTTAGTCAAATGGACTACCACAGTGCTAAAATTATGAGTGTGTTGTATATACAACAAGTTTTGTTTCAGTGCAATTGTTGCAGTTTCATCTTGCCATCTGTGATATCTGTACATCCCCAACATTACTGCCAGATTTGCAAACTTTCCCCCTGAAACACAGAGGAGAGGCAAGCAAGCCTCGGGCTGCTACTGAATATGAAGGTGTGTTCTTGTGGAATTAAAAATGAAGAAATTATAAGAAACCCTACCACATTTTGGTTTGAAACCTTCCTCTGGAGCAGTAGAGTCTGACAGTCTTTTTCATGAAGGAAACTTCTGTATGATCCCTTCTTGGCAAGAATCATCCCAATTTATTAAAAAATCAGAACATCTGCATTACTTAAGATAAACTTCTTTCACATCCTTAAATATGCCAACAGATCAGGCATGATAGAGCCACACACTACTTGTATCCAATAAGGAAATTACAGATAGTAGGTAGCCTTTGGTCTTCTGTTTAATTTTGTGTTTTTCTCAGACTAGTTTCAAAAGCTCTCTGCAAGATACCAGTTCTCATCTCTGGCAAGGACACTCTGATCCTTCTCTAGCAGCCTGCAGGGCATGGTGAAAATGAGGAGTGGGCAGAGAAGGTGGTGTCAGAAAGGAAGACAAAGAGTGGCCCATTGCACTTTTCACCCAGGTCTCACACACTGCTGCTTTCAGCCTGGTACCCCTGCCATCATACAGCTCCAAACAGATTAAATCTGAAGGATATAACCTTTAGCATTAAAATCAGGTCATCTTATCTCTGCTTTTGGTCATCTCTGGTGCTCCCGAGGAAGAAGAAAAATACCCTGCACTTTTAGATCTAAAGGGGCTCAACTGAGATACCGGATTTAAGCCCTTTCCACACCTTGCCGTCTTCTGGCGCTGGGGTGCGGGGATCGTGCGAGCAGCCTCCGGTGAGAGGCTCTCGCATCCAGGGTCCTTTGGCTGTGCACGAGCTGCCTGCTCACACAAGAGCCCCTGCTCTTCCTTCCGCAGCGCAGTCTGGGCCCCTTTCCACACCTTACCGTTTTCTGGCGCTGGGGTGTGGGGATCACGTGAGCAGCCTCTGGCGAGAAGCTCTCGCATCCGGGGTCCTTCGGCTCCACACGAGCTGCCTGCTCACACGAGAGCCCCTCCTCTTCCTTCCGCAGCACAGCCTGGGAGTTTCCCAGGCTGCGCTGGGGCAGAAAGCATGACTGGTGCAGCTCCAAAGGCTCCGCACGCCAGGTAAGCATGCGCAGGGCCCAGGAGCAATGCGTGATCGTGCACCATTTTCGGCTTTTAGCCGAAAATGAAAAGGTGCACGATCGGCGCCTGCTGGCCCCTGGAGCATCACGCAATTGTGAGTGCGTTGTGCGGATCGCTCCTCACAATTGCGCGACGCTCCAGGCCCTCTTTTGCATGGAAAATGCCGTGCGGAAAGGGCCTTAGTCCGCAATCCTACACCCATTTTTCTGGGAGTAAGCCCTATTGAGCTCAATGAGACTTACTTCTGAGTAGAAGAGATGTATAGGATTGCACTGTTAAAAATCATAATATACCTGTTATCAATGTATCCAATTCTGTTTTGCAGTCAATGGTTATCTTGGCTCCTGCAACTGCCCCAAGCAGACGATTCCAGAAAATTAGTCCTTCTAAATGTATGAATGGCTAGTTTATAACCAGTTTATGGCCTTGCATTCCATAGCAGTGCCTCATCTTGGCTAGAGCTGAAATGGGTATTTGAAATTCACTGAAATTTCCAATTTCACCATTTAAGTGTGCATTTTGAATGTGACATTTTGCCTCGATTGAAATGGTTTAGATGTGCTGGCATCTTTTTGGTGCTTTTGGCAGGCATTTATTTGTTGTTTGTTCACATTTGTCTATACCCCACTTAAACCAGTCTCACATAGCTACTAAGCCTCTCATGACATACATCAATAATTAAAATATAAACAAATAGAAAATATTACAATCTCAGCTGTCAAGTACTAAACACCATGACATGCCATCTATCAAATGCTCTTCAGTACTAAATGCCATTACATGTCACTTATCAAATACAGTTAAATACTAAATACTATTGCTTGCTAACCATCAAATACTAAATCCCATTGCTTATGAGCTATTAAATATTATTAAATATTGAAAGAATATGGTTGCATGTCAGTTATTAAATTCATTACATGTCACCTGTCAAATATCCTAGGAAGTCAAATGCAGATATCAAATATTGGGCAAATATTTGACAAATGATTGTTATCTGGAGAATATTTGACATACCAATTTGGAAGAGATTTTTGTGGCAGAAAAATCACACTCCTCTTGGGTCCAAAGGGCTGTCTTGCTGCCTGTCATTCATGGACAAAGATAGCTCTCTTTCTGTTTTCCTTCTGCCTTGCAGTGAATGTCGTGGTAGTTGTGGACGGGAACTGCATCCTCCAATACACCCATCGTCAATCACCTTGCTCCTGCCTTTCTGATGGGGAGCCTCTCTTGCCCCGACACCCTCCTCCAACTTATGGGACTGTGCCTCCCAGCCCCACTATCCCCCGGGGACCAGCTTGTGGGCAAGAAGCTGGACCACCCCCATCCCGCAGGACTCGTGGACTCAGTGTCCGCTGTTGCACCAAAGCCTGCTTGGGGGATGAAGAAGAACATGCCGAGCGGCACCTCCATCGGGGGCCACCTTGCAGTCGCCTCACCCCAGTGCCCTTGCCTCGCAGCCCCTCAGGGCCCTGGTTTGGAGTGGGATCGCTCAGTGGGGGCCGGCCAGGGGCCCGGGTTGTGAAGATCTGGGACCGGCAGCGATGCCCGTTGCTGGAGGAAGGGGATATCATTGCCAAAGTGAATGGGGCTGATGTCCGAGACTTGACTCCTGGAGAAGTGGAGAGCGTCTTGCAGGAGCACACGCGAACGGGTGATGTGATCCTTTTGGTAGAGAGGAAAGGTGAGTGACAACAGCAGGCAGGCAGCCCTAGGGAGAGTTAACCTCCCAGCCCTAAGGAAGCTAAAATGCTTCTGTGACTCTTTCTCCTCTCTCTCCCCTCTCTGCTTTACCATAACTTGCTGAACAACTTGCTCCATGATTGTAGCACAACGAAAAGTTGACCAGAATATTATTTTCATATTTTGATTTTATATATCAGTATCTTGATAACATTTGATAGAAATTTAAAAATCATACAGCCATCTTCTACAAATGCCTATCATTTATACTTCCTCCTGTTTATGATTGTAGCTATGCCCTGGGAAGCTAGGCTGCAGGTACTGAGTCATGTCTCCTAAGATGCAGCAAATGCCAGCCAGTGAGCTTCTAACATACCTTTCTGCACCTCCTCCAAATACATAGTCAGTGGCTCTCTCAGTCTCTAAGTCATCCACTTAGCTGAAGCAGTCACCCCTGGAATCTTGGCAGAGAATATGAGACTGTTGTCTATAGTATTTTGCTTTTATGGCTCAGTCAAGCCTCCCACAACAAGAAGCAGTCCAGTGTTGCAACTCAGGTCATTACTTGGAGCAGACAGGAATAGATTTAAAGTTTCCTGCACAAAAAGCACCGTAGATTAATAAAATAATTCAAATAAATCCAAATAAATAACTGAATGGAGTTAAACTAGTGTACTGAGAACCAGTGTGGTGTAATGGTTTGATTGTTGTACTACAATCCTGGAGACCATAGTCTGTTTCTCCACTTGACTGTGGAAAGGTGACCTTGGGCACATCATGCACTCTCCGTCCCAGAAAACCCTATGACAGGTTCACCTTAGCATCACCTTAAGTTGGAAACGACTTGAAGGCACTAGGTTTGTAAAATGGCTGTGAGCACAGGATGGTGGTGATGCTAATGATGGTCACGATCAAGTGAACTTACTTAATAGTGCCAGCTCTGAGACACCTCCATCTCTAAACTCACTTGGGACCACACAGTGCCAGTGAAGTTGCTCTCATTGCTGGTGAAACTGGATGACAATAGCTGAGTTTGCCACTGTCACTACAGTGGCAACCAAAATATAGAAGCAACTGTAGTGATTCTCTATGGCATGGAAGGGTTCCAAAGCTCTCTCTTGCATCACAGAGCACTGCTGGTCTACAGGGCAGAGCATTTCCTTCCTTTTTGGAGAGGAAGCAAAATGGAAAAGTACTGTGGTAGCATATGTGTGCAAGAGAGAGAAATCACAGATTTTCTGATGGGGCTGTGGGGGCTGCAGAAACACCTAGAAGGGAGTATGTGTGGCTCACCCTTGCCTTGAAACATCCAGTTATATGCATTGGAGCATTGTGGCCTCATCAGGGCTCCCAGGCGCTTGTTTAAGGACATTGGTTCTAAGCCACACATTGTGTATTTGTAGCACAGTGAACACATTAATGTAACCAATGATGGAAAGGACCATGGTGGGAAATGGGAAAGCCGATCTAAACAGCCTCAGGCAAATGGCTCTCTCATGAGCTTCGGACTCACATTTCAACACAAGAATAACAATTACAGAAAAAGTATATGTGATGTGTATTATTTTTATTTTACTTATACACCACCTTTTCCTTTTTAAAAATATTTTCATTAACAAGCTATTAGAATAATATAAACAACATGTAAAGAAAACATACATAAAAACAACATAACAACAAAACTAAATAACCTACTACACAAACTACAAACTAACTAAATTAAACAACTGCATTCAACAACTAAAAAGAAAAAAAAGGATATACATTTGATTTGTAACTCCTCATTAAAACAGCTGGTGTTATTACTATAATATACTTCCTCCAAAAGTCTGTCTTATATATCTATAGAAACGTTAAATAAACTTCCACTGTTAGAATTTTAAATATGTTATAACCCTTTTCCATTGTTGTCCACCTTTCTTCCAGTGCAGGATGCAAAGGTGAATTATAGCATTAAAATAAAACTCAGCTAAGACCCATTAAGTTGTAACATAAAATATCGAAAAACCAAAAGGTTAATCAGGTTATCATATTACAACCAAACACTGATCACAGTTAAAAACATTTTAACAAATAATAAGAAAGGAAGGAGAAGTACAACATCCCTTGCCTTAAAGACCGTAAATGAGGTGGTCTTCCCTTGCTGGAAGAAGGAATGCAAGAGGGGGCCACCCTAGCCTTCGATGGAAAAGAATGCTGAGTTCCACAACCTGGGAGCAGCCACCAGGAAGACCCTGTCTCACAGCCTATGGCATGTGCGGTGCCTCATTCCACCTATGAATCACGATTACAATAAATACTGCACAATTGGGTAGTGGGAAACTCATATTTTGCCAAGTAAATGGCCCCTCCATTTTCATGAGGGTTCAGGGCACAGAACCCTTGCGAAAGTGGGAAAACCATGAATAACTCCCCCCTATGATCCCTCTCCCATTCCTTTACAGGGCTCTCCTCTCCCATTCTCTTGCCTTTTGCACACCAGGGCCAGAAGCAAAGGAATTGGGGAGGAACTCTGGAGGGGAGAAGGAAGGCTCAGACAAAAGCTGCCCCCCATTCCCTTGCCTTTTGTCTTGGCACAAGTTCTCAGTGCCAGGGCCAGAGGCAAAGGAATAAGGGGGGGATCTGGAGGGGAAAAGGAAGGTATGTGCATGCCGCCGCCCCTTCCCTTCCTTTTTGCGTATTCTGAGCACTGGGGCCAAAGGCAAGGGAATGGGAGGGGGGGCTCCAGAGGGGAGAAGGAAGGCACACATGCCCCCACCCTGCATTTTCTTGCTTTTTGTCTGGGTACTTGCTTTCCTTCTCTTCTTTCTCTTGCCTGGCAAAACACAAGGGAGGGAGGGAGTGGAGGGGGAAGCACCCATGCGCCTCACAAATAATCAAATTCACAAAAGTCAAACCCGCAAATGTGGAGGGAAGATTGTCCAAAATAGAGCACTTGGAGTATTCATGAAATAGGAGTAGCCCCACCACTGCAGTAGTTGCTTTGAGGGAAAGTGTGAAAGACTAATAGGAATTTGTTGTGCAACAACAACAACAACAAAAGTAACACACATTTTTTTAAAAAAGTCGATGAATGTTGATATGTTTTGTGGTTAAATTTTTTTCCTTTCAAAGTCTAAACAAATCAATATTTGAATTGCACAGTTGAAACTTTTACATGAGCTCTTGTAATCTAACCATTTCAGTGTCTTTATGTGTTTTAAGCAATTCAAGGGAATGTGATTAGTATGCTACTGCGCATCATCTTAGCAATTAGCAGCATTTGGACATAATGCTAAACCATGGTTTAGTGACAGAAATGAGTAGTCTCCTGACAAGCATGCATGTACTGTGCTCCCATCTCTTTTATCACAGCTGGAAAGAGAAGATCAGAAGCTTCTGTTTCCATTTCCGTTTACGTACTTTAGCATGCCATCCAAACCCTAATGTATGTTAATTATAGGTAGTAAACCAAGCCAGCTTCATAAACTGTGCTTAGAAGTTGGTTTGTCTGCAGAAATCTTAGTTAAGATGAGCCAAGGTTTGTCCAGGTTCAGATATTGTGGCAAGATGTGGTTTCTTGGAAATGGAAGCAAAAGCCTCTAGATACTTCTTTGACAACGTGCTGAAAGAGGCGGGAAAAGCACATACGAATGACAGGGAGAAAAGTCACTCTCTACCACTAAAACAGAGATGGACGATTTGTGGCCCTCTGAATGTTGGTGAACTGTAGCTCCCATGAGCCCTGGCCAGCATAGCCAGTAGTGAGAAATAATGAGAAGTCCAAATCAGTATCATCTGAAGGGCCACAAGTTGCCCATCCTTGCATTTAAACTGTGGGTTTTGCAAAGACTTCTGAAATCTGGGGTGCCCTTCAGATCTGCTGGACTACAGCTCCCATCATCCTATCAAACATGGCTGACTGGGGATGATGAGGATTATTTCATGACTAAATAAATTCTAGACCAATAAATCTGAAGGGCACCAAGTTGGTGTGGGCTGTTTTAGCATTATGTTCAAACCAGGCTACTGTCAAATGTAGATTGTCACCTGTCACATACTGCCAAATCTCTAATGCCGGCTGTATGTCAGCTGCCAGATGCTGTCAAATACTGACTGGTATTGCAAGTCTGACAGCTACTGAAAAGATCACTGGATGATGAGTCCTGATGTGGAATATCAAATACTTGCCAAACATATGCTTAGGCAGAAGAAGGCAGTCATCTAAACAGGCATGATGTAGCGGCAGCTGTGCCAAAGATCTAGTATGTCTGTGGAAAGGAGACCGCTAGGGAGCTGCATGTGGATACCACTTCAGGTTCTGTGAAGAATGACAGAACCCAAATTCAAGAAGGAAAATGCTGTGTGCCCAATAAAGTAACATAAAATAGAGTTATGTGTAAAAAAATATAAATAAACCCAAATCATAAGTGGGCAAAGCCTGTATAAGGACTCCAGCAAAATGCCACAGTGTGTGTACGTTTTTGCATTCTCCAGAGCTCTTCACCTAGGTGGTATGAAAACGTAGGGCAGATACTGTGGGCAGTTAGATTTGATACTAAGATGGAACATGTGAACTGAGTGAATTGCTGGTAAGTATGCAGGTATAGGCAAGAGTCTAAATACCCTAAAGGCACCAGATCCCATCTGGAGAGCTCAGCAGGGTAAGCCTCAATTGTTACTTGGATGGGAGACCACCAATGAATACCAGGTGCTGTAGGCCAAATTTCAGAGGAAGGAACTGGCAAAATCACTTCAAAGGCCCTTTCCACACAGGAGACGGGGAAACGGGGCAGCGCACGCAGGGACAGATCTTACCTGAAAACGGGTTGCGTTCGCTGCTCCACATGCTGGCGAATTTCGGTGGCGTTCGGCGGCGCCCAAAATGGTGGCCGGCGACTTCCGGCGGCGCTCCGCCAATCAGGGCAGCGCGCCAGCCGGAAGCCCGCCCCCGGGCAGTTTCAAACGGGGCGCTGCAATGGGCTAGTGCACTCGAGTTTTTTAAAAACCACATGAAATGTGGTTTTTTAGGCCCTTTCCACACGGGTTAAAAAAAACGGCTTAGGGCGACCTCATCCGGAGGTCGTCCACACCGTGGGGTGCGCTAGGGCAGTTTGAAAAGTGGAGGTTCCACACCTCAAACCGTCCTAGCGCGGCCGCAAGGGGTGGCGCGGTGCGTTTTTTAAAAACCACATTTCATGTGGTTTTTAAAAAACGCAAGCGCGCTAACCCGTTGCAGCGCACCGTTTGAAACTGCAGAGACACGCTAGCCCGTCCCTGCAGAGCTGCCCGGGGGTGGGCTTCCGGCTGGCGCGCTGCCCTGATTGGTGGAGCGCCGCTGGAAGTTGCCGGCCGCCATTTTGGGCGCTGCCGAACGCCGCCGAAATTCGCCAGCGTGTGGAGCAGCAAACGCGCACTCCCCGCAGGGATGAAGCAACCCGTTTTCAGGTAAGATCTGTCCCTGCGTGCGCTGCCCCGTTTCCCCGTCCCCCATGTGGAAAGGGCCTTTAAAACGCGCCGCGCCACCCCTTGCGGCCACGCTAGGGCGGTTTGAGGTGTGGAACCTCCACTTTTCAAACCGCCCTGGCACACTCCACGGTGTGGACGACCTCCGGATGAGGTCGCCCTAAGCCGTTTTTTTACCCCGTGTGGAAAGGGCCTAAGTATTCCTTGCCTATGAAAACCCTCTGAAATTCGGGAGGTAAGTTGACAGGCTGCCTGAAGGCACATACACATATATGCAGGTATCAATTGCCTAAATAGCCTGAAGCCACCAGATCCTATCTGATTTTAGAAGGTAATCAGGGCCAGCCCTGGTTAGTACTTGGAAGGGGAACCACCAGAGGATACTAGTTGCTGTAGGCTAGGTGCTGTATATTTCAGAAAAAGGCAATGGCAAACCACTTCCAAGCCTTCCTTGCCTAAGAAAACCTGATGAAATTCATGAAGTCACAGTAAGTCAACAGACAACCTGAAGGCACATACTTACCTGATGCAAATATTAAGTTGCACCTTGCAATGCATACTAGGACAAAAGACGGGTGGCCAGGTCAGCATTTTTGCAAAAAGAAAGCCTGGCTACAACTGGGAGATCTTTCCATTGCCTTGGGCAAAACGTGCAGATTCTCTATGCTGAATCAGAAATCAGTGTGTTTTCCTCAAAGTAATAGACAGACCTCTGAGCCAGTCTTTTTGGTTTCACAAATAGAGCTTGGCCAGATTGTCCTTTGTCTCTGCAATCTACATTTTGGAACTGAAGTTAATGGTGGACCTCAAGGCCACAGCATCTGGTCTGGGTTTTGGATGTTCTTGTTTCTTTGCCCATCTGCAACATTTTCAAATCGTTTAGTGTGAGAGTTCCAGAGAACTTGAACATTTGCACATCTTTGTGGCATTTTGTTTGTCCTTAATAAAAATACTGCCCAGGTGTGGATCCCCCCACCATGAACTATTTATTGTTCTAATTGTGAAGATTCACATAGGAAGATTTAGGGACTGCAACTTCATTTCAACTCTGACAAGAAGATTTTACCTTTTTTAAACTAAGGGCCAAGTTTATAGCATATTAGAAACAATAATTTTCATTTCGTAAAGATCTAAGAGATCTTTGCAAAGAGAATCAGAGCAAAAGAGTGCTATAATCAACACAGATGGAAATAATCATAATTATAAATTTCTGTATGGTTCTAAAATCTAGAAATGGTTATGGTCCTAAAAACTTTCAGTGTGAAGTATTGCTAAATGCTGTAATGACCCTGGCAGATACAGTCCTACTATTATTTTATGTGAGGGAGCCACCTGAGGCAGGATTCAGGGTTTTCATGAAAGAACAGCAAATTGTTGATTGTTGTTTTACTGCTGGGGCGAGGGGAAGAGTCTCTTGTGGAATTTTCCTGTCTCATTGAACTAAATAATTTGGCTGGACTTGGTTACTGAGCCCCTTAATTTGTGTGAGTGAGGGATGCTATTTGTGCTGCTGTGCAAAATATCCTAAGCTGGCTCCGTCCCATGGAGAACATTGTGGTTATGTGGTGGGGATTGGTAGGTTCGTGGACCGGGGAGGAGAGATCAGTTTACTACAACTCACTTCTAATATTTCTCCTCCTTTCTCCTTGTCTTTGCAGGTCATCACTCCCGGAGACATACCCAGGAAAACTGCTCATTCCGAAGGGAACATCTCTTGCCTGATTCCTCTCACAATAAGGGAGTTCCTCGGGATGCTCCTAACCCTTGGGGAGGTCCCTCAGGGGACACTTTAGCTGTGACCAGTTTTGTGGGCCCTGAGCCCCGTGATGTATTTGTATGTCCTGCACATTGTTCTCAGAGGCCAAGAAGGCCCCGTCCAGCAGGAGGTGCTGGGGAGCCCACAGGAGGTGTTGATGGTCCCAGAGAAGAGTATGGATGCAGCAGCAGCACAGCCGTAGCAGCGGATGGAGGTGGACTTGGGAAAGCAGGTGAGGATGTGTTGAAGGCACAGAGATGGGAGCAGTCCGTGTCCAGCTCACCAGAGGTTTTAACTCAATCATATGGTTCAAAGAGATTGTGTTACGTTTGGTTAACATGCTTCAAAGTGTAGTTCATTGCCATAACTGATTTTACACAGACCCAAAATCTGGTATGTTTGCTTGATGCCTATCACAGAATAACTCCCAAAACCCTATCGTATGTACTATCTTAAAAGCAATTTCCTAAAACTCTAAAGTAATTTAAAGTGGCCAGCTTATTACCACATAAAACAACTGCAAATGAAAATTAAACTCTGTGTAATCTTCCTGTACTTTGGATCTGCTTGGACAAAGGGGTCTGAATTTTGTTAAATCAGCCTTTGTTTTGTTAAAACAGAGCAAGCCTGCTGAACTTCCCTGGTCAGAGTATTCTGTAAAGAGGGTGCCACTGCTGATAAGTCTGGTTTCTTGCTGGCATTAGGGTGATAAGTGGATATAAATAGGTCAAAGCTGAGCCTCATCTGAAAATCTGCAGTGGTGTGATGCATGTCTGCATAAAAGAAGGTGGCAGATAGCAATAGAATAAATCAATCACAACTAGAAATTATAGAGACCTATGTAGCAAATGGAAACCTTACTTAGTAGAAACGCCTAAGATCCTCATGGATTATTGGGCCTCCAATAGACTTTAGCCAGCATTTGTCAGTTTTTTCCTCCATGGCCATGAGATCTAGTAACCTGATATACACTGTTTTATAAAAGTGACCATTGACATTGTAGATGCTGCAAAGTATAAAATGAGAGGCTGTAAATTACACAGATCATTTATACAATCTGTTTTTCTGTACCCCAAATCCAGCAAATAATCTGTTCTGGAGCTGCATTGCACACATTACATTGTAAACTTGCCCAGTGCGTGTGGAAAGGTCATGCTTTCTCACTACCTTTTCAGAGGATCTGATTAGGTGAACCCATAGACAAGGTTGCAGAGTTCAGATACAAAATTTTATGAACTGATTTATTTCAAATACTGCATTGGTAAGAAACATCCATAAGATACAGTATCAGGCTTCTCTTGAACACACAATTGCAAGTGATCTCACACGTTGGTATTATAATACTATTACAGTAAATAACTTCCCCTGAGATGGTGGTAAATGTGTCTAATCTACCTAGGAGATGACTGACCAAATCCCATTGTTTAAGCCCATCTCTGTTGTGTCATCTGTAATTTTCACCCTTTTCTGAGGGTTATGGACGCTTTTGAGACTCTAATGCAGAGCTTTCCAAACTTCTCATGTTGGTGACACACTTTCCAGATATGCATCATTTTGTGACACAGTAATTCAGTTTTACTAGCAAACTGGAGGTTAAACTAACCACTTATCAGAGATATAGACATGTACATAAATTGTAATAACAAACTGTGTGGGGACACAACATAGCTTGTGAAAACCTTTCATACATTTTTTAAAATATATGATTTATAAATAATAACATACATTTCCAAGATTGTGGGCAATACACTTACACACTTCAGGTGACACATTAATGTGTCATGGCACACCGTTTGGAAAGCCCTGCTTTAATGAATATCATGGACCCTATCCCCATAAAACTGTACTTAGCACAGTTTTCGAAGTAATAGGAAGCAAACTGAAAAAGTAAATCTTTGTAACCTGTTCAGGTGCCCTGTGAAGCCCATCTATGGATCCCCTAGGGATCCATGAAGCACAGGTTACTCACCACAGTTTTAGAGGGATTCCTTTATTAGTCTGTTGCAATTCAAACAACAAAGAGACTTGGGCATCTTAAAAGACTAGAGAATTTAGTGTAATACTCTCATCCACAAATGTTCATACCATAATAAAAACATTACTTTTCAAAAGCATCCTAAGGCTCTTTGCTGCTCGGCCTGGTTTGACATCCATCCCCACTGAACCCTGGAAACCGTAGTTCTTTGATAGTGGGAGTGGAATAGGGATAGCAGAGAGAACTGTCAGTAGCACCCTTATCATTATTTCTAAAATTCCTTGGGAACAGTAGAATCAACTTAACTTTGCAGACTTAATAGGCTCTTTGTTTACTGCCCCCATAAGGGCAGAGCTGGTTTTTGATAATTTGAGGAAGCACTGCTCTCTCAACAAACACTGCCTTTTTTTACCGGGGAAGAGGAATAGGAAACGTTTCCTAGCTCCCCTGTTGAGAACAGAATAGCCAGGAATCCTTCATGTATACACAACAGTCAGAACAGTTTGTCCTTCTCGGCTCTGAACAGGTTAAGCCTCAGCCACTCCATCCCCTCCCCTGAAAGTCCTTGGCTTATCAGGGTAAGGGAAACATTCCTGAGAGAGGGACAGAAAGAGGAGTAGAAAGAGAGAGGGGGGAGAGAGAGAGATCGCTGGGAAAGGCAGGAGCAGCCTTGGGAGAAAGGGGAGAGAATTCCCTTTCTAACCCTATTTCCTTGCAGTCGTTGTGTTCCTGCTTTTTCATCCACCCTGAAAATGTTTGAGCAAGTCCAGACCTTTCTGCGCCACATCCAGGACTTCAAGCGTAAATATCCTCTTCCTGACACTTTTGCCTTGGAGTTTATGGGGTGAGGGAGGGAGTTCTGCATCCCAGAAAGGAGAGGAAGAAGGATAAGTATTAGAGGCTTCTCTCCCTCCTGAGGAGCCGGAAAAGAGCTCCCTAATGATCAGGGATGAGGCGAGTAGATTGTGGGAGGTTTGTGGTTTGTTGTGCAGGTGGAGGATGATTATTCTGAGAACTGTGCATGCTATGGTGATTGTGTGTTGGCTCATACTGAAAGTGTGCAAGGGGGAGTGCTGTGGAGGTGATATCTGTCAGCCCCAAGCCAAAATCTCTCCTGCACTAGAGCAGGAAGGCCTTTTGGTCCTTCTGACTGGGTGAACTGGAGCTCTTTTGAAGGTTGGGGTGAGGCTAAGGAGAGGGTGAGGGAAAATGTTGGGGTGTTGAAGTGGCATTGGCCAAGGGGAGGGCAGAATGTAGATCTAGATCCACCGGTAGATCACTGTACAGTGATTTGCGTAAATCAGCCAGGGATTCTAACTCCCAATTGTTTAACTGAAGCAACAACAATAAGGCTTCCTTCCAACTCTAATTCAGGCTGTTGAATTGAAGAAAACCAGGAGTGGATTTTTGTAGGAGAGGACTTTGAACTTGGGCATCTCGCTCCTTAATTCTATGTTTTTGGCCTCCTCTCCCTCTGGACCCCCTTTACTTTGAACATGATTTTGGCTGATGGCAAAACAAAATAAAATGGATCAAAGTTATAGTCTAGCCATGCCTAATATATGTGGTCAAGGGGGTAAAAGTGAGCATAAAGCTAGGTAAAGTTACTTTTTAGAGCACTTTGAAGTTCTTTTATGGAGTATGAATAATGCTGGATGGGATATTGAGCTGTATTATTAAAAACAATTTTTGCAAGCTCTGAATGAATCCGCCTGAGAGGAATGAATGTGCTAGAAACCAGGGTCAGTTAAGAAAGTGAGACATAAATGTAGAAGGTTGGCAAAAGGCTGTGGTGGCATTGTATTTCTTGCTGCAGTAATTTGAATATTAAACCTAGTTTATTTACTGGTACATTGGTTTGATTTAAACATTGCTGTTTTTCACATACGTTTAACAATGTTCATGAACACTGCATTCTGGATTACAGAGGCATTGGAGCATAACCTGTGCAGATGAGAATCATTTCCCAAATGCTCTTGGTAAATCTCATCAAGGTTGTAGAAAATAAAATCTAAATACAACAGTGGAAGACTGAGAGAGTGAATCTTAAGGAGTGCACATTAGGATATTAACATGTCTTTTTGTGAGAGCTCATTGTCGATCAATGTGTGTTCATGTGTGTGGGTATGTCCCCCCCCCGGCCTGTGCCCCACTGAGTTAAATATTCAGGTTCTGCCAGGTAAACATTGACTTGAACAAATATGCAAACTGCTGTGGCACCTGTATTATCTGGGAAGAGGAATTGCATGTTGGGATATGCTTGTTTGTCTTTCTTCTGGCTCTCAATATTTTGTAAGGAAAGGAAAAGTCAAGGTAGCCCAATCAAAGATATGCAAGGAGATTATTCATGCACCAGAGGAAGGGTCAAGCTCCAGTCTGACTGGAGAGCAGGGAATCAGACAGTGGAGGAAATGGTGGGAATGGGCTAGCAGATGAGTGACAGTGCCTTTGATCTAGTGAAAGGGCAGTGTGGTATGGGCCAGACTCCAGAGCAGACCATTTTGGGATCTTCTTCCTCTGCACAGGCTTGAGGGGGTGCGGTGATATTTAACTCAAGGAAAACAGAATCTGTGAACTTTGGTAATGCACATGAATGGATGCAGGGGAGATTCCAGTGTGATTGTTAAAGTGTTTGAAAATTCATATGTGATTTTGGCTTTATTCCCTCCTGTGAATAATGTAACTGTGTAGGGAGGATTGCACATTGCATTTTACACCTCTAGCACCAAAAGTCTGGGGCCCACAGACTTGGTGAGGGGAATTACTGAACCCAGTTCTAGCTGGGAGCCTGCTGGGCGCATGAAAAAAGGCCTAGCAGGGAAGGTAGCAAGCTGTGGGGTTAGTCTTGGGCTGTATAAAGCAGGGCCAGCCCAAGACATTTTGATGGCTGAGGGACAAGGCAAAACATTGCCGCCTTCCCAGCTCATGTAGAGAACCCAGCAGAACTATCAGTTAGTTGTATCTTAATTCATCGATGATGTAAGATGAGGACAGAGTCTCTCAGCACACCAGAGGGTCATAGCCTTGTTTGGTGGTGCAGATAGATGAAGGGTCAAGAGGAACACCTGAAAGGTTGCCACTGTTTGCCCTATCATCTGCTTCTAGGGCAGTTGCCTCCCTCTGCCTGACAGTAGAGCCAGCAGTCTTGAATTGTGTGATCTTATGAGCAGATGATGCATGGTTTGGGGGCCACCATTGGTGAAGCGGCTGGGTTTCCCTTCTTGTTAGTGGGTGAGAGGGGCCGTTCTTCTAAAAGCCACTGTTCCTCAACTGGTGCATTAGGACCCATAAAATGAATCATGCCAACAGTGCTACTGTCATTCAAATACATGTTAAAAATATTAAGAAATCTGACCCCAGATGCATGTTTGGGCAAAGAGGGTGTAGAGACTTGGGCCTCTGTCACCAGGCAGATGGGTTTTGGAGTCCTTATGGTTGAAGACAGCTGTTCTGAACTTTGGAATCTGAAGGGAGTGGGGTACCCCTGTTGACCTGTCTGCACTCTTCTCCCAGCCAGCTCCCTGTTGCCCCATCAAGAGGAAGGCCCTTCTCATCAGGAAGATGGTGGGCTTCTGGCACGGCTGTCCCATGGCGATGTCGGGGGAGTCTTCCGCCAGGCAGGGAGCCGGGTACGAATGAGAATGCGGAATCGCAAGGATGCAGGTGAGTGATTGTGGGGAAGGGGGCTTTGGTAGAAGGGAAGGGGAGCAGCATAAGAGCTGTGAGCATGAGGGAGCCTGTGGGAGGTGGGAACATAGGGAGCTGGGCAGGGAAGTTTGAAGCTGGAGGCCTGAGGGAGGAGGAAGGGGAGGCACTGGGGGATTGGAGTCAAAGAGAGAAAGAAAGACAGAAAGACAGAAAGAAAGAAAAGGTGGGGCAGCGGAGAGGATCTCCTCCTCAGGCTGACTCTCCCCATTTGCTTCCAGGAATTTCCAGCGATTTGAACACTGCTGATATTGATGTGGGTGAATGTCCCCGGAGCCCCACGTACCGCCTCCCTCAGCCCCAGGTATTGAAGGTCCAGGATTGGACAGTTATGAGGACCTTGTATTGGGAAGAGATATGGTGGTGGGTGTGAAGCCTAGTTAGAAAAGAGGAAGAGAGGCACAGGACAGTGTTCAGAGAAAGCAGAGAAGGAAATTAGGTCGAATCAGGGCTCTTCCCCAGGCAAAGGCCAGCAATATACTTTCTTCCTGTTCTGTCCTTGAGGTGTTGCTCTTTCCCCCTTGGCCCCAAGACCTGCTGGACACCCATTTGTCACACTCACTCTTTCTTTCTCTCTCCTCTAAAATGCCCATCTTCACCATCTTTTACCTGCTCCACTAGTGAAGGACAAATGTCCAAAGCAAACATTTTATCTGCTCAGAAGGCCCAATAAGGTTCAAGTTTAGTAAAATTGGTGAGAGACTTCAGTTTGGAGATGACTTGTGGGCAAGCAAGTTTCTACATCTGTTCCCAATAAGGATGATGATGGGTCCTAAAGGTACTGCAGTGGTGGTGGTAGAAGCAGAGGAGATGGTGATGATGCTGATGATGATGATGATGATGATGATGATGATGTGGAAGTAGTAATGATAGAGTTCTCTTCATCTGTCTTCACTCTACACTGAGCTTCATTTGGACTGTTAATGAACTGCTTTTTAATTACTAGAATTACACTTTGAACTAATTTGAGCACCCATTTCTATTTCACCTGGTTTTATAGTATATTGTATATACTATATATTAATAATATATAGTATATTAAAACATAGGTTTTAAAAACTGTAATTTAATCCTAGTGACAAAGTGGGCTAGAAATCCAAATATGTACATATAGAAAAATAAAATGCTTCTGGTCAGGTATAAATTGTGGTCAGCTCTACAATCTTTTTCATCAGTCAGGCACAGGTCATTGCCCTGGACTGTGTGTCTGATTTTCAGAAAAATTGCAAGGAATGCTTGTCCCCTAATCAGGGTCATGGGCCAGGACGTGCTTCTTGATGTCAGCAGCTTCTTTGTTACCATAAGTTTGAAACAGCACTCCACAAGGAGCAATTTTGACTGTAACACATTACATTTTATGGTAATAAGGGAATAATAATGTTCCTTTGGGGGGAAAAAAACAAATTAACAGTTACAACTGCTAAAATCAACTTTGTCCTCCCAATTTTATTGTTATTTTTCTCACATGCTTTGGGAGGGCATTTTGAGGGGACTCCCCCCAAAAAACTGGACTATTTTCATACTTTTTAAAATGGATCTATTCCCCTCCAAAGTAGCTGAAAAGTACTGGGGGAAAAAAGTAAGGAGCAACATACTGAGGGATGGAAGGGCAAATTGACTTAGGTAATAGTAATGATATCTCCTGTAAAATACCTTTTTGCAAGCTCTGCCAGATTTACTAGCTGAGAACCACTTGTCCTTTATGTCTGAAGAGAGTTTTGTGACAGAACAGCAGACTGGTTCAATTTTGAAACAAGGAATCAGAAATGTTAAATTCCAGTTTAAAACAGGTTTGGTTCACAATGAAATCCTATAATTCAGGTCAATTCCAGACCAGCTAAGAAAATGACAGGATATGATGCTGATGCCTTAGGTCTGCAACATCTAGTGAGGATTTCTTGCCTCAAACAGAACTATCATGTCATCTTACATCATTTCAGGCCCAATGCTTTTCAGCAGAGTCAGTCCACACATTCAGCTAAGAATGATCAAGCAAAACATGTAAAAATGTGAGCTGACCTCTTATTTGGAAAGGGATCTGACACAGAGGATTTATCTGTTGATAGCTACCACCCATGATAACTGAACAGAAGCTCCGTGATCCAAGGCAGTATGTCTCCAAGAACAAAGAAGAGGTGGGAAGGCACCTCATCAGGCTCTGCTTGTGAACAGCTAGAAGCATCAGCAGCTGCCACATTTGGAAACAAATTGCTGTACTAAATAGTTTGATTCAGAAAAATAAATACTATGTTTATGGGGCTTTTTTGAAAAAAACAATAGTTTTGGACCAGCTTTATTTCTCAATTTGTGTTCTTTCTGTGCTCCACAGGAGAATGGGCAATATTCGGTGGAACTGCTCCGAGGACTGAATGGCTTTGGCTTCAGTCTGAGAGGTGGAAGTGAATATAACATGGACATCTATGTCTTGGCTCTCATGGAGGGTGGACCAGCCCAGCAGTGTGGCAAAATCCAGGTATGTGGTACTCCGAAGGAAGAGCCTGGGAGCACCCAGTGTTGGGGAGCTGCTGAGATTAGTCACCGATGAGCCTGGCTGTCATGTACAAGAGGCCCCTTGAGTGCCTTGTGCAAGAGAGTGGTAGAAACGTATACCTGTTCAGGGTTCTGCAACAAGAGTGCTGCAGAGGACAGTTCTGTTTATTTTTCCCACCCCTGAAATCTTCCTTTCCTGTGCTGTGGGAGTGGGGAACATGTAGCCCTCCAGATAGTGTTGGATTGCAGCTCCCACCAGCCTTGGCCAATACAGCTACAGATGAGGAAGCATGGGAGTTGCAATCCAACAGCCTCTGGAAGACCATATACTCCCCGTACCTTTGTGATAGAGGACTCAGGTTCATTTCTGGCTATCCAAATCTGAAAATGTTACTGTCATATAGCTGGTGTAACCTGATGGTGGTTGTTGTTGTGTACCTTCAAATCATTCCTGACTTACGGTGACCCTAAGGCAAAGCTATCACAGGGTTTTCTGGGGCTGACAGTATGTGATGGATGCAAGATCACCCAGTGGGTTTTCATGGCCAAGTGAGGAAGTAAATCCTGGTCTCCAGGGTCATAATCTGATGCCCAAACCACTACACCTCACTGGCTTTCTAATCTGCTGGTACTTCCATTCAGTTGCTATATACTGGTAGTAGCTTAAGGAGGCCAATTCTCCTTTCCTATTCAAGTATTGTTCCCTTTTCCCCAGCATTACCCTCAACCATAGATGTAATTCTCAGATGGATACCATCTGCCCAGATTTGTTATATTCCCCCCATTTTCTTTCTTCTTTAAAGTAGTAGTGAGAAAACACTACTAACTAAGCAACTTAAGATTGTAACATAGTTGTGATCGCCATGTTCCCCAGTTCTCCCAAAACAAAAGATAGCAGCAAAGATGGGAAATCCTATTATTGGTAGTGAACCCATAGTTCTCTTCTTCAAACAAAGAGAGAAGTCGTTACTTAAAAAAAAATTCTCTTTGTCCTCAGATTTCTGGAAGGTCACAGTTCCTTGAAACATACAAGATTGTTTTTGATATAAACAAAGATAGCTTTGTTCTCCATGAGAACAAAACAAAACCAAAATCCACAGGCAGGCAATACATTTATTAGGGCCATCTAAAATTCCACAAAAGTATGCAAGCTTTTAAGTTCCCCAGAACTCTTCATCAGGCTAGATGATATTTTGAAAAATTTGGGCTCAGTGGTGGGGAGAAGCAGGGAGGTCAAAAAACCATGATTCCAAAATGAAGATTACATACTGAATGAGTTATTAGTAGATATGTGGTTATCAGCAGCTATAACCATGCATACTGGGACAGTGAAGAAATGATGGGCCTTCATTTCTGAAAACACAAGGCTGGGTGCAGTTTAGAGATCTGTCCATTGTTTGGGGCAAAAAACTTAGGTTCTAAAGGACCACAGAGCAGAAGCACAGAGAAACAATGTAACCCTCACATAAGCAAACAAGAGTTTAAATTGTAGGTGTTGCGTTAGATAAAAAAGGAAATGAAGTCCAAACTGTAAAAAAAAAAAAAAAATCTAGTTTTGTGAGGATTTCCTCTATGCATTTTTCTTTTAATTTTCAAAGTATATACCGTTGAATAACTAGTAAATTTTCTATTTAGACAGCACTACCAGTCCTGTCTCAAACAGTGGCAGAACCAAGAGAAGGGCCTCCCCTGAAGATCTTAAAACCTGAGCACATTTATGTGGGAGAAAGCGATCTTTAAAATTGCCTGATCCCAAGTCATATAAGACTTAAAGAATGTGATCTGTCAGCCAGGACTGTCCAGTTCAAATACTGTCTCATCCACAAACTTGTTAAGCACTCTTAAGCAAGACAGTATTTATGCAATACAGGCATACTGAGCCTATTTGACATGAAGCATTCTGAACACTCTGAAAGTACTACATCAGCGGTTCTCAACCTTTGGCCTTTGTGTTGGACTTCATTTGCTGGTATTTCTGACCATTGGCCATGCTAGCTGGGGCTTCTGGGAGTTGAGGTCCAAAACATCTGGAGGGTCAAAAGTTGAGAACCACTGTGCTACATGAATGATGATGATGATGATGATGATGATGATGATGATGATGATGTGCCCTTGAATAGATACCAATCTGTAGGTAAGGGATAAGGAACTCTTGTTTTGGACTCAGCTCCCAGAAAACACAACCAGCGTGACCAATGAGAAGGAATTATGGAAAGTGTATCCAAAACATCTGGAGGGCCAAAGTTTCTCACAGCTCCTAGTGGAGTTCTTTTGTGTTCCACCATGCAAGAATCTTGTACCCAGTACAAGAAACAGTATCCTAAGAATCTTACTTTTATATATGTATGAATCAGCCAAGCTTTTAGTCCCTGGAGAAAAACTTGAAAAGATGTAGAATGAGCTTGAGAAGTCTCACCTCCCATATATATGCAAGCCTCATGTTCATCATGGCTGGTTTTATACTTACTGCATGGCAGGTGAGTGACCAGCTGTTAGAGATCAATGGGGAGCCTACAGCAGGAATGACACATGCGCAAGCTGTGGAACACATCCGCAATGGGGGCAATCGTATACGCCTGGTGCTGAAGAGGGGCAATGGATTTGTTCCTGACTATGGTAGGTTTGTGCCTCTCCTCCTTTCCCAGCCCTTTCCTTCTCATCCTCCACAACAGAAATAAGAGAAAGACTCAAGCTGACCCCACTGTTTATCCAACACACACACACACACACACACACAAGTCAACCCAGTTTGGATGGGATGGCCCCGAATGAGCTCTTTGGTCCTTGCACACTTTTTTTTATACTTCTGGGTTGCAATAGAGCAACTGTTTCCCCCAAGGAACTGTTTCCCACAAAGGGACAGAAGGCAACCAACCCTTCCTTAGTTTTTCATAGTTGCAAGAGCGGGAAGAGGTGGTAGACCATGAAATAAATGTCTCCTACAAATTGATAGATACTCCATTGCCTGTTCCCCTCAGAGAGTCTCTGCAGAGAGGCAGTTTCTCAATCTTCAATATTCATCCCTCTCTCCTCTTCTCTTTTCTTTCCTTCCCTGTCGTCCTTCGTCTGTCTGACCCTCCATACACCACTCCAACCCATCCATGGTGCTGTCTAATTTCCCACCCACCCACCCCCCGCCCTCCAATCTGTGCCAACTTTGTCTTAACCTTTCTTATCTGTGATGGCTTCATCCCTCACCCCTCCTGGTCTGTGCTGGCCTTGTAACTCACCTCCTGTCCCCCAAGTCTCCATCTGTCTCCGCCCCACAGGGCAGCCGCTGGCCAGTCTGGCTCTCTGCGTGACCAACTCCCCCCGGGGGGAGCCCTGCTTCTGCCTCGTGGGACGGGTCGAACAGAAATGGTGGGTGTCCAGCCCCCCCTTACGGAGACCAACAAACTCACTCTGCCCTGTCACCCTCTCTTCTTTAGTCTCCCAGGGAATCACTGTCCAAAATCTGCTGCAGGTGGTAGAGGAGACCTCCTGCCTCATTCTCTAGGGGGAGATGATACTGCTGGAGCCACCCATCTCTCCCTGATCCCTCCCTCCCCAAAAAAGTTGAACACCTTTCCATAGTCTCCTGCTTTCTTTCCCAACCATCATCCCAATGGCCTTTCTCCCATAGACAAGGCAGCGTGTAGCCTGCAATTCTGCACAAGCACAGAGAGAGGTCAGGATTTGGAATTAGCTGCCCAATTCAGCCACGTCTGAATCTTAGTCTGAAGACAGACCTTGTCTTCACTGTGCTTATTCAAAATACTTTATTTTTCCAGGGCTGAGCTCTGAAGTGATCAGTTCTTCATATTTGTAGCAGAAGCCACTAATGGACAGTACTGAGTGGCTTCCCATCACCCTTTCAGATATTTGAAGGACTCATTTTTACAGTACATCTGTTTTCAGAACTAGCCTTTTCTGTTTATTTTTTTAAAGTAAGTTTCTAGCTCTTGGGGTTTTGAAGATAGGATTTAAAATGTATGAGCAATGGTTGATAAAATCTTAAAAGGCAGTGAGCAGAGTAGCCTGTGGCAAGGGGTGAGATTTCATTGCCCTGTGTGAGTCACTGACTAGGTGAAGCAGAATGAATTATGCATTTTAAATATACAGCTTTGCATAATTCAGAATTCGGTTTTCATGGTGCAGAATTGTGATATTTTTGTGCCCTGTCCTTAGCTATCATCACCTCCAGTTACCTTCTTCGTTCTCCATTTCTCACCAATTTATTTGGAATCCCTCTTCCACATGTTAGCACATTGTGAAACATTATGGACCCTGTCTGTAGCACCGGATTCTCCCCAACTCCCCTCTCCTCCCTATACCCACTGAAACTTTCCCATCTAGCATCTCCAACCACTAGAAACATATCCTGTATGCACACTCACCCCTGCCCCACCCCCCCAAAAAACACCCAGCTAGGACTACCATAATCCAAACAAGTTGCTTGTGTGAAAGTTTCCTTGTGTTAGCTCCTTAGGGGAGAAGGGACGTTTGGAAAATCCCTTGTTTCAAAGCCCTTTGGAAATATTCATGGGCATGGGAATGATGGTTTGTCCCCAAAGGAGCTGAGAAATCTCTCTTTCCCAGGGTTCCTTGGGAGGAAAGACGTGACAATTGAACCTCTTTACTTTCAGTGCTGCCTTTTCAGTGGAAAACCTTCCAGAATCTAGAGCTGGTCTCTCAAAAGACTTAAGCAGCAATGCTTCCTAGAGATCAGGGATGGTCCAAGTGTTGGCTTTCCACATCTTGAGGGAGTACAACTCTCGTTGTTCACCACTGGCTATGCTGGCAAGGCTCATGGGAGCTGTAGTCCTGCAACATCTAGAGGGCCAAACTATGCCCATCTCTAGCACACCAAGGGAGCAGTGAGCTGAAAAATCCAGAGGCCATCTTGGGGTTCCTGAGAAATAGCAGGTCCCCTTAAGGCAAGGTAAGGAATCATGCAGTCCTCCTGATGATGTTGGACTGCAAGTTCCAGCATTCCTTATGACTGGCTAGGCTGGCTAAGGCTTCTGGAGCTTGTGGTCTCAACAATTTTTGGAGGGCTCCATGATTCCTTCAGGATTCAGGGGCAAGGGATCATATAGGAATATCCTGCAGGATGTGGATTTCCAGGGAGGAGCCTTCTCTGGAGGCAGCTTGGGTGACTAACCATCTTGCAGTGCTCTTCAAAGTAACCACGTAACTGAGAAGTCTGCAGACTCCAGAGTGAATTCTGACTCCACCCTGCTCTGGTTTCACCTGCCTGGCCATGCCCACAATGCCAGCATTTTTGAAATCTCAGTTTGGCAACCTACCTAGAAGTAGGGTGTGGTTTAGGGGTAAGGGTGTTTTCTGTTTTCAAACCCAACTACTTCATGCCCTCTCCTCCTAAAGGCCTGATCTCTCTTGTTCTACCCTTCCACCGCATCTTTTTCCTAGACCGCCAGTACAGCCAGAGCCCCGCCAAGTTACTGCAGGTGCCAGAGGCTGAGGACAAAATCAGGCATCGGCACCGGAGATCAAACCCAGCTGGGGGTCCCCAGTACCAGGGACAGAACCCCTGTGGTGGAGGCAGCCGGGAGGCATCACCCAGCAGCAGGCAGCAGCTGCCCAAAGCACGCCCATCTAGCTGGCAGCATCGCGGATCCACCAAGGCTCAGGGTGAGGAAGAAGAAGACAGGGAAAGGGGCTGGAAACAGCGAGAGCCAGGGAAAAACTCAGAGGGCGGGGATGAGAACAGCAAGCTTCTTTCCCCTAGGCCAAGCCGGAAGTTACGCTCAGACCTAGTCCCCGGTCCCTGGCTTGTACCCAGTAAGGAGCGCCTGTCCCGGGCTCTGTGGGGTGTCTGCATGGGCCAGGGGGAGGAGGAAGAGCAGAAGGGTGAGCCAGGGAGAGGGAAAAGCATGGAGGTGAAAAGGCGGAGCTAGACTCAGTTCTCTGCGGCCACAGCTGGGAACTATTCAGTGCCTGGGGCAATGGCACTGTCCACCCCCATCTGGACCTATGCAGTATGATTCCAGCCCCACCCCCATTCACACTATGCAATGGTAACTTTCATTTTGCTCTCTGCACCCAACATGCCTCGCATCCACACTATGCAATGGTACCTTTTGTAGTCTCTTATCCCTCCCCTTGCCCGCACTACTCAGTGTCACCTTCCTTGGTATTGTGCTATGGAATCTTCCATTCTGCTGCTGCTAACCACACCCACCCCACATGTCTGCAGCGGTGGTTGGCACTCTTTCTGTGGTCCTCCACCTTTCCTGGATTACAGCCTTATAGTGCAATACTTTTAAGACTGTTCTCCTCTAAAAATGGGGGTTCAGGAAGAATTTTATGGGTGGGTGTCCCACCAATGAGAACAACAGCAATGGCAGGGTAATTGCTTGAAAAGTGGCTTGTTTGCTATTACCCCCTGATGTATCTTGCTGCAGCAGAGGAGTGCCAGGTGTGTTCTAGGGTTAGCTTTCAGGTTCCACAAAGCAAGGATGAGACTAAATAGGCATTTGGGGCTTGGCACCTAATCCAATCCCAGGATTATATGCCAAGATTCCATGGCAGATACACAGGAGTTCTTGAGCTCTTAAATCATTGTGGAAAGGGCTTTCTCCACATTAGATGATCTGAAACAAGTGGTCCATGGCTCACCGTTCAGAGAACCCACCGAATGCGAGTGTGGTGGGTAAGAGTTTTGAGCTAAGTATAAGCGAATGTGAGTCTGAATCTTCACTCAGCCAGGAAGCACTCTGGGTAACAGCGGGCCAGTCACATTTTCACAACCAAACCTACCTGACAGACTTGTTGCAAAAGTAACTTTGCTGGGGCAGGAACTGTGTATGCAGTCTTGAGGATCTTAAAACTCTAGACTCAAAGTAATAAATGCAACGAATAAACCTTTTCCACATTGATTCATATGGTGAGTGGAACTCCTTGGTATCTACTCAGGGACTCCGTGGACAGTATCCTGATATGCAGATGAAGAGAAGTTTGTGGGCAATGCGTAATGGTTTTATCCAGCTTATGGAACCATTGCACATGTGGTAGCACATTAAAGTTCACAGAGTAGCATGTGAATGGACGCTACGGTAGCCCAGTGGGGTATCAGCCATGTGCATTGATCCACCTATGTTGCACTGTGCTCCTATTCAGTGTAGGGGTTGTATAACGCAAGTGTAATGGGACTCTGCTCATGGATATTTATGTTGTTCTGAGGCAGTGTAGTATTTTGGCCCATATGTATCACTGGAGATGCTGGAACATATTTCAGGAACAGGATGGGGAAACCTGTGACCCATCAGATGGGACTGCAGACTTCATCATTCCCAACCATTGACTGCCCTGGTCAGGGCTGAGGAGAATTGCAGTTCAGCAAGACCTGGAGGGCCACATGGCTCCCCAACCATGGTTTAAGAGGTATGCTCAGTTCATATGAAACTGGGCTTCACCTTTGCCCCCTACAGACTGAAAGCAGATCCCAATAACACACCAAAGACACTCCCCTGTGACTGCACCATATGGGAAGCTTCATGATTGGATGTGATGCGTCATTGCAGGCAAGCTTTTCTACCACTGCTGAAATTCTCAATGGAAGAATTCTGTATTTGTTTTTGAGTACACCTCCGGAGCAGTCTTCCCGTCTGCTGCCCTCCCAGAGGTCTTGGGCCACAACATCAGTGGTCACTGGGCAAGCTGGCTGGGAATAGTGGGATATGTGGCACAACATATCTGGAGGGCAGCTGTTTGGGGAAGGCTGCTCTGGAATGTAAGTTGAAAAACACTGTCCCAGTGCCCCTTCTCCTCAGCTTTCAAGAGTATGTAGTTGTACGTTCCGTGCTGCTCTTGAATATCTCCCTGGCCTATACAGCTCAGTAGCATTAGTTACTCTGCTCCTTTTATGGGCTACGTAATGGCTCAACAGCCCTTTGGACCTGGCCAACTCCACTGGTGCCTCATGCCACCCTGAGACCACCCAGGCTGGTGCTCTTTTTTCTCTGCCCAGCTATCCATCATGCAATGGTATTCTTCACTCTGCTAGTGCCAGCTATGACCTGCATGAGAACTGTCATGTGTGAAACCAGAATTGACAAGCTGTATGGGAGACGTATGGATTGAAAGAGCTGCTCGTTCTTGTGTGTTGCATGCACCTGGACATGCCAACCTGTGCCATGAAAATGGCTGTAATATATAGATTTTTGTTCATTTGCAACAGAAAATGTATTGTTCTTGGCAGGCAGGCAATTTCAGCTTCTCTCAGTCAGTCACAGAAACAGCACGCTCCTGCTAATGAGCATGGTTTGGCTTACCTTGCTTCCTTCTGCACTGAAAGAAAACAGCAAACGTGGAGTTACCGTTGGCAAAGGATTGTAGGAGAAGGAAGCAAGAAAGCACACTCACACCTCTCTTGAGCAGGTGGCATGATGCAATGTGTGCAAGAGAAAGGCACAAATTTAATTGCGTGGTCCTCCTGAAGAAGAAATTGCTGCTTCCCATCCTATCTGCAATGTGTCCTTGAGTTCTTTATGTATCTGTGCAGCCACTTCACAGCATTCTCATGGCTCAGTATTGACTTGGCACAACCCTAGAGCATACTGGCAACAATTATGCCTCATGCTCTGACCTGGAGGGAGTGTCATATGCACTGCATGCCGTGTACAAACATGGAGTGACATGGAATGTGCATGTGTCCACAGGATGCATTTGGACAAGCACTTCAGCAAAGCTTGTGCTTTGCACAGGTTGGGAGTCACAACCATTGGCACATGTAAGAAAACCCCATAGAGACAAGCATGCCAAAAGCCATGTCATACTTAGGAAACCCAACCCTGCAACATTCTGAAAGTCTGGTATTTACCTAACAGGCAAGCTTGCAGCATACTGTCCAAAGCCTCCAGAGCTCTTTATCATGCAGTACTGCCACCCACTCTTAATATGAAAAGAGGTGCCGGGTTGTAGATCTGCCTGATGTCCCACCACTTATTTTCTGGTGCATCTATAGAGGTTGGCTGTCTCAGAGGTAAGAAAGAAAGATACTCTTCACATGCTCAGAGGCCCTCTAACATACCCATAGTTCAGAGTGATGCAGGACATGGGAGCCTGATCCTCCAAATACACCATCAGAAATGAAATTAAAGTTTGTTCTTCCACTGTTCCAGTTTTGAAAGCGACCTGGCTGTAAGTTAACCTGATACAACAGAGGGCAGGGCTCATATACTCGGAATAACTTCAGGTGCCACTTTGAGCCTTTTAAAGTGAAGACTGAAATTACAGTAGCATGAGAAGTTGCTTTAGATATGCCTGGCAGTGCAGTTATGCAATAGAAAATATTTTTAAAAAAACAAATAAATCTTTTAATATCTATACATTAAAAGATTCTGATTTTTGTAAAGCTGTTTTTGTCTGCTTACATTTTCTTCAAGACTCTGTATAATTCCTTATCAAAGGGTGTGAGAGTTTGGAAGGCAGCACACACTTCTGCTGAACTTGCTATATAATTTACCCGGAATGAACCAAGGGAGAATGAGGTGGGCTGTACAAGAATCAACGAAAGATGTCATACACGTCCTGGCAATCCAGCCTCAATCATATGGACTAATTGGAGAGAAGATGGCTATCTTCATCACTAGTACAAATTATCACACTAACTGAAGATAAACTTCTGGCAGTGTTGCCCAAGATATTTTGTTGCCTGAGGCAAAGAATCATCCTTCTCATTCTACACACAGAAGCGCAGAGGTCTGGCACTTAAATTTTGCTTCATCTGGGATGATAATGACAGCATCCTTCACGCCACTTGAGGGCAGGAGGGTAGCTGAGGGGATGCAGGATATTTGTATGAGGCACATAGGTGTTTTTTTGTTTTTCTCCAAAGATGAAAAGGGACACAGGATTGTCATTGCTGTCTTTCATCACTGGACCTGGTACCCAGAAACCCTTCACATTATACAATCACAGCACTATGATTCCATTTTAACTGCCATGGCTGTGTCATACAGAATCTTGGGATTTGTAGCTTCCTAAAACATTATAGGAGCTGGCAGAGAACTGTAATATCCCTTCCTAATCTGCACATCCCAGGATTCCACAGGGTGCAGCCATGGCAAATGAAATGGAAACAATGGCCCTTTCCGCAACTCACCCATTTTTGGCGCTGGGGTGCCGTGCTCGCATGAGCAGCCTCCGGAGAGAGGCTCTCGCTTCCTTGCTCCTTCAGCTCCGCACAAGCTTCCTGCTCACGCGAGAGCTCAGCCTCTTCCTTTTGCAGTGCAGCCTGGGATCTTCCCAGGCTGCACTGAGACAGGAAGCGCGACCAGCCCAGCTCCTGAGGTTCCGCATGCAAGGTAAGTGCACACGGGGCCCTGGAGTGATGGGCGACCGTGCAGCATTTTCGGCTTCAAGCGGAAAATGAAAAAATGCATGCGCAGTTTGTGTCGGGCCCTGGAGCGTTGCGCAAATGTGAGTGCATCGTATGGACCACTCCTCACATTTGTGCAACACTCAAGGGGCCCTTTTGCATCAGAAATGCCATGCAAAAAGGGCCATAGTTAGGGTTACTATATGTCTTCCTTTTCCAGGACACATCCTCTTTGTCAGAGCTAAAATTCCTGTCATCCAATTTCCTCGATAAGTCTTTTTTCAGATCTAAATTTCTGTCCAGATGGATTTTTAGAATGTCTGGGTTTTCTTATAAGGTCCAGACTGGAGGAAATGGGCAATCAGTAGTGGAGGAGGAAAAGAGAGATGCCAAAGCAGCCTGCCTCAGCCCTGAGAAGATTACTGAATGCCTTATTGACTCCCAGCTGGGTTAGAACCACCCTCTTGCTGCATCCTGAGAGGAAGGCATGTCAGGGAAGAAGGTGGAGAGGAGAAAGGCACCCTGCCACGGTCGACAGGATCATGCCCGACCTCATTTGAAGGTCTGTCTTGTCTATTGGGATGCAGAAAAGCGGCAAAGTCTAAGGAAGTTTTAAAAAGATTGCTTTATTCTTCTAATTAGCCCAGTGCCCTTCAGCCTAGTACTGTTCAGGGGCTGATGAAAGAAAAAAGACAATACATAAACAACAAAAACTATAACTCCACATACATACATCTACTTTAAAACTCAAATTTTCACATATCCCTTCACTTTCCATCTGCTGAAGAATTGTTCGGTTAAGGATGTCTTTGGTAACATGAAAAAAAAAATCAAACAATAAAATACCCTGCTTCCTACTTTTCAAGCTATCCATTGCCAGGCATAAACTTGGAAAATACTCTTTTTGTAATCCCTGCAAGCAGTTTAAAAGTTGCATTGTAAGTTATATTTTCTTTTGTAGGAGTTTAACTGAGTTTAAGTGATTTTAAAACAGAGACGTTTTACATGCATTTTTATGTAAGATACATGCATACATAATTGATAGAGCAAATTGTAACTTGTCTCCTGTTATAATTTTTAATTTGAATTTAATTTTTGCTTAATTTTTGTATAATTTTGTTTATGTATTGTCCCTTTTCTTTATTTCTTTTTCATCAGCCCCTGAAGAAGGCCATTAAATATTACTAGGCTGAAGCACATTGGGCTAATTGGAACAATAAAATAATCTTTTTTAACATCCTGAGACTTTGTCTTTTCTCTACATCCCTTCTATTGGGTGTTACCAGTCCTCACTGCTTTGCGCCTTGTCTGTTGGACTGACTCAGTGAGAAGTAAATGGCTCTTCTTACAACTGCTCAGAGCTTACGGGGTATTTAAAGTGAGAGTTCTCATAGCGATTGGTGATTTGAAGGAGTTGGTTGGTAAACGTATCCTCTTTTTTGCTTTTCAAAATATGGTACCTCTTACCGTAGTGCTATAACTGTGTGGTATGAAAGGGCCCATGAAATGCTTGCTTAATAACAGCAGCTTCCCTATTGTTCCTCCTCAACCACCCAGCAACTCACCTCTCTGAGAAAACAGAACTGGGTATCCCACATAACCCATCTTGACTTCCCGACCCCTAGGTGTAGTGAAAGAACTATTCTACTGTTCAATTACCAGTTCAGTCGGCTTTTCTACAAGGAGTCCTCCATTTTGTCCTCCATTTCAAGCAGCAAAATGTGTTGGCTGGCCATGATGAGTTATCGCTAACCCTACCGTGGATCCCCTATCAGTTGGAAGAGCTCCTCAGGAGTAACCATTCCATTCCAACCAACCAGTTGTTACATCCTACCAAACAGTGGATCTACTTACAACTTAAGATCCAAGCTTACCATTTCGACAATCTGAATGAAACTGCTTCACTGTTGATGGGTCTGTTTCCAAGGGCCTGTTTCCAGGATGCCTGTCACATCATGAAACTAGTTTATCCAGTATGAATTTTCATAGATGACAACCTAAGTATTGGGAAATATTTTGTCATCCAAGTCTGGAAAGGTTCCCAGAAACATGACTATGAAAGGAATATCTGTGACTGTTGTGGACTGTTAGTACTTGGATTGAGGACCACCAACAAATACTAGATGCTGTAGGCTATATTTCAGAGGAAGGAATTGGCAAAACCATATTTTGAGTATCTCTTGCCTGAGAAAACCCTATGAAATTCATCAGGTTGCCATAAGTTGAGAGGCAACCTGAAGATACATGCATGCACACATATACATACTATGTACAACAAAAACAAGATCCCAAATTAAATACAGCCACCTTTTCCACACCACTTAGGTTAAGTCTTTCTTGTGGGGAGAAAAATAAATGTATTTCTCTTTAAAGTTCAGTCAGTTTAATCAGATTTTTAATCACCATCCATTAATCTGTGGAGGCCAATTTTAACTGAGGAAGAACTATTTTAATCAGACAGTATTAAAATCAAATATATGTTGCCAGGTGTGAGCCACTGTGTTGTGGTGTAGTAGTTTGGCTGTCAGACTAAGACTGTGGAAGATGAGTATTCAAATCCCTGGTCAGCCATGGACAGCCTCTGAGATTACCTTAGGCAAGTCACACTCTGTTAGAGGAAGGCAATGGCAAACCTAATTGGAATGAATCTTGCCAAGAAAAACCTTGTGAAAGGCTCACTATTAAGTTGGATGCATGCCAACATATCTCACAACTTTTGCTCTTAAATTAGTGTGCCAGGAGTGGTATTTTTTGACCTTATAGCCATTTTTGTATTCCCTGAACAGAGTATAACTCTTTTGCTTGATATATTGATTTTATGCTTTAATCCATTTTGTAATATTTCATTAATTATTTTGTCACTGCCTTCAATATGGTAGCATGTTAATATCTTGAGTTAGTACACTATTCAACAATATTCTACACTGGCTGTTTAGTAATGCATGTATAACTAAATAATGTCTCCTGGCCTAACCCTCCCCAGCCCATTGTAAGGAGGTCGGATCAGCTGCCAGTCATGGTGCAGGGAGAACGATGTTTCCAGTCACCTCCCACTAAGGAGCAAGACGGTCACAGGAAATACATCGGGGTACTGTTTCTGATTGTTACTATGAGAAATTGTGACCGGGGTCCTACTTCTGATTGTCGCTGTGAGAAATTGCAGCAGGAGTCCTGATTCTGATTGTTGCCATGAGGAATTGTCACAAGGATCTTACTTCTGATTGTTGCAGCTTCACTCACTAGTGGGAGGGGACCAGAAATCTCATCCTCCTTGCCCTGATTGGCAGCTGAAAAGCCTTCCTTCACCCAACACAGCTGATGGCTGTTAAGGTGGGCTGGTGGACATTTACATAGTCTTACAGTAAGACCACATCATCTTACTGAATATACAGCAGTTATGGATCCATAACTGTAGGTTATGAATCTGTAACATATGTGTGTTTCTACTGTTTTGTACAAACACACATGCAAGTATGCAACATTCAGAATGACCCCCACCCCATCTTAAAAACAGTTCTGTGGTTCCTGCCTCTACTTAGGATTAAGAATTCCCAACCATTGATCCTCCAGCTGTTTTATACTTCGAGAAGCTTCCACCAACCTAGACAATGATGATGGATTTGGGAGCTGAAGTCCAAAACATCAGGAGGACCAAAGGTTGAAAACCACTGACTTGTTTTGTAAATAAAGCAAATACTACAGAAGATTCCATAATTCCAAAAAGCTTTATAATTCAAAGGAAACTACTAGAAATATAGCATGCATTACCTGGCCACACCCTACCCCTACCCCCGAGTATCTGATTATCTTCCTTGGCCCTTCCATGAAAGAGGAGGATAGAGGATTTCTGGTGCCTCATAAAAAGACTTTTATTAAACTATTTTTCCCCATCCTCAACCCTGACTGTAAGGGGAAAAACTGCTCTACAGTTACAAATTTCTCAGATGGGCTTCTTGGGAACAAGCAAATCATTTAAAGTGAAATATATATTCAGTGTAATTCATTAAAGGTTGGCAATTGTCAACGATTCCGCAGAATGCTTCGGAAAGATAACTTGGCATGATCAGTACCATTCCCAGCACCAAATAAAAAAGCCATGCTGACTGCTGCTGAGAACAAAGAGGATACCATTGGGACCTTATGTCTAACAGCATCACTTTTGGCATTGAGATACAAATCAGAGTGGAAACCAACATGTCTTTTTACATAGCACAGCTTAGTCCATTTGGACTCCATTCACATTTTCAGTGTGCCAGTTTGTCTGTGTCAATTGGAACTTGCAGGGTAGAAGCAAGAACACAGAGTTTCCACGGCTAACCATGGGTTATTCCAAGAGATGGTAGCCCTTTCATTAGAGAGACTAAGGAACCTCCTTCAGGCAGTGGATTTTTTTTGGATATGGATATCATAACACAGCAACCAATTGTTAATTATTTAATTTATTGTTCTTGTAATTTCCTTTTTATTGCCCAGGGTGGAAAAGGTACTTGTGAGCATTGTTGGCCACAGGTATCAAAATAACTGGCTAGCCTATGGTACTACTCCCCTTGGCTTTGAGAATGTTTATGGGGTGGAGATGCTATCTCCTGCTCGCCTCAGGTAGCAAAATGTCTTGGGCCAACAATAGATTTGTGGAGGGGTTTTTTTTTCTTCCATGAATGTTCGTCTACTTTATCTCCGGTGCAGTGGGCCAGCCAGAACATGCCAGCACTACAACATGATGCTACCTAACGCCTTGCCTTACATCAGGGTTCCAAGTGGAACCTTGGAACCTTCCAAGTGGAACCTTGCTCAGCATGTTGGGACCTGCTGGTAATCCAGGCCTCATAATCTGGGCCCTTTTGACAAGGGGTCAAAGAACAGGGAAATCTTCTCTTGAGAGTCTGAAAATGAGAGCAAGTTTCAAGCAGGTATCTCCATCCAGTTCCCAGACTGAGTCAGCAGAGGGAGGTATGATTTAACACGAGATATGATGACAATATAAGTATCCTGTTCGGTAATAATACTTAAGGATACACCCTTGACGAACTCCTGAAATTACAGTGGTTTGCCTCTTTCAGGAAAATTGGACATGAACAGGAGGCTGACACCAATGAACAGGGCTGGACCTGGCATCAGGCAGAACAAGATTACCACCCCAAGCAACAAATGCTGGGGGAACAGGGTGAGATGGCAGCATATCTTCCTAACGTCCTAATTTGGTACAGACAGTCCCATACTTCTACCACATTTAAGGCCTCCTGGACAGTCCAAGGGTCAAACAAAATTTTTACAAAATTTTCACAATATATTTTTTTCTAAAAATTGCCCCAAAATGCCTTCTAGGGGGCATGGGACATTTCCACTATATAGTTGGCCCTCCACATTAGCATAGGGTTAGGGGCATAGGACCCTCACAAAACTAGTAAAATTGCAAATGTCAAAATTTGTCTCTGGAAAGAGGGCAGAGGCATGGAGGGGAGGGGGCATCCAGGGTCCAAACCAGGTCAGGGAAAGGAGAGGAAAAGGGAGTAGTTGGCATACTTCTCCTCTCTTCCTTCCTTAGTGTGGAGGGGCTATCAGGAGAGGATTTGTGGTGCTGAGAAATCAGGCTGCAGGCCATCCTCAGCTAGTCAGGCAGCTACTGGTGGATGAAGAGCAAGACCAGAGGCAGGATTTTAAAGGGCTGCATTGCCTGATTGGAGCTGCTGAGAGGGAAGGCTGGCCCAGAAAAGAAGCACCTGAAATTGGAGAGCACAAGTTGGAGAAGCTCACAAATAATCAAACTGGTGAAAGTCAAACTTGCAAATGTGGAGGGCCAACTGTATTTTAGGCTAATTTAGGACTAAGAGTGACCGTTTTTGTAACAGGAAGTGGCAATAGCAATAGCATGTGCATTTCTATACCGCTTATCAGCTAATTGCTATCTAAGCCAGCGGTTCTCAACCTGTGGGTCACGACCCCTTTGGGGGTCAAACGACCCTTTCACAGAGGTCGCCTAAGACCATCGGAAAATACATATTTCCAATGGTCTTAGGCTCCATTCCCTTCTCGGTGGTGGTGCGCAAGTGCGAGCCATGCGCTCACGTCCTCCTGCCCCCTTTGGCAGGAGCACGTGTGGCCGCATGCACTCCCACCAAAGGGGACAGGAGGACATGAGTGCATGGCTCGCGCTTGCGCACCACCACTCCTGGGCCTTTTCTGCACGTTACCTTATCGCGGAGGTTGGGGGTGCCCTCTCTTCGCTGCTCGTTCGTCCCGCAGCTGGCTTCCTGGTCGCGCGACTGCCCCGCCTCTTCCTTCCGCAGTGCAGCCTGGGAGCTGTAGGCTGCACTGGGGGAGGAAGGGGCGGGGCGGTCATGCGACCAGGAAGCCAGCTGCGGGACGAAGGAGCAGCGAAGAGAGCAACTCGTGCTAGAACCTGCTTGCGCGAACGGGACCCCCCCACCTCCACAATAAGGTAATGTGCGGAAAAGGCCCAGGAGTGGTGGTGCACAAGCGCAAGCCACGTGCTCGCGTCCTTCTGCCCCCTGTTCAGAAGGGACTGAAATTGCTCCCTTTCTCCGCTACCGGGAGAACCTCCCATCTGACGGGCCAGCTTGGGGGCGGCGGTGGCAGCATGGGGGGCAGGCTCCCTCCTCGCCACGGCCCCTGCCCCACTCGCCACGGAGGGAGGCACTGCGGAAGGGCTGGGGGGCCGCAAGGCAGCGCTTTTACAGGGGGGCAAGCTGCGCCCGGCGCAAAAGACAAAGGCACTGGGATTCCTCCCCCGCCAGCCAGGGCCGACACTCTGGAAACTTTTCCCACACTGCCCCCCCAGCAGAAACGAGAGCAAAGCAGAAGCAGAGCCCGGGGGGGTGTTCTCGGAGTTTTTTCCCAGGGGAGACACGTGGCTCCTCTTTCCCTCCCTGCCCGCCTCCCCCTTCCTGGCTGGTGAGGTGGCCTTTGCCGGGGGGGGGTAGGCATTGTAAATAATAAATAAATAATTTTATGGTTGGGGGTCACCACAACATGAGGAACTGTATTAAAGGGTCGCGGCATTAGGAAGGTTGAGAATAGCAATATAGCAATAGCATTTATTTCTATACCGCCTATCAACTAAGTGTTATCTAAGCGGTTTACAATGTATTTTTAGCTAATTGCCCCCAACAAGCTGGGTACTCATTTTACCGACCTACGAAAGGATGGAAGGCTGAGTCAACCTTGGAGCCTGGCAAAATCGAACTCACAACCTTGTGGTTGCAGTACCAGCATTTAACCACTGTGCCAGCAGGGCACGGTGGTTAAATGAGCAGGAAGTGAGTTTTATTCACTTCCTGTTGTTAAATAGAGGCCTCATTTGAACCAAAATAAAACATGGTGAAAATTCCTCCTTGTCCCCTAGAGGGCATTTGGAGACAGATAAGTGGCTCCTACTGTTACAGTCTTCACTTTGCCACCAAATGCAGTCTTCCTCCCTGGCACTGGAGGCCTGGTGTAGCCTTACCTTGAAACATCATCAGATCCTTCTTCTGGACTGAAGAGACACTATTAATACCAAGCAGCTTGGCAAAACCCATTCCTTTATAGCTGTATAGCTCTGCCTTTTATTCCAAGCAGGTTCACTATGATAGAATCTCATTTACAGTTGAAACTGAGAAGGTAAGCCATGCCCCTACTATCACCGCCTTCCACACCTATTTGCCTTTTTAAAAGAAAGGTGTGGGAATGGCTTTAAAGAAATGTGTCCACATAAGATTTAAAGTTAACACTATAACTTACCAGATAGGTGGCCTTATAGTACAATACACTTTACTCAACTGAGGGTGGAGTGTGTCTTGCATTCCATAGCTTGTCAGCTGTCTGTTGTTCTCAAGTTTTCTGTCTCTAGCATTTCTATGGAAATATTTCATGGCTAATGTATAGTTCATGGTCTAAAGTTCTCACTTTCTCTGTTCGTTAGCAGGATCACTTTTCTAAGTAACTACTCTACCATATCACACCCCCTATTCCTGTGATTTCAAACAGCCTATCAGTAATAACAGATATTTTTCTCTTTTACAACTGTTTGTTTAAAATAACAAAAAAAAAACAACCCCAAAATAATAACAATATGAGTCACAGTGGTGGTGACAACATTAAATGAAAGAGTACTAGATGGAGGACAGAGAGGAAAAAGAAAGGACAAGAAAAGATTGTCCTGCAAAGGGAAAAACAGGTTTTTCTGCCTTGTTGACAGGATCTTAAAGGTAATTTACCTTTTCCTGATATGCTTTTTACGCTCTCTGGGGCTTTTTTATGGTACTCTCAGTTCTTCCTGCAGCTTTCTTACAATACATTTGGGATCCTTCTGGGGTTTTTCTGCATTCTTTCATGACCTGTATTTTTTTCCGCAGTACTCCCAGGATATCTCTGGAACTTTTCCACTTTTCTCTCAGGATCTCTCCAGAAAAGATTCACAGCACTTTCAGGATCTCTTTGGGGCTCTTCTGTACCACCACTCTCAGGATCTCCATGAATTTTTCTGAAGTGCCTTCGGGATCACTGTGGGTTGTTTCTGATTCCTGCATTCTCTCTGGGGGTTTCTGCATTAATTTTGGGACCTCTCTAGTGTTTTCCTGTGTTGCTTTCTGGATTTCATTGGGGCTTTCCTGGATTACTTTCAGGATCTTTCTGGGGCTCTTCTGCATGGCTCTCAAGAGCTCTCTGGGTCTCTTCTGCATCTCTCTGGATTTCCCTGGCTCTTTCCTCCACACTGTTGGGACCTCCTTGGGCTTTTCTGCACCATCCTTGGGATCTTCTGAGGCATTTCTGTGGGGCCCTATGATGCTTCTAGGGCAGTTCCATGTCATTCACAGGATCTCTTGATGTTTCTCCATAGCACAGTCAGGAATATCCTGACATTTTCTAACATTTTTCTCAGGATCTCACTGAGGCTTTTCTGCTCTCTCCAGGGCATTTTCCTATCACTTTCAGAATTTCTCTGGAGCATTTCCACATCACCCTTGTTGTGAAAAAGTAAGTCTCCCTCACCCCAATGTGACAAGATGCACAAAGCCCAAGACTGATAAAGTCTGGGGGGGGACATGAGAAAATCCTGCAAAGCACCTCATAATCATTAACTAAAAAGTAACAATTTGCTGCCCTTGCCTGACATCCCAAATCAGCTACCTGTGGCAGCAGCCTCGCTCCTGAAACCCCTGTGGAGTAGGCCAGAGTTCTCTTTTAGGGAACTATGAAACAGTTGTGATGAAGGTTAGGACAAAGATGCTGGAAACTGGCCAAAGGGATAGGGAATACATATTCAAAACTGGGTCGGAATCCCAGATCCTTGGGGCATTTTGTCTCACAGTATGTACCTCATTTGCTGGCATATAAGATGCACCGGTGTATAAGATGCACCCCATTTATATGTCAGCAAATACTGTTTGCAGATGTATAAGACACATTTGCGTATAAGACACACTCCATTTTCAAACAGTATTTTTTTTGGGGGGAAGTGAGTCTCATACACCAGCAAATAGGGTATTTGTTGCTCAATTACTTTTTCATCCCATCTTTCCATGCAAATAAATCATCAAAGCAGCCTAAAATCTAAAGAAAGTGTTCTAACCAACAATAAAATATAAAGACAGTTAGCTGCAGGTACCTGGTAACCCAAAAGCAGTGAAGTTAATCTCCCACAGAACCTTCTCTGTGACTATACTTTACATTTAAAAAAGAAAGAAAGAAAAAAAAGCCCAGACAAACAATAAAATAATCTGTGTCATATTCAGCAGATAAGCTACATAGTTTTGCAATTAAGAGCATTCTCTTTCAGAAAAACAAAACAAAAAACATTTTGTATTTTCAAAGCATTGACATTCTGAAAGCATTTCAAATACACAACATCAGCAAGCCTCCAAGGCAGATCAGTAGTATCTTTTGTTTTGTTAGTATTTAAGATGCCATCAGACTCTTTATTATCATGGACAAGGAGAATCACGGCTTGCCTAAGGCCACAAGAATGAGATATGTGTCAGAGGCTGAGACTTTTTTGGCTATCTTAACCACAACTCAGGCAGCTACCCGCAAAGTGAATTGGGCTGTTGTACCCATCCCTAGAGGTTCTCCCACTTATCAAAAGGCATGTGGGGCGGGGGGATAATTCTAAACCTGGTGAGCTTTGGATGTGTTGAATGACAGCTCCCAATCATTCTACCAGCCCGCACTGCAGGACAATAGGTGTTGCCATGCAACACACACAGTGGTGGGAAGCAGGTTATCTTTGAAAGTATCAAACCAGAAGTGGCATTTGGTCCAGATCAGTGGTTCTCAACCTGTGGGTCCCCAGATGTTCGTGGACTTCAGCTCCCAGAAGCCCCAGCCACTATGGTCAATGCTCAGGGCTTCTGGGAGCTGAAGTCCACAAACATCTGGGGACCCACAGGTTGAGAACCACTGGTCCAGATGAATTAACTGAAGAAGGATATCACTATAGATGTGTCCTAGGACAAATGTGTGTGTCTAATGTGGTGTGTTCTTGTTACCCGAAAACGTGGGTGCCACAAGGGCCACCCTGTGATGCCAGTACCGCTATGCAAAAGTGGGGAATAATTAGCTCAAAGAGGAGGCTTGGGAGAAAGGGGTAACTTAACAAGACCTTTCTACCAATGTTTACAGGCTCATGCAGGAAAAGAACCAGCCAGAGATTCAAAAGTAAGCTAAAAATGTGTTTTTTATTGGGGGGAATTCATTCCTGCATACACACAAGATACGCACAGTCAAACATTCACACAAGAGCTGACTGAAGGATGAAGAGAGGAAAAATTATGTATAGAGAAAGTGAGGGGTTTGGGGTTTATAATTACCAGTCCAGAAGAGCAGTGAAGAAGCTGAAATGTGATTGTAATCACACCTCATCATACAAACGTAATGTAAGATGAGGTGCGATAAGGTCAATTAACTAGTTATTTGTAACATATTTCTTCCAAATTCTGAATTATGCAGCCAGAAGCCATAGGGAATCACAAGTCTTTTCTTTGCATAAGCAGAATCAAGGTGTGCAGTCTTTTCATATCTAAGTATGCATAATGAATAGGTGTGCTTAACTGGGAACATATGAAGCAGCTGTAAGGAGGCTAAAATGCGAGAGGGGGAGATGTCCTTTAAGCATATTTTGGTGTGTTCTGGCTGCCCCCTATTGGAAAGAAAGAGTTTTATTTTGTGGCTTTTTGCTGTTGCAACCCTATCCTGCCAAGAAATAGCCAAATTGTAACTGAATGAGGGATAACATCATTCTGTATGTGGTATGTTAAATAAATTCCACAGTTATAGAGCTGTGACTCTTCTATTTACAATGTTGTGATTCTTCTTGTAACTAGTTCCTAGTTTTTTCCATACTGTGTCTAAGTGAGTTGCCATTGCAATCCTATCCTGTCAAGAAATAGCAAAATTGTAACTTAATGAAGGATAACATAATTCTATAGGTGGTATGTTACTTTTAAATACATTCTACAGTTTTAGAGCTCTGGCTCTTCTATTTACAATGTTTTGATTTTTCTTGCAACTAGTTCCTAGTTAGTAATTAGCTTTGAGAAACAGGATCATAAAGTGTTACTTTTTAAAATGATAATGATAATGGTAACTAGCTACTTTGGGGATGCTTGCAACTGTAGTTACTTTCTAAAAGTAACTTTCCAAGCTTCTACAACCTTCTACATACAAACATTTCAGCAGAACCCGGCTCCTCAAAAGGGTTATAGTTTCACAAGAATTAGCATCCTAACTCCATAACAAATCTTATTTTCAGATTTTAAATTTCACATTACTAGGCTAAAAGTTACTCTATAGCCTTGCAGCCCTATGCTTCTTATTTTGTTAAAAGATTTTTTTAAAAAAAAAGGCTGTGTGTCTTGTTTCTAAGAACAACAGGTTATAAAAGCATTCTTGAATACTTTGGTCGCAATCCAATGCATAAACCAATTGTCCTAAGCACATTTAACTCTGTTTTAAATGGTGGTCACTTTTTCAGGCTGTAACTTAGGAAAGGCTTGGCAGTGAGTTCTCTTCCCTCATGACAGGGTTCTTGGTCAGGGAACTTTACAGCACAATGCTATGCACTCTTACCTGGAAGTAAGCACCATTGTACGCAATGGGAGTCACTCCCAAGTAAACATGGACAGGATTGTGCCATTGGTCTCCTGCAAATGGGAACACAGAAGCTCTCCTCTCCTCTTGCCAAACTCATGCTTTCAGCTTCCTTCCAGAAAACAAGAAATGGAGTCAGGCACTTGTCAAATGCAAACATTTCCACCCTATTTGATTAGATTTTAATTTCTGGGCCGCTAAGACTTATGGGAAATACTGGTAAACTGGCTAAACTGACAAGAAAATAGTACACAGACATTGTGATATACGCCTGATAAAGTTTCTAAGGATTTCAAGCATATGGGGGGGGGGAAACAACCAATATTGATTGTTGAAATCCATTGTGCATATTCATGAATCTAATCTCCATAAAGTTCCCATTTATTTAGTCATAAAATCAAAATAGCCAGAACACACATGCACACCCAAAACCAGGCTGGCTTGGCATTTCTTTACAGAGCACCCCACCATCACCACCATCCTCACAGTGAACCTGTGAAGCAGGTAGGGTGGGAAATACTGACTACCCCAAAAATATGCAATGAATTTCATACAGAGGAAGGGTTCTGAAGTTGGGTCTCCATCTCTGATGCCAGCTTAAGACTATGGCCATTTCCGCACTACACTCTTATAGCGCAATTGTTCCACTTTCAACATCTATGGAATCCTGGGGTTTGCAGTTTAGGGAGGGGCTGTCTGGCCTCTCCCTAAACTGCAAACCCCAGGATTCCATAGGATTCCATAGGATGTTGAAAGTGGAATAATCGCGCTATAAGAGTATAGTGAAGAAATGACCTACACTGACTCTTTTCTCATATCTGTTTTCATAATTTGCATCTCAACATTTTCTCCCTTTTCCTCCTGGTCAGTTCCAAAAGTTGCTAAGTATGGCTTTATGTAATCTCCCTTCATCCCACTGACAACCTATCTTAACTTCCTTTTGAGTTCCCAAGTAATTGTGGAGGAAGAGGAAGGATTACTGCTGAGCAGCCAGGCCCATTGCCTTTCTGCCCTACTTTGGGCTCTCCATAGGCGTTTGAGTGGCCAGTGTGGGAAATGGGATGCTCATCCAGACAGTACAGGCCTGAAGGATCTTTGTCCCCCTCCACACACATTATTTTCATAGAATCATAGAGTTGGAAGAGACCACAATGGCCATGGAGCCCAACCCCCTGCCATGCAGGAATACATGCTGAAAGCACCCATAGCAAATGGCTATCCAGCCTCTGTTTAAAAACCTCCAAAGAAGATGACTCCACCACTCTCTGAGGCAGCATATTCCACTGTCAAATGGCTCTTACTGTCAGTTCTTCTCAATGTTTAGGTGAAATCTCTTTTCCTGTAGTTTGAGTCCATTGCTCCATGTCCTAGTCTCTGGAGCAGCAGAAAACAAGCTTGTTCCATCTTCAACATGACATATCTTAAAATATTTAAACATGGCTATCATGTCCCCTCTTAACCTCCTTTTTGTCAGACTAAATATACCTAGCTCCCTAAGTCACTCCTCACAAGGCATGGCTTCCAGACCCTTCACCATTTTGTTTGCCCTCCTCTGAGTGTATTCCAGCTTGTTTTAAAAGACAACTTCCAAGAGTCCTTACCACAGGGCCTTCTGGGGGCTTAATATCTAGAGGTCCAAAAGCTCCCCCACCCCTGAGTTAGGCCTTTAGTCCCATCTAAAAGGGGTCTTGTGTTCTCAGAAATTAAGATATGAAGATTTTCCTGACCACCAGCTGCTGCCTTTAAAAAAGAAAAGGAACACTATGGCTTCTGTCTTCCAGACTAATGACCACTTTCCTTATCCAGGATTCCCTATCAATGTCTTCTTTAAAGTGTTTGTCTTTTAGTTCTAGGAATCTGACTTTGGCCTTTTCCGCATGATGATGCTCTGATGCGTTGTCCCCCTGCAGGGACGGAAGCATGTCTTCAATGCTCCTCTCTGCATGTGACTGGCTGCCTGCAGAAGGGGAGTGCAAGGGACACGTTCCATCCTTCCAGACTGCGGCCAGCCTTCTTCCCAGGCTGCAGTTGGAGAAGAAGCCTGTAAATCAAGCTTCTGGACCTTCTGCATGGCCAGCTGCAATGGAAGGCTCACACAGTCAGCCGTCATTGACAGAGTTTCTCCATCAATGATATAGCCCACAACTGTGCCAGCCGGCAATGTGAGAAGGGCGGGACTATGACGATGTCATGCAGAAGCATCGTCACACTCCTTCTCCTCTCGTGTCCTCATGCCAGGACACTGTTATCATGTGGAACGGGCCTTAGGGATTAGTTTTAATACAGAGACAGGAATCATGCAACTGTCCAGATGTTGCTGGGTTGCAGCTCCCAGCATTCCTCACCCCTGGCTATGTTGGATGGAGCTGACAGAACGTACAATCTAACAACATCTGAAGGAATGTGTAGTTCCCAAGATAGCTGGTTCAAAGCTACCTGGAAGTCATGAGAACTTCCCTGAGGGAAAACTGTCTTCCTTTCCTTCACTTTATGAGAGATGGCTACATTTGCCCATGTTGGTTCATTTCCTAATGGTTTCTGCCTCTGCTGTCAATATATCCTGATATCCACAAACTGTTCTTTTGTTCTCGGCTATGTTGTGGCAGCTTATCTCCAATAAAAAATATGCAATCCTGTGTGTGTTGATTAGACACAAATCTGATTAAGTTCAACAGGGTCTGCTCCTCAGAATGGGTGCACAGGAGGCTGCCTGAGCTCTTGAGCTATAGGGGCTCCTTGACCTTCACACCTGACCAACAAGCAGAAATAAGAACACAGAAGGCTGGGCTCAGCCAGGGGCCCATTTCTTCCAGTAGTTTGTTCACACAATGGTCAGCCAGATGCCTTTTGGAGAACCCACAAACTGGACAAAAGTACAAGAGTACCATTCTGCTTGTCTTCTTCGGCATACTGCCTGTGATATGGGGATAATATATCACCATCATGATCAGTGACCACTGATTTCAAGTAGGGATGGGCCAACTGAATCCTTGAATCCTTGGCAAGGATTCGAGATTCACGAATCTGAATCCCTGCACCAAAATAGGCAAACCGAATCTTTCAAATCCACCAACCAAATAGTTTGTTGGAGACCAGGACACCTGAAAACCTGGGAGACCAGACACACAAGGGGAGTTGGCAAGTAGGTGACTTTTTCCCTTGCAGTAATAATGGCCTTTGCTAACAATTTCAAAAATTACATCTGGGGTATTCTAAGATATTTAAATTGAACATTTAATGTTTAAGTTCAGCACTTGACTGAAAGGTACAGTCTTGAGATTTCAAGGACAGCTAAAAGATTCCTTTGCATAGCTCCCTTGCAAAGCTCTTTCATACACAATTCTGGGGTTTGTAGTTTTACAAGGTATCATAGCCTTCTCTGCCAAAGTGTGCTGGTGCATCATCAAACTACAAACCCCAGGATACCATAAGGAGCTATGCAAAGAAAATCCAGTTTTGACCTGGACTATCTCTCTACTGTAGTATGTGGCCCTGCTTACACAGGTGGGAAATGTGGGATTAATTCACATTTTCCTGCCTCTATAGAAAGGGCCTTCATGTCATTTTCAATCTGGGGAGATCCTGAGGCGAAACTATGACAATTGTCCTCTCCAGATTTCTTCAGAATGCGGTTTGCCTTTGCCTCGGCTTTTGCTAAGGCTGAGAGAGTGTGTCTTGCCCAAGATTATCTTTCTTTCCCTTACTTTTTAAACCCTTTTTTAAAAAAGGACTCGGACGATTCGAGATTCGTGATATTTGTGGATTCCCAGAACCTTCCAGGGATTCAGATCCAGATTCCGAAAATCCTGGATTCATCTCATCCCTAATTTTAAGAATGCAAGATCTTGTACCTGTTAGCTGCTTTAAAAGTGCTTGAAAAGTGGGATAGAATTGTTAAAGTACATAAAATAAACAGGTAACACCTTCCCAAGCATGGAGGTGGTTATTGTTGTGGTTGTTTTGTTTTCTTCAAGTCATGTCTGAATTACGGCAACCCTAAGGCCAACCTATCACGAGGGGTTTCAGGGGCTCAGAATGTACGACACAACAACAGTCATTCAGTATGTTCCAATGGCTGAGCGGGGAATCAAACCCTGGTCTCCAGAGTCATAGTCCAACACTCAAATCACTACACCGTGCTGGGTCTCACACTTTACACAGGACGCCAACTTTTTCTCTGGCAGAGCTCCTGCGTCATAGTTACACAATCAGCACTCCGCTGGAGATTTCCCCCACTGACACCCAGAAATATCTATCAGTTACTGAATTACTGCTTATCAAGAGCACACTTGCTCTTTCAGACAAAAATATTGGTGATAAGTGTACATGTTCCAATGCACTTCATAATTCCCAGGATGGAAAGTTGAACACTAAAAACCTGTCCTATTTATCGTCCCTTCTGTGCATCTAGGGCAGTGATTCTCAACCTGTGGGTCCCCAGATGTTCGTGGACTTCAGCTCCCAGAAGCCCCAGCCACTATGATCAATGCTCAGGGCTTCTGGGAGCTGAAGTCCACAAACATCTGGGGACCCACAGGTTGAGAACCACTGATCTAGGGTCTAAAGGCCATCCTGGGGTTCGCAGTTTAGGGAAGAGCCTTTAGAATTCTCAGCCAGAGAGCTCTTGGACCTCAGTCTTGAAGAGGCCAGTTGCCATGGAGATGAGGCCTAGAAGCAAGGAGGAGGGCAGCATATTCCCTCAGGAACTCAACCTCTGTACCTTTAATAACCCTGAATACAGATTTGATTGGGGAATATGGGGAAAAGTTACAGATACTGTACAAAGACAGTTTGGGGAATTAGAGATATAGGATCTCAAATCTTTCTAACAAGTATTACCTGCTATATAAAAGTCAACGTTTGCGCATTTGTCTGTTTGTCTGCACCAGCATATGATTGGCTGTGTGAGGCAAGAAGACCTCATATGATTGGCTGGCTGTGAAGATTCCATGGAATCCTGGGGATGACCGTTTAGGGAGGGGCCTTTAGAATTCTCAGCCAGAGAGCTCTTGGGCCTCAGGCCGGTTGCTATGGAGACTAGGCCTACCATCAATAAGGATGGCAGAAAACTTCTGAGAGGCATATGTGAGAAAAATCACAGTGACATACACAACACAGCCCATTTCCACACTACACTGTCATAGTGCTATTATTCCACTTTCAACATCCTAAGGAATCCTAGGATTTGTAGTTTAAGGAAGGGCATTTAAGAATTCTCAGCCAGAGAGCTCTTTGGCCTCAGGAAACTACAAACCCCAGAATTCCACAGGATGTTGAAAGTGGAATAGCAGCACTGTAACAGTGTAAGGCAGAAATAGCCATGATTACAAGGTCTTCTCATCTCACACAGTAGATTGTATGGGTTCCCTATGTGAGGAATCTTAAAAGCTGAAATTCAAATCAAAAAATGCTTCCATAAAAATGTAAAGCCATTGCACAAATCCAATGGAAAGAAGGAAAAAGCCAGTACATCAACATCACCAGACAACACAGATTGGCTTGAGGACTATGGGGAAAAGTTACAGCTACTGGAATAGGCCAGTTGCTACGGAGATGATGCCTAGTAGCAAGGAGGACAGAGGAATCCAACCTCTGTACATTAACAGCTGTGAATACAGATTGGATTGGGGAATATGGGGAACAGGTACAGGTACAGAAGTAGGCCAGTTGCTATGGCCATGAGGCCTAGCAGCAAACAGGAGGAGAGGGTACTCTCAGGAACCCAAACTGTGTACGTAAATAACTCTTGAATACAGATTGCATTGGGAAATATGGAGCAAAGTTACAGGAAATGGAGAAGACAGTTTGGTGAGTTCTTAAGATGAAAATAAAACCCCCGGGGGCCACGCCGGGTACATGGGCTAGCAGCAGGACGACGGAGCAGTGCGGGAACGGCCCCGGGGCGCCTCGCCACCGCAGGGCTCCTCCGCAGGAGCCACGCCGTCGCACGCATTTCCTCGGGAGCGCGCCGCCGCTTTCTCATTCTTCGGCGTCCCAGGGACGTCGCAGCCCGTTCCAGAAGGCGACGCGCCACTCTGGCTCTCTTCAGCGGCGACGCCTCGCCTCCTCGCCGCGGCCCTGGCAGCTCCTTCCTGCTTCGAGTCCTTTTCAGACTTTCGGAAAATGCCAGGCCTGCCCCCTCTCCGCCGGATTGCCATTAAAGGGGCAGCGCGGCGTCGCCTCCCCAGGAAGCTCGGCCCAACCCGGCCGCGCCAACCACACCTCGCCGCCAGACTTCCACGCCCTTCCCTGCCTCGCCTCGCCTCGCCCCGCCTCGCCCGCGCTTGACAGGAGACTTGGGAGTCGAGTCGAGGGGGCATTAAGGTTCGCGCTCCCCGCCGCTTTTACGCCTCTTTTCCCGAGCAGGGGTCCCGCGCGGCGCCATGGACTCGTCCGGCAGCTCCAAAAACTGCATGGGGCAGTTTTCCACCTTCGTGCGCACTCACAAGGGACTGATCCTCGCCGCGGAAATCGTAAGAGGGCTCCTGAGAGGGATGGAGTGGGGTCGGGTCGGGGGGAGGCGGGGGACGACTTGTGGCCACAGGCGGCTATGGGGTGCGTGGGGCGCGGGCAAAGAAAAGGCTTCCTCTTCTTGATAAGTATTTTCTTTTCCTGAAAGGGGCGCACGCGCGCGCGCGCGCGCTGCCCTCGGGAAGCCCAAGCGCGGGGACGGAAAAGCGCGGGGAGAGGGACCGAGGAAAACGGTCACGCGCGGAAAACATGAATGGCGTGACTGTAAGCAAGAAAACAGACCCTTTAGTTTACCGCTTTAAGTTTACCAACGCGACTCCCCCTTGGGTGGGAAGTTTCTCAAAATAGTGTGTGTTTGGGGTGTGTAATCTGGCACTCTCAGAGGGGGAGAGGCGCCCCTTGCTTCTCTGCCCTTCACTCCCCCCTCCTCCTGCGTGCCGCAATGGAAAAGGATAGGAAATCGGGCCGTTACTCCCCAATGGCACCCCCCTTGGCACGGGGCGACTGTATTGTAGGGCAGTGGCGGGGGACGTGGAGGTTCAAGTGTTTACTTGTTGGGGTCCCTTCCCCGCCCGCCCCTCAGCGCCTCCGAAGTCTTCCTCCCTTAGTAGAAGCGGGCACGGAACTCGGGCGTCCCGGGCAGCTCGGCGGCGCCTGAGTCGAGATTCCTGCCCGCGGGAAACGCCCTGGCGGGAGCGGCGAACCCCCGCGCCGTGCGTCTCTATCTCGGGAAGCGTCAAGGGGCGGGCCTTCCGCGAGCCACGGAGTCCGGGGGAGGCGGGAGTCTTTGAACCTCCGGTGGCGACGGGACCGATAAGGAGGGCGGTCCCCCCTCGCCCAGCCTCCGGTTGGCAGGGAAGCTCTGGGGGTCGGAGCGCTGAGGCGAGAGACGGAGGGGGGCGCAAGAGTTGGTGGACGGGGAGGAAAAGGGAGCCTCTTAGGGATTCCCCGCCCCCCCCCGCGCGCTCCCTCCCGGGACCGAGGCCATTTCCGCACTAGCCTGTTAGAGTGCTATTACTCCACTGTCAACCTCCTGGGGAATCCTTTGAGGCCCCTGCCTAAACTGCAAACCCCAGGATTCCATAGGAGGCTGAAAGTGGAATAATAGCACTATCACAGGATAGTGCGGAAGCGGCCTTATAAGTGCTTTTTCGCTCCGGTTTTGCTCGCGTTTCTCCCTGCTTTATCATTTCCCTCTCGCTTGTCCTTCCTGCTCCCTCCTCTCCTCTTCCTTCTTGGAAGAGCGTGCTCGCAGTCTGATCCTCTGCTGGCCCTTATGCGTGCCGCGCAACAGACACTTCTTTGGAACTTCGCAAGAGCCTCGGGGCAGAGACTGTTCTTTTGCTTTTGGTAAACACCGTAGGGTGCCAGGAGGCTCGGTGTATGCAGGGAGCCATCAGGGGGGTGGAGGGGAATACTGTGGGGCGGGCACCAAGCCAGGATGCCTCCTGGGTTTTCTAATGCCAAGTTTGGGAAAACAGCACGGGAGCCTCAGAAGTTGGAAAGGCAACCGCGTGCGGGCCGTTTATGTGCAATTTCCTCTCCGCAGCGGCTGTTTTTTGTTTTTTGTATTTTTTCCTAGAGTCCTTTAGGTTTTTGAGAGCTGCCGACTTGCCTCTCCCATCTTTTCTCAAGGGCATGTTTTTGGGTGCGGCTGAGCGCGAGCCCTGCTGTCTGCCCATTGCGCCATGTGCGCACACGGCGCTCTCGATGACTCACTGTGGCTGGCTTCGTACACACATGCAGGCTGGGCTGTGTGCGTGTGTGCCTGTGTCGAGTTGGTTGGAAGGGAGTGTCTCTTGGTTGGAAGCCACGACAGGGGCTACTAAATAGTTTACTAAAAAGAGATCCAGGATGGATACACACTGTGCAAACCCACGCAGGCATTTCTTGTGCCTGTGGCTTTGTGGGGCCACCTGTATGTGGAGAATAGATCTTCTGTAAATGCAGTTGTATATTTAGCTGTTGCATGCTTAGAATTGGCAGAGCTTCTGTGTGTGTGTGTTTAATAGGGCAAACCAAAACCTTATCCAGTGCAGCTTGCTCCGTTGTGCGACCTTCCTATGTTAGAAGAAGTTCCACCTGTTGAATTCCAGTTTTTCACACAGCTGTTACAAAGCACAAGAGTCTCTGGGGAAATTAATATGGCAGCCCTCCAGCTCTGTCCTGTCTGCCTTGCACCACAGCTTGAGGCTCCTATTCTGTGCAGCCATTGCTTGAGACTGAGTTTCACTGAACCAAGTGAGATCTGCTTTGGAATAATGCTGCATGGCATTTTGTTCTTAATGTAAGCAACCATCAAGAACCTCTTTTCAGTGCCAGTGCTCCACAGAAGTGCTAAGGGGTTTTCCAAGCATATACAGGCATCAGATTCCATCTGATCTTGGAAGTCAAACAGGGTCCGCCCTGGATGGGATACCACCAAAGAATACCAAGTGCTGTAGACTATATTTCAGAAGAAGGAACTGGCAAAATCACCTCTGAGTCCTTCCCTATGAAATTCATGGGGTCACCATAAGTCAACAGGCAACTTGAAGGCACAGAGAGAGAAAAATGTGGCATTGATCCCTACCTCCATCTGGAATTAAGAAGGAGAAGTTGCATGTCAGTGGTGGTTGCCTTGTACAGGTAGCTTTGCTGAGCACTGCTTCTGGCTTTAGAAGTTTATTCCAAAATGCTGCCAGCCATTCACAAAGCTGGCCCTACATTAGACAAAGAAAGGTGGCTGCCTGAGGCAGGAGATTTGGGAAGTTAGGAAAAGGCTGCAATTCTAAGTCAATTGTTTGTCATTGTTATTTTTACTCCGGGGAGATGAGAAGTCCCTGGTGTATTTTTCTGCCTCAGGTGGTAAAAGAGCTTGGCTGGTTTTAGATGCCAAGTGTCTTGACTTGATATGATTATAATGTTTTGTACAGTGGAAGGCACAGGAGAAGAAAGGAGAGACAGCATTACAGGTGGACTGAGTCAGTCACAGAAGCTGTGGCCCTGAGTTTCAAGGGTCTGGACAGGGATGTTGATGACAAAGTGTATTGGACGTCTTTCATTTATGGGGTCACCATAGCTCAAAGCCAGTTTGATAGTGATTAACAACAAACCTTGACTTGGGTTAGGTGAGGTGCCATGTTCCATTCTTCCTTCTGCAGTAAAATCTCTTGGGCTGCCCTGCAATAGCACCACAATTCTGTGCTTTTGTCTAGAAGAGGCCCTCCCAGAAGTGCAAGCCCCAGGATTCCATAGGATGTTGAAAGTGGAATAATAGCACTATCTAGTGCAGAAATGGCCCTAATTTTACTGTAAAAGAATGCACAGGGTGCAGAGCCATATCCCAAAATAAGTTCAGCCCCTTGGATCAGGTGGATGGAAGATCAGACTATAACCTGGAGAGTTTTCACTTGTCCACTCATGTGGTTGCTGTGATTTGCTGCTGATGGTGGTGGTGGGTATTGTTTTCAGATTCTGGCTGTGTACTTCCTAGAAGCATATGGATGCCCACTATGGGAAGCAGGTTGTAGAGCTAGGCACATGTCTGGTCTTCTTATCTTCTGTTTCTAGAGCATCGTTAAGGAAGAGAGCATCTGCCATGATATGACCGAAACTTCAACACCCATGCACTGTTAGGAAGTATTGGCAGACATAAGGAAGTAGCAGTCTACATAGGTACCAATCCTTCCTCCACCCAAAGTCCTTGGGAACAAGTTCAGAGGGAATGTGGGAGAGGCCTGCGCAGTGGCTGCTCCCACACTTTGGAATTGCCTCCCTGGGGAAGTTAGGATGACTCCTTCTTGGGTGTCTTTTCAGCAGCAGGTAGAGATCTTTCTATTCCAGCATGCCTTTGAGAGTTAATTGTTGATGAAAGAAGGGCTTTTTATGGTGCTGTACTATCTTTTATGAGAGCCAGCATGGTGTAACGGATTTGAATGTTGGGCTATGACCCTGGAGACCAGGGTTTGATTCCCCCTCAGCCCTGAAAATCAGCTGGATGACCTTGGATGCATCACACACTCTCAGCCCCAGAAAACTCTTTGATAGGTTTGCCTTAGGGTTGCCATAAGTCAGGAATGACTTGAAGGTACATAACAGCAACAACTGTCTTTAATTTTTGTTTTTAAGTAATATTTAAATAGTTTTAATACACTTGTTAGGTCAATATTGTTTTAATCTCAACATCTGTATGTTTTTAACTGTATGTGCTTTTTAAATAATTTTTCTGCCTTTTGTAAGCCTCCTTGAGTCCCAGACTTGGAGGAAGATGGGATATGAATAATGTGATGGGTAGATGGAAGGTCTAATGGGACAAAACCTGCAGACACCCAAAAGTAGTTTCATAAGAATGCAGTGGCATTGAATTTTGACAGATTTTAGGGAAAAGGAACAACAGGTGGGTAGGTGGAAAGAAGAGAGAGTGCAAAGGGAGAAATGAGTGAGAACTTTACAAAGAGATAAAAGGAGGATAGAGGACTATCTCATTATTTAGATGGGTCAGCTCATGGTTGATACTGAGAAGTTGTCTTTTAAAATCCACAGGACAAAAGTGGAATCCGTCTATAGATACAAATGTAGGAATCCAGCATTTTAATGGGACTGAGACTGGGAGCCAGTGGCTGACATCCTATATCAGGGTTGTCTAGACTTTATTATTTATTTATTTCATATTTATATCTTCCTTTTTTTCCTGAACGGGACTCAAGCTGCTTACAATATAATTTAAAAGAGAACATCTAGAACAATATGGAGTACAAAAGTTTTTAAGGCATGAAATCATAATCTACTTAAAACACTGTTTTTACAACATTAACAATTAAAGCAATTAGAGTTAATCTCTGTGTGCATGGGTTAATCTCTGTGTGCATGGTTATATATTAATTGGGCTGTACAGCCCTTGGATTGATGGCAAGGTTGCAGAACTGAACCAAGATACCAGATGTGCCTGCACACCCATGTACAATGTACACAGGGCACAAGTTACACCCATGAACAATGGCACTTTTAAGCAACTCTGCTTCTGCAACCTTGAATGGAATGCAGCCATTCCTCGTAAGATGAAAATGTCCAACCCCTTCTTGCACTCATATAAAGCAACAGGATTCTGGGTGGTATGTCCATCCCTTTCTACTAAATACAAAATAAAACCAAAATTAAACAGACAAGAGATCACCAAAGAAGAAAATCCCATCCATCCATTCGTTCATTCATTCATTCATTCATTCATTCATTCATTCATTCATTCTATTTATATGCCTCCTTTCTCCCAGAATGGGACCCAAGGCAGCTTCTGAAAAGTTAAAAGCATTTAAAAAAACATTTAAAACAATTAAAAGCATTAAAAGGCATATAACACTTTAAAAATCTACAAATTCTTTTTTTTAAGAATCTTGATAAAAACCCATCTGCTTACATATTAAAAGTCTGCTTAAAAGCTTTCTAATTTGCTTCTTATTGACCAGGTGCTCTTTAGAAGTTGGACCGAACATGCCATGGTACAATCCTGCAGTGTCATCACCTGATTTTATGCTACCATTGCAGGCTTGACTTCCCTGGCCTGGCAACTTCCAGATGATTTGGAATACAACTCCCAAGTCATCTGGTTTAGATAACTGTGTACAACAACAGTTGTACACTGTACTTCTGCTATAGGTTGGAGAGCACTGCTGAGAGGGAGAGAACTTAGTAGCCCTGCATGGTAGCCCATTGTTAAATACTGTGGGTCAGAGGTGGAGTTCAGGGTTGTTTGAATATTGATTTTAAAAAACAAATGCATATCTATGAGGTTGTAGCAACAATACTCAGTTTGCCCTCCCCAGACCTCTCAGGTCAAATCATACATTCAGTTTCATGCTCCATGCCTTGTGCTCTATTAACCTGCTGGCAGAATGATTGCACTCTTAAATGTTCAGAACAGTGCAGACTCAGAGCAGAGATTCCTGTCACTGATGCTGATTCTTATGACCCCCATCACTCCTCAGCTACAAGCTACAAGCATGCTAAGGGGCATGCCAGGGGCACACGGCAATAGAGCCCTCACACTTGCTTTGTTATAATCACCGATGTGCTTATCCTTGGTTTTTGCTTCACAGAAATAGTCTGGTCTCTACGTTTTATTCAGTTTTAATAGGATTTCATGGTACTTATTGGTTATCCACCCAAAGCCTTGGTAATGAAACCGTCTACACATTTAAATAAAGGAATTAAGCTGCCTGTCTGCTGTCTATTGTGGATAGAACCATGCACCCCAAACTCTCCAGTTATCATCTACTCATGGAAACTGACCTGGAATCATGTTTTGGGAGGTAGGAGTGTCATGTTATTAAACTAGAAGGATCCTTGTGAAGGTATATTTGCCTGTTTACATATAGCATTACTGAATTTACATAAGGAGAAGATAGTTCTTGCCCAGAGGCTTAATGTCTAATACACACAGAATAAAATAGAGTTAATAAATTAGTGAGAGCTAGTGTGGTGCAATGGTTTGAGTGTTTGGACTAGGATTCTGAGAGACCAGGGATTGAATCCTTGCTTAGCCATAGAAGCCCATTGGGTGACTTTGGACAAGTCACATTCTCTTTTTCTTGTCAAGAAACCCCAGTGATAGATTCTCTTTAGGGTCACTGTAAATTGGAAACAACTTGAAATCACACAACAACATAGGACCTTGGAAGTCATACAGGCCTGAATGCTGTTGGTAGTCCCAGTTTGATTAGTCTTGTTGAACAAATGGAATTTGTGTCAGTATTGAGTCACTGTTTTGTACTTGGTTTGGTGGGTCCACTCTACTTGAGACTAGCTGATAGGATTCAAACCACAGTTTACCTCCCATCTCAATCCAGGACTGAGAGCACCCCTGACAGATGTGATGATTTGTTGTTGTTGCTGTGTGCCTTCAAGTCACTTCAGATTTAATGACGACCCTAAGGCGACCCTATTAAGGGTTTTCTTGGCAAGGCTTGTTCAGAGAAGATTTGCCTTTGCCTTCTTCTGAGGCTGAGAGATTGTGACATGCCCAAGATCATGATATAAAAGGGAAAAGAAGCATGGTGCCAGTAAATGAGAGTGTTGTTCTTACAGGCACCAGCTGGAATTTACGTGCTAGTTTTGTCAGTTCCCCTCAACATGATAAAAATGCACATATGGCTATCCTCCTCACAATGCTGCAAGAGAGATTTGTCTGATATTAAGTATGACTAAACCCAGTGAATTTCATGGTTCAGGGAGACTTCAACCAGCACCTTCCAAGTCTAGAATTTTTAACCATTATGCCTCAACAAAGGGACAGCATTGAGAGAGGAAGAGCCAATATGTCACTTGGCCCCAACAAGGAGAGAACTTTTTATGATGTATGTGAGATGCTGTACATATTCTGATATGAAGGGTATGTCTGTAGCTTGCATGTAAACATTTGTGCATGTGAACGATGTATGGCTTGCATTTAGGTTGCATGGAGATCATAAGAAATCATTTCAATATGAAATGATATAAGCATAATTTCCATAATTTGTGTCTGCAGTTTTACCTGTGGGTTTATGCATGTAAATTTTTCACTCAAGGATTTGTCTGTTGTGAGCATGTCTCCCTCCTAGTGCATAGATGACACAAGAACATGGACGTGCAGTAGGAGACTATATACAGTACATAAACTTTGAAAGCAACCCAGAAATTTACTGGAGGACAATGTATGAACCCATCAGATAAAATAAATATAATTGTGACTGTTATAAAGGGTGTGCATTTACATGTATTAACAGTATGTAAGAATATGGAAGACCGACTGAGTAATGTGACTGAGTTTTTAAGGAGTATGTCCCCCATACTAATGCCAAGTTTGTTTTCCATGCCCATTTCCACATTAGCCTGTTACAGTGCTATTTCACATTCAACATCCTATAGAATCCTGGGGTTTGCAGTTTAGGGAGGAGCCTCAAAGGCCCCTCCCTAAAGTGCAAACCCCAGGATTCCATAGGATGTTGAAAGTGGAATAATAGCACTACAACAGGCTAGTGCGGAAATGGCCCATGTGTGAAGCCTTATATAGCCAAAACCAACACCATCCACACACAAGTACAAGAAATTGACAGCATGGATAGACATCAAAGTTTACAGAAACTCACACATGAACTTGAGAACAAAGCAAAAGACAATTAAGACTGAGCATATTCTGTAGCCATGTAATGGGATGGCTGGTTGTTAGTAGTGGGGGTGGGAGGCTGAAAACAGGGTTGGGAAAGGAGTGGTCTGTCCTGGAATAGAGATGTGGCTGGCTGACACTCTGAATGGAATCATACACCTTGTAACATCTTGGTGTCAATGGTCCTGTTCGCTTAGATGCTAGATTATATTTGAATGTGGTATACATACATTTCATGTCTTCAAATCCTATCTTTAGGGCAGCAGTAGGGATCATGTGGCCTTCCAGAAATTGTTGGCCTTCAGCTCCTATTAGCACTAGTTACTGAGGAGTTTTGGGAATTGGAGTTCAACAACTGGGGAGCTGAATAATCCCCACTTCTGGTATGGAGAGGCACATTTTGAGGTGAAGTAGAATGGCCCTGTTGACCTTGTAAAAGGGTGAGGCAACATGTTCATATTTCCCTGATGGGTGCAGCTTTTTCTCTGCCATCTGTGCCAGACCAGTTGGCTGTAGCTATCTCCCTTCCTTTCTGTCTCTCTCTCTCTCCCCAAGTCTCTGCCACCTTAATTAATAATTAACAGAAACCTCTTCCAATCCAGTTTTTCAGCTCTTGAAAATTGGAAGAACAAACCCAGGAGCCTGAATTCTAATTCACTGATTTTATCTTCACTAGAGTTCTGTGACTGGTCCAGGAGGGGTAATGTGCTTACCATGCAGACTTTTTAGCTTCCTTATTCTCAGGATTTGGGGCACTTACATTTATATTCTGCCTGTCCTCCAAGCAGCCCAAGATGGCACATATAGCCTTTCCCATCCACTCTCCTCCCATGTTATTTTTGCAACCACAAGTTTCCATGGCAATAGTGGTGATATTCTGGGACTTCTTGTCTAACTTCTCCAGTCTCAGTTTCTGGACTAGGTCAGGCTGGGAGATCATGACTGACTGGTCCACCTTCATGGCTGGGTGTGGATTTGAATGATTGTGTCCTTGGTTCTAGATTATTAAAGTGGGTCTCCGTTGCAGAATTCAACTAGGCAGTCATGGATGGTGACATTTGTGCCAGTGGGGCTGTGAATCCATGCCAAACTTGACTTCAGATTTTAAAGGAAACATCCAAGGAGCTGACCCATTGTCAGCTCCAACATCATGGATACCTCTTTTAAAGTTTGGACTAAAACTGGGAATGGATTCACTACTCCATCAACATGGAAATCACCAGCTGCCCCTGCAAATCAGTAATAGCTGCTCCAGTGCAGCTAGAACAACTGTAATATTACTGGAGAGTTTTTTGGGGTTGTGTTTGGTTTTTTTTAAGGCTGCAGGGTTGGGTGTCCTATTGGCTTGGGAGTGGCAAATGGTTTTTATAGCAATGGGAATATCATGTTCCAACAAGACTCTGGAAGGATAAGGGAACAAGGTGACTTTTTCCTTCCTTTTGACTTTTTCCTCTCTTACCTTTGTTGCACACACCCTATGACTCCAAGGTCTCTGGTACCTTTCAGTGAAGAGTGTGCTGTATTGGTGGTCTGTAAATGCAAACCACAAATGAAGACTGCAAACTTTATTGAATCAATTTGTCTTGCTCTAATGGAAACCATTCAATCTGTCTCTTTGCAGAATAAGCTGAACAACAGCTCTCTGTTTCTAAGTGATCTTTTAAGACATTCTTTATGCTGAAATATGTCAGAGAATTTTATTTTATTCTAAATTGATTAACCTGGAATAATTAATGGTGCTCAGTCCATACTTGCAACTGCTACTGAAGGCCCGCTCTACCATTATGTGTCGTGAGGTGGCTATCTCACTCTACGTGTAAGTTTTACTTATGTTTTGGGTTGTCATGAAAAGACAGCAGATTGCTAGTTTACTTTGTTGTTGGTTTGTGTTTACTACCAGGAAGGGAGAGAAGCTCCTGTGCGATTGTCTGCTTCATGTACCAAAGTAAGCTGGCTTTAAGTCCTGTGAACCTTGAATTTTGTGACCTGGAGCACTGTTTGCTGTTCTGCTTCAGGCAGCAAAATGTCTTGGGCCAGTCCTTTTGCTACCTCAAAACTGAATTCCATTTTACTCATTTAAATCTCTATTTAAAACACAATAGGAATTGTGTGGCTCTCCAGATCTTCTTGGACTGCAGTTTCCAGCATTTCTCTCCATTTGTTATAGTGACCAAGGCTGCTGGGAGTCACAGTGGAGAAAGGGTGGTGAAGAAAATTCATCCTTCAGCTGAACTGAATCACCATAACTTCATGTCTTTAACCTACCATTTCACAGAGGGTGCCATCTCCTTTTTCTGTGGACATTCAAGGATGGGTCTGAGGTGTAGCGTGAGGAAGTGTGATATTTGGAAATATAATGGGAATGGCTCATGCTACAAACTCCTTTCCCTGACCGCAGTTGCGTCTGAGGAAAAACTTGCTGGTCCTGTATAACTGGTGTCAAGAAGCAGTATCCCTTAAGGCTCATGATCCCTCTGCATATCAAGGCTATACAGGGGTGGTGGGAATGAGGGAACTGCTTCTTCAAATAAGAATTCCCCTAATAAATTTTTTCTTTAGTCCCCAAATTTCTAGTATTGCAGAGAGTTAACACTCTGAAAATCAGGCGCACCTAGAACACTTGAATTTGCTGTGTTCACATCCCCTTGGTAACTTTGCCTGCCACTTTTCTTTGGATGCCTAAACTGTATTTCTAAATGCTCAAGTGAAGTTTTAATTTAATGGATGGCTAGAAATGGGAGGGCTGAAGGAAAATTTTGGAAGGTACAGACGTCTTACTTGGTGGAGCCAAACTCTCATTTTGCCCCACTCCCATAGCTCCACCCTGGTTACGCCTTCTGTTTTTCATGTTCCTGTTTGCACATCCTCCCCAACACTCTCTTGAGTCATAGTGGAGGACAGGAAAACTCTAAACAGGAACAGCATTGTAAAAGCCAACTCAGAACAGCAAGAACAAGAAAGAGTTTGCAGCAACATACAGATGAAGGGGACTATTTTTTGTTGCAACAGGCTAATGCCACTATCTGTCTGGAAATAAAAATAGCAGAACACTGAGCTCGCTTTCAGATTTCACAGATATGTTCTTCCTGCTTTGATGTTAAAGGAAAAAGTTAGTTGCAGGGGTGGAAGAGGTGCTTCTGACAGATTCATATCAGTTAAAAGAAATGAAAAAATCTGTGTCTGCAGTACGCTGAGATCTTTAGATGGTAATTCAGCAAGTTATTTATAAGTGAACTAGATCAGGTTAGTCCTCAGTGCAAAAGATGTGTGATTGCACTAAAGCATGCAGGGGAGTAGGGGAGAGGAAGCTGCTCTCTCTGAAAATATACATGCTGGAGATTAACTCTTAGGATGGCTCGCAAATCCATGATAAAGCAGATAGCAAAAGTAAAGAAAAACAGTATAATCCCTTTTAGTATAAGCTGGATGTCAGTTTTAAATGACAGGGGCTGAGATCCTACCTCACAATTACCCTTTCTAACTTTATGAATCTGTAGCCACCCTGCAGAAATGCAGACAAGCCCTGTTTTTGAATTGCGAAGATGCAGATCAAGGCAGGAGTGCTCCAATGTGCCTTAGGCCCTCCTGATGTGCTTTGGGTGCTCCTGATGTGTTATGGCACTTCCTGGCTAGTGTCCTGATGCATATCAGTGCCCATTGCAAATTGGGCTGTTGCACTTCTGTTGGCAATGGACACTCACATGCTGTAATGTCACAGCAGCCCCTAGGTGGACGTGGAAATCATGAAACTACTCAGTTCAATATTGTGCACACATACAGCCATTTACCAAGATGTAAGTCCCAAACAGAATGCCAACCAAGGTTGTTCTGGAATTGGTGGAAGCCAAATTGGATAACATAACCTAGTAGCTGGAGGACATGTATTTGTATCCTGTTTAGACAAAATCTTGCTATGTAAGTCAGCCTTTCTGTAACTAAAACCTTCCAGTTGTGATGGACTACAATTCTCATCGTCTCTAGCTAACACAGCAATTATCCATGTATAGTGAGTGACTGGGAATTGTAGTCCATCTGTCTGGAAGACACTAGGATTGGAAAGCTGATTTAGAGAGCAGAGGAGCATGCACTATGGTTCCTTTCTGTTCTTTCTACCTTCTTAAATTTACTATTGTCTAAAGCAGACTAATAAAAACAATAAAGATGGAAGTTCTGGTCCCTTCTGAGGAAAAAAACTTGGGCTGTGAAGAATATCACAAAAACTTTCATTGAACCAACAAAAAAATCGCAAAGCCTCAAAGTAGCATTTAAAAAATATTGAATAAGTTTTTTAAATGTTTTAAACACAGAGACCACAGAGCAAGAAAAAGAGTAATTTATTACGCGCGGGCTTTTGGCTGGATGTCTCCAAAAGACCAAAAGCCCTGAATTCAAGTTTCACAGCTCTTTTATAGACAAAGTTCACAGCATACGCAAAGATCACAGGCAAAGATCGCAGGCATGTCTCGTCCGCCCCTCCGGGGTCACAAATACCACATGCTGCTACTAGCTAATTACCCCCGCACTCAGACCCCGGAAAGTGCTTATCTACAATCTGCAGTTACCTCAACCAGTCAATAAACAACACCCTGGCTACGTGATCAACATCCTAGCTACGTGATACATTGGCTCTCGTGACCTTTTTACCCTTCTTAAATCTTTCTCCGTTCCTCTGACCTAAGCCCCCAGCTTCTACTTTATTTCTACTTTATTATTTCTAATTCATACCTATATCAATAACAACCTCTACAGTAGTTACTAACCTAATGACATGTGGACTGATACAGTGCTAGGTACGATGTCCAAAATAACAAATCAGTAGAAATAAGGTGACACTCTAACAACTGGAGACAATCTCTCTTCTTTAATCGATCTGTCTGTCTGTATTGTAAATTCACAGCAGTATGATTAAGAAGTTTGGCTGGCTAGCTTGAGTTATCTGCCTGTATTTGCTCTGGTCCATTTCTGTTGCAGAACACCAGGTCTCTGTTGGATAAGCTGATAAACATGGGAGCAGGGCTAGATCAAGATATTTTGTGATCTGAAGCACCCCGCCTTCCTCAGTCCACGCACAGAAGGTGATTGCACTGCCAGCTGAATCTTAATCCAGTGTTGGTGCTGGGCTTGTTACCATCACCATTAGTTCACCGGCATATATTTTAGGAGATGAAAACAGGTTGTGTGGTACACATAAAGCTCTTCCAGTCATAATGAATATGGCAGTCACAATAAACCTTCATGTTGAATAGAACCTGTCTCTAATCAGTGCCAGGGGCCTGTCTTGGATAGCAGATGTTGGGGGGCAGTAATGTGTTGAAGGACAGAGCTGTGGGTGCTGTCCTCTGTCCCCTAAGATAGTTTCTTTTCTTCAAGTATGTGGAAGGACACTGCTCCATTAGCAAAAAGATTCAGATGTCATTGTTGTATCTCACTTAATCTTCTTTTGTACAGACTTCTTTAATTCAACTGCATGGTCACTTTTGATCTTCAGATGATTTGGATGATTCTGCTCATATTTCTCCTCCTCTGCCCATTTTCTGTTAATGTTAAATCCAATAAAACTATTGCCCAAAAACACACACACACAGACGAAAAACCTCCCCAAGATTCATTGTAGTTGGTTTCTACATGGGACTGGAATAGGGTAGCTTGTTTTACCTCTCACTTCGTGGAGATAAGTATGTTGAATTCGCCCTCCAGAGCTTGCGAAGGCTACTTTTTAGACTAGAGCTCCCACAATCCCCAGTCACCATCCATATTGGTTGAGAATCCTGGGAGCTGTAGTCTAAACCATGCTAGACAATTATTTTGGAAATTGTAGTGCAAAAAGTGATTTATCCAAACTCTGCTCCTTGGCCACTGTTTTATCCTACCTGTTGCTGTTTCATTCTGATATTCTTCTAAAGTTCTTCCCCTGCTACTGCTTTTAGCTTCCTTTTGTTGGTTCCCTATGCCATTCTGCAGCATTTCTGCCCCCACTAGTCCTTCTGCCTGTGAAATGCAGCTCTGTTCCTTTAAATCTTTATCCTGGTCCTTGGCATACTTGGCAGTAGAGTCCTAGTTTGTTTAGTGGTTGCCTCAGCAGCAGCCCCACCCCCTTGCACTTCGCTACCCAGTATGCTGGGGAACAGATTGGGCCTTTGTCTCCCGGGCCCACACCTGGTGTATTTAGCAGCCAGATGTGACTACTAGTTGCTGCAGCTGGAACATTCATTCCCTCAGCTGCTCTGCCACTCCATTTGCTGGGAGGCGTATCAGGAGAAACCTCCTCATGCCTCTCCTTTCTATCTGGCTTGGGGAGGTCCCTACGTGAGTAAAGCACAGAGATAAGGCCTGGTGATATGAGATCTAGGTGCAAAGTGAGGGTGCTGTCCCTTGCATATACAAAGCCACAGGTTCCCTGGCATCCCTCCAAGTTAAAAGGAGTCTCGGCATGACTTTCCCCCAGACTCTCAGAAGCAGGCAGTGCAACAGAGACAGTTACGGTAGCTCCATGGCCTGAGTTGGTTTAAGGTATTCTTATCAAGACCTGGCTGCCCTACCATTAAACAAACTGAGGCACCCACCAGGGCTGCAGATTTGGGGATGTTACGTATTTTTTAATGCCAGTATTAAGCAGGAGACAGAGAAGGCTGCCTCATATGAAATATTCAGCCTCATGTGCAAAATAATTTGATTGGCTCTGAATGCTATGTGCATTGCCCTGGGCAAATGAGGGTGCCATGTGCTGCTGTCTGGCAGCTAAATGTCTGGACTGGCCCTGCTGCTTATTTTTCTCCCTAAGATCTTAGGGTAAATATAATTCTAGACCTCTCTGATTCCCAGCTTCCTTGACATTAAGAGTCGATTCACACTGAGTCATGGCACCACAGAGTATGTTGATAACACTTTCCAAGGACTCCTATGTAATAGGAGTTGCCACTCTGCTACCTCTGTTTCAAGCATCCCTTAGAACAGTCGTGGTCCACGGACTATTATCAGTCCCTGAGCCATTGTCAGTGGCTGCCAGTCCTGGGCACATTTCCAGGAAAGAAAGAAACAATTGTACCCAATAGGCACAAATTTAGTGCCAGACGGGAAAAAAATAATTGCCAGTCTCCCACATCAAAAAGCCTGAGTGATGGTTTTTGACCATTGTGTCGTCTCATTGCATTCTTTTGAGCAGCTGTTTGTAGTGATTTCTTAGATCTGCAACAGGCGTCTTCCAAAGATTTTTTTTTTTTTAAAGCCAGGGAATGGTTCGCTGATATGCTCCACTGGTCTGAAGGGCAAATTTTCTCTCCTGAATTTGTTTTCCTTTTAGTCTTGTACTGTTACAGTACAAAAGTGGTTTCATTAATGCACTATAGCACTATAATGCTAAAAAAACCCAGAGAGAGACAACAGAAGAACAGAAACATTGTTTGGATTTTTTGAAAAAAGAGTGAGAACTACAATATTACAACCTTTCAACAATTCCGCCTTGTCTGGAAGAGCCCAAAGTTTCTCATTTGTACCTTTTTATAGTTAAAGTACATACTGTTTTAAATATGCATCAATTCTTTTATGTTTTTCTCTAGAATAAGCTTAAGTGGCTTTGTCCTGGATTGGGAGCAGCATAACTGAGGGAGGTTTAAAGATTTCTCCCATCTAAATTGTATTTAAGAGTTTATTCTGCACAGATTATTGTTGTTGTTATTGTGTCTTCAAATGATTTCTGATTTATGACAACCCTAAGACAAACCTTTTATGGTGTTTTCATGACAAGATTTGTTCAGAGGAGATTAACCTTTTGCCTTACTCTGAGGCTGAGAGAATGTGACTTGCCCAAGGTCACTGGTAGGTTTCGATGGCCAAGTGGGGATTTGAACCCTTATTTCCTGGAGTTCTAATCCAACACACAAACTACAACAACACAATGACTCTCTCTGCATATGCAGAGGTTAAAAAGGAGGTTCACCTGGAACTGAACATTTTTCTTTCTTGATCCTCACATAAACTGGGTATGAGATTATTTTTAAATAAAAAAAACAGAACAAAAGGTCCCAATTAGGGCTGTCCATGCCTACCTTAGAATTGGAGTGGGGAACCTGTAGCCCTCCAGGTGTTGTTATACTGCATCTCCCCTCAGCCCCAGATAGCATGGCAAATAGTGTGGAATGTTGGGAGTTGCAGTCCAACAAATATCTGGAGGACTGCACAATTACAAACGGTGCTCTAGAATAAAACAGGAAAAGAATCTGAAATTGTCACCCATCTGCTTAACATAGCATGAAGCGTGACTACCAGATACTGTCACAATCATCCAAAAATGGCCACCATCTTCACAAATTACCCACCACTACTCTGTGGCATGATCCTACCTATGTATTATATTTTCAGCTGCTATTTTACCTTCCTCAAAATTGTATTATGGTATTGGTTTCTAAAATTATAGCTCTTAAGAATGTTTTTGCCATTGCCATTGCTGTTGTGGTTGTTGTTGTCATAGTTGTCATTATTATCATCATTACCTAGGAATTTGCCTTAAGGCAGCCTAAAACACTCTCTCTCTCTCTCTCTCTCTCTCTCTCTCTCTCTCTCTCTCTCTCACACACACACACACACACACACACACACACACACACACTGTCTGATGTCTTGTGATGGCTTTATGCTGCTGCAAATGTTGCTATGCAAGTGTTTGCACTTTCTTACAGGGTGATGTCCAATTCCAATTTGCACAAACACTGTTTACCGAGCATAATTTTTGTCTGTTTGTTTGTTTAATATCCTGCCTTTCTCCCAGTGTGGGGTTCAAGGCAGCACACAGAAATTGTTGCACAGTTTAGTTGCATCATCCAGAAGGTTCCTAAGTGCAGTCCTTAGTGGTTGGTAGAGAGTTGCCTTGACTGTTGTACAGTGGGAGAGTGTACAATTGTACCTCTGTTGTGCATTGAGTTGTATGAAAGTGTGATTCAGTAACTCCAGCATAGCTTTGTGCTTGTGCCACTTTTACCAAGACAGAGTAAACCAGCCAGGAAAGGGGAAGTTTGTATGACATCCAAGCCCAGAATTATGGCGGTGGATATGTGCAACAAGGCAAGATCTGACCTGGCAATCCTGTCTGATGATACTGGCTAACCTTAACTATGAAAATCATGCAAAGCTATCCTTCCTCGGTTTGTTTACCTACTTGTATAGTGGGAGGAGCAAAGGAGGGTTGATCAGACTGCATGTACCAGCAACACCCCATTCACATTTAAGTTGATAGAGCCTGATGTTTTATCCTAAAATGGCATGTGAACATGGCCAGTCTCAAGCAATTTATGTGGATTCTATGAAACACTGGTGCAAGGGACAAGAAGGGGAAGGGTGGCCTTTTCAACCCCAGGGACCTCCCTTTTAATCCCAACCTGCAAGACATGTGACCGCTTTTACTTGTTAGCATTTAAGTCCATCCTTCTTTCTCAGTTTTTTCCCCCACTTATCATTTCTGCATGATGATGATGATGTTTCTTCTCCTAGTTTGGCTGCATTCTTATCCTGATCTGCTATGGGGCTTCAAGAACACCTGGCTACACATCTTTGGCCATTTGTATGCTCATTTACTGCATTGTCATGTTCATCATCTACACGTGTGAATTGGACAACCAGCTGAGTTTCATCCACTGGGGATGGACTGTGAGTACTGGGGTGGGGAAGTGTACTCTTTGTGGCCATGCTGGCAGCAGCTTATGGGAATTGTGGTCCAAGAGCTGAATCCAGTCTTAACGCCAGCTAGCATAGACTTATTGAAATGAATGGGACTTCTTAGTCACCCCTAATGTAACATTCCAAGGATAGCAATGACTTTCCTCTAATTGGGATTAATATTGGTAAGAATACTTGCCACTTTTATAGAGTCAGTGATTAAGGGTGCCTTGAGACATCTCACCAAAAAAACGGTTAGCCACCCCCAGACTTTTTGTTCCGATATGGGAGCAAAGAAACAAGTGCAGAAACAGCTAAATGCATAGTTTTTCACAAAAGCAGCATTTTTTTAAATATAAACTAAGTCCCAAAATATATGAAAAAGAACTGGAAAATGCACAATGAAGTTTTAATGGACAAACAGAGTTGTAATCTTGCTCAGTTGTCCATTCTTTAATTCCAGACTGAAATAAGTCAAGATTTACATCTTTAGTTGGGGCTAACATTGAATCTAGCTACAAAACTTTCCAGTGTTATTCCTTTATTTATTGTAGTAAACAGGCAGGATAAAGATGCAAATAATAAAAAAGATAGATAAAACAAAAATCTGGCAGGAACAGGTTGCTTTAACCCTGTTTGATTGGAAGGGGGCACTTTCTTTCCAAAGTAAGAGACATATAGGAGCACTGGAGGTCTTAAAAAAAAACCCTTACAGGGATCCTCAACCCTGACTATTGTGTTTTTTGGTTGGAGGGGGGAAGTGTGCTGCTGGCTTTCCCCCCTCTGATTATCACTGCTGCCAGCTTTATGGTTGCTCCCGTGCTATCTGGAATCTCTGCAGAGATAGTTTTGTCCATGAAATGTGATTTCCAAGTGTATTCTACAAACCACATTACTGTTTTGATGGAGAATGCATGGGAAGGGGACTTCAGTGCTGTGGACTCCTAAAAGCTACTTCTCAGTTGTATTCCTTGCCGTTCATGCAAACACAGGAGGAGACTTCACACAGAGAACAAAGCAGTGGTTACTCGAGGGGCGGGAAACACTTTTTCCCTCCAGATGTTTCGGACTACAATTCCCAGGTTCAGTTGGTAGTTCCTGTGTGAGTGGTCCAGTGAAGCAACTCCAGGTTTTAACCTGAAATTAGAACTCTCCAAGGTGGTAGGTAGCCATGTTCCCAAACTAGGTTCAGTCACTTGGATAGCTCTTTCAAAGTCTGACATAAAACCTGAAACAGAATTGCCAGCCCATTGACAGTGGAAGCCACCAGTCACTACTGACTCCCAGTATCTCTCCCAGTGCAAAAGGTGCAGTGTTTCAAAGTTTCTGCTGCACTGGTGATACGCTTTCAGTAAGCATTTATTCTGGTGAATAAAAGCTTAAATAGTTTTCCAGATAGGTGGTTTACTTTGAATTGAGTGGAATAGCAATTATACAAGGATTTAAATAGCTGCCATCAATCCACATATTTATTTGTTTAGAACTCTTTTCCATCAGTTGCTTATTTGTTTAGATTTATATGCTGCCTTCTTCCAGGGAGCAAAAGGCAGCATACATGGCTTCTCTCCTCCTCAGCTTATCCTCACAACAGTCCCTGGGTAGGTCTGACTGACAGAGTATGACTGGCCCCAATTCACTGAATGAGTTTCATGGCATGGTGGGGATTTGAACCTGGATGTCCCAACTTTCAGTCCAACACTCTGACCACTGCACTGTTGTCTCTTCTGATTGACAACAGTGCTCCAGAATTTGAAAAAGAGCTCATTACTAGTCCTGCTATGTGCAGAACTTTGGAGTGGAAATGGTGCGCGCAGAACCTAGGACATTATATGTGACCAAGCATGTGCTCTCCTCTGTTTCTGAATTAAGGCCACTCCTTATCTTATGCAACATATTTCAAACCATCCTGCCTACATTACACTAATTAAAATAGGGTGAGTTGGCATTTTGGCAACCTACAGAAAGCATGTCTATGTGGACCTTGGAGGAGTTATTTCTTTGGGCTCCAGCACCTAGAATTATCCAGCCAACATAGTCCTGGCCATGCTGGCTGGGCAATTCAGGGAGTTGCTACCCAAAAAGTAACTTTTTCAGATTCTCACTATGTGTATCCATCCATGTGGATAAGTTTTGGGATAATGCACATTAATTTAACTTTAAGGGTAACATACTTTGCCTAGGAGTAAGCCCTGTTAATTAAATGAGACTTATTTCTAAGTAGACAAGGGAACCCGGAATGTAGGATTAGGTTGTGGCTTGATCCATTTAAATGTAGATCGACTCTTTTGGCATTCCTAAATTCAGATTAGCACAATATTAACTTCTTTCATCCCCTTCTCTTTCTTCCTTTAGGATTTCATAAGGGCTCTTATAGGAGCCATAGCCTTCCTCATTACCTCCCTAATTGTACTCATAGGGCACTATGATGGAGCTGGCATTGCTGCGGGGGTAAGTGAAGACACGGGGATTCATGTGGGGCAGGGATAAGAAGCTGTAATGTTGATTTGGCAGGGAGCTTGAGCATTCCAGAATGTTGCAGTCAGCAAGGAAAGGCAAGCTCATTGTCTTGGATGATCCTAGCAGAGAGAACTCTCCAGGAATCTACCAGGGATCCTGTGCAGAAATAGATTCTTATTTTTTTTTCTTCTCTTTTTTTTTCTTTTAGAAACTGAGTGGGATTCCAGAGAGGGCACTCTACAGGCTTGAGTGGAGAGGGTGGGGAGAAACAAGTTGAAAATCCTTGGGTGCACCACAGTCCAAGACATTGGCTGCAATCCAACAGCCTTTCATTGTAGCGTAAATATCCCCATATCAAGATAAGCTAGGCCAGCATTATGCAAAGCACATGCAGAATACCAGCACTGTGCAACTTATGTCAATGTCTAGATGTGATTGTACAATGCACAGTGCACAACTTCAATGCCCAACATTGCTGTATGTGAAATTGTTCCCACTACTGTCAGCACAATATGGCCATTGTGCTATGGCAGTTAATTACCCCACATGTATAGTGCAATGTATGCATGCATATGTCACAAAAAGGGTGCCATCCCAAATGCCCTGCCCTCTAGAGTGGACGGGAAGAGGGGCTGGGTATAGTAACAGCACAGAGGGCTTGCCTCAGGAGCAATCCATGCTAGGAAAGGCACTGGGAGGACTCCTGTTGCAAAGTGGTAAGAGGAGGCAAGCAGGTCATCATGCAAATTACTGCAGTAGGCCAACTGTAAAACTACCAGTCCTGCCACAAATCAGTTTTCTGTATTGGTTGCCACCAGGCTTGCTATACTCTCTGGTTTTGAAGGGATGTCTCCCCTTTGTCTGGATTGTGTTCAGTATATACTGTCCCTGTTGCTGCTGCTGCTGTGTCTCTTCAAGTCATTTCCAGCTTATGGCGACCCTAAGGTGAACCTATCACGCAGTTTCCTGGGGCCAGACCAAAATTACCAAAGCCATATGCACGACTAGGTAGCAGTTTTAATGCCACTTTTAGAAAGTTTTTTGTTTCTTTTACTCCTTAATAATTGCCATTTTTCCTTGAAATGTTGCAAAAGTAACTTGTGCTGCTCATTACTTTTCAATTACTTCCTGTTGTCTTGTTTTTAAAAAAACATGTTTGTACTGGTTTTATGCTTGTACCACCCTTCTGGGCAGGCTATGGTCAAGAAATAGACTAAGAAATGTACAGTAAAATAAAGTGGAGTAAAATGATATAAGCTAAACTGGCACTTCCTTTGAACAGGTGATTGGAATTCTAACAGGGATCCTCTTTGGCTATGACGCTTACACCCTCTTACCAAAGCTGAAGAGATCACACACAGCAGCTCCTACTGGTAGGTCCTCTTGGTAGAGATCAGATGAAATGGGTGATCTTTTCTGGATGGACCCTTGGTAGCTTTTTCTTACTGCATCAACAGTGAGCTGAACAGATACAAGAAACCATTCAGGAGTGGGCAACCAAAGTAGGTCTGGAAGCCTCTCCAGGGGCCACACAGATTGCCAAAAATTCTGCCTCCAAAAGAAGAAGCCCTCCTCCTAACAAGCCATAGTTCTATGTCTGATTTTGAAAAACAGATACTTTCTGATGTTAAACAGTGTGGTGGAAAAGGCTGCAACCTATTTGTGTGGTGAATTGGCAATCTGAGGAGTCCAAAAGGGTTCAGGGCTGTAAAAACAGCCTTCAAAGCCAAATGTAGCCCCAGGGCTGTGCATTCCTCACCAGTGATTTTAAGGTTTCATTTGCATGTTGAGATATAAAGAACAACAGTAAACTCCTCATATTTCCTGTCACTTGCAAGCTCTACCCCTCATTACATCATTGGTGGATAGCTGCCATGCCTTTTAGGATTGCTCTGGGTGTAGGTCAGCCGTAGAATGTTGACAAAAGGGGATGATCAGTTCAGGTGTCACCCTCACATAGGGATGGGGGTTTCTAAAAAATAGGAGGAAATTCTCCTTCTGAGAAGCAAGGGTGACCCAGGCATAGGATTTCTGCAAAATAGGTTGCTACCACATTAGACTTTTTCCTGGAAGTAACATCTACAGTTCACATACTCGTTTGGTATGTTGTCATTATCAGCCTTCCACATTCCTCTCTCTTTTGAGAAATCCCTCCTACTTTGTGTCATTGGCTGCTTCCATTCAATAGTGAAACTATGGATCTGTAACCTAGAGTTATAGATACGTAACTGCTCTGTATTCATTAAGACTATGTAGTCTTAGGACATTTCCACACTACACTGTTAGAGTGCTCTTATTCCACTTTCAACATCCTGTGGAATCCTGGGGTTTGCACTTTAGGGAAGGGCCTTTAGAATTCTCAGCCAGAGAGCTGTTGGACCTCAGTAAACTATAAACCCCATGATTCCACAGGATGCTGAAAATGGAAGAATAGCACTATAACAGTGTAGTGCGGAAATGGCCTTAATGTAAGGCTATCTAAATGCCACCTCAGCCCACCTTAAGAACCAGCAGCTGGATCGGGGAAGGAGGTCCATTCAGCTTGTGATTAAAGAGCAAGGAGGATGACATTCCCACTCTGAGCCAGCCATCCAGACTGAGACAATCATAAACAGGATCCCTGTTGTAAGTTCTTGTCACAGGTTTGCCTGCTGGTGGGAGCGGGTGGGAATGTCAACCTCCTTTCATACTGGTTGAAGAGACATCTTTCACCAGATCTGGCTGCTACATCCTCAGGTGGGCTGAGAAAAGAGTTGAGCTAGGAGATACCACTAAGTTACTTGTTTGTAACTAAGTAGAAATGTTTTGTGGAATTGCTTGGGCTTATTCACTTCCATCTTCTAGGCATCCACACAATGCAACAACCTAGTTGTAATCTTCCCATATATTCCTAGTTCTTTTGTTGCCTCTTTCCCTGTGGCAGAAACATCAGTTTCTCTTTTGTAGGTTGGAAATCAGTTCTAAACTTTTGCTATTTTCTCTTTTTTACATGGTCATTTCTTTTTTTTTTCCACCAGTGTTGCCATAAATATTGCAATTTCATAATTTTTTAAATGGGGGACGTAGAGGAGTTTGATGATTACTGTGTCTCCTGCCTCATCCCACCCTCCAAAATGTATATATTTATTCATATTGTTCATTTATATTCTGCTTTTCCCCCAATAATGGGACTCTAGGCAGCTTAAAACTTACTAAAAGAAGTACAGATTAAAAACCATACAAAAGCATCAGTAAAAAATACTAACATAAACATTATTTTAAAAACAATTAAACAATCTGTAGAATTAAAGCCAATTAAAATCATGAAAAAATATAGGGAAAACAAGAAACAGCACAGCACATCATTAAAAGATCCTCACAGTCAATTTGTAAAAGCAAACTTCTCTGGGGGAAATTTGGGGAGGTTCTTTGAAGGGATATGAACCAGCATGGCATAGCGCTTTGAGACTCTGGAGATCAGGGTCTGAATCCCTATTTGGCCCATGATCTTGGGCAAGTCACACTGTCTCAACCTCAGAGGAAGGCAAAGGCATACCCCATATGAACAGATCTTGCCAGGAAAACCCCATGATAGGTTTGGCTTAGGATTGCTGTAAGTCAGAAACAACTCAAAGGCAGACAGTAACAACAACTTTGAAGGGATAAATGGCAAGCTGTCTGTCAAGAACTTCCTACAGCCTGCATCGACAGGAAGCATCTAGTGGGCTGGGAGTTTAATTAGCACTAGAAAAGGACCTCTCTTTTTCCTGAATGGAACTTATTTTGAGTATAGACTTTATACTTAGATCCTTTCCATGGGAAAGTGCAGCCTGTTAAGTAAGCAGCATGTGAAACTGCCCTTCTGATTTCACTTAAAGCTAATGGCAGCAAAAGCAATAAGAGTCTTGCAGCGCCAAAGCTTTAGTGGGCTTCATTGTTATGTGCCTTCAAGTCATTTCCAGAGACCTTACCATAGAGAAGGCAAGATTTATTTATGTTTGCCCTTGTTTGTCAAAGGCTGAGAGTGTGTGACTTGTCCAAGGTCACCCAGTGGGTTTCCATGGCCGAGCAGGGATCCGAACTCTGGTCTCCTGTCCAGCACTCAAACCACAAAACCTTGCTGGCTGCAGCCCACTTTATCAGCTCATGGCATAAGAGCACGGCTTTGGGGCTGCAGTCAAGGGTTCCTCTTGTGCAGAAGCACCCACCACTTCTGAGGAGGAATGACACAAGAGTAGATGGGATGGGGAAATGCCAAAGGAAGGCAGGGTGGACAGCAGACAAAGGGTCCTTGGTGGGAACCCTTCTAGAGTGCCAGGGATTCAGGAGTAGCCAGAAAAGGGCATTGAAAAGCTACGGAGCAAAAGCCTGTGGGTAAATAGGGGGTAACTCATTTCCCCCAAAAGAATTAACTTGGAAGGCTTTCCCCTGAATGTTTCCTCTTCCTCCCTGCTTAGTCAAGTATCATACATACCTGACTATGCTGACCAAGCCAGACTTTGGCTTACACGTTTTGAAATTAATTCTCTAAGTAGCCTTGTCCCCAACCTTCAAATGTGTTAGACTCCAACTCCCACCATTTGCAGAGAGTGTAGTCCATTGCCACATTGTCTGAGGATGATGAGGATTATACACAAAATATCTGGAGGACATAAGTTTGGGGAGGCACATGGTCATGTTCTAGACATTTATAGAAAATGTTGTGTTTATTCTTAGAGAAATGAAGGTAAAGTATGGTTATGTATGTGATGGATAATGTATTTAATATTAAGTAAGTTATCTATGGGCCTGGTGTCAGAGCATGGAATGTTGAAGGAATTAAGTGGTTGGTTGAGTGTTTAAATGGGATTTTGAAAAGGCTGGTGTGTAGATCACAGTCAAAGATAGAAATATGAGTTAAAGCTGGTTAAGAGAAGAAACCATGAACAGTAACGTGAGAGATGAGACACTAAAGGGAAGGCATTTGCATTTTGGGTCAGTTAGGACAGGTAATGAGGTTCAGCTAGGATTATAAGACAGTGAAAGAATCAATGAGGTATGTTAGGAGTCAGGATTTAGATGTATTACAAGTAAGTAACAATACTAATGAAGCCTTGAAATTTGGTACCCATTAGTGGTGTGCCATCAAATCATGTGTAATTTTGATTGAACTTCTGTTTAATGAATTATTCTTGTAATATGTACCTATGTCTGGGAGCGCTGGGTACAACAGTGCTATTAAAGTACAGACGCATGGTGTCTATTGTGGCAGCCACTGTTCAGTGTTGGTGGTAACTTTGGTGCCTTTGTGATCAGATAAGTGCCGGTGTCCACAGGAACAGCTCCTTTTGAGGAGAGTAGCATGCAAGAACATCCTTTCTTATACCTGCCCATGACATGTATTTCTTCCTTTACAGGGCCCACAGAAGGGGTCTGAGGCGGCTGTCTCCCTGGTTCATCAAGATGGAATACCACACGGGGCCCATCGCCTCTCGCCACCCACTGGAAAGATATCCCAGTCTATCAGTTTGGCAGCATCACTCTTTCTCCCCTTCCCTTCCCACCCCCCGCAATCCTCTTGATGTCTCTGTGGGGGCCACATTCCTTCAGACAGATAATTCCTCTCCCTTGAGCTCTAATAGCTACCTCCCATTTTCTGATTCCATCCTAGCCATGGATAGGAAAGGAAGCTTCCCAGACAATAGGGAAAGAGAAGTATTCCCACACATATGCACATGTACAATAAATAGGTTAGCCTCCATATATATTGGTGTGTGGAGGAAGTTTCAGGTTAGCTGAGGGAATAAACCAATACAGATTTTGGTGAGAAAATGGGACCCTTGGATTCTCCTACCAGTTACAGAAAAAACAAGCGGGGAGGGGAGTTGAAAAGGGCTCTGCAGACTCACATTAAGTGCTTTCTCTTTTCTGGGCCAGTTTTCCCTGAGAAGCTGGAGAACCAGAGGCTGGGTGCTTCTGTCTTGTTTACGTCTAATTTTATTTCACTCTGGATCTCCTGATTAGAGGACACTGTTTTCAAAGAATGTAATAAGTATTTTTTATTATTATTTTTAAAAAGCTTTAAAAAATAACTTTTCAAAATAGACCTAGTTCTAAATCTTGTCAAGGATGTTTTGAGATTTTTTTTATTAAGCTGCCTTGCATGCCAATTATGATGGGACAAGTAATTATCACTTGGAAAATAAAAAACATAAGGAGCCCAACTCCTCAGTCCTTTCCAATTTTGTGCACTGATTAAAACACTTCCCTCCTTAGGACACAATATATTTATATCAAATCGTAGCTCCCCTTTTCTGTGGGGCACTAGATTTTAAATAGGCATCAGATTATGGGCCTGGCTGTGTGTTTACACATATTATAATTCTCTATAAGCAAAAAGACAGTTACAAAGAGATGCTTGAACCTATGTAGACCGCATCTGCTGAAATCTTACAGACAAGGGGGAAACTTTTCTGTATTTGGCTCACAGAGCTCTGAGTGGGAAGCTCTAGTGCCCTCCATAATTCATTGCCCCTTCCTGTTTGTAAATTATGTAGAAACAGTAGACACTTCAGAATACAGTTGCCCCTTCACATTCGCTAGGGTTAGGGGTGCAGGACCCTCACAAAAGTGGAAAAATCACAAATATCAAAATGTATGTGTGTGTCTGTGGGCATGGTGGGGAGAAGAGACACCTAGGGTCCAAACCAGGTCAGGGGAAGGAGAGGGAAAGGGGGTGAGTTAGCAGGGTGACCTTGTACTTCCTCTCTCTTGTCCATCTCCTTCCTTGGGTGTTGTGGGTAGCATTGGGAGAGGGTTCTGGTGCTGAGAAACCAGGCTGTGAGCCATCGTTAGCTGGCCAGGCAGTGAGTGGTGGAAGAGGAGGACCAGAGGCAGATTTTTAAAGGGCTGTGCAGCCTGATCGGAGCCTCCAAGAGGAAGAGTTCCCCCGGAAAAGAAGCACCTGGGGGGGACAGGTGGAGAAATTTGCAAATAATCGGATCCATGAAAGTCAAACCCGCACATATAGAGGGCCAACTGTAGTATGAAAGGAAATATGCAGATTTATATACTTGACAAAGGTCAGAGAATTCAGGTTGGTGGTTTTTTTTTTCCTTAGCAGGGAAGTTGGGTGGCCTTGCTGCAAACTTCTGGATTATTTTGCTGTAGTACAGAGTGCATACTGCCATGTTTGTAGGCTCTATATTATTTATAGATCTATATGGGAATCTTTTCTTTCATCTTTTATGGGGATGGGGGCTGTTACAGGATGTACATTTAAAATGTTTCTTCCACCCATTTGGAATAAGGACACACACACACACACAAAAACAGAGAGAGAGAGGAATGTTTGTTTTCTTAAACTGCCAGCCCAGATTTCTCTTGCTCTTCTTCCCTCCCATTAGTCGCTCAGGCAGCTTGAATACATTTTGTGCTTTTGTTGGGGGAAATCAAATGAATGATTTAAATGCAAATAAAACATAGCAGAATTGGTACTAACTCTTTGGCCACATCTGTGAACATTTTGCTTTATTTGGTACATGGAAAACTTTGCTTATTGTCTATTAGATTATGCTAAGATGCCTCAGTGACTGAAATGTGGTTCTGGCAGGCATGTGAAATTATCTGCGCAGAGTTCCACCCTATAGGAGACAGACTCATTGCACCTTTCATCTTATTAAATCCTCTCTCCACCAATCCTTCCCCCTTCAGTATAGTTCAAGGGTTGTTTGAGTAAGGGGTGCAGCACATTCCCCTGCAAAAGTTGATTACTGCTGCTGGGGGATCATGGTATCTGCAGTCCTGAGATTGGGAGAGCCACACATTCTAAATGTGCTCTACAGAAATGAACAGCCTGACGAGGATTTCAGTCAAATATCTTGTTGCTATCTCATGGATGTTCTAAAAGGCCAGTTGGCTAGAGGGAGGGGAAGCCTTTCAAGAGCCATATCAATTCCTTGTTCATTTCCATGTTCCCCTGTCCCAGACCACGTGCAAGCCGAACTCAGGTTCTCCACAGTCATCATGACAACTTCTGTTTATAAGGGGTAACCTTCTGGGAGGAGCAAAATTGTTATGGCTCTTACTACTGGCTTGGGAATGAAGACGTTGGCCAGTTGCTTATGGCTGCTTGAAAACCATTCCATACTGTGTGGATCTCCCCAGACCAAAAGTGGAGGCGTAAGCATGATAAATACAATTGTTAAGATGAGCCACTCTATCCAGAATTGTTCACACTGGGACTATCTCCTGTCCCATGTCTTATTTCAAGCCACAACTACCACTGTGCTTTGATTTCTGATCCCTAATGCATTGTTTTTTAATATTTTCCATTTGTGGAGATTATTAAAAAAGAACTCCAAAGGGGGAGGTATCACAGCAAAAACAATAGCAAAGAGTCTAACCACAACTTAAAGGGTAAGTACATGGCATAAACTTTTGTGGTCTGCATCTAATGAAGTGGGCTGTTGTCCAGATAAACCTTTTTAGTCTTTAAGGTGCCACTGGACTTTTTTAAAAGAAAACAAAGCAGCACACGTAGGTTCGAATATGTTGTTGACATCTATATGTATAACCCCAGATTGCACATCCATTATTTCCCTTTCTGAGATCTTGTGAAGGAAGTATTTGATTACCTCCTTGCAGAGGATCCACTGTCCTCAGCTTCCATGAGCCAGGACATGGTACTTTATTCCCTGGGAAAGGGATGGTTGGAAGTGGCAGGGAGAAGAGAGCTGACGTTGCCTCTCCAATCTCCAGCAAGATGCTTCTGTCTCTTCCCACTGCTGGCCAGCAAATGGCTCTGGCAGTGCTTCCTGACATGTGGAAGCTACGAAAAAAAGATGGGATACACACTGAGTAGACAAAACAGTACGTTCCACCCACATGATGCATGATCTCAGCCATAGAGTATGGGATCATTCATGAAGTCAGTCTTAGGATCTAAAATAGTGACTGAAGCTCATGAGGGGGTCTGGGCAAACTGCTGTCAACCAGCTAGGCCAAGGCTACCTTTGGCTTGTGTTCTGAAATTTCCCTCCATCTACCCTCTTGAGAGGTTTACTTAGCCCAAAAAATGAGAGACAATGTCCCTGTATGTGTTGTCTGCTTTCTTTGGATAAAGTAAAATACAAATGAACCGAGCAAAGCAAAAATACACATATAGGCAAAAGCCATCAATTTGGGTATCCAAGTTAAAAATATTTTAACAACGCAAGTGTGCAATATGCAAGTTGGTGGTTGTCTTCCTAGTTTCTAAGACTATGAGTAATCATATTGCACTGCCACCATATAGTTTTACATGAAGTAGAAAATGTCAGAATGGCAGCCATGTGATGAGAATTTTTCGCCCCAACTACTGAAGCATTCTCTGTGGGTGGAACTATGCTAGCGCATGATGCATTATGTGATGGCACTGTTGGTGTGCATGCATTGTGTGTGAAAGCACAAACAGAGACACAGGGCTGGCAGTATAGAGGGAGGGAAATTCTCTGCAGAGCACAAACCTGATTTAGAGCAGAGCTTGGCTGGATCCCAGCTTAATCATGGGACATGAACGAGCTCAGGAGATACCACTGTATTTTTCCCTCCTCTTGCACAACAATCCATTTTGGCTGCAAGTTCACATGCGCAAGTGCTACTTATACAAAATCACCAAGGTGTAACTTTTCAGTCAGTATATGGTACAACTGAGTCATCAGAAGAAAGTTTTGTTGTGTTCTTAGCACTGCAAGTTAAGACAGAGCTTCAGACTGTTATGGGTTCTACATTTCTGCAGATGTACAAAATAGGCAACATACTAGCAACTGGAGCTTTCATTAATTAGATTTTAAGAACAAAATCACCCACTTCCTAGCTTATATGGTTGCAAAGATAAATGCACTGCCATCTGAATCCTCCAAAACCAGCAGCATTTCTCACGAAGAGTTTACTGTGGTAAAGGAAGAACTCTTGGAAGAAGGAGCAATTCCAAACATAGTAAGTATATTTCCTTCATAATGACTCACTATGAGTTGTCAGAGGAAGGGCATTTCAAAAATAAATACATTTGGTTGGACTAGCTTCCAGTGGCTTGGTTATGAAATAGTAAACAGTTTTGTTTTGACGCCTACAGATGTGTTTTATATGATTTCCTACCTGGTCCAAAATGAGATATAGATGTCAACAAAGACTCCTTTTATTGTGCCTTTAATGTACTATGAGAACCATTTCCGCCACTCAGCATGCTGAGGCACAAAGGTCTCCACAAACCACAAGAACATTGCTGCTAGATTATTTCCCCACTTGCCACCCCTGAACACGCAGAGTACAAATACCTTCACATGTCACCTCTCCACCTGCTCAGGTTTCTTAAGCCCTAGCACCATGTAACTATCCAATGCAGCAGCACAAGACGATCTTCATATATTTTTATTCAAAATTCACTTAAATTAAAACCCTTAATTGGAAACAAAACAAATTGTTAAAAACTGGAAACTTGAGAAATGAGCACAAAGTGCAAAAAGACAGGCTGGAGGAAAAGAGAACAGTATCAGTAAGACTTGAAGGACCTATTGTTGGCTCTGGGTCAGAGCTTAGAGAAGGTGGGGCTTTTGTGGTGAGGGGACTACAGCTCAGAGAACCTCCCAGCCAGCACAGGCAGGGAGATTCTTTAACATACACTATAATGCTATTACTCCACTTTCAATACCCTGTTGAATTCTTCAGTTTGTAGTCTACTGAGGCCAAAGAGCTCTCTGGATGAGAATTCTAAATGCTCCTTAAATTGCAAACCCCAGGATTCCATAGTGTTAGGCCTGTAACTTGCTATAGATTTAATACTTGATAACAATTAACTGTGATATTAATTGGCATTTTAGACACTCAGAGCTCATCAAACAACCTTGCTTTAGAATTGTTTATTCTGCTCTGCTTCCTTTTATAATCAGTTATGTACAAGCGAAGGACTCTTGAAATGTCAGCGATATCTTGAGAATGAGGGTGACCAAAATGGTGAAGGGTCTGGAAGCCATGCCCTATGAGGAACAGCTTAGGGAGCTGGGTATGTTTAGTCTGCAGAAGAGAAGGTTAAGAGGGGACACGATAGCCATGTTTAAATATTTGAAGGGATGACATGTGGAGGAGGGAGCGGGCCTGTTTTCCATTGCTCCAGAGACTAGGGCAAGGAGCAATGGATTCAAACTACAGGAAAGGAGATTCCACCTGAACCTCAGGAAGAACTTCCTGACAGTCTGAGCTGTCTGACAGTGGAATATGCTGCCTCGGAGTGTGGTAGAGTCTCCTTTGGAGGTTTTTAAGCAGAGGCTGGATGGCCATCTGTTGGGAATGCTTTGATGTGTGTTCTTGCATAGCAGGGGGTTGGACTGGATGGCCTCGGGTCTCTTCCAGCTCTCTGATTCTATGGCCTAGGATGTAACAGGGTCATGTAGACTCGGGAAGTTAAGGATCAGATAGAATGTAACACATGTACAAGCTGTGACTCTGCTTATGCTGGTGCATGACTCTTTTCTGTAAGCATTCTTTAAACATAAAAATGGTATAAGAAGGGAAGTCTGAAATAATAAATCTTCCTTCCTGGGATGCTTTGACCAAAGTTCTATGTGTGCATGTCTGTCTTTCCTTCTCTTTTCTACCTTCCTGTACCTTGCTTTTGGGGGTTCAAGTCAACTCCGTGCTCCACCTGGGGTGTGTTTGTTTATCCACCCTAACAATAAGATATTGAAAGCAGAATAATAGCACTACAACAGTGCAGTATGGAAATGGCCTGAGTTCTAATGCGCAAAAGTAGCTTTTGACTCTGCCCACTGAATGCCCATATTCAACAGAGCGGGACACTGTACCAGTTAAGGAATGGAATTCAATCCCACCCACCCCAACCCACACTTAATCCAACAACTTTCTTATAGAGAAAACACAACCCAAAGCTTGAAACCACACAACCTTGTTACATGCTTACATTAATAATGGCAACTTGAAAGATCAAAAGGTCCACCCAAGAGAGAGGTGACAAAAATTCAGAGGTCACAGTGGAAAGGTCAAAAACAGAGTTCAAGGGTTCCCAGGTAAGAAATTGCAGTTTGAAGCTCACAGAGAGCACAGTGCAGAGAGGTTTTAAAGACCATCAACTCTAACAGTTGGAGAAGAATGGGTCAATGTGTATTCAAAAGGTCACAGTTGAAAGGTCAAAAGGCCACAATGGAAAATAAACACAACCAAACTTCCAAGACCACCACAGACAGGAGGAGTTCAAGATTCATCACAGAGGGGCACACATCTAAAAGGTCAAAGGTCACCATGGAAAAGCCAGTGCTCAAGTGTCCCTGAGGAAAGGTAGAAGATTTCAGTGGTCATGATGAAGAGGTCACTTTCTGAGGAGGATACCTGGAGAAGGACCAGGAGTCAAAGAAGTCATGGTGGAAGAAGCAACCGTCAGTGGTCCCAGGTCAAATTTTAGATCCTACCTCCCACAGAATGGTCAACACTTAATGGTTTCAATAAGCCAGCAATCCTGATTTGACACTGGCTCATTATGTCCCAAACCTACAAGATAAGGGTCAGGGTTATGCCACAACACAGTTCTTATCCCGGACAACCCGCAGTCTTCGGCGCTGCTGTTTACATGTAGAGTCAGTAGATGGTGCAGCCTCTGTGGCGGTAGTCCCAGCTCGGAGGTGGGGTGGCAAAGGTATAGGCTCACCCAGAAAGTAGCCTTCCTCCTCTGAGGAGGAATCAGAGGAGTCAGAGGAGCTGAAGTCCCATCCTCGAGGTGGATAACGTCGATGCCAGGCAGGAAAAGCACCCTCAGAAGCTGAGTAAGAGAGGTTGCCTCGCCTCGCCTCCCTGGCGCCCTTTCTTGGCCTCCAACCCTGGTTGCCCAAGTTAAGTGAGTTGTCTGAAGTGGAACGAGGGTGTACCCGGCTGACACCTCCATTCTGAAGCACCTGAGTGTTCATGGAGGCCTGCTCAAGACAAGGAGTGCTTGGCTCTCCTGAGACCAGAGGTTCCCGGAAACTAACACGGGGTACCCCTCCCCTGGCAAAACTCCCTGTCCCCAGCTCGGTTCCTTCACTGAGTCGTGTCCGGGCAGATGCTTGAAGCTTGGAAGCTGAACTGCTGCTCCAGTCAGGGATTTTAGAAGGGGGAATACCCAACTCTGGCATGGAGTGGCGCAAGGGGGAGGTACGCTGGAAATGTGGCGGGATCTCAGTCCCTGGAGGAGAAACAAGACTGTTAGAGAGACCCAGGCATCAAAACGAGAAGCCTCCCCACTACCCATGACCCCACAGGGTTGGAATGATAGTAGAGCAGCCAGAACCAAAAAAGTTAACTACCAGAATACCCAGGCAGCCAGCACGGCGAGGAGGCATGCAGGACGAGGGATTCTCAGAGCTGTAGTCCAAAAAAAATGAGTAACATTTCTGAGCTCCAGTTTTATCTCACCTGGTCCTGACTGGTGGTCAGTGGCTGGCGGTGGGCAAGTGGAAGTTCCCCGGGAAGTACATTTCACTGGCTCCTCACAGCTCTGGCTGCATCCTGACCCATTGCTATCTGGATCTGAGAGCTCCTCCATTTCCACCGGCATTTCCTCCCCAGGTCCAGCCAATCCACTCCAGCTCCTTCGGAGCCTCGGGGTTGAGTTAGGCAGCACCGGCTGCTCTCCAAATGAAACAGAACGGGCCACGTAGGAAGACGGTGAGTGCTGAGCCTGCACCCGCCGTTGCTGCCAACTGGCTCGCCGAGAGTCCTGGGAACGGGCACTTTGGAAAGCTGAATCACAGGAATCAGAAGCATTGGGGTCTTCACCCAGGCTGCAGGCCCGAGAACAAAAGATCTGGCCTTGCTTGGGCAGGAATGGCTTCCCGAGGAGAGGCTGGTGGCAGCGGGAGCAGCAGAAACAAGCGTCTGTGGCATGCCAGTGCTGGCCCTCATAGGTCATCTGGCCCTGGTCAATCCCTGCAGGGAAGAGAAAAACCAAGGAAATGCTTCATTACACAGACATAACAGAGCTGGAAAGGACAGCAAAGGCCATCTGTTCCAACTTCACTAGCACCTGAGGCAAACATTCACTTCCACCAGCTGCCCATTCAAGGCTCTGGTAAAACTACTTCAAGCTGGAAAGAAGATTCAGAGACATCCCCCTCACACCATGGCCAGCAGGTCTGGAAGGGGATTTCATCTCTGCTCCTCAACATGGGCTGCCCCTGGATATGTGCCAAGATCCTTGCCCTCACCTCTGGGCAGCCACACTCGCTACCCTAAGAATCTTGGGTAAGAGAGGAAAAAGGCAAAGAAAAATACCTTTCTGACCTTTCTCATATATGGCAAACACCAGGGCAGTTTGATATTTATCCCAAAATTCCTTTAGAAAGGGGCTGGTCAACACACTGTGTCACATTCAGGACTGCATTTAATTTTTCGGCCTTAATTTTTTTTAAAGGAGCAGCCAAGAGTTCCCTCCTCTCACTAACCCAGAGAACATTTGGGTCCTTAAAGGGCTGTTGCTCACTGTGAATGGCCAATAGCCCACCCCTCCTCCTGGAGCCTGGTTCCATACCTATGTGCTCCCCACAGGCATCACAGTATTCTGCATAGAGACTCTCATAGCAACGGCAGCAATAAGGGCGGCTCTGCCTCATGATGTACCGTTGACCACCCAGTGCCTCCTCACACTCGAAGCAGCAAAAATGGCGCATGTGCCAGTGGCGGCCCTCTGCCTCTGTGCACTCATCAGCAAAAATAATCTAGCAAGAGGAGAAAAATGTGGGAAATGAGTCAAAGGAAAGAAAGCAACAGACAAAAAAAGAATGGAAGCCACTTGTTCTAAAAGAAGGAGATTTCTGCATCCATCTCCACCTGCAGATGAACCAGCTTAAACTAATTATTCCTCCAATGAGATTAAGTGGGCATGGCACTCCTCTTCCCTTTAAGCTAGGGCAGGCAACTGTGGGAGGCAAAGCCCCTGCATTAACTCCCCCCGAAGACTGTGGAGGCTGCAAATCAACATTTTAAAAAAAAAAATTGTCCCAAAAGCCCTCTAAGGAACATTGGGAGAATTTTAACCATGTTTTGGAGACAGCAAAGTCACTTCCTGTTTACTCCTTGGTTTTAGAAAACACCTCTCCTGACATGGCTCAAGGGGCTAAAAAATGAGACTGCCAGGATAACAAATATGAAGATTTACATTCCTAATCAGGGGTTCAGGCTGACACTGCCTTTTAAAAAGTTAAAGAGTTTAAAACTATGGTTGTCTATAGGGCAAATTAGACATGATAGTTACAGCAGCAACAGTAAGTCATGTGTTCCTTGCTCACTGATAAAAGGGTGGTGGGAGAAGGTCTTCTTGTCACATTAAAAAGGGCGCTTAGCACACTGAAGGCTCATGGCATGCATGCAGCCCTGGAGTGCCCTGGACTCACTTCATCCGTCTCAAAAAAAATTTGCTCCCCTCCAAATTTTAGCTGAAAAAAAATAATTCTGCTTAACATGCTGTTTTGAGGTTTCACCCTACAGCGTGCCCCTCAAAACTGGAAGCTGAAACATGATTTCTGGTTGCAGAAAATAGTGGCCACAATAGTGCAGCATGGCCAACACAGTGTTGGCAGGTAGCAAAAGTGGCTGTCTGACCCCAATCCATGCCCACTCTAAATGTAACGGGAGCAATGTCACAAAAACTGCTGTAGGAAGACACAAAACACACATTCCTCTTTGTCCCACCAAATTCTGCTATTGCGTCCATGTCTGGCTTTACTCAGCCAGCCAAGGATGGGTCCATCTTTCCTTCCAGTCATCCTTAAGAACACAGGACATCTCTGGATAGTTAATCCATTCTCAGCTGTTTTTCTAAAATTAAGACCAGCCACAACTCCCCCAACAAGCCCTACCCATAGTCATGTTTATTTCCAACAGAAAACCGTTTGCTGGCTGAGTCAACATAGTCGACATTTAAGCAATCTCCACTATAAAAAAAGAAAGTACGACACCCAATTGGAACAATGGATTCAAATGCTTTCAGCTTAGAGAGATCTTGCAGTGGGCTGTTGTTTGATTCCTCCTTATGGTGACCTGTTCATGGGGTTTTCTTGGCAAGATTTGTTTGGGGAGAGAGGGGTTGCCATTGCCTTCTTCTGAGTTTGAGACAGCAAGACTTGCCTAAGGTCACCCAGTAGATTTCCAAGGGTAAGTCTGGCTTTAAACCTTGGTCTCCTAGAATCTTAATCAGAGATTCAAACCACTACACCACTCTGGCTCAGGAGGTGCTTGCTGCATGCCACATAAATAACTAAAGACAGGCTTCCTCACTTGAAGGAAGCAGTTCCTGATCTCACATAGCTGTGCTCAGCCCCTCACCTCATCGCAGGCCTCACAGCGTGGCTTAAGGCGTTCTGCGTGGTGCCGCCCGCAGTAAATCTTGCCATCCTGGTAGAAGTAGATGAGGTCAACAAGGAGCTCCCGGCAGGTGGTGCAAACAAAGCACTGCGGGTGCCAACAGGCACCATGCCCTGCACGGCTGGCAAAGACAGCAATGTCCCCACCACAGATCTGCTTCCCACACTGCCAACAAAAGGACAAGAAAAGCAACAGTCAGCCCCTTAGTATATACAAGCAGTTTAAGTCTCTTTGGATACACTACCCTGATAATGTTTACATCAGTCCTTAAAGTTAGACCAGAGTATGATCGTTTTGAGACTGCATGAGGGAGGCACCAGGGACCTTTTCAGACAACTGACCCCTCCTCTCATTCCCTGGATAGTAAGTGCGCAGTTCTCACTTTTAGAATCCAGATATCTTCCCTCAAGGCAGCTGTTCTGTTGAGAAGATTCATTTTTTCCTAGAACACTGATCACAATACCCAGGAGAGTTTTTAATCCAACTGACAGCATTCTGTGGATGGTGAAGACTGCCTTGCTCCTGATCTGTCACATTCTTCTCTTGTTGATCACTGACAAAACTCTAAACTTTTCCAATTCATGGCCACCACAAGAGCTACAATAGGCTAAGTGGCAAGACACTTTATTGCGTATGTGTGTGTATGTTTACATGTAAAATATTTCAGAAACAATGGGAAAATGTTCAATTATCTCCTTCCAGCTTGCACATGGGTGAGCCAGATTGGAGCAACAGAGTGGCCAATTTAAGCTTGTATTTTAGGCTACCTATGGTAAGTTCTGGGGGTTTGTTTTCTACCTCACCAGGCTTGCTACAGACCACACCAGCACTGAAAATGTAATACAAGGGGGAAAAGAAAACAACTGGAAGTGGCCAGATGTTCACTTCCACTTTTCCATTCTGGGGAGGGCAAAGCAAAGTGCAAAGGAGTGCTACATCTTCTTTTAATGCTAAATTTTTGCTTCCAGGAGTGGAAATTGGTATTCTCTTTCCCCCACATTCTTTAAGGAGTGTTATTGAGAGTTTATGAGAGGGGACCATGGGCCACCAAACAGTCTTTGGGCCCCATGTGGCCGATGGGGTATACCTTGTCTCTTCTACCAACCTGGTAGGGCATAAAGCAGCTTGGCCTCCCTGAGGCAGCTTTTCCACATATGATCCTTGCTAGCGAACAAAGTCTCCAAGGGAGTGCCCAGCTCAAGACAGTTTCTTTCCAGGAAACCACAGTTTGTAAAATTCAGGAGAAGAGTCTTCTCAGGGACAACTGACAGCAAACCTATGTAACGTCCTCCCTAAGGACATTCCTTTAGCAGCCTTGCTGTTGCTCACAAAAACAGAGTGGTTGAAGAAAGTGAGCATACTGTGAAATGATCTGGTTAGTTCTACTCACTGTTTTTGTGTGCAGTTAACAAGGCAGATATTTTAAATAAAGGATAGAGAAGAGAGCACAGGCTCTAACATTGTCTGTGTGTGTGTGTGTGTGTGTGTGTGTGTGTGTGTGTGTGTGAGAGAGAGAGAGAGAGAGAGAGAGAGAGAGAGAGAGAACATAACTAGAAGCCAAGAGAAATTAAGCAGCTCATTCTGAGCACCAGATGTCACTGTTGCTCTACCAACCTATTTATATGTCTAAGGTGGCCTACTCTGTCAGCCTAGGATCAGGTCTATCCCAAACTACCAAATCCACTTTTGAACCACCTTCTAAAGCAATGCTAAGCTCTTAACTCTTCCACACAGTCAAGGCAGCGCAAATATTGTTGTGAAATGCTAGCAAATTGGCTTTGATTTATGGCGTCCCTACAAATGAGAGACCTCTATGTCACCATGTCATCAACAACCCTTTCTCAGGTCCTGCAGACTCAGATCTTCCTTGATTGAGTCAACCCACCTGTATTCCAGTCTTTCTCTTTTCCTACTACTTTGCATCTTACCAAGCATTACCATCTTAACTAATGAGTCATGCCCAATATTGCTAGAGATTAGGACCTTGTGACCAAGAGACACACAGAGACTGAAACTTGTTCTGCTTGATCCTTTTAATCTTCCCAAACTCTACCCTCATTTCAGAGCAAGAAGGTGAAGACAGGAAGACTTTAACCCCCAAAGACCCCCCTCCCACTGAGCCCTCAACCTTGAGACATTCAAACTGGAGTGATGAATCACAAGTAGTAATCTCAAGTAGCCCAATGCATCTGGAAAAAGAGAACAGTCCTTCTAGAAAGTGTGAACTTTTAAGGCAAGGTTGTACTTAGCTCAGTGCTTCCCAAACCTATCTGATGGGGGGAAGACTGGCAATTTTTTTCCCCATTCTGCCAGACCTGGTACCATATTAGTTCTCATTCATTACAGTTGTTTCTTTCTCTTTTGGAAGCTCTCCAAAGGGCTGGCAGCCAATGTCTTGAGTATGGGCACCAGTTGAGGAACAACCAGCTTGAGTAGCATTGCTTTAGCTCCCTTCCCCACCCCAATGCGATTTGTTTGTGGTATTCCAGAGATAGAGGTGATTTGTGCACCACATTGTTATAGTGCAATTATTCTACTTTGAACATCCTACAGAATCCTGGGGTTTGCACTTTAGGGAGGGGCCTTTAGAATTCTCAGTCAGAGAACTCTTTGGCATGAGGAAACTACAAACCCCAGAATTCCACAGGATGTCGAAAGTGGAATAATAGCACTTTAATAGTGTAGCACAGAAATGGCCAGAGGTTTCCTGACTCACCATTTATGCACTTGAGATACATGACAGGTGAGATTCCCTGAATTGTGGTGCCTTCAGGTGATTATAGCAGCCAATAGTTTGGTTAACTGCTATAGTTAGTTGTAAAAAGGTCCTCTTTCCACTGCTGTTAGCCCACTCACCCCACTGCCAGCAGTGTCTGGCTTCCTCACTTTAGACCAACACAGAGAAATCAGAATGTTGCTGCAACTTCCCAGATCCTCTTGGCAATTCAGAGTCCAAAAAGAAGCCAGTACTGCCAGGAAAAGACAAGCGAGCAGACACATGGCAACAGCACTACTAGAAGTTTGGAACCAGGTCACTGTGGCAGTCGCCAGAAATACTAGCTGCTACAGTCATCCAGATTCTCACCACACAGAATCTTATTCAGTATCTCCTATGTGAAATCAGTGCCATGTCAAAAACAGCTTAAGTGGGGGAGAATGGATCTCCTTAATGACAAGCAGTGTGTCTTATCAATGAACCGAAATAATAAGCGAGGGCGTGTCCTGGAATCACCTCCAAAGGCATTTCTCTTTACTAATGGATCACAGCCCTGATTCAACATCCAGAGAAACAGCCTCAGTATCCAAACAGAAACTGCTGCAAATACTATTTATATACTTCTCTCTACAAAAGCACCGCTGCCAGCCTAGGAAGTCAATACACAAAACCAGTGAAACCCCAAGGAACAATTCCATACAAAGATGTAGGTCCCAAGTTTCAAGAAAGTCTTTTCAGCAGCCACGAGGCAGCACAAACTATGCCCAAAGTCAGAAACCAACTATGGAAGCCAACTGATGACATACTAACATCTTCATTCAAGCCCAGGTTCAGCACAGCAGACTTTGCAATGGTTTGTGCACTCCACCATTTAAACCTCATGGAGAACCCACGAATCTGTTGTTGTAGAGACAGTAAAAGGCCTACATCTCTCCAAAATACATCTGAAAGGTGGCAAAGGAGATGGGAAGCTGCAGTTTTAAGGAGAGGAGGGACCATTTCCTGCTTCTTCTGTCCTACTGCCCCTTTTGCTTTTGCTTTTACAAACCTCAGCTGGGAAGGTTTCCTCAGGGTAACAGAGCGCAAAGGGAAACATGGCAGTCAAGGAAAGGCTGAGTAAGCACATCTCTTCCCCTCCCCACATTACTTCCGCCCTTCAGGACATGCCCTGTCCACTGCTACTTTTCATACATTCAGCAAAAGACAAAATTAAATTAAATTAAATTTTTTAAAAATTAAAATTTTAAAAAAGGTCTCAAAACCAAGCTTCAGTGTTTGACAGAAGGCCTGAGTCGTAACATTGAAGCTTTGTTTTAAGACCTTTTCATCCTTCAGTTTCCAAATAAACCCGTATCTTCTCATATTATTTTAATGCTAAGAGCAAACAGAGCAAGGTCCCAGTACCTGCTCACAAATGGCTCCAGTTATGGTGACAGGGAAAAGTCGGACAGTCCCTCGGCCAAGGTTCTCTCTCTTCCGCTGCTGCGAGAACAACTTCAGCTCTTTTGCCTCTTCTTCCTCCAGGGAACTGCAGTACTGAGCCTGGAAAAAGGATGTGTGGGAAGGGAAGACAGGGGAAAAGAGAACAGTCAGTCCAAAAAGCGCATGAGTGTTACTTTGCAATTCCTTGTATGGATGCCTCTAGGACAGGATTGAGCCTTCTGTTCCAGAGGCACTCAGTGTGGGCCCCCAAAGAAAAGAGGGGGGGAAATCTACTTCCAATACAGTTAAATAAAACCAGAAAAGAATTTGGACAGGTAACTTCCACTGTGGTCCCTGGCCAAAGGCAGACAGGCAGCTCAAAGGGAAAGTAAAAAATGAACCACATGACATTGTAACCACATAGTAACCTCAGGGAAACAGAAATCCTGTAAAAAGAAAATTGTTGCACTGTTGAGATAAAATCAACCAGCACGGGGAGGCGGGAGGAGACATATTCATTCATCCACTACATGTCTGAAGATCTTTTCAGACTACACTTCAACACATGCACAAGTTTTACCAATTCTTGTCTCAGGAGGGTCCGGATAGAGTTGCTTCTATCACAACTGGTGCTTGGAAATGTATATATGTATTACCCAGAAGCCATATGAGATCGTGGGGAAAATGAAGTTTTCCCCGCTGCAGGGCAACAATACCTGTGTATTCTTTGCAAAGCACCATGGAAGTAGGATAGCTATTTACAAAGTATCAGTAAAAGCCAAGTATCTGCTCCAAGGAGCTTAAAGTCTTTTAACTATTGTGTCTGCAACATCATAGTAGCAAATGATGCCTTGTCCATTCCCATCCTATCTGTTATTTTGAGAGATGTTTGCTCAAACATCTTTCGAACTGATCCTCACAGTCAAAAGGCTAAACCTGTTTGCCAGCAAACAAAATACTGTACAATGAAAATAATCAAGAATCTGGGTAAATTTTGCACTCAGATCTGTGCTTCATGGCTTTGCTAGAGAACATGAGCTAAATCCAACATTAGTCCTTCCTAAAGAAGACCCACTGAAGTCATTTGGAATTGAGTTTGCTGCAAGAACAAATGCTTTTCTTTTTAAGGGTCTATTTCACGTAGAATGAACTTTGGATTCAGCCTACAATACCTGCTCCATAAGAATCTATCCTCACTTTCCACAGCACCAACTTAGCACACAGCTAACAAACCTACAGTGCATTGCCATGTATACATGCTACAATCCTTTCCTAAGTTACTATTATTTCCACCATCATTGCCAATACTGTTACACTAGCAGCAGCAGTGACAACAATGCAATTTAAAAGAAGAGTTGCTGGCACTGCAGCTTCCCTTGTAGGCCAATGGCAGCCTTGGGAAGGCTATTTTTTGTCAGAACAGTAATATGGGGGCAATTATTAAACCCCACTTTTCCTTGGGCTGTGGTTATGATTCTCTTTCCCCCACTCTTGTGGCTATTATTTAAAAACAAACATATTAAACAGATTCCACATTTCTGCATTATCTGTTCTAACATCTCTAGATGTATAAAGGGGTTATGCTTCAGTCTCCCTTCTGCTTGTCATCCAACACGTATACCAGAGTGTCAACAGAAATTGCCTATCTTCTTTTGCATACTAGGCGCTGCAGTTTTTATTATTTTGTTTCACTTCATAGGGAATATAAAACAGGCAGAACAATAAGTCACTGAAGTGTTCATTCTCAGCTTTTGCAGGGCATGGGGTATCCCACTATTATTACTGACTGGAGATCACAGAGGGATATTCTTCCTATGTGCCTAGTAAGGTCAGTGCTATGCAATGAAAACTCCCTGTGCAGGGTATGAATCTGTGGCTTAGAGAAGAACTGTTCTCTAGAAAGGAAAACTCCATAGACCAGATTAGGAAATTTTCTCCCTTCCCCTGTTTAAGGATGAAGGCTTACACCTCCATCCTGCTCAGTTTGCTCCCACTTTTTTCCTTTCAGAATTCCATTAAAATGCCTGTTTTAAAATGGGTAGCAAGAATCAAATAGGTGTCTCCAGGCTGGGTCTTTGAGGGAAGTATCCACAGAGAATGAAAAGAGATTAGCAATTCTTCCCTTTCAATATTATTTGGCCAGCTGCTGTCCATGAGATAGCTTCCCAGACCTATAAAAATGACTTGAGTTTTACAGTGCTTTGGCTACAGTTATGTCAAGCAGTCCTTTCCTAGAGCTTGAGAAGGTTATTCTGGTGCTATAAAAAGTTTTTTAAAAAAAACCTTTTTGGACTACAGTTCCAAGAGCCAGTAGCCATACTGGCTAAAGGATTGTAAGAGCTGCAGTCAAAAGCCCATCTACCTCCATTTTGTCTCTCCCTGACTGGAGAGGGAGGAAGCCACCAGAGACTCAGTGATGAGTTTCAGCCAGCCTGATTCCATTTGCAGGCCTTGCTTTCCTGGAGCAGACAGTATGACACTTACCCTTGGCTTCACAATAGCCCCTGGCACACAACTCCACAGTTTCAACTGGCCCTCATACGAGGAAAGTACTATACTCCTTTCAAGTATGCCTGTTAATTTCATCAAGCTGTCTTCTGGCTCTCTTATTACAAGAAAGGATAAATTATAGTCCACATCTGGTTCTTCTACACTAATCGGGATCTTTATCTGATCCTTCCTTGGCAGTCTTCTTTTGGAGGTCAAGAGCCTTAATCTTTTTTCAGACCTTCCTTATACTAAAAACTCTGTCAGACCCCTCCATTTCACTCCTCGGATGGGCTCATGCAAATGCATCATGTGTATATAGCCCAATTGAGGTCCCACCATGCCTTAAAAGCCACCACCAATTTTAAGGGTGGTGGTGTCCAGTGAAACAGGAACCATCAGGGCATCTAAAAGGTCCCCACATTGGATGTCATAGTGGTGAGACAGAATGAGGGCCTCACATTTGGTAGCTGAGGTGGGATTTGTGGAAGTTCTCAGAATTGGTGGCAGAGATGCCTTCACAGTTGGTGACAGGGATTGAGTAAGTGGAAGCTCCCACATTTGCAAGACAGAAAGTAGCAAGTGCCTCTCTTTTTCCTCACGCACAATCTGTCACTGCCACTACCATGCCCTGGCACTGAAATACCCTCCCCAGCAGTTGTTGTCTCCCTCACACAGTTTGAGCATGGAGACGTTGGTGAAAAGATCCAAAACCCAGTCCTTATTAACATGTCCAGTCTGACAGTGCACTGTCTTCTGTGTATTCTCCTAATGCAATACACAGGGAGATTTCACCATGCCACTCAAATCAAAAAAGTAAAGTTAGTCCATGCCAGAACATTGGATTTAAATTTTAAATACCACCATAGTGAAGCACAAATGCTTCAGACATCCATCACATAATTACGTATCCTAAGAGCGCCTGTCAAAGCCCACATCGATGGTGGGTGAAAGAGAAGACAAGCTATAAACAAATCAAATAAATAGATATCACCTGCACAAAGATCATTTTCCATTTTTAGCCACTTTATCAGGTGCCACAGCTAACAAGCACAGTTTCCACAACCACACATCAGCTCTTTCTCACAACTGTGGCAAGAGTCTTGCTATATCAGATCGCAGAGCCAGCATTGTCTAAGCCTGACATAACAATTCCACTGTCTTGAGAGAAAGAGGATGTTCAAAGACACTAGACTGAGAAGCAGTTTGTGCACATTTGTGACACTGGGGGACAATTTAACAACTGCACCAGATTGGGCCTCCTCTCTAAAAAGCACTACTGATTAATCCAGACCTCTGGGGGCAAGATACAACAGCATGCTGAGAGGAGTGAGCAAAATTATTCAGCACAGAAACCTTTACTGGATTACAGTTTGAAATGGAGAATCTTCTTTCCATCTCTCCTTCTCACATATACACAGCAAAGATGGGATGTATTCTGCATTCTATACAAGAATATATTGAGAGTTTAATTTTTTTCATTAAAAGAAGTAAGTTTCTAGCCCTTGTGGTGAGCATGTGAACTATAAAATGAGGAGACAAGATTTCATTGCCCTGCACAGCTCCCCCCACCCAGCACACCTCTGAGTGCTTCCAAACAGACAACACTCAGAACTACAGATTAAAAGGCATTGAACAGCTCTTTCCCTTGCTAACAGACACCTCTTTGCTAAGAATGGGGAAAAAGGACAGAAGAAATGGGAAAACATGGGAGAATTGCAAAGGGAAGATGTTATTTGTAGTGTCTGTAAAATTCAGCAAATAAAGCAAAGCAGTTGTACAATATAGGAAGTTATTGAAAATACCATTAAACTTGGAAAAATCAAATAAGTAACCCAAAAAGAAAAACAAACTTGGGCAATTTACATGATGCTATGCATTGCAAAATTCAGTCTGGTGAAAAATTCTTGTGAAAGATAAACACAGAATAAATGAAGCGCTACGTATAATTAGCATAATATGCATAACAGGTTGTAAGGATAATTGTATGCCTTCTCATGGAGATTATCAGTCCAGCCACAGGCATACACAGATTAACCTCAATTATCCAGAATGCAAACAAGTGTGAGCAGAGGGCTTCCAAAGGGGAATGCTGCCAAAAAAAGACAAGAAAAAAGTGTGCATGACCACAGACTCACACAGACATGCAAACCACCATGGGGAAATTCATTTCCTATGCTGATGATGAAAGGTGCCCTGAGCCTGGACAAGTTTTTGTGGGAGGGAGCACTACAATTCCTAGTGTCTTCTAGCCAACATGGACACTGCAACCCACTTCCCCCAAACATCTTGTGAATGCCTTGTAGAAGATGGAGAGGAAGCACGAACACATATGTTATTTCCAGACTTCTCAAAATAACCCCATACAGACTACTCACCCCAGAGCACCTTCCCTAGAATAGTAGGCAAATGTGCCTGTATACATAAGGTTTGCCAGACTGAAAATGGGAGAGGGCACCTGTGCCTTTAGGAAAGGGAATTCCAGCAAGTGTTGCTTTTCAGACAACCAAGCAATGCCTGCTGAAATTCCCTGTCCTACATAATTGTTAAAGGTACAGGAGCCGTCTCCAGTTTTCACTCTGGCAAGTCTAATAAGCAGGATGTGTGCCAATGCACAGCAGCTCAGGGCAAAGCTCTGTTGTGTCATTTCAGCACAACTATGATCTGCTTCATTTTGTTTTTGTTGCATTTCATTTTCTCACCCGGTGGAAAGGGTCCGGCTGACTACTTTCAGAAGCTCCTTCTTCCAGTCCTTGCCTGCAGAAGTCCTAGTCAGGTTCAGGAAGTGTGTGTGGAGTTGGGAGGACAGAAACACCCCATCACCTCTTCCCTACAGCCATCCTGGCACACACACATATCCCAAGTCTCTCACAGCCGATAAGAGTGTTCTATCCACTGTCTGAAATCTTACAGAGCTTGGAGACATTAGTTTTCCTTGGACAACAACTCCCCAAATCCTCCAGCTAGTATGGCTACTGGACTTTCTGGTTGGGAGATTCGGAGAGCTGTAGGTCAAAGAATGACCCTTTTCATGCTCTGCTACCAAAGAAACATCTATTTATGCACTTGCTATTTGCAGCCACTACCCAGTTATTGACAGTCAAGAAGGTGCTTTCTGGCATTCTGACCTGCCATAATGAGAGAGTGGAGGGATGACTCTTTCTGAGATTTGTAGGCCTCAAGCTCTCAATGGCTTTATATGAACCAAAACTAAGCATGGAAAATGGTGTCCTGACAATAGTTGGGTAGGCAGCGCAGACACTGAGTTCTGGCTGTCTGCTCTCAACCAACCACCCACACCAGAAGTCAGGACACGGTACTAAAACTTCCAAGCAGGCATCTAGGGCAGTTCCACATCAGAGGACACTGTCACCTTTGAGATGACAAAATAGTGAATCAAAATGGCCACATCCTGATAGAGAAGGAAAGATTTGTTTTGTTTCTAAATTGTATCTCCACCCTCATCACTCCCCCTCCCACCGCATACAACTCATTCAGACCACTTTACAAGCACAAAAACTAGTAAAAAGCCTAATACCGTAAAACTGTAAGCAGTTAATCATAAGGAGGCAGTGAATCTATATTTCAAACGCTCAAGTCAAGACAAGGCTTTCAAAGTCTGTCTAAAAAAGGAGGAAGTTGTATAGAGAAGAAACTCTATTACAATAGTATCACTGTAACAAAAAGCTTCACCATCAGTGCCTGTCAATTGTATTTCCGAAGGTAACAGGCTTGAGAGCAGGGCCCTGACTGGATGTAGCTGTGAAAGGCCTATCTCGCCACTACTTGCAGCTGACCTTCCTTCATCACCTGCATGCCACCCTGAACATCCCTACATTTCTCATTTTGGAAGCTACACAGAGCTCGGCCTAGTTTGTTTTGGATGGGACATCACTAGGGATCTCCAAACAGGACTAGGAGATAATCCTGCCTTAAACTTTGGACAGCTGCTTCCAGTTGAGCTGGCAGCACTGAAGTAGAGAGCTCAACGATCTGACTAATGATGAAGCAGTGTCCCATGTTCACACTTTCACATCAGTCTGACCCTATTTCCCAGCACCACATCATCTAAACAAAAAATACAAATCCTCTATGTTTTGAATATTTGCAGATGACACCAAATTGGGTGGGGTTGCTAATATGCCAGAGGACAGGGAGAGCTGGGCCAAAGTTAACAAAATGAATTTCAACAGAGAGAAATGTAAGGTCCTACACTTAGGCAGAAAAAATGGAATGCACAAATATAGGATGGGGAATGTGTGGCTGGATAACAGTACATGTGAAAGGGATCTAGGAGTCTTGGTAGATCACAAGCTGAACGTGAGTCAGCAGTGTGATGCGGCAGCCAAGAAAGCCAACATGATTCTTGGTTACATCAATAGGAGTATGGCATCTAGAACTAGGGAGGTAATGGTACTACTCTATTCAAGCTGGAGTGTGTCCAGAGGAGAGTGACCAAAATGGTGAAGGGTTTGGAAGCCATGCCCTATGAGGAACAGCTTAGGGAGCTGGGTATGTTTAGTCTGCAGAAGAGAAGGTTAAGAGGGGACACAATAGCCATGCTTAAAGGGATGTCATGTCGAGGAGGGAGCAGGCTTGTTCTCCGCTGCTCCAGAGACTAGTACAAGGTGCAATGGATTCAAGCTGCAGGAAAGGAGATTCCACCTGAACCTCAGGAAGAACTTCCTGACAGTCAGAGATGTCCAGCAGTGGAATATGCTGCCTCAGAGTGTGGTGGAGTCTTCTTCTTTGGAGGTTTTTAAGCAGAGGCTGTATGGCCATCTGTTGGGAATGGTTTGATGTCTGCTCCTGCATAGCAGGGGGTTGGACTCTATGGCCCCTGTGATCTCTTCCAACACTATGATTCACAGAGCTAAGAACATGGTTGACTTGCTTGGTTTATTCCCATTACAGAAGGAGTTTGGCTCAGAATTTTCCCAGGCATAGCATAGAAATGGCAACTTGACAGCCTCCTGTTTTTTTAATTTGAGCAACAAATTCTGCATTGTCATCACCAGGGGTCCAAGAAATGACAGGATTCCTGCATCTGTCCCTATTATGTTAAGAGAGAGGGCCCTTCCGCAGCTGACTGCAATTTCTGCTTCTTTGCAATGATAAAAGGTGCAGGAATTCTGTCCTATTTTGCATTTGGCCACTTCACAAGAACACAGAATTTCTTTTCAAAAACTGCTAGTAGCAGTGAGCCTCTTAACCCTCTGCTTTGCAATTCCGGCATTGTGTATAATTTAAAAAACAAAACAAAATTTCTTACCTCACTGTCATGTGGAGGCAGTTGATGCAGCAGTTGGCGGATGCGGTATCGTTCTCCAGGGCTGTTGACATAGGGGACTTTGTCCTCTGGGAGGCAGCTGAAGAACTGATACACCTGAAAGTCAAAGGAAATATTACTAAGCCAAGCAAAGAGAAGCCTAAATACTCTAAAGGCACCAGATCCCATTTGATCTTGGAATCTAAACAGAGTCAGCCTTGGTTAGTAGTTGGATGAAAGACTGCCAATGAATACCAAGTACTGTAGGATATATATCAGAGAAAGAAACTAGCAAACCACCTCTCAATACTCTCTACCTAAAACAACCCTATGAAATATCATGGGGTTGCCATAAGTCAACAGGTCACCTGAAGGCACACACATACACTAGATTAACACACCCATGATGTAAAAGAGAAAGCTACACGTGAAGCCATTTGTGGAAATGATGATTAAGAATTTTTGTTTGTAACACATTAAATGGGGAAGGGGGAGATGTTGAGAAAGCTATTGCTTTTTCCTTCCTTCCTTCCTTCCTTCCTTCCTTCCTTCCTTCCTTCCTTCCTTCCTTCCTTCAAAAGTGAAAAGACTTCCCCTTTCAAGGCAAAGACCTCTCCTTTCAATTCCTTAGCAGTAAAACTTGAAGACACATACACACACAGAAGAAGAGGAAGGACAGGAGGCAGATCAGCCATAAAATTTACACTAACAGAAATGCCTCAGAGAGAGGTTTCTCTTTCCATTTCCTCACCCATGAAAGTTTTCCAGGAGTCCCACATTATGCAAAATCAACATGCAAGCAAAACAAAGGCCTTTATCAGGCCAGCGAGAGGGCCAATATGTTGGAATCAAACTTTGGATTTATAGAGAATGGATGTTCAGATGTTTTGGGGGACAACTCCCATAATCTCTCAGCACTGGCTGTGCTGACTACAGCTGATGGAAGTTGTAAGGAGAAACACTGAAAAACCACAGTGGCTCACCCTTGCCTCATACAATACCTTCCTTCACAAATAAGTGTTCAGAATAAGAAGAGCAGGAGGAGAAGGAGAGGGAAAAAAGTTCTGCACATCAACCAATAATACTACAATTAGGTGGCATGTCCTTTTAAAATGAAGAGACTGTTCAGATGTCCCTGGAGCCCCACACCCTTCAGGTTCAGTAGAACTGGGGGCAGATTTGAGGGACTTAACTTAGTGGCAGAGCACAGACTTTGCATGCACAATTGTTTCATGTTCAAATGGCAGGACCATTTAGCAAAAAGAAGCCAAGTAGCAGATTGAGGTGGCTGTGTGCGGGGAAATCTACCTGAGATCCACAGCAAAGACACCATTAAGCTGCAGACCAATGAGCATAAAGTTACTTTGACATGAGCAAGAGTGGAACCTAGAATTACAAGCCTCTTTCCCTTTCCCTTCCAGAATAAAACTAATCTATGCACAAGAATTATCTACTTCTGTAAGTTTCTGCTCAGTTAAGGTTATCTTTGAACAGCCTTCTCTGGGTGCCCCTCCTGAAAAAGGTGTGACACATTGCTGCTCAGCAGTGTCATCCCACCTCACTCCATCCCACAGTTGGTGGAACCCTCTCTCCCCAAAGAGCTCTGCTTGGCATCATCATTTGTACATTTAGAGCCAGCTTGGGACCTTCCTCTTTCGATGGGCATTCAGTCTTTGATTTTATCACTGGTACTAGCAGTAGGTATTACAGCTCTCTCTTTGACATCATTTAATACCATTAATGATTATGATACCATTAAGATTCCAGTATTTGAAAGTCTTGACTCAGTTGTAGCTGTTTTATTTTTGTAGCATTTGTTATTTTGTTGACTGTCATTATTTTTGGTTTTGTAAACCTCCTCAAGGACAGTGCCAGGTAGGCAGTATATAAACATTTTACATAGTACAAACCCAGATCAGGACCTCATACCTTCTCATTGGCAGGTACAGTCCAGATTAATCCTCTGGCATCCCACTTTTTCAGCCACTTTAAAAATGTCCCAGTTTCTCTTCCCAATTCTCACTTTCTTCCTTTGTCCTCAGCTTACTTCAACTCCTTCAAACTGAGTTCAAAGGACAAAAGCAGTTTGTACTCCATTTACACAGTGGAAGAAGAGAGGAGAAGAGGGAATATTTGCTTTGGCCTGAGCTTATTGCAATCTGCTGCAACTTCTCAAACCACCTTGAATACCACCTTGGGAGAAAGGTGGGATATAATTTCAATAAATTTAAAAAAAAAAGAAATTCTCCTAGTTTGTGTGTTCTTCCTCATTAATAACTTCTGCCAGCTTAATAACACACTGATGTTGTTTGGCTACATGTGTCTGGGTTTCCACCTGTGAAATGTTGGAGGGTATGAGACTTCCTGCATTTATCTAAATGTAGACCATCCCTCACTAAAACCTCTTTTTCTAGCAGATTCCACAATCAGGATTAGAGGTGATTCTGCAAACAAATAAATGGAAGGTCTTCATTCCAGGTGTTATTTTCAGCACACAGTGACAGGTGGGATGACGCAGAGTCCAAAGTCTGATTCTAATCCCACTGTAAATGGGAGGGGCCATTCAAACAGACCCCCAAGACATACCGTGACAAGTATTCAAGTGCTTTGGACAGACATTGCCTCTTCACCCCATCCCCCTTGCACTAGGCTCAACTCTCAACTCACTGGGTGGCCTCAGAAAAAGTACCTTCTCTTGGTCTAACATGCCTCTCAGGGTTCTCCTGATAATCCACAAGATAAGAAGGGTAAACACTTTCTACAATGAAACCTCCTGTCAAGAGCAACCGGAAAGTGATAAAGAAATGTTTCTCCATAATCAGTTTAAAACAAGAGCTCTACTAATCAGATTACAAACAGTTTGGCCTTGCTACAGTGGTCAGGTTACATAATATGCTTCCGCATACACACATACCAAGGCAGCAACTGGCTTGTAATTAAATTAATATAGCCCTTTGGCTTACGCATTCCCGCCTCGTTTTGAAAAGTACCAATCTTATGAAAGGTAACATCAGCACAGATAGGTAACACTCACGAAAACAAACAAAGATGCTTTGAGTATCTTTGCCCAACGTTCTGTACAACTCAGACATTTGCTTCCAGAACTGAGATCAGTTGATTGTGTGAAGACACAAGAGTTCCACCCAGGGTTCTTCCTTGCACTTAGTTTCTATTATAATCAGTGGGCTTTGAATCTTGACTGATTTGTCCAGGCAAATTGTCTGAATCCAGCCTATTATCATATGTGCTCTGAGGGGATGAAGATAGGAAAATTGGTACCACTCATTCCTGTGGATGAGGATGTAAAAAAGTTAGACATGTCGCATGAGGAAACTTCTGTGGTAAAAGAAAAAGTTGTCCTGTGTTCATTTATCTAGAACAATTACACTGCACTCTCCTAATTAAGAGGTTTTGACTCTCATCGTTGTGTGCCTTCAAGTTGTTTCCGACTTATGGCAACCCCAAGGTGAACCTATCACAGGGTTTTCTGGGGCTGAGAGTGTGCGACGTGCCCAAGGTCACTCAGTGGGTTTCCATGCGTGAACCAGGAACTGAACTAGTCTCCAGGGTCATAGTTCAAAGCTCAAACCACTGCACCATGCTGGCTCTCTTTGGCCCTAACAGGACACAATATTTTTTCTTAGCATATACTGCCCATAATAATAATTGCAATGTTTCCTAGTTATTCTTTAAGAGACAATCTAGGACTTCTGTCAGGGCTGGCCCTGCATTGAAGCACAGTGGGGTGGCTACCTCAGGCAACAGGCAGTGGGGACAGACCCCCACCCATTCCTGCTCAGTTCCCTAAATCAGCACAGCACCTTCAGAGATTGTAGAAGAGTCTCTCTCACTGCCAGCATCGAAATATGATTCAGCTAGAAGTCAGGTTGGCTTTTCTATGTAGAAGGGAGGTATCTGAGGCACCACTGTTAACCAGCAAAAGGTCTTGGGTTGGTCCCCATACAAGTTCCCGAGCCTCTTGGCTCCAAAACAGCAACCACAAAAGACAGCCACCTGCAGTACATTTGGCTGTGCTGGCTAGGCCGCATAGCGCCTTCCTTAGTGAAGGATTTAAAAGCAAATGAGCTGCGACTACTTGGGCAGAACTTGAAGTTCTAGTCAAAAAGGTCCAAGATGTGCACCTTGGTTAAGTTATTTATTATAGCTAACATGCCTTAGGGTTCCCAGGTGAAAAACAAGATAGGACTCCTGTACCTTTAATAGTTGCATAGAAGAGAGAAAGTCGGCAGGTGTTGCTTGTCATGTAAGCCCCACCCACTGAAATTCCTTCTTCCATACAACCATTAAAGATAGAGGAGCCCTGTCTTGTTTTTCATTTGGCAACCCTAATATACCCACCCCTGCTTTATCTTCTCTTTTCTTCCAACTACCATTAATAAACAAAGAGGACCGCTTGTGTTTTAAAAACTATTAGAATGATCTTAGATGATCATGACATCAGAAGGATGTAGCAAGGGTTAGAAATGCCCAGAAGGATTCACCAAAATGTCATTCCTTATTTTATTATTTATTTATTTTATTAATTAACATCCTGCTTTTCTCTCAGTAATGAGTTTCATGGCAGCTAACAACATATTTTAAAACAAAATAGTTTAAAACTATACAAAACCCTCAAAAAATGTATACATATAAAAGTTAGTTTTAAAACAATTAAATAATTTATAAAGCAAAACCAATAAATATTAAAATGCATTAAAAGACAACATACAAACCTTACCAACAACACTGCATAGCATGAAAAGCCCATCCCAGTCAGTTATTAAAAGCCTGGTGGCAAATTAAAAAATGTTTTCATTTGTTGATGGAAAGATAGCAAGGACAGGGCCATCCTGGCCTCCCACAGGTGGGAGTCCCAAAGTCTGGGAGCAGCCACTGAGAAGGTCACTTCCTTTGTTCCCATCAAATGACCCTGAGAAGGTGGCAGGAGAGGGAGAAGGACCTCACCTGAAGATTTTAGAGCCCTGAGCAGCTCATAAAGGGAGATACAGTCTTTCATGATTCCCCAACCCAAGCCACATAAGGTTTTATAAGTCATCACCACCACTTTCAACTGAAACACCCAGCTTCTATCCTCTCCTGCTTTCAAAAATTCATCAATTTTTCGCTGTCTTTCCTCCATGACCTCCTCCAAAGGGGAAAAACATGTGTCACAAAGAAACCTTTATCTGGAAACTATAAACTTGAAGTGAGTTGACATTCATTCATTCTTCCTTAGAACCTGGGAGCTGTAGTTCAAAGGCAGGGGAGATGAAAAAGTCAAATAAACTGCATTTCTCAAGATTCACCAGACAGAGGCCACAACAGTTAAACTACAGTCCTTGCTCCACATTCGCTGGGGTTAGGGGCACAAACCCCTGTGAAAGTGGAAAAACTGTGAATAACTCTAGGCCCTCTCAAACCATATTTAACACACACAAAAAAAGTATGATCACCATATTCAACCCACTGTGGATTCCTTTGAGGCATCAGGGTTCCTTCACAAGGCAGAAGTGGGTGCCTGGTGGCGCTTACTGCCACCCCCACTGCTGCCCCACACCATTTTTAAGAGGGACTTAGAAGCCTCGTTCCCAGTTTCTCAGTCTCACAAGGCTTGCAGTCGCTATTAAAAATGCCATAGGGAGGCAGCAGAGGTGACAGCAAATAATCCATGAATAATCAAAGCTGCAAAAGTGAAACCTGCAAATGTGGACGGCTGACTGTAGTACAAAACTGAATAGCCAAATGAGATGTGAATTACATGGTTTAAAAAAACAAAACAAAACAAAACAAATAACTTGGAGGACTAATAAAAGTCAGCACTGCAGCATGTTTAGGAGCAGAGGGAGAGCTTTAACCCCTTCCTCCATTGCCACAGTCCTGAGGAAAATCCCCCATCCAAAGATACTATCTGCACTGAAAGGACTCCCCCTACCACACACAACACCACTGGCATCACCTGCTCAGGCTTGAGTCCTGGGGGCACCCAAGCGTATTCCTCCGAGGCACAGCCCGAGTCATCGTCTGAGATAGAGTGGCGCTGGAAGTCAGAGATGAGACGGCACATCATCCTCTCCAAGTCAACAGGCACCATGCGCACTGCATGCTCCTCCCGTGGACACTTGCAGTGCTGGCAGATCTTCCTGCAGATGAAGAGAAATGTTAAAAGTTATTCACTCCTGGAACACTCAAGGGAGCCTATAATAACCAAACCACCCAGGAGCATAAACATTTCTTATGGCTCTTGAGATAGCCTATAACACAATGCTGGGGAACAAGTGCCCCCCTCCAGATGTTGTTGGATTGCAACTCCCATTAGCCATAATTAACAGCAAGTGATGAGGAATGGTGGGAGTTGCAATTCAGTGACATCTGGAAAGTCACACTTTCTTGACTCCTGCTATAATACTCCTGCTATAATACTCCTGCGAAAACACTATATCATTTATAATCATTCATCCAAACAGTACAACAGAATTTTGACAGATTCTGAGAAATCCTAAATGCACCTCACCTACCACATATCCTTACATCTATTCACATTCTATATGCAGACCCAGAGATCCTAAAAAGACTGTCTTAACGTAATGGTTACGAGCCACTTAAAAAAAGAAAACTGGATAGTATGGCCTGAATCCACTTGTTAATCCTAAATAGAATGGATCAATGGTATTTACCCCCTTGTTGACTCACAATTCAACAACTGATTCAATGGGTCTACTTTAGCTGGGATTAACCATCAGAATTCTGTTTTATGAGTCACCAAGATGCTTTACAACTCAGTGGGTGGGAGACAGCTGAAAAGAAATGCTGCTAACTCATTCTAACCCCATACCAAGTTCTTTTATCTCTTCCTCTTTCATCCTACTCATTATAGGTGTTTCTACGTCAATCCTTCAAGTGAATTCAAAGAGCAGCTTACAATAAAAGGTTCCTCAACTGGAGGCCAGCACATGACCACATTGCATTTGCCTCAAACCTTACAAAGACAAGGTGTTTTGATCCTGATCTTGGGTGCTTCCCACCCACTCCCAGCTGACATGCTCAAGTCCATCATGAGAATTACTCCAACACCCAACTAAAAACTGGCTCCAGGGACTGAAAATCTAATAAGCTGTGTGCTCCTTGTATACAATGAAGTCAAGAACTCATTAGTGATAGAGGAGGGAGGAGCTCCCAGGCTCTCCTTCTCAAGGTTCATGATAGTCTCTGTAGGCATCAGGCAGAGAAAAGCCAGGCTGGTCAAGCAGTGGCACAGCAAGACAGGAACGGTGCGTGTGGAGATGCAGAAGTGTGCAAGATGGGGGAAATGGAGCGAGTGATGGAAAGAGACAGAAAGGAACGAATCTCTTCCACTCTAGGGCTTTCTTGCTGAAATGCAAATTTAAGACAAGGAAGCATGTGCATGTGAAAGGGAGAAAATGGTGAATCTGGGAGGAATGTATTCAGAAGAGGAACAAAGAGGGAAGAAGTGTGAAGAAGAAACTCAAGAGACAAAAATTATGTAGGAATGTTAATCTCTAAAATGGCAATTTCCATCATTATCATCATCATCATCATCATTTTATATAATGCCATCACTGGATACGGCACTTTACAAATAAAAGAACGACAAAACAGTTCTTTGCCCTTGGGCTTACAATCTAATTAAGACATGACACAAAAGGAAGAGGGGATGGCAGTGTGGAAGGGAATTAAGTCTAGCAGACACTGCCCCTTCTTCTCTTTCCCTGAGGCCAAGGCAGTGCCAGTCTGGATGGAAGAAGGGCCTTTCATCTTCTTCTGAGTCGAAGGATGATGGAGCTGTGCCTGCCTCTTCTTCCCTCCCTCCCTCCCAGTTCAGGGCAGTGGCAATTGGGATGGACAAAAGAAAAAAATGCAGAAGATGGGGCAAGGTTTTAACTTCTTATCTAAATTGCTGTTCAGAATGATTGAGAGTCAGTGAGCAGCGTATTAAGTACAGAATGAATAAAACCAACAGAATCAATCAGAGGAACGAAAGGAGTGCAAAACAGATTGGATCAAAATCAAGAAAAGTCAGCTATAAGAATGAACACAAAGCAGGAGCGACATGCCACGCAACACTGTTCATGTTTGGTCAGCAGTAAACCCTATTGCCTTTGATGGGGTTTACTGTCTATGTGCACGGAGGACTGCAGCCTGAGGGCCTGCCCCCGAAAAAGAGAGAGAAAGAGATAAGAACGAGAGAGAGAGAGAGAGCCAAGATAAACACAGGGTAAAGCAAGCTCGCGCTGTGCCAAGAGGGCTTGTGCAAGCCCATTAAATTTGGGGTGAGGGCAAGAAAAATCACAGAGAGAATGAAGGGAGATCTGGTGGAATGTGGAAGGGGATAGAATATTCTCCTACCTCCATCCATGCACTAGGAAGCCTGGGCACTGCTCCCCGCACGCCTGACACGGTTGGCCCCGGTCAGGGTCCTCCACCTCAGGCAGCTGGTGTGAGACAGAGAGGTAAGAAATCAGCCACCCAGATTCACAGTTCCCAACATCACCAGTGTCATCAGCAGGCCCCCATCCCACAGGGCACACTCCAGTGCAAAGGCAGCATCCGCCCATTTTCCAGTACGTTTCATCAGCTTTGCCAGGCATGCCAAGAGATCATCGCTAGCACTGTCCCAACCAGCCTGTGCTCATTGATCTCTATCAACACAGAAAACCACCATCACCACCTGTACCCACAGAAGCTGTGCCAATAGCCTGGCTTGCACCCACTGGTCAAGAATCCTGTATAACCCGTACCAAATCACTCCCAAGTTCCCATTTGACATGGACCTTTCAGTAGGGCTGCTGCACCAGAATGCAAACACTTGCAAGTACAACAAGAGTCTACTTTGGGGCTCGGAGGTTACTATTTTGGGGCTATAACTCTCAGAATCCTCTAGCCAGCATCAACCCTAGCCCTGCTGGCAAGGAGAATCCTCGAAGCTGTTGTCTGTACGAGTAAGTTTTCCAACCTCTGCTTTTACAAAGTAGGCCTGAAACTTACACCTAAAACTTAAGGGAGAGTTGCTCGTACGTTTGGAGACATTTTTACAAGGTGCTTTGAGTTGTTGCCATGGTAATGCAGGCCTGTACCAACACGGACAGGTGCCTCCGCAGCCAGGATGCATGTGTGTGCTTGTTAGGGGCAAAACATATTCCATCTGCTGGCCCTTCTGACTGCTGACAGACGCCAAACTTGCTAACCTCTATGGCCAGGGTATTTGTGGGTGAAATCTGGTGCCCACCTTGGCTGAGAGAGCGGCTTTTAAGGAAACAGATTCCTGTTGGGGACCAGGAGGGAACTGTGGGAAAACCTCAACTTCATTTGAGTGCCGGAAGCCACCCACAGGCCAGAACTTGCCTCCCGCTGAGTTCAGCGAGGCACAAAGAGGCCACATGTTGGCTTCCTGCCATTGCAGGTAGCTGAGAAAAGTGGGCAGCAAAAAACAACACTTTTTTTTTGGTAGGAAAGAGGAGAGTAGGAAGGCTTTGCCAATTATGATGTCATGCGGAGGAGGAACCTCCCCTATCTCTCCCTTTCTGCAGCTTTTCGTCCATTTTGCTTTTTTTCTCGACAGAGCTCATCATGCCAATGAACAGCTAAGAGCACCGGAAGGGGGACAGTACACCACTGGAAGAAGTGGAGGGGAAGTTGCCAGGAGCCGCTCCACTTTTCCTCAGGCAAGAATCACTGAAGCAGTGCCTGAACTGGGCAAGAAAAAGGGGTGTGTGTGTGTGTGTGTGTTTTAATGGCTGAAAAGAACGACAGAGGGAATGATGAAGGAGTCAACAAGGAGAGGGTAGAAAAGGCTAGTTCAAAAGCTTCCATGAGATATTTTCCTCATCACAATCTGAAGTATCAGCTTTAACTTGATTGTATATCTTCTTATTTTTCCCCAAAGTAATTGAAATGTTATTTTAAATGTATTTTCAGTGTATTTTAGGTGTGAAAAAGCAGCACATAATTTTATTTCATTTATTATTTATTATATATGTATGCCGCCTTTCTCCCAGTATTTTCAAAAGTAAGGAGAAACAAATTAACAAGTCAAGACTTCCACCCAGACAGAATTTCTCTCTCCAAACTGGTTGCTAGCACAGAAAGACATAAAGCAAGTAAACATATGTGAGTTAGAATACTTGCATTGTTATTTTCCTACCCTCCACAGAAGATTATACCCTTCAGATACCAACTCCTCTATCAACTGAAAGGAAAAGTTTACCATCATAAGAGAAGAATACTGCGCCTAACCTAACTTTTATCCTTAAATTCTTCAGCAAATCTATTAGAGGATTACACTCTGTACATGTTCAGAGGTGCTACAGGACAGGGACTAGGCACAACATTCCATCTGAAAGAGGTAAAACAGAATCTAAAATGTATCATCCAGTGGTATTACAGATTGTACAACAACCCAAAGGGCAATGTGATTTGTTTTCCTCTCACATCTACCAAGTGCTGCTGCTGCTAGATCCAATACTTTTCAACTCATCCACAGCTTAGAAGGGATTTGAGGGGTGATGTGGGGGGAGATCTATTCTATCAGATACTGATGAAAAAAAATCAAATCTACCAGGGCTGACGTAATGTGATGTGCAACCTCCTGCTTCCCTCATCCCAGATTTGGGATCCACCATATGTGAGCCCCTCCTCTTTCTCCAGTACAATAGACGTTCCTTGTTCAAGAATCCCTTCACCCGCTGCCCCCACCCCCATGGCCCAGCATGACCCAGAAATGCCTTCAATAATCCTGCTGTTAACTGAAAAGGAAATACTACTGCTGATCCATCACTACAGGATTTGGGTACGTAGAATTCCCAGTTACAGCATCTTGGTGAATGAGGGAAAATAGAGGAATAATCTCATTCTCTCTCCCACACATTGAGACATTCATGAATCCCTAGACCTTATTTCTCCTCAAAGTTTGGATTTTCACCAACAACCAAAATCAAGTTCCAAAACTCACATCTGTCTTCTACGAAAGAGGAGACAAAAACATGTAAGGGAACGGCAAGAGTACAGAGATAGCCAACTCTGGTGAAACTAATGTTGCATAAGTTTTACATGCTGACAGCAATGCCCACTCCCGCTCAAGTCGTCAAAGGAAAACAAAAGGTGTCAACCTAACTCAGGCTGCCCTAGAACAAGGAAACCAGGTCAACTGGGACAGCTGGAGAGTTAATCAAAACTCATCCTCATCAACCCCAAGGCAGAGGCATGGCAGGCAAACACCAGAAAGCTCTGCCACATGAACATCCTACCCCTAGCTACTCATCAAAAAGAAAAGGACTTGTTATTGTGAATTGCCATCAATCCAGCTTTAATTTTTGGTGACTGTATGGATGACAGACTTTCAAAGAACCCGGTCATGAACAGACCTATTCAGATACTGCAAACTCATGCCTCTGGCTTCATTGAATCTATCCATTCACAATACAGTACCTCGTACATATCATAAGATGACGTGACTCATTAGAAAAACAGGACTACCTCACTGCTTAAAGGCAGGAGCCAACATACAGAAGGCTCTACAATTACTATACTCCTCAAAGGATCAGTCCTGCCCTTAAGCCAGTGGTTCTCAACCTGTGGGTCCCCAGATGTTTTTGGACTTCAGCTCCCAGAAGCCCCAGCCACTATGGTCAATGCTCAGGGCTTCTGGGAGCTGAAGTTCAAAAACATCTGGGGACCCACAGGTTGAGAACCATTGTCTTAAGCAAAGTGAGGCATCTGTCTCAGGTGGTAGGTGCTATGGGGCACAAAATGTCAACCAGATGTTGGGGGAGAGAGAGAGAGAGACAGAGAGCTGTGTTTGCCACATAGCCTGTACTGCACACCCTATGCTAGTTCGTTGTCCTCAAATGAAGCAGAGATCACAAACGTAAGCGCTGGCATAAAATCTGACTACTAGTCCAGTTGTTTTGCATATGGAATGAAATGACAGAAAGGATCTCGTCCTTCAGGTAGTAAACTGTCATTGGATGGCTTCTTTCTTTCAAGAGTATATCTCCTTCTAGGACAGTGACTTCTCTTGGCAAATAACAGCTTCAGATTTGCTCCTACAGACCTCATTCTCTGCTACAGCGCACCACTTCCCACTGAGGACCTCCAGCATAGAACCTTTTGCAGCTAGAGAACTTGTGGGACCTCCATATGTTATTGCACTGCAAGTTCCATCAGTCTTAACCAGTAGAGGCAATTGTGAAGATATTACACACCTCTGCTTCTAAAGCACAAGAGCCCTCGCTGTTTCTTGCAGTGACACACCCTCACAACCCTCCACATTCACTTGGCTCCTCCTCCCTTTCTCTCCCACACCAGTTCTTCACTTCAAAGCTATCCAAAGGACTGCCTGCCCTCCCATACTTTCCTGTCTTTCTTCCCAGCTAGACCCCTGCTTGTGTCCTTTGCTCTTCTACCACAACCACTCTCTTTTGCCAAAACATAACCTCTCCAAAACATCTCATCCATTCTCCCCTGAGATCCCTTGTAGCTGGAACTGCCTCCCAGAGCACCTGCTGCCAAGCCTCTTCCTTCAAATCTTACTTCTCCCATAAAGCTTTTGCACCTAACTCCAAAATCTTCAGTCCCAATTAAAAACAGGCCAAAGCACCTGTAAAAATATTTCCACATGTTCTTAGCATCTTAGTTTCTCTCTGCCTACTTTCCCTTCCTCCCCAGCTGCCCCGGCATCAACATTGGTAGCTCACATTTCCCTCCAGGCAAGGACCAGAGTACATAATTATTTTGCTTGTTTTTCATTTAGTGCCATCAGCGTTCATGGCATTTCACTAAGGAAACACTGGATGGTATGGGACTGCACAAACCATCCACATCCATGAAATATTCCTGTCAGCCACCACAATCGAGCCTGAGCTATTTGAGAAAGTGGGATGTCCCCAGTGAAATGAGAATCACAGACACAAAACCACACTGAAGCCCTGTTCTCCTTCCACCATCCCAGTTCCCACAAAAGTTTCTGTAGACCCACAGATTCCATGAAGCAAATTCCATAACATCTATTACTATAAAATGTTGGACTTCCCAGTAAGTCCAACATGCTAGACTTTGCTCCACAGCTCCTGCATGGAGGCAATTCTGGGTGTCCTGTAGTGTTCTTGGAGGCCTGACACATCCACACGTGGCATAACACTTTGATACTACCATGCCATGGCTACATCCTATAATCCTGGGATTGATAGTTTGGTGAGGCACTGAGGCTCTCTGGTAGAAAATTCTAAATACCTCATGGACCCCCAGGATTCCATAGGAAGGAGCCATGGCGGTTAAAGTGGAAAGAAAGTGCTATAATTGTGTGGGCAGGGCTTTTAATAAATCCAAACAGAGAAGAGAATTGTGTGTCAAGGTATGTGTATACATATGCATCTATATCAACTACAGCTCAACAATAACTATATATATACACACACACACACACACACACAGACAAATATATATATATAAACAATATATCAACAGTGTATCAAAGCCAGTATATAATAAGTATAAAACAATCAAGAGTGTATTTCATAGAAATGTGTGACATATTTAAATTTATGAAAGAAAATTCTTTCATATTTCCAGCCTTCTACCCCCATTCTGGCAAAGGTCTGGCAATGCCTCCACAAAATGCTCAGTTGTTTTCAAGAAGAGAAAATAAGCCTACAAACGATCTATTCTAATATTCTTCTTATTTAAGCTTAAAACACAGCTAGCATGCTTACGTGGCTGCTCCTGGTCATAAGTGGACACTCTTGATGGGTTACAAAGGAACAGAGAATTTTGAGATGATGCCTTAGGACAGGATCCCCAATTTATGCCCTTCAGATGTGTTAAGACTACAGCTCCCATCATCACAAATATATCCACTGTTTACAGTAGTCTAACATATTTGGAGAATATCTGGAGTTCTTTGGAGAACTGAAAGAATCTGTCTCAAAGGTATCTGGGACTAATCAACTTACATTTGAGGAAAGTAATAGCAACCCTCCAGTCAGCTGGCTTCACTTTCTCCATGCCCCACCTTTTTTCTTTCAAAGAATCTCTTTGACCCAATGATTTTGTTTAGTAGTAAGTATCAACCATAGCTGTATGATATTTTCACAGTTAAAGCATAACTAATCTGGCCTTGAGAATATGTTCTTACTTAAAAGAGCAAGACAGGGCTTGCTAGTCAGACCAAGACCACCCCTAGCCCAACTTTCAGTCTTCCCCAAGAGTGGACCCTCTCAATGTGTTGGACTAGGAACCCAAATCATCCCCATCCAATGGCAACACTGGCCTGGGATGATGGGAGTTGTAGTCCAACATATCAAGGAAGTGTCAGATTGGGGAAGGCTGTAACATTATCTGCCAGCATCCAAGCCTCCCTCTCCACAACCCACCTGACATGCACTTCTGCCTTTTGGGACTCTGTCCCACAGTGCCATCTTAGGGTCTAAAGAGGACTCATACTCCAGAGACCACCATCACCTCCCCCCCGCCTGTCAACTCTTTCTAGTCCTCACCAAAACTTGGTGCCCTCGGACTACAGCACCCCATCGCATCTGCAGCACCCCCAGTAGCTTTTCAGGGGATCTTGCCACACAACTACCCCATAAGGATTCCTGTTGCTCTACAAAGTTTCCAGGCCCTTCCCTTCTCAGTATGTCCTGCGGTTCCAGGGGAGGTGGGAGCCAGTCTCGGTGCCTAACAAACCTCGCTCGGCTCCCATCAAAAGGCCTCGGCATGACTCCTACTCCTCGGCGGGGAGGGGGGAGACGAGCGGAGGCCTGCAGGCGCCTAGGCAGCCAACCCTCAGCCAGCTCTTCCTTCCAGCCCTCTCTCCCCACATGGATCTCCTGTCCCCAGCCCCCTTTAGCCACCACGATCAGCCCCCTAATCCAGGATCCCGTAAGACCACCTTGTTTGGAGGTGATGCCGGGGAACCTTTTACAATTCCTCCCCGGAGAGCCCTGGGGTTTTTTCGTATACACGTAGCAATTCTCCGGACACCGCCTCTCATAAAACCAGGTGGTTGGGGGAGAAGAATAAAAAGCGGGGTAGTACCCCACCCGATCACACACACCCCATCCATCGCAACGCGTTGGAGGATTCACCTTCTTCCTTCCCCCTAAACCGCCCCCCCCATTCATTTCTGGAGCCGAGAGGGCCCCGTCTCTTCTCCTTCCCAAGGTGGCTTCTTCCCACCGGGCGAGTCCCGCCCCACCGAGACAGACTCACGGCTCGGGTCGATCGTCGGCGCCGCGACGCGCGGTGGAACATGGCCCGGTGCCCGGGGCGGCTCGCCCACCTCCAGGTGCCCGGCCCTGCCTTGCCCTCCCTTTGCGCCCGGGCGCTGCAGCGGCGGCGGCGGCGGCGGCGGCTCTCGCAGCTTTCCCCTGCCCTTCCCAAGGGAGGAAAGGAGGGAGGCGGAGGAGGAGTTGACTCCGATCCCCTCCCTACCCCGGTCCCGCCCCTTCCCTACACAGGGAGGCTTCCTTCCCCCCTCCTCTTTCTCTCCACCGTTTCCGCACTGGCCTGTTATAGCGCCATGATTCCACTTTCAACCTCCGATGGAATCCTGGGGTTTGCAGTTTAAGGAGGGGCCTTCGAGGCCTCTCCCTAAACTGCAAACCCCAGGATTCCATCGGAGGTTGACAGTGGAGTCATAGCGCTATAACAGGTTAGTGCGGAAATGGCCCTTCCCCTCTCTCTTCCCACCAGTGGCGGCCTCCCTGCGAGCCTTCCGGGCGGGGAGTGTGCCTGTGGTCCGAGGGTGGTCGCCACCCACCGGGGAAGGAGTGATCAGACCTCCCGACGACTGGCTTAGAGACCTCCGGGTAGTGGCAGGCAGCAGAGCAGGTGGCTTTGCGTTGGACTTCACAGTGCAATGCAAAGCCACCTGCTCTGCTGCCTGCCTCTGCGTGGCTTTCCCTTTTTTTCTTTTTTGTCTTTCGTTCTCACGCAGCCAGGGCCAGTCGCTTTCCTCTCCACTCCCTCCGGCCCCACGCTGCGTCCTCTCGCCCGTCCTTCCCGCTGTCAGCTCCCATCGATCACTCTATTAAGCCCCTTTTTCCACACATCCGCTGTCACTTCCTATCAAAGCGATCTGGAGCCAGCCCCGGTTGCTCCTTTCCCTCGCACTCCTGCCCCATCCTTTCTATTCAACTGCCCCCCCAACACACACACACACACACACACAGAAGCCAGCTCCTTAACGACTTCCTCCTTTTGCATTCACCTTATTTCGCATTCTTACCCTCTTCTATTACCTCCTATCTAATGGAATGTCAAAGTATACAGTATACAGTTCCAGCCACTGACCATAGTAAAGACATGTAAACAAAGCCAAAGTATGGCTTACTTATTAATCAAACGCTTAGATTTAAAATCCCCACAGTGCCCTTTGTTGTTGTATGCCTTCAAGTCCTTTCCGACTTTTGGCAACCTTAAAGTGAACCTATTGCTGGGTTTTCTTGGCAAGATTTGGTTCAGAGGGACTTTGCCTTTGCGTAGGTGGTAAAACAAATTCAGTATGAAATTTTCTATGGACCATAACAGCTAAAACCGCTTCCCAAGTTATCTCAGTTTTGAAAGGCAAATTTGACAAGGGGCTGGGGCAGGGAGAATAGACTCAGGATTGCAGTAGTTCAATGCATCAGAAAGAGATGTATTTTCCCCATTTTTAAAATAGTAATAACCATTACTGCTGCCAAACTGTTCTGTTCCCAAGAAGGGCATCAACTGCAAGCTGGCCAGTGCCAATTCTCTTCCAAAGGAAAAAAGTAAGTTTTGTGTATTTATGTCCTACACCGTATGTGTAATTAAGCACAGGGAACAAGCCTAGATTTACCAAGGGATGCCATACCATTTTGAATTTTTAAAAATCCACTTTGGCAACCTCTTGGTTGCACTGAAGAAAACTGGCACACACATCATTTAATAAAATGTTCCACCTTGGCAGCCTCCTGGTTACATTGAAGAAAACAGCCACAGATGAGTATATACACACACCCATTTCTGCAAGAAATAACTCGCATCCTGATATTACATATTGCCATTGCTACCAGCAGTATTATATTGATTAGTCAAGAAAGTATAATAGGTGGAAAGTTGGAATGTTGGACTTGGTCGTTATAGAATGGAGTTTAAATCCCCACCAAATCTAATCTTTTTCTGAAATATAACCTACAACTGATGGTATTTTTTGGTGATCTTCCATCCAAGTAGTAAGCAGGGTTGACCCTGCTTAGCTTCCAAGATCAGACAGGACTTTAGCATATTTTGGCAGACTGTTGTCTGTAGGCTATACTTCAGAGGAACGAACTGACAAAACAGCTTCTGTGTGTTCTTTGATGAAGAAAACTCTATGAAAAATGTATGAGGTCACCGTAAATTAACACGTGACTTGAAGATACATACACACACACCATCTGACCTTGGCAGTTAAGTAGGGTCTCACCTAGGGCCTGCTAAAGAATACCAGGTGCTGTTGGCTATATCCAGAGGAAGGCAATGGCAAACCTCTTCTGAATAAATATTGCCAAGAAAACACTATGAAATTCACAGGTTTGCCATAAGTCCACTGGTGACTTGAACTATCTCTCTCTCACACACACACACACACACACAAACTCACACACACACGAGGAAAGGCCCATCCAAGCCCAATCAGTATCAACTTCACAAAAAGCTGTTGTGAGCACCACCATTACTGTACCCTAAGCTCTTAGGCATAAGAGCAGGATAAATAAGTAACAACAAATAAAAATGAATCAAGGGCCAAAATCCGGCATAGAACTGAAACATTAAAACACCCATCAGCCCAATCAATTGAACTTGTTCCTAAAGAAGAGTGTAAGTATAGGATTAAATCAGACCTTGTCAGCTTAACAGAGGATTACAGACTGAACTGACCCTAGGGTTACTCCTATAACTTAACAGAACCTTCTTCCCATTCAGCACTGACTGCAGAAATTTTGACTTCTCACCACCTCTCCCTTCTCCATCCCATTAAGAACCACTCCCCACCAAGGCTTGGAGGCAAGGAAGCCATTGCCAAAGGAAGGGAAGTGATGGTAGCTTCCATTATTGTCAAAAGAATATTTCACCTCTGTAAGAGTGATTGCAGTTTTCAAAGTAGTTTACATACCTCCTGAGGCACTCCACATGATGTTGAACTGCAATTCCTATCATGCCTGACCATTGGCCAGGATGCTGGGAGTGGGGGTTGTTGGAATCCAACACAGGGTCACCATCAAGACATTGACAAAAAGGACGTCAAGCTTCACGCAAGAGGAGAAAAAAATTTGCTCATGCTCATTTTAATTAGTTAATGAAAATATATACACAAGTAGACATAATTACTCTAAGCAGAAATGCACCCCAACTCACCATAGTGGAGAAGACTGTGAGCAGACCAAATTACATATATACCTGCTCTGTCTGCAATCCCACTATGTGTTGTTGCTGACAGGGACCCTCTCAAGCCTCTTTCCTTTAAACAGGTCTTTAACTTACCCAGAACAGCTTTCAGTTTTCCTCTCCTTCTTCCTGAACTATATTGCTTTACCAGCCCTTCTTCCAAGTGGAAATAGTTCTGGGTATCCTGTGAAATTCTCGCGTGAGACGTGAGACAGAATGTGTGTATGTTTTAACTAAATTGCTGCTGTGTGCCCTCAAGTCATTTCTAACTTATAGCAGCCCTAAGGTGAAGCTATCACATGATTTTATAGTACTGAGAGTATGTGATACACTCAAGGTCACCAAGTAGGTTTCCATAGCCAATCTGGGAATCATACCCTCATTGCCAGGGTCACAGTCCAACATTCAAACCACTATACCCACTGGCTCTTTTACACACACTGCACTTAAGTTTATATTGTGTTTAATAGATACCTTCTGTGTGCATTTGCCTTCACGTCACCCATCAACTTATGGTGGCCCCATGAATTTCATAGGGTTTTCTCATTCAAGGAATATTCAAAGGTGGTTTTGTCAGTTTCTTCCTCTGAAATATAGCCTACAGCGTTATTCATTGGCAGTCTCCCATCCAAGTACTAAATAGTTCTGACCCTGCTTAGCTTCCAAGATCAGACTGGATGTAAACACCTTAGATTCTTAGAATCTGCTATTTTATTAAATGCTTTTGACATACTAAATATTTTTTCTATTTTATGTTAAGATAAGGTGCCTTAGTACTTTTTAAAGAAAGACAAGTATCACATTTATCCACAATGACTGCCACCCTTCCCTTTGTCTCCTGAAAATATCTTCCCATCTCCTACCATCACCTTCACAACAACCTGCAGGTGAACTTGGCCTTGAGGGACGGAGGAGTGGCTAAGACCTAGGATAAAGGGGCAAACACATTGCTGAGACCAGATTTCCGCCTTCTCCTTTACAAACCTTCAAAGATTGTCAGTCAGTCTGTCTTTCGGTCACCTAAAGCCTGTTCACACTACACAGTTATAGCACTATGATTCCACTTTAACTGCCACAACAACATCTATGGGATTCTGGGGTTTGCAGCTTGCGGAGAGGCATTTAGAATTCTCAGCCACAGAAGTCTGGTGTTTCCAACCAAACTATGAATCCAGCATTCCAAAGGAAGTACTACAGTAGTTAAAATGGAATCATAGTGCTATAATTATGTTGCGTGGAAGGGCCCTGTCAGTCTCTTTTTCTCTCAATCCCACGCGCGCGCGTACACACACACACACACACACACACACAGAAGAGGTCTTTTCCTCCTGACAAAGGAACTTCTGAGCCAGTGGGAAGGTACTCATCAAAATGTGGGCAGTCTAGATGGATGCAGAACCTCTGGTCACCCTAATGCAGTGGTTCTCAACCTGTGGGTCCCCAGATGTTTTTGGACTTCAACTCCCCGAAGCCCTGAGCATTGACCATAGTGGCTGGGGCTTCTGGGAGCTGAAGTCCAAAAACATCTGGGGACCCACAGGTTGAGAACCACTGCCCTAATGCAACATCTTCTGCAAGGCCACAGTTCCCATATATAGCTATTATATGTATGATATTCAGGGAGACTGGCTGACAAACATCTTACATTCTATTCTTTTGTAACCTGAAAAGCAATAGCTACACTGAAAAGGGAGGTATTAGCAGATGGGGGGACCCTCAAAATTTGCAGCATACTGAAGTCAGATCTCCAGAGAAAACAAAGGATATGTTACCTCATCCTTCAAAATACCCCAGTGAGAGGGCTGACTATTGATAGAAAGAGTGATAAATTGAGAAGAGAAGGAATAAAATAGCGTACACTTGGAAATGGGCTGGCTGGCTGGAAACCCGAGCAAAAGAAACACCTCATTCTGCCACATTTTTTTACAAGTCCAATTTGTTGTATCAATAATCCTTACAGAAATCATGTATAAGTATTATTATATATACTTTGCTAGATATTTGTTTGCCTTATTGTGTTCATGTCAAGATTTGGGCTAGAGACTTCCTACTTCACACATTTATTCACAGATTTATGGCTTCCACCCATCAGTACTAACAGATCAGCTCCCTGAAAAACCTGTAGAAGATTTATGGCCTGGGTCACAATTTGCTTCTTTCTTTATCCTGTTACATTCTAACTCACTCCCACAACAGTGTAAGTTTGCCTAAATACTTTAATGTTACTTCATCAATGCACCTAAAGAAACTGATTGATATCCACAACAGCCAGCGGCATATCTGGGGGGGGGCAACTGGAATGCATGCCCGGGGTGCCAATGCCAGGGAGGTGCAAAAAGCTTCAATTCCCCCCACCCTCCCGCTCGGGCCTTGGCCCACTACTGTCCCCTGCTTCTGCCAGGGTCCTTCTTGTCTCAGTGGGGGGTGTGGTGGTGGCAGCAGTAGCCTCTCTGCCTTCTGCTCCCCCCCACTGGCTGCCACTACCCTTGGCAGGGTCCTTCCTGGCTCGGTGGGGGGGGGTGGCAGCAGCAGCCCTCCTGCCTGTCTCCCACCGAGAGCACCTTGGTTGGGGATGATAGGGATTATAGTCGAGCACATACATTTGGAAAACTGCATTAAGGCAGAAAAAGCACTATATCTATAAAGTTGACTTTTAAATCTTCAGCTGCTTCAAGCAGTGTTAGAAGCCTGATGTGCAGGAAGAAAAGGCAGCAGGACCAGATTCAACTACATATGGGCATACCCAGGACACAAACCATAACCAATAATTTCTGATCTTCACATCTGAAAAAGAATCACCCATACTGCACATTCCATCTGATGCTATTTGTGAAGCATCTCCCAGGAAGAGCAATTAAGGCTTTGCTAAACACAGTGTTTTGTAAAAATGTAGACTAGTCAGACAGAGTGGTGTAATGGTGAGATCAGAGTAATACTGCACAGACCTCAGCTTAAATCCACCTTCAGCCACAAATGACACTGGACCAGTCTCTATCTCTCAGTCTAACCTATCCCACAGGACTGTTGCAAGGTTTAAATGGGTGAGGAAGAAGAAACATACCCTGTGCTCCTTGCATGAGATAAAAACAGAACAAAAATTAGGAGACATGTAGCTTCGGCCTAAGGTTCAGTCAAAGTGTGTTGGTACCCTTCAACGGTTTTATAACTTACAACTGGAGTGTTTTTGTTTTTAAAATCCTCACAATTTGGTCAGGAGACATTATGAGGAGGAGGATAGTCCAGAAACAAGGCCAGCCCTGTCATTAGGTAGAGTCCTCAGGCAGCAGAGGCTTGAGGAAGGGCAGGAAGGGCAGGCAGGGTGTTTTCGGTGTGTGCCATATTGTCTGTCCTCCACCCGTTCTCCTAGCTCTGCCCTTCCTGCTCATACCACTGACCTGCAGTGACATCTCTTGTACCTCCTCCACCTGTCTCCCGTGTTTTCTTCCAGCTTCCCATAAGGTAGAAAAGTTGGCCCCCTAACGTGCCCTCTAAGCTTCTGTGTTGCCATGATGGAATGCCTCTAACCCTTTAGGGACAGTTTTCTCCATCCTGGCCTCCATAGATATGTTGGACTACATACGCTATCATCCTCCCTTGGCATGGCCATGATGGTTGGGGTGATTAGAATTGGACACATCTGAAAGGCCTCATGATGGAGAAGCCTCTCCAGAGGATCTCCCACATACTTGGGAACCAGCACAAACATGGTGGAAAACCGCTCCAGTTCAACCAACACCCAATGGGAAAGGAAACCTTCCCATATATTGAGCAGTAAGAAGTTGAAAATGAAACAATGCAAAGGCCATTTCAAATCTACACATTTGCTTATTGTTATAAATACAGCATCCAACAGTGGCTTCCAGGTGCAAGTGAACCACCACTCACAGTTGAAAGGGATCCCAAGATCCATTAGTCCAGCCCCCTGCCAGCACAGAACTCAACAACTAACGCATCCCTGGTTGGTGACCATCAACCTTCTTTTTAAAAAACCTCCAGTGAAGGAGGGTCCACTCCCTTCACATATCAAAGTTATTTTCTACCCCACAAATAAATCATACTTTGTTTAAGAAGACCCTACTTGGTGCTGGTGGGGTGTTCCTCTTGCAGTCTACTTCCCCCATGTGTTGGAAAGTGGAACTGCAGCAAATTAGAATTAGAATGGCAGTCCCCTGCCCCCAAGATCTGGTTCATCTTTACTCATTCGCAGTACAGTTGGCCCTCCACATTTGCGGCTTTGACTTTCACAGATTTGATTACTTGCAAGTTTCTTCAGTCCTTCGCTGCCTCTGGTCCTTCTCCTCTTCCTCCACCAGCTACTGCCTGGCCAGCTAAGGACAGCCCAATTTCTCAGCACAACAAACTCTCTCCCATTGCCACCCCACACCCAAGGAAAGAGATGGATGAGAGAGAAGAGGTATAGGGCCACCATGCCACCCCCCTCCTTTCCCTGAACTGGTTTGGACCAGGGATGCAAGTTCTTCCCACCATGCCTTGGCCCCCTTTCCACAGACACAAACATACACATATTTGTGACTTTTCCTCTTTTTGCGAGGCTCCTGCACCCTTAACTCTGGTGAAGGGCCAACTGTATATTGAGTGATGACTAGCATGCATGAATAGGGGATAATTGCTGCAGGCAGAACTTGCATGTTATCCAATTGTTACCCTGTTTTCTGGGGGTCCCGAGAGGGACACCTAAATGCGCTCTCAATTAGACAAGTTGGGGAAATTAGTCAAAGAGCACAAGTTGGCACTGCGAGAGGCAGGGCAATGGAGCAAGATTTTTTACCCAGCGTCTACGGGGTCAGGCCAAGCCAAGGAGCACACAGAATTAAAATAATAATTGTGGTTTTTATTAAAATACAATCAAACAGGGTATGCAACACAGTCACGCAGAGAACTAAAGAAATAAAGGTTGGAGTGGGACAGAGGGATTTTTAGAGGAGTTGTTGGTTTGGGTAATACTACACCTGTCCTGAAGCCTGGGTAGTCTGCAGCAGAAGTTCGAAGATATGGAGTCTTAGTACGTGGGACTGAGGGGAAGGCTCGCCAAGCAATGCGGCAGCAAGGCAGGATGGAAATCGGGAACGATCCAAGGAAGCTCACAAAGTCGGGGGTTTTTAAAAGGGAAAATGTAGCCACAGGCTAGTCTGTACTTGGGGGAAAACAATGAGTTTCGGGCTGGAGACAAAGCCTCCGAAAGGTCAGAATTTAGCATGATTGAATTATGTCTGAATTTACAATAGAGTAGATAGTATGCAAACTCAGAGTGCTTGACAGGTGAGGATCCTTCTAATCCAGCTGCCTGCTCGGGGCAGGGAGTCTTTGTAAATAGCGCGCATACCTGATGAGGGTGCTTGCCATGAGGTATCCTGAAGCGGTAGTTTGGCTATTTCTGGCCAGCCTGTATTTGTTTTGGATATTCCAGCGATTAGCGACTGAGCTTGTTTGCGTGCTTGTCCGGTGGCGTCGCAGGCACGTGGAGAACAGACGGGTATAGTAGGCCAAATTATTGATATCAAAACAATATCTAATGTCACCCCAAGTGTGGCTTAGGAACTGCAGTAACACAATGTTAACTCAAACATCGACTACACATTTCAGCCAGGTAATAGAGCAGGTTGCCCTATTCCTGACTGCAAAAAAGATTGATTCCATATTTCTGAATGCCCTTATACTTGGTTTGCACAATTCTGGCCTGCCAGATTGTTGTTTGTTTATTTATTTACCTACAATTCCCAGCAGTCATAGCCAGCATACTCACTGGTGAAGGATCACAAGAGTTAACAACTGAAAACATCAGGAGGGCAACTCTGCCTATACACAGTAATACAAAAAAAATTAATACGGTAAACACAGTATACAAAAATCTCAGCTAGAACCTCTCTCTATGATATGATAGCTTTCTCTTTGCAGGGTGCTGTGGGTGTTCTAGTGCGCTTGTATTTCTTTTCTTTAAATAGGGAAGTATTCAAAAGTGGTATCCCCCCATCGTAAGTGGTATAGTCCACCCTAAAACTGGCAGAGGAGGGAGATGAATAAATCATCATACCCATTTTTTTTCATTTAGTAAATTTGCTGGGAAAATTGAAAAGAAGCAGTACAATCTCAATCAGAAATAAGCCCTTGTAGTAAACACACGAAATTAATATGCTTTGAGTGAACTCATGGGGACAGGATTGTAAGGGGTTTTGGAAATGGACACATGAATTTCAAGTGTTCCTACTTCCAGGCATCACCTTCAATTTATCCTCAAGGTAGGGCTTTTGCCATAATCACCTTTTGTACTGAAAACATTTCACTGGATGTTCCAGAGAGAGAGAGAGAGAGAGAGAGAGTTTGGATCCTACCTTTTCTTTTTCCATTTAGTCCAGCTGTTCTTTCTTGCCAAATAAATAGAGGAAAGTCTGATGGTTGCCCTACCATTTAGTGAGGTGAACCTCTTCTGTATCAGATGGTGGGGTACAAGTCTGAGTGTGTGATCCAGAATGTCCTGTGCCCCTTGAGCTACCAGCTGCCCTCCAGGAAGCCATTCCAGTAGGCTATGGAACCTCACAATACTAAAAAAAAAAATGTTCCTTGGTTTACTTCTGATTCTTCTGCCTCTCCACTGCCTTTTCTTTTAGTGTCAAGTCTTTTCAGGCTGTCACTGTAAGGGCAGAAGTTGCCCTCTCTCTTTTTCTTGGTATGTAAATTCCTCTGATGGCCTTTCCCACTGTAATGAGGGATATACATGCTACAAAATAAGTAACTAATAAGTAAAAGTAAATAATCAAATGAAGCAATGAATTATGTTCTATCACTATTGCTGAAGTTCTTACCTTCCAACATTTCACAGATGAAAACGGGAACATACATGGTCAAGCAATATCAGAGTGTGATCAAGATGGCAAAAAGAATAAGGAAGGACATACAAGCTAAAAGAGGCTGCAACAGTTTGCTTTTGCCTTAGTCTACTGGGAAGGGCAAGATTCTGCCCTCTCCCCCACATCAGCTCAGTAAATGGAGTACAAACCACTTTTGCATTTTGAACTCCGTCTGCTGCAATTCAAGTAAGCACAGGACAAAGGGAGAAAGTGGGAGAAGAAGAGAGAAACTGTGACATTTTAAAAGCAGCTGAAAAACTGGAATGGCCGAGGATTAATCAGGATCGTCCCTGCCAAATCACCAAATCAGGACAGTGAGACGCTACAGAAATAAGAATCAACTGCTAGCTACATGACTATTGTACATGGAGGTGGGGAGAACAGGTAGAATACAGAATACAGCAATCCTTATCAGTCCATCTAGCTCGATGTTTTCAACATCACCGGCAGAATCATGCTAAGGCTTTCAGTCAAGAATCTTTCCTAGCCCTGCCAAGGACTGAACCTGAAACTATCTACTTGCACAACAAGTGCTGTGTGACAGGGCTGTGGCCTCGTCACGTCTTATCCTTCATATCAGGCAGCAAAAATTACTTTAACTGGTCCTTTCCTAAAGTGTTTGCCAAGGACTCTTGAAAAGAAGGTCAAGGGTTGTAAAGTGCATCAGTGATAGTCATTTACTAGATCAAGTGGGCATTTTGAAAATCTGTGATTTCACCAGAGTAGTGGAAACGGTAGAAGAATGTTCTGGACATACAAAACAGTTAAGATGAAAAGAATAAAAGCAGGAAAAAAGGTGTATATGTGTGTGGTGGTGGTGGTGTTTTAAAAAAAAATGGTTAGCATACTATCTGGAAAATGAAAAGAAAAGAATCTGAACAGAAAGCAGGCAAGAGATATGCAATGGTAGGTATTTTGGCAATAGACATTAGAAAGCAACATAAAATAACTTTCCTGTTGTCAGATACATAAACATCTATCTTTAAAGTCAATTTAAAATGAAAATAGTATATTGATTAATAATAGAAAGATTAGATTTAGTAGCAGACAAAGATGTGAATTATGAAGTTTCCAGTTGGTAGTGCACTTCAGGCATAGTTTTTGGTTGAGAAATATGAATTGTCACATACACACATACATATATACATATACATATATATATGTATGTATTCAAATCTGTTTTAACTTAAAAATATTGGTTTTTATCAGCAAATATTGATTTAACAGCAGCTAAAGTTACACACTATGAAGTCCTCAGTTCATTGTTTACTTCAGCCATGAATTCAGTTGTTGGCCTTAGGGGCAAATGATGCTGTGACAGCACTGAACCTCGTGTGGTATGAGGACTTCCAGTGGAGAAGCCAGCAGGAAAAACTGAATTATTTCTCTGCTTCCTCTCCCTTCCTTCCCCCATTTCCTCTCCTGCCAACAGCTTTTCTCCTAGCATGCGGTCGTATTTCACCTCGCATCATGAAAAGCTTCAATCATGGATTCCTGTACAGTAAACCCAAACTGTGCCAAAGACACAAAAGCAAGCCACAGCAGGCATTTGTGTCATTCTGGTTTCAGCCATTCTGGTTTCAGCATTTTTCAAAATAAAAATGATCATTAGTAATCAGGGTTTGATTCCCCGCTAGGCCATGGAAACCCACTGGATAACCTTGGGCACATCACATACTCTCAGACCCAGAAAGCCCTGTGATAAGTTCACCTTAGAGTCACTATTAGTCAGAAATGACTTAAAGGTACACAGCAACAAATATAATGTGTGATGTTATTAGTCTTCTGACAAAGTCTCATGCGTTCAAACTAGTGATGTACATCTTTGTATTCTTCATTCTGCCAGGCAGGAATGAATGATTCCTGCAGAAAACAATTCACCTTTTTTTTTCTTTAACAGAAAGTGATATTGCACAGAAAATGCTGTTTGCTGTGCAGGAAATTTTTTTCCTGTCCTGGAAAATGTTGTTTTCTGCATGAAAAAATGGTGTGTTTTTTCACACAGAATAAGTCCTGAACAGTGACGATTCTCATTAGTCTAGGATTCTCCTCGTCAGGTTTTCTCTACACTTAAGAAACCCATTTTTAAAAAAATATTTTGGAAATACTATACTGCCCTTTCTTAGTGCAAACACAATTAGCTTATGTTTTAATATATGTTACCCAGCCCATCATCCTACAAATTATATTATATGTGTACCATTATATATTGTGATGTGTAATAAAGGTTCCTATTATTTACTAGAGGGTGTCTCTTTAATTTCTTAATTTCTGCTTCCTTAATTTCATTCTGCTATGATTAGGTTTACATTACAAAATATTTTGCCTCTTTTCTACAAACCTACCTCACTGGCAGTAGACAGGGAACTTAGCTTCTGGGACTACAACTCCCAAAATCCCTAGGCAGGTATACTTCAATAAAGAGTAAAATGCTCCAGACTCAGCTCGTTGGTTTGGCCTCCCAGCTGACTGATTCTGTGAAAGTCAGTTCTTACAATGTGGAGAGAAGGACAAGAAAAAAAGACCAGTAGGAAGACACTCCTAGCCTGCCATGTTCTTGCCTTATCTCTGTCTTCAGCTGGTGGGTGGGGAGAGGCAGCTCTAAGTGAGCTGGACAGCAAACTATAGAGCACAGAAGTTGTTCGACTTCAGTGCAGGTCAACAGGTAGGAAGAAAGATCTCAATTATGGGGGTAAATTGTTGAAATGTTGGCATATCTGCAAGTTATAGTAGCTATTCGAAGGCAATCACATTTTTTGCTTTCCACATGGTTATGGTTAGGTTATGTGTCTCCATCTACTGTAACATATGCCATCCTTCTGCCCATTATTTGGTGAGGAGCGTGTTTGTGGTCCCCAGGCTGCCACCTTTTAAAAAATGGCCAGGGTCTCATGCCCTGTGTCTTAAAGCAACAAATGATAGCCAGAAATATAAAACTGGAACTATTTCCCTTGCTGCACCTGCATACCAAGAACCACATTCTGCTGGTAGACTGGTGGCATGCATAGGAGCCTTCAGTTTTTTTAAAAAGTGGCTACCCTAGGAGGCAATGTAAAGAAGGTAACTGCTAACAGTACAATATATTTTGAGCAGGCAGTGTAAATGAGGTTTGATGTAATTAGTTCTTATGTTCTTATGCCTCTCTCGTCTAGCCTCCATTCCATTAACGGATCTATCTTTGAACTATTCCTTTCCTTTCTTCCTGCCAACATTCTGTCTTGTACCAGGCACAAATTATGATTAGGCATAAATTATGGTTAGGTAAAAACAAGCTCACTTTTCATTGGGATTCTTATTTGTTTTTAAACGTACTTTTAGATTGTGCTAAAAGCTTTCATTGAGTTCTGTAGAACAAAGAATTTGTCTGTGCTTTTATTTATGTATTCCTTTCTCTTCTAAACATCTTTTGCATTGGCTATATTGCCTTTCTAATCTGAGGTCATTATACCAAGTGAGACTCTGCCTTAGCTTTGTACATTTTACTTTGCTGTGCTAGTGCATTAGACATCTTCTCATGGTCAAGAGAATTGTACAGTAGTTTGGGCTGCATTGTTCACATTCCGACTGCAGTGAAGGAATCATGTTTGAATTTTCTTCAGGCTGTTCAGTGACCAAAGGGGAAAAAAGTGTACATTGTAACATGCTTTTGTGACCTCAAAAAAAGCTTGAGGTGCAAAATCAGCAGGTTAAACTTTTCACGGCATGGAGATAAATGTTAGCTTTGGCTAACATTTGTACATTGAGCTAGTGTGGAAAGCACCGCAATTGCTTAAAGTAAGGTGACAAGTTGACTCCCCTTTTCTCTACGTATATGTTAAAAGGTTGCTGACATAGAGGAATTTTAGATGGGGGGAAATCAGGTAAGGAATTCAAACATACAATTCCAAGACTTAGAGTCTGAGGTGATACTGTCTGGCAAAAACTGGTCTGCCTGGATTCATCTGACCAGGTGTTACCAGAATCTGTTGTAGTCAAGTTGCTTTTTTTTAATCTGCTGTGTTCTTGTTGAAACATATTATGTTATACAGAGCTTTTTCAGCCAAGCTGTTTAGCCCACACAGAGATTATATAAAACAAGAGAAGCCTGTGCTTAATGTTTTTACTAAAATATTGTTAGCTCCTTTAATTTGAAGTGGTACCAGAACCTGGGAATATCTTTCCTTCAGGGTTGCAAATTTTCAATCTGGCTCCACATCAAGGAGAAAAAGGAGCCAATGATCAACTGCTGCCTGTTGTCTCTTCTTTCCAAGAAACCACGCTAATCTTCTGCACCATGCACCCGTTCAGGGCCAAGATCCAGCGCTTCCTATGGCATACTTTGGTTTTAATCGTCTTTGCTGGGCTAGGGTGTGTCTTCTCTAAGTCAGATAAAGCCAGGAGGAGTTATCAGTTGCCAACATATTTACACAGTATTCCCATCCCTTTGCTTCATGACAGATGGAACAGCCACATCTCAATTTGCTGCTTAGAGTATATTATATACAGAACCTTTTTGCATCCCAGATGAATTAATGCAGGGTAACTGTCATAAGCCCTGCTAATTTTGTCCTCGCAGCCCTTTAGTACGTATAACTGCTATTTCACACAAGTATTGTTCCTTCCCTCTTTGTCTGTAAGTAAGAGGTTTCAGGGGCAGCACAATCCTAATGTATGCTCCTATTAAGGCTTGGGGTATATGAGTACAGAACTGCAGCCTCAGTGTTTCTCAGAAGAGAGTGCACAGATAATTTAGAATTATGTGATAGAATTTTCATTTTTAGGTTATGATACCTGACAGGTAATTCTTGTTTGGCTTTTCACATATTACATAAAGGTATTTTCCATCACTTATGAGTTTCCAACACTCCATGAAAAGCTATTCTCAAGACTAATCATTCTTTGTAAGATAAAATAGGGAGTGTTTTCCTCTTTACCCAAAGCTCCTATCTTTCTCCCAGGTCCACCCTTATTATTGTATGAAAATAATGGTTCAGAGCTCCCATTTTATTTCTTGCCACTCCCAAACACAACTTGTTGTTTGTTGTTATGTGCTTTCCAGTCCAACTGATAGCAACCCTCTCATAAGGTTTTCTTGGCAATTTTTATTCATAGGTGGTTTGCCATTCCCTTCCTCTTAGGCTGAGAGAGTGTGACTTGCCTAAGATCACCCAGTGGATTTTCTATGCCTGAACGGGGATTCAAACCCTTGTTTCCTAGAATCCCAGTCAAGCCACATTCAAGCAACTACACCACTCTGGCTCTCTAAACTCAAGGTAGAATATCCTTAATGCAGTCACACAGAAAGGAAGATGCATCACACTATGGCAGGGAAATTATCAAAGCATTCCCTTTCAAAAACAGACAACACCAACCCCACACCCACTTTTCCCTTGATGAGCCAAGGCTGCTTTGTGTCCTGAGGCTGGGAAGAATTCTATGTCTACTGCATGAATCCTGTTGCTTGGCAAAAGTTCCCTAATTATGTTTCCAAGAAGATCAAAAAGAGTTCTGGGTTAATTGTGGTAAGGTGTGGAAAGAATCTGTCTTGTTGAACTGGTTTCCAGGCCAGTCCAACTCAGGCATTGGGTTCAGACTTCAGAGACAGACCCACTGCACACCAAAAGGGAGCTGTCAATCAAGGAAGGCATCTCCAAGAGCAGTGCGTATTTTATAATTCAGTTTGAGAATGATCACATTGACATACCATAATGAGCTATTGTTTGTTGAAATCTACCTTGTGAGTGCAAACCTGCCTTTGTTAAGAAGTTGTAGTTTGTTAATAAGACACAAACCACAATCTGAATCTATGGTTTGTTGCTGGCTTATAAATTCTGGCTTGTTTAAACCATGGTTTGTTGCACTTTCTAAAGCAAGAGCCATGACCGCTCCTCCCTGGCTTGTTTCCCCAGCTGCTCACATTGAAAAGGAGCTGACAAGGAGATGTTTAAACAGAGCAGAGGCTGGGTGGCCATCTGTCAGGGATGCTTTAGCTAGGTGTTCCTATACTAACAGGAGATTATATAGATGATGCTTGAGATTCTTTCCGGTAACCCACTTGCAAAAGTGGTGGGAGGGAAACAAACCAGATACCAAGAAGACAAGTCACAATTTGGTTACTAGCTATGCAATTTGTGGTTTAAGCAACAAACCACATGCAGCGTAAAACACAGCTAACTGTGATATGTGAACGCCCTAATAGGTCCACCAATAGAGAAACAGCCCTGCCATGGGGTAAAATGGGGAGGCTTCTTTAGGAGGCAGAACAGGAAACAGACAAAGAGGATTGTATCTACTGCTGGCTTTGCTCTAGCAGATAACGCTTGTAATCATGCAAGCTTTGTTGTTGTTCTGTGCCTTCAAATCAACTTTGATTTATGGCAACCCTGAGATGGGGTTTCTTAGCAAGATTTAGTCCAAGGAAGTTTGCCATTGCTTTCCTCTGAGGCTGAAGAGCATGTGACTTGTTCCCAAGGTCACTCAGTGAATTTCCATCACTTAAGCAGGAATTTAAATCTTGGAATCCTAGTCCCACCCACTGCACCCCTCTATACCATGCCCACTCCTGTTCTGGAGGATCCCACAATCTCCAGGAACAACTTTTTGGGGAAGAGGTACAATACAAGAGAACCACGGGGCTTCCAGTAATTTTGGTCTACAACTCCCATCAGTTCCATCCAGTGTGACAATGAAAGACTAATGGAGCTCTAGTTTAAAACATCTGGAGGGTCAAAGGTTTCCTGCACCCACTGTAGTTAAGAAGGGAGAATAGTGAAAAAATCAGTTGTGTCACTTGCTCCAAGGGGTAGTGAATTCTGCTAGTGCGAAGATCTTGCTGGATATGCAACCTGGACATAAGCACTGAGCACTCATCTGCTGATACATTATTTTCTGCAAATCCCACAGAAGTAAATGATTGCTGTATAAGAGCTCTGTTAACTCATGGAGAGGATTATCTACCTGGAAACCAATATGTTTTTAGGTGGCAGCTCTGAGTTGCTAGCTGTTGGACTCAGTGTGTGCGCATGTGCCTTCAAGTGTCCGGTCAACTTATGGCAATCCCATGAATAGGTTTTTCTTAGGTGAGGAATATTTCAAGATTGTTTTGCCAGTTCCTTGCTCTGACATATAGCCTACAGCACTGGTATTCATTGGCAGTCTCCCATCCGAGTACTAACCAGAGCTGACCCTGCTTAACTTCTAAGATCAAACAGGATTTTGCCCCTTTATGATATTTAGGCTACCTGACAAATATTGGACTTTAGGAGTGGTAAAAATTGATAAAAATAAGAAACAGCTTGGGATTTTTTGTTTGTTTCATAAATGTATAAGCCAAATTTCTGTATAAGGAAGTGTAGCATTGTTGTTGTTGTGTGTCTACAAGTCACTTCTATCTTATGGTGACCTATCATAGAGTTTTCTTGGCAAAATAGTTCAGAGGGAGTAGGTGCCATTATCCTTCTCTGAGTCTGAGAGAGTGCGACTTGCCTAAGGTCATTCAAGGTGTATGCAGGGCTGAGTGGGGATTCAGCCTCGATTTCCCAGAGTTTTAGTCCAGCATTCAAAGCACTACAACATGCTGGCTTCATACAAGTGTAGCACACACTATAAAACAAAATACAGACATAAAACAGTAAAACCACAAAAGCGGTAGACCATAATCTGGTGATAAAAACCAAAAGAAAATATAGAAACATAAAACCTGGCACAGTTGAACATGCCAGAATGCCAGTGTGGTTGACTGGTCTGAAGGCTGAAGTAAAACTTCAGGAGACCAGGGTTTAAATCCCTGCTCAGAACAACAAAAATAACAAGAGAAAAAAATACAAGTCCCCATAGGCAAAGAGCTTGCAGTTTACATTTTGCAGGGGAGGAGACAGAAGGAAGGAAGAAGAGAGAGAAGTAGGATAACAAACAACATGAAAAGAGGTGAAACTGACAATTACCTTTCAAGATTTGCTTAAGGAAACATTCTGTCTGTCTGTCTGTCTGTCTGTCTGTCATACACACACACACACACACCAGAATGGCAGCCTACCAGAGCAGGTTCAGTAAAAGATAACATCTAGACTGATACCTGCTTTGTGTCCATATATCATGTGTCCACTTAAAATGACCATGATGAGACTGTGATCTTCAGGGAGGTTTAAACAGTCAACATTCATCCAGATAGTGATTTTCTCTTGACCAGGAAGACGGACACACAATACGAAACAGAGCTGAGGAGAATGTAGATCATCTGCAATAGATTAGATTAGCAAGGCTTTCTGGTTTCTAATAGTTTAAAAGAAAAAAGTGGAAATTATTTTTTTTAATCTACATAAAAAATGTTCACCACCCCACCTGGCCTGATGTAAAGTAATTTTATCTCCCAGGCTCATATTGCTCATCTGTAAAGGAGATGGAAAGTTCTGAGTTACAACCAACACAGTTATGTGTAACAGTGATAGCAGGGCGAGAGAAGGTTATAACAAATCTAAATTCCAGACGTAATGTAACAAATGACAACAAAGTAATATCTTCCACAGGCTATAACTATTAATCTTACGTAGTTATGTTTTAGTTACTTTTAAGGACATTTTTAGAGGCATCTGAGTTATTTTTTTAAAAGCTGATGCCCTTTTCTTATCAGTGACAAGGTTGCTGGGAAGTACCTTCCAACAACATCTGGAAGGCAGCATGATACCCATCCCTATTCTAGACAATCAAAAGGCATTGTGCAGCTATTCCATATCTTCTTCCTAAATGGATTTTTGGACACTTACAGGGCGTAAGCAGCAGCAGTAGCCATTTGTAAGTCACCAGGCCAGACCAAGACATTCTGCTGCCTAAAGGCCGTAGCAATGGCAGCCTCCCTCCCTGTTTGCCATACGGAAGATGGCCGGACTCAGCTGAATCTTAACTGAATACTAGCAATGGGACAGCATCCCCCAACTTTATTTACATATTTACTGACATCAGTGTACATGACACTTTACAAAAGCATATCCACGAAACAGACACCCTCATCCATATAATGTAAGAATATAATGTAAGAAGGGCAGGGGATATAGTCTAACCAGCCGGGACTTTGAGATCCACTGGAGAGGCCCTTCCCTCCATCCCACCATCTTCAGAGGTGCATCTGGTGGGAACACAGGAGAGGGCCTTTTCAGTGGCTGCTCCCGGGCTGCGGAACTCCATTCCCAGGAAGGCCAGACTGGCACCTTCCCTGCCTGCTTTCTAGAGACAATTAAAGGCATTCTTATTTTGGCAGGCATTTAATATGTGATTATTGCTTGTCCAAAGAAAGGTGCTAGTTATTTTTAATTGTGATTTGTTAGTTGTTTTTATATCTATTTTAACTTTGTTTTAATTATTACTGCTCCTTTAATTTGTGTTTTAACTTTTTTAGATTACAGTTTAACTATGTTTTCTTTTTTTAAAGTATTGTAAGCTGCCTTGAGTCCTTTCAAGGAAAAAAGCAGGATATAGATCAGTGGTTCTCAACCTGTGGGTCCCCAGATGTTTTTGGACTTCAGCTCCCAGAAGCCCTGAGCATTGACCATAGTGGCTGGGGCTTCTGGGAGCTGAAGTCCAAAAACATCTGGAGACCCACAGGTTGAGAACCACCGATATAGATAAAGATAATAAATGTAAAGTCGAAGGCTTTCACGGTTGGAATCCATAGGTTGTTGTGGGTTTTCCGGGTTTTGAGGCCGTGTTCTATTAGATTTTCTCCTGACGTTTCGCCTGCATCTGTGGCTGGCATCCTCAAAAGATATGGTATCCTCTGAAGATGCCAGCCACAGATGCAGGTGAAATGTCAGGAGAAAATACTAATAGAACACGGCCTCAAAACCCGGAAAACCCACAACAACCTAAAAATAATAAAGATGATGATGATGATGATGATGATAAATGAAATTGTTCAACGTACACAATCTGAACATACAGAACTATAAAGGTTAAACAGAACCAACGCTTTAAACACTTCAGCAAATAGAAGAAAACTTTTTAGTTGAAATTTAAAAACAATAATCAAGGGAGCAGTCTGCATAAATCCAGCAAAACAATTCCAAGAATATGGAACAAGAGAGAAAGGATGAAGCTGAGCTAGAAAGCAAGAAAGCTTTGGCCGGATGAGAAATAGGGAGTTCAGGGAATGAAGATCCCAGCACCCCCGAGAGCAGCAGGACTGATTAAGGGAATGAGAGCGAGCTATTCGGCACGTTCTGGTTTGCCAGCCAAGAAAGGGGAACAGCCAGGAAACCGGGGAAGCCAAGCCAGAGGGGCCTTCCTGCCACATCCTCCCAGCAGCTGCTCCTGAGGCAGTTACCTCGTTTAGCCAAATGGCTGTGCCAGCCGCGGTCTGTCTTATAATAACAACATCCATTAAGAAGGGAAAGGAGGAACAGGTCATTCCTCAAGGTCTTGTGACTGGCAGTGCTTAGAGCTCTCTGTCCGCATTCGGCTTCTTTTTCCAGCTGACAGAGGAAAAGCGACGCCTCAGCAATGTAAAATGTCACAACCCGTGCCACAACTGATTTTCACAACAAGAAAAGTGTTGGAGAACAGATAAGATTCTTCCAATAACTCATTTTGTCCTAAGTTATAGATGTGATCACCTATCCCTGAAATACATAAAATTATTTCTGTGCTGTTCAAATGGAGCAATTAGCACTTCCAGAAGGCGGAATAGAAGCAGGTTAGCCCCATATAATCTTGAAAGAGTTTACAATGAAGTGGTAAGTTTCTTCCTCTTCAATCCACTCAGAAAACACCAACAGATCATTTGCATAGCCCTTAAAAAAACCAAAGAACAGCCACTTGGACTTTTCTTTCCAGCAGTTCATCCATGCTGTTTCTTTTGAAAGTAACACTTAAAAAGCAAATTATTCTGGTACTGATATTTTTAACCCTACTCCAGGATTTATTCTAACCTTTTTGCCCTAACACACAACGATCTTGAAACATATGAAATTTTGACATGATCAGCAGTGTATGGCACATGGCATAATCACATAGTCTTCCATTCTGCGTTGGTACTCCTGTGCAACTGATTTACGTCAATGTAATCTTTTTATTTGCAGAGTTCAGTATGAGTTAATAGGAGTGTTTTTGACCAGCAAGGGAGTTAGTCCCCATAATATATTATTAATATAAGTGCACAAAGACTGAAAGGTAATAGTAGTAATTTTAACCTTCTTTATCACATTCCTGTCTATTTGTTTTTAGAAATAATGTTGGTCCTGATTGAAGCCCCGTACTGCCAAAAGCACAGAAACCTGTTTTCTACTTCATGTTTTATTTTCCTGCTGCACGAAATGCACCAAGCTAATCATTAGATCAGAGAGGTGGCTGTTACATACATACATATGTACACGTGCGCACACACGCGCACGCACACAAGGAATTTTTACCCAGTTCTTAAATGTCCTGCTTCGGCAGCACAATTCAAGACAGGGCCAGTAGAAGACATTTTATTGCCTGAGGCAAAGGACAATATAGGGCACACTCCATTCTGTGCACAGAAGCTGATTTGAATTGGCAGTTGAGTTATACTTCAACACTAGCAACACGATGGACTCCACCCCCACCCCAGTGCAGCAGGCATGTTTCAGGGTGTCTTCTGAGGCAAGGCGATGCCCCCGCTAAGAGAAGAGGAAGGTCAGGGAGCTCAAGAAGAGCCATCAGAGAGCCACCGGCCACTGCTGACCCTCAGCATCTGCCACACAAACTCACAGTTCCTCTCTTTCTAGTGGTAGCAGACCCAGCCAGCCCCAGTTTGACAAAAGATACATGCTACCCACACTCAGAAGACAGATATTGTGTAAAAGCCACCTTCTGCTCTTGCTTGGGAGTTCTATAAAACCTGAGTTCCTCCATCAAGCTGCTGAGGCCTCTCTCTGGGCTCCTCTACAACACCCAATAGTTCAAGTAAATGTTGCAGTATTCTGTTTCACGCCTTGTAGTGCCTCATCATGGTTGTTTTCCCTTCTGCATCCAGTTGTGTCCTAAATATACAGAGTTTTCGCCCCGATCTGTTGCCTGTTGTAGCAAATTTGAGTGCCACTCCCAACTTTCATGCTTCTATACAATTGCACCTTTCTCCTGCTTGAGGTGTGGGTAGGGTTGCCAGAATGAAAACTAGAGAGGGCTCCTCTGCCTGTAATGGTGATGTGGAAGGGGGAATTTCAGCAAGCACTGCTTGTCTCACAACCATGTAACAAGCAACACCTGGTGAAATGCCCTCTTCTACACGACAGGTGCCCTCTCTAGTCTTCAGTCTGTAGGCATGCTTTCCCTCTGTCCTCACCATCCCATGAACTAAGCAGCTTTCCCTGTCGTCCTCCTCCTCCAGCATCCACATTTCCTGTCCCCTGTCCCATATATTTCTTTCTTTTTTTCAAATAATTTTTCTTATAGTGCTAAAAGTGACAGAATGCCAGACCACTTGAGCATTCTAACTGTAAAAAGAAGAAGCAGAAATAGGAGGAAGGATTAGGGAGAGGGGGATTTAGCAGCACCTTTCAGATTAACAGGTTTTTATTTTAGTACTAGCATATTTACCCAGTGTTGCCCAGGATTTTATTTTCTCATAGGTAACACCTACTAGACATACCTTAAGAATTACCTTACTTTACTTTAGGATTTAGATGAAATACACACTGTTGAAATACACAGATTTGAGATCCTGTTGTTACCCTGATTTCTGGGGGTCCCGCGAGGGACACCTAAATGCTCTCCAAATTATACAAGTTGGGGAAATTAGTCAAAGAGCACAAGTTAGCAATGCGAGAGGCAGGGCAATGGAGTGAGATCTTTTACCCAATGTCTACGGGGTCAGGCCGAGTCAAGGAGCTAACAGAGGTGAAATGATCATTGTTGTTTTTATTAAAATACAGTCAAACCAGTGTATGCAGCACACTCACACAGATAACTATAGAAATAAAGGTTGGAGTTGGATAGAGGGATTTTTAGAGGAGGTTTTTGGTATGGGAAATACTTCACCTGTCCTGAAGCCCGGGGAGTCTGAAGACAGAGTTCATGGATATGAAGGTTCTCAGTACGTGGGACTGAGGGGAAGGCTCGCCAAGCAAAGCGGCAGCAAGCGGTATGGAAGTCGGGAGCGATCCAAGGAAGCTCTCAAAGTCAGGGGTTCTTATGGGGAAATTGTGGCCGTAGGCTAGTCCATACTTGGGGGAAACAATGAGTTTTGGGCTGGAGACAAAGCGTCCGAAAGGTCAGAATTTAGCATGATGGAGCTAGGTCCGAATTGTCAATAGGGTAGCCAGTATGCAAACACAGAGTGCTTGCTGATTGAGTATTCGGCTCGTCAAGCTGCCTGCTCGGGGCAGGGAGTTCTTTGTAAGTGGCGTGCATACATAATGAGGGTACTTGCCGTGAGGTCTCCTGAAGCGGCAGTTTGGCTATTTCTGGCCAGCCTGTATTTGTTTTGAATATTCCAGCAATTAGCGACCGAGCCGGTTTGAGTGCTTGTCCGGGGGCCTCGCAAGCACATGGGAAGGAATGGGTGAGGAAGGCCAAATTATTGATATCAAAATGATATCTGGTGTCCCCCAAGTCTGGCTAGAAACTACGGTAACACTGTGTCTGTAATTCCCTAAACTGCCTTGTCCAGTACCTGTAACTTTTCCCCATAGTCCTCAATCCAATCTGTGTTCAGAGTTATTCGCATACAGAGGTTCAGTTCTGAGGGAATATACTGCCCTCGCCCTTCTTGCTGCTAGGCATTGTCTCCATAGCAACCGGCCAGGCCCATGAGCTCTCTGGCAGAGAATTCTAAAGGCCACTTCCTAAACTGCAAACCCCAAGATTCCATAGAATATTCACAGGCGGCCAATCATGTGAGGTCTTCTTGCTTGACACAGCCAATCACATGAGGTCTTTGCCTGACACAGACAAACTCACAGACTTTGACTTTTATATAGTAGATGCGCTTTCCTGGAGACCAATCCACTTCTTCAGATTTAGGGCAAAGCTTTCCTTCCTCCCTCCCTTTCTCCATTTTATGCTGCAAGAGACTCAGGGCCTTTCCGCACTACACAGTTATAGTACTATTATTCCACTTTCAGCATCCTGCGGAATCCTGCGTTTTGCAGTTTCTCAGCCAGAGAAATTCTCAGCCAAAAAGCTCTTTGGCCTCAGGAAACTACAAACTCCAGAATTCCACAGGAGGTTGAAAGTGGAATAATAGCACTATAACAGTGTAGTGCAGAAAGACCCTAACAGGACTGCTTCTTTGAAAACTACAGAACGAAGAGGGGAAAAGAAACATTCAATGTAATGAGGGAACACAGGTCAACAGAAACCCTCGGCCACCTTACTTCCTCACTTATGTTTTGATTTTCCTCTGAAAGCAGCACCAGATTTTGGTACCATGGCGTCCCTCCTCCAGTGCTGCCCGTTCTTCACCCGGGACCCTGCTGTCTTTCTGCAAAAACTTCGCCCCCTGCTGGTCAACAGTGCTCAGCGCTGTCCCGTGATGGTGGCCCGCAGCTTCTCCCATTCTGGTGCTAACCTGCAGCATGGAAAGGAGACATCTGGTGAAACAGGTGAGCCAGTCGGTGGAGCAGAGAGACAAGAGATCTGGATATTATGAGGGGGGATATGCACAGATGATAGGTGCGCTTTCAATACACAGGGATGTCTTGTATGGTCAATAAATCTGGAAGAAATATATGCTGGTCAATCTAATCTCTTTATTGGACAGCCCAATGGGAAGTAAGAAGGATCTGTTCCCCACTTCCGAAGCTGCAGTTGGCAAAATTACAAAAGTAGAGGGCTTTATTTGACTCTGTCCAGAAATTCTGGAATACAGATTGGGGTATAAAGTTGGCTCCCAGACTTGAGACTTGACTCAAGACTTGACTTGGAAGTATCTTGCAAGGACTTGAGACTCAACTTGAGACTTGAAGGCAGAGACTTGAGACTTGAGTTGAGACTTGGAGTAAAAGACTTAAATACATCACTATTCAGTGCTTAGGATATATTTCACCACAGGTTGGAGTCTGCTGAGGAAACTCTTCACAGTATAATTATACACATTATTCTTTATAAAGAGAGAGTTGTGTGGTTTGAGACATACCATTACAGCTGGAGCTCTAAGTGCATGCAAGTGAGTTGGCTGTAGATACTTGGTTGTGAAAGAGTCACTCTGCACATGCTCAGCAGCACTTTTAAATTTCTGCTGTCTCTGACGTTTTGTGACCAAGGCCATTTCCGCACTACACTGTTATAGTGCTATAATTCACTTTCAAGATCCTGTGGAATTCTGGGATTTGTACTTTACTGAGGCCAAAGAGCTCTCTGGCTGAGGATTCTAAATGCCCCTCCCTGAACTGCAAATTCCAGGATTCCATAGGATGTTGAAAATGGAATACAATAGGACCCCCGTATCCACAGGGGATTGGTTCCGCCCCCTCCCACAGATACTGAAATCTGCAGATAGTACCCAACGCCCTGTCCCGCCGCCTGCCCGTGGCCTGATCGCAGGCAGGAAAACGGCAGGGAGGGCGGGATCCCGTGCTCCCTGCCATTTTCCCACCAGCTGCCACCACGATCGGTCCTAGGGCCAGTGGCTGGAGGTGGGAAAACAGTCTGCTGCCAGCCCCAGGCCCGATCGCCACTGCAGCGAGCAGGAAAACAGCAGGGAGAACGATCACCACCCCCTGATGCCCACCCCTGGCTGATCCTGGCCAACCGCAGATAACTGAATCCGCGAATCATAAATCTGTGGATACAGGGGTCCTACTGTAATAGCACTATCACAATATAGGGTGGAAATGGCCTGAAAATGAATCCACAACAGAATGGGGTGGGGCCCTGGGGCTGCATACAGCTCTCTAGGGTTGTTTTTGCAGTTCCTGGACTTGAACACATGGATCTTCCTTGAGCACATAGATGTAGCTATAGGGAGTGCAAAATGAGAGCACTGCCACCTCAGATGAGAATTTTACCTCCCCTCCCATGAAATTTTCCTTCAGTCCCTCAATTTCTAGTGTTGCAGAGAATGTGGCGCTGAAAAATGGTCACACCCAGAACTCTCATGTTTGCTGTATTCACATTCCCTTGGTCACTTTGACCACCCTTTTTCTTTGGATGCTTCTACTAATAAATGCTCAAGTGAATTTTTAAGTTACTGCAATGCTAGAAATTTGAGGAGTGAAAGAAAACTTCATTTGGATGAGCAGAATGCTTATTTGGAGGGAAATCCCCCCCCCCGCCAAAAATCATGTAGCTAAAGTATTGCTACTTTTTCCATAGATGATGGCTGGAAACCATCATCTATGAAATTTATGGCTGCATAAGCAGGCATGTGTGTATGGGACTTAGAACTGCAAACTTGTATAGCATCCATTGCCAGTACAGGGTTATTCTAACATTGCTACGCAGGAGAGCCAGCAAAGTTCCTGATGCTCACTGACGCCCAATGCACAACAGGCTTGATTCACGTTGGGACCAATGTGGATTGGTCTTTATGGGCATCACATCAGTCCTGATGCATATCACATGCACATCAGGCAATCTTGCTGGTTTCCTGTTATACATCTTCCCCATTCCCCATCCTCCCCATTCAGTAAAGGGGTTTGTCAGCACTTCTGCTATGGAGCTAGGTATACATAAAGTTTCATAACGTAACAGGTGATATAGGACTCTGATGGATATCTTTGCTCTGTGAGCCATACCAATTCAGACTGTAAGGACCTCACATAATTGAATGCTTCTCCATGCCAAATAAATAACCAGAACAAATAGAAATTAATAGAGAATGGAAGCACATCAGAACTCTCTGCTGACACCTAGTGTACAGCATGTTGGGAAAGGCCTTTTCTCCCAAGCAAGCAATCCCGAAAGTTCTGCCAAAACAAAAAGCCTTTGCCTACCTATGGACGGATAGCAAAGAGCGTGCCTGTCTAAGCTCTCTAGGAAGAGTGTTTCAGAGGGAAGCAGCCACTGAAAAGGCCCTCTTTTGTGTTCCTACCAGATGTATCTGTAGCCTTGTTTAAACTGGTGTATTCTAGATGTGTTGGATTACAGCTCCCACTATCCCCAGATAGCTGCCAGAAAAGACAAGATTGGGCTAGATGGAAGGTTAGAGTAGGTGGTATTGGCAGATATACCTCAAAGTAACCAAGTAGATGTGCTCCTGGACATTATGTCTTTAACAAAAACTTTTGTACCAGAGGCAGAAATAACGTGGAAAAAATAGGGTTAGGTTCCTGTACCACAAAAAAGAAGAGTCAGTTCAACATGTTTCAGCAAACCTTTTATTCAAAGCTAACAATATGCACATGTGAAATGAAACAACCATGTCAGGTAAGCCTAGTACAAATAAACAAAAACATTTTGAACCTTTTTGGAGACAATTTCAAAGCTTCTTCCAAAATACCCCCAGGGATTACTTACTCTTTCACCAACTTCTGCTTTTCTTATTATTCCTCTTTTGGTAGCCAAACATACAAGGACTGTGCTTTTTTAACATGCTGCGGGTATGTAGTGATGCAGGCTGTTCTCCATTTTTCTTTCTGTTTTGCTGTCGCACATGCTCAGTAGTTGACTCTGGAGGCACCTGCTTGTTTACCTTTGCCTGCTGTAGGCAGAGCACATGAAACTACAACAGAATTGGCTGGAGGGAATCCCATTCTTTCCCAATTCAGGCTTTATTGTACTGATTACTGCAGGCAGACTGCTGCAATCTGGCACTGAAAGTCTTGGTCTAGCCCTCCTTCACCATCCCTCCAATGCCGAAGCTGCTAAGAAAAAAAAAATCCAGCTAGACAGAGGACTGGGAAGTAAAGGGTGGGTAGCCGGTGTAAAAAGGCTTTGTAAGAAAGAGCTTCTTTGACAGAGACATTGTTAATGGAGGTATGCCTGTAGTCTCATCAAGCATGAGGCAGTTTCCTGAGCCCAGCTTGGAAAAAGACACGGTCTAAATGGAATAGTCTGCACAACAGAACTCACACAGATTCTCTCTCCTGCTTGTGCCCTCTAGCCTCCATCCTGCAGACGGTGCCCGCCTCTCTCCCCACCACCCAGTGCCCTTTTATAGAGTCGGAGCGCCAAAGTGGCCGGAGTCCCTTTGTGCAAGTGGCAAAACCTGAGGTGCAGGAGGATATCTGGCCTTCCAAGGCAGGTAAGGAATGTGGGCCCTCTGGTGCTGGGAGTAATGACTCTGCCTTCTCCCATTACTAACCAAATTTGCCCTTTTCTCTAGGGGTGCTGAGCTCTCTCTTCAGGGAGGTACAAGCCAGTCTCAAGAAAAAGTTGCTTAACTCTGATGAAGTGTCACACCTCATCCGGGACAACATGCCAGGTCAGTGGATGGGGAAGGTCCTACCAGCTGCCCTATCGCTGCATTCTCAGGCTCAATGGGAGTGCAAGAGTGCAAATGTGTGTGCGGTGACATTGTGTGTCTATTAAGTCATCCAAGTAGGAGATATGTTCCACTGGCATATACCTCCTCCTCCCAATTAAAACAGGAAGTGTGGTTCATTTTTGTAGCCTAAAAACACAGTGCATGCTCCCCAGGAATTCTGTTATACAGCAAAAATGTAGCTTTTTCCCTCTATAATAAAAGTTTGGCCAAGCAGCAATCATAGAATCATAGAAATGTAGAGTTGGAAGAGACCCCAAGGGCCATCCAGTCCAACCCCCTGCCATGCAGGAACACCCTCAAAGCATTCCCGACAGATGGCCATCTAGCCTCTGCTTAAAAACGTCCAAGGAAGGAGACTCCACTACACTCCGAGGCAGCATGTTCCACTGCCGGACAGCCCTGACTGTCAGGAAATTCTTCCTGACGTTCAGGTGGAATCTCCTTTCCTGCAGCTTGAATCCATTGCTCCTTGTCCTGGTCTCTGGAGCAGCAGAAAACAAGCCCTCTCCTTCCTCTACATGGCATCCCTTCAAAGCATGAAGCATCAGGGCCCGTTGAACAGGTTACACATTGCCCACCCTTGCTCACTTGATGACTATAGCATAAAATTTTATCTTCCTGATTAGTATTTTCCCTCTCAAGTATTCTATTGGGAAAAATCAAGTATTTTGAGCTGGATTTTAGTTCTTCCACTATTGACCCAAACCGTAGTCCTCGAGGCCTGCCATCCCAGACCTGCCAAACAGTGCCTAATTCTACCCCTTTCTTCCTAAAATTTCTAAGCCCCACATCTCACCTACCAAATGCCAGACTCTACCCTCTTATCTGCTCAAACGTGTCAGTCTGAATGCTGATCTACTACATATTAACCAGGGTGCTTCCTATGACCAGTCAAAGCACTTGTCTTGGTCTTGAACATAACTTTCATGTCCCCACCCACCTGCTGCTTTTTGATAGGTTCTCTTCACCCTTTCAGCTGTCAGATACCAGTTGCAGACAAACCAAATGATATGCATTACAGGAGCCAACCAAGCCTGTATGATTTCCTAACAGGGAGTGCTGTATTTGATTATGATGCCTTCTTTGAGACCAAGATCCAGGCAAAGAAGCAAGATCACACCTACCGGGTCTTCAAGACAGTGAATCGCCAAGCTGACAACTATCCATTTGCTGAAGATTATTCAAGCTTCCAAGTTGAATCACGAGAGGTGTCTGTCTGGTGCAGCAATGACTACCTGGGAATGAGTCGCCACCCTCGAGTGTTGCAGGCTATCCAGTGAGTGGCAGGGTGCTTTAATCCTCTGTGTGTTGCACAGACAAAGCTAATCTGCATCTTGAAACAGACTGGCTGCCTGAGCTGGATCAGCAAATGTCCCCTGCTCCCCGAATCTAAGTTGAGCTGCACAGTTGTCAAATTCAGTCAAGTTAATTTGCCCTTTCATGACAGCCCAAATGTGCTACCTAGGGTGGATGCTGCACTAGAACAAACAATAGCCCTAAACACCAGAACCCTCCCTTTGGCATTGGCTTGGTGCTTCAGATAATGAGACAATAATCGGGCCAGGGAGCAGGGGGACCTTCAAGTCTCTCAACGGATCCTATGCTAGAAACACAAAAGATTATGATTTGCTCCCCACCCACTGCACCTCCAGTTAGTTATAAGTTTGGAACAGGGGTTATTTTTTGTTTTTTTTTCCTATCAGCATCCCATTTTCAACATGCAACATACTCAGGCAGTTGCCACCACAACCTCAGCACACCAGTAAGGCCTGTTGCTGATGCCTTTCCTGCCTTTTCTTGGAATAGGCATCTGCATCCAGGAGGCTGCCACTGAGATCTCTAAAGGTGCCCTAGCAGGATGCTCTCATTTTTATCTCCACTAGAAGCAGGGCTTTTGTAAAGTTAATGGGTCTTAATGGCTCACTCACAAGATCAAGCTATCTCAAAATATTGTGGATTAGAAAATGGGTACGTTCAGGTGTTGCTTCAAGGTGTGCAAAATTGGAACGTTAACTCCCAAATGAGAATTCTACTCCTGAACAATTTTTTCCTTCACTTGTCAAATCACTAGCATTATAGAGAGTGAGAGTGAGAAACTGTATGTTATTCACACCTAGAACTCTTACATTTGCTATGCTCTTATTCACTTGGTCACTTTGCCTGTCCTTTTGATTTGGATGCCTAGTCTTTAGTTTCAAATGCTCAAATGAAATCTTAAGTTCCTGCAGTACTAGAAATTTGGAGCCTGAAGGAAAATTTAATTTGGGGGGCAGAATTCTTGTTTGAAGGGCAATGCCCTTATCCTCCCCCGCCACCAGATAGGTTGCAACAACATATTGTTATCCAGCTCTACATGCAGTTCAGACTTTCAACTGTCTTTCAAATCCAACAAGAGTATCATTTAGTTAACTTCTCAGTCTGATACTCTGCTGATACTCCCCATAGCAGCCAACAACGGTAACAGCAATAGTAGTAGCAGTTGTAGCAGTTATTACAAGGTTTGTAAATCATAAAACACCAGCTGCTAAGTCCTCTTCTTTTTCGTTCATATCATGAAAAAACACCTGATGATACTCGGAGATAGCACTCCTTCCATTGAACTTACAGCTGGTTATTCTAGCTTCTTATGCAAGAACATATTGTTGCTGGGTGGAAAACATCTCTTGAGCTCTTTTCCCCGACTCACATTGTGAAGGCTGCAGCTAAGTTCAGAAGGAAAAGGGGAGTCTGCAGTGGGGTGGCAGATGATGTCATCATTCCCAATAATTCCTGATAATAAAAAAAAGTCCAGATAATAATTTTTAAAAAAAAGCAAAACCTGGTTCCACTACATACCTGCTTTGGGGAGGGAATCTCATTCTCCTCTTCCACCCCAGGGAGACGCTGCAGCTGTACGGAGCAGGAGCTGGAGGCACCAGGAACATTTCAGGTACCAGCAAGTTCCATGTGGATCTGGAACAAGAACTGGCCAGCTTGCACACCAAAGATGCTGCCCTGCTCTTCTCGTCTTGCTTTGTAGCCAATGACTCCACCCTCTTCACCTTGGCCCGCATGATGCCAGGTAACAATGCAGTGACATATGGTGGCCAGTTCAGCCTAGGAGGCAAGAATTTCATCCTTCCCCAAAGCAGGGGGAAACTAAGACCCAGCCAAAAGGTGCAATCTATGGGCTCCTTCTCTTTTACAGGATGTGAGATCTACTCAGATGCTGGGAATCATGCCTCTATGATCCAGGGAATCCGAAACAGTGGGGTTCCCAAATATGTCTTCCGGCACAATGACCCCCAGCACCTGGAGGAGCTCCTGAGCAAGGCCAAACCTGACATCCCAAAGATTGTCGCCTTTGAGACTGTTCACTCCATGGATGGTAATTCCCACCCTTTGTCTCTTGCTACGCTCTGTTCTGATAGTTGGACCTAGCTTTACCATTGGGTTGGGGTTTGGGGAACTTCTAGCCCAATAGTCAATAAGCCATTTTTTGCTTGTCAGGCTAGTCCTTCTGCCCAATGGGGCCTGGGCCTAGCACCTCCTCTCCCTGAAGCCCCAGCCCCTCAGGAAGGAGGGGGGGCAATAAAGCAAGCAATGTACGTGCCTTTTTTCCTGTGCAGAGATTGGCATGGCCCTCTGTGCCTCTCCTGGCACACAGAAAACCATAAGCACAACACTTGAATTCAGCAGCCCTGTGGCTTGGTCTCAGGGTATGTATGTAGCCTATTGCCCAGTACCAATCCTGTTTCCCACCCCCGCATTAGGCAGAGATAGGTGGTTGCCTCAGATGGTAGGTTGACGTGGAGGGGGCTGTGGGAGCAGCTTTCTGGATACACATTGCTGTTGGAGGGCATGGCTTCCTCAACTGCCTCGTTACGCCATCCCATCTCAAGGTACTGTTTTGGCTCTTGGGTAAGTAGAGCCAGTGTAGTGGTTTGAGCATTGGACTGAGACTCTGGAGACCACTTTCAACATCTTATGGAATCTTATTGGCAACAGGCAACATACACACCCTGAGACCAACCAGCCCCTCCCTAAACTGCAAATCTCAGGATTCCATAGGATGTTGAAAGTGGCGTAATAGCACTATAACAGTCTAGTGCAGAAATGGCCCCACTGGGTGACCTTGGGTGTGTCACACACACTCAGCCCCAGAAAAACCCATGGCAGGTTCACCTCAGGGTTACCGTAAGTTGGAAACTACCTGAAAGCACACAATAATAAAAGTTGAAAGAAGCTGTCCCATCACCAGAGACAAAGTAAGATTCAAGTCTGGTCAGGTTCTGCAGTTGGAATGTGGGGAATACTATCTTCTCTTTTGTTTCAAGCCAGAGTTTGAAAAAGTTACTCTTTGGACAGCTCCTAGAATCCCCCCAGAAGTAACTTTCCCAAGCTCTGCAGAAGAGCACCTTGCACCAGCTGTGTTTAACTGTCCCCCCCCCCCCCATATATAATCTGATCCCACACAGAGCTGGTAGCCCTAATAAGTAAGAGTACCTTTGCTGCAACAAGAGCTCCCTTCCCTTCCTTGTGTCTGCCTGGCTTCCACTGCTACTCTGGAGTAGCAATGGATGGAGGAAGGAACAGAGGGCCTGCTGCTGCCACCCTGGCTGGCAAGGGAGAGACTCCAAAAGCAGCAGAAAGTGGGTCAGTGGCAAGTCTGGTCATAAAACAGGCAAGCATTAGGTGGACAGTGCTGAGCCACTGGATCCACCAGGAGAAAGTGTGAGTTAAGGATTCTAGAAGACAAGAGAGGCATTAGCAGGGTGATAGGGAAAACAGTGCCATTCAGGGTAGGATTTTGGGGGACAGGTCCATAGCCCCATTCAACAGAATTAACCAGGAAGGGTTCCAAAGGCAACAGTACTGGCTTACCATATTTTGAAGTAAGTAATGCAATTTCCTAAAGAGTGAGGGCATGGGGATTAAAGCCTTCAAATTCTGTGAGTAATTACCTGAATAGGACTTAGGGGGCAGAAAGCAAATGAAATCTCACCATGGCCTAGAAAGCCAGAAGGCCAAGTGAGACTTACATATGATGGAACATGATAGGAAGGGAAGGGATACGAAGCAAGCACCTTTTTCATATTTCCACCAATGGGAAAAAAAAACTTGCCAAGTCAACTGTTGTTGCTGCTGCTGCTGCACCCTGAAGTCATTTCTGATTTATGGCAACACATTCCTAGGGCTTTCTTGACAAGATTTGTTCAGAGGGGGTTTGCCTTTGCCTCTGAGGCTAAGAAAGTGTGACTTGCCCAAAGTCACCCAATGGGTTTCCATGGACCAGCAGAGATTCAAACACTGGTTTCCTGGAGTCCTAGTCCAACACTCAGATCACTACACTACACTGGCTCAGTCTACATTCAGTAGAACTCGTTTTGAGGTGGAGAGAGAGGAAGTGAGAAAGGTGAGTTTTCTAGATTGCTAAACTTTGTGTACTTCGTATTGTTATTGTTGTGTGCCTTCAAGTTCTTTCCAGCTTACAGTGACCCTATCATGGGGCTTTCTTTGCAAGATTTGTTCAGAGGGGTTTGCCATTGCCTTCCTCTGAGGCTGAGAGAGTGTGCCTTGCCTAAGATCACCCAGTGGGAATTCAAGCCCTGGTTTCCCAGAGTCGTAGTCCAGTACTCAAACACTTATACCATGCTTATTCATGAAAGTGTCACTCCCCAAAAGGCAGCTAACTCCTCCTCCTCCTCCCTTTGAATCCAGGCAAAGGCTAGCAGGAAGTCAGGATTCTTCATCACTTTTCCCTTATGCCTGCAGGTGCCATCTGCCCACTGGAGGAAATGTGTGATGTGGCACACCGCTATGGTGCCATTACTTTTGTGGATGAGGTCCACGCTGTGGGGCTGTATGGGACCCATGGCGCTGGCATTGGAGAGCGCGATGGAGTGATGGGCAAAATAGACATCGTCTCTGGTACTCTGGGTGAGTCTAGGGGAAGCAAAACTCCATCAAAGAGCTGGCGAGGGGAGGGGAATGTGCACTGCTGTTTCCGTTACAGAATATTCTCAATGGGAAGGTCGTGCCAGAATAGAGCTGGAGCCAGAGCTTGGAAATGTGTTTTTTCTGATTCTCAGAATCCCCATCCATATCAGCCTGCATGTTGCTTTGTTTTAAATGCATGACTATTTGCAATTATTACTTATTTTTATGGCTTCAGTTTAACTAAGGTGATAGATCCAGATACATACATTTATATATATAGGAAAATTTTTATCCCCAACACCATGTTCCCTAATATAAAACTTCTGGCACACAGCTTTCCCTAGTACACATATTTCTATATGGAATCTTCTTTAATGTAACTATTTTGATATGCAAATTTTGAGTGAAAACTTCATTAAAAAAATCCAAAGACAGATAAAATCCAAAGGAGAACTACATTCTCCTTTTCCAATTCACATGTTAGTTCAAAATGCACAGGTTGGGTTTATTTTGCTTAAAAAGATAGACAGGGCAAATTCTTCCCCATTCCTAACTGAGATGATGTGCTAGAACAGGAGAATAACTTCATGCTATATAGGCCAGCAGTTCTCCAACTAAGAGATGGGCAATATGATGTTACAAAAGTGCAACACGTCACTAGGGAAGGCTTAAACCTTTCTAAGTAGTGTTCTGGATCCAGATCATCAACCATAGTTCTCAGGAAGAATTCAGGACCAACTCATAGCTCTCAGGAAGAATTCAGGACTGTCAGTTGCTCCTAATGATTCCTCATTTTTTTTAAAAAAAGGCATTTTTATTTAAAAAAAATTACCTTTTTATTTCTAAGGAGAAAAAAATGTGAGTTTCATTTGCCTGTGTTTCTAATCAGACTGAAAAAAGAAATGCTGTCTTTCTTCTTCTCCTTGAATGGAAGTATATCAGTTCCTCAGAATCCACAAAAGGGTAGTAAAGATTTCTATTAGCTGGGACATGGTTTAAATGCTTTGGCTTATTTCACAAGGAGTGGAAAGAAGTATGCAAGATGAACAATGTGAATCTGCTTAGTTTGTATAATATTGTCAGATTTCTGAATCCAATTTTGCTGGACCCAGAACCTGTATTGCAGGATCTGATGCAGATTTTTTAAAAACTGCACCTACAGGGGCATAAGCATACCTCAAGCAATCACTGACAAATTGTCTTGCTTTTCTACCCTTCCCCTGCAGGAAAGGCTTTTGGCTGTGTGGGTGGATATATTGCCAGCACCGCCTCCCTTATTGACACAGTGCGCTCCTATGCTGCTGGATTCATCTTCACTACCTCCTTGCCTCCCATGGTGCTGGCGGGTGCCTTGGAATCTGTCCAGATCCTGAAGAGTTCTGAGGGACAGTCACTGCGCCGTGCCCACCAGCGCAACGTCAAGCACATGCGCCAACTGCTTATGGATGCTGGGCTGCCAGTAGTCAGTTGCCCCAGCCACATAATTCCCATAAGGGTATGGATAACCCAGAGCACTGGATGACATCTCTAGTATTAAGGGTTGAGGGTGGAGGGGACAACAGTGAGGGATCCAGATTTAGTCATACTTAGAAATGAAATAAATGGGACTTAAATTAGTCATGACAATTGTAAGTCCCATAAACATCCACAGACCTACTCCAAGTTATCACTGAATCTGATCTAGCAGCAACAATAACAACCTCTTTGGAGATTTTTAAAAGATGCTGGATGACCATCTGTTGAGAATGCTTTGATTGTGCTTGCATGGCAGGGGCTTGGACTGGATGGCCCTAGTGGTTTTTTCCAAATCTGTGATTCTATACAACCTGGGGCACAACCCAGCCAAAGGGAAGCTCTAAACCTGACTTAATTGGGAAAACAGGAAGAGTGGGGATGATGAGGCTGACATCACTGTCCACAGCACAAGAAACTGCAAATGGAAATTAGGCTCACTAAGTTTGCAAGATCTGAGCAGGGCTGTGATGCAGGGACTCATGGAAGTCTCCATTTGTAAGATGACTGTAAGTTAAAACTGAACCGAATGCAAATACTAACAACAACACCCCACACCTTCTATTTAAATTATTGAGACTTAACAGTGCTTTGCTTTGGCCAGATCATGCCTGAGATTTACAGAAATGAAAAGAGGGATGGGAATGGGAGGACAGAGGCTAGATCTGCAAGGTTTCTTTCTCAGCGCTGTGCAATTCTATCCCCCTGCCCTGACAGGTTGGAGATGCTGCCCTGAACACCCGCCTCTGTGACCTGCTTCTGTCCAAATACAACATTTACGTCCAGGCCATCAATTACCCTACTGTACCTCGAGGGGAAGAGCTGCTGCGGCTGGCCCCATCTCCCCACCACACCCCGCCCATGATGGACTACTTTGTTGGTGAGTCACCAGCACTGTGGACACAAGGTCACTTTCTTTAGTCCACCCGTTTACACTGAAAGAACTCACTACAGAAATTATAGTGCTGTTCTACAGCAGCAAATACTCATAAGGAGAAGGTTAGATCTCTGTTTTTCCCATAAGCATACACCAAAAAGATTGGGAGGAAAAAACGAAATCCACTGCTTTACCACATTTACAGCATGTTGTGGAAAACAAGGCAAAAATGAATTAATGGCAAGACCCTAAAGACACTAGATCCCATCTGATCTTGGAAGTTAAGCACAGTCAGCCCTGGTTAGTATTTGGATGCAAGACCACCAACAAACACTAGATGCTGTAGGCATCTGTAGGCAGTTCAGAGGAAGGAACTGACAAAAACACCTCTGTGTATTCCTTGCCTAAGAAAACCCTATGAAATTCATGGGGTTGCCATAAATCAACAGGCAACTTGGAGGCATGCAAACACACACGTGTTCATAAGGTATCTAGAAACAGCCCCATATGGAGCAGGGGTAAAAGTCATGCTGTCATACTCAGGAAAAGACCTAAAAGACTAGAGCAAGGAAACACATGTTTCCTGTACACATTTTGCACAGGCAGGTGAATCTGACTAGTCTGGTACAACTTGGCACTTTGTAGATGTGTTTGACCAGTGCTACTCAATGTGGTGGTCCATGGACCAGGTCTGTAAACCATTCACTGTCAGTCTGTAAAGAGTTTCCAGGAACAAAAGAAATTGCAGCCAATGGACTCAAATATAGTGCCAGTCCTTGGCACGTGAAGGGGAAAATATTGCCAGTCACTCACATCAGGCAGCCTAAGAAGCACTGTGTTAGACAACAGTCCCTTGTACCACATGGCACAATTCTGCATATGTCCTTCTGACCACTTGCTCTCTTCCATTACTCTACAGAGAAGCTCCTGGCAGCCTGGCAGGAGGTGGAGCTGCCCCTGCAAGCACCAGCCTCCCCCGAGTGCAACTTCTGTCGCCGCCCGCTGCATTTTTCCCTCATGAGTGAGTGGGAACGGGATTACTTTGGCAACATGGGGCCCCGCTATATCACACTTTCTGCCTGAGGAGCACCTCCGCGCACAAAGGGATTGCCATTGAGAACCTTCCCAGAAGAGAAATGAACCTGCTCAACACTGATGCTAGCAAATAAGAAAGTGGGGTGGAATGAATCTGAATCAATAAAGTTCTACAACTGTGCCTGTTATCTTCTGCTGCTCTTACTTTCTAAAACTGTAGCCCTTTGGATGGCAAAACTCCTCCAGGTGGTAGCCACTTGCATGCTCCTATTAAGTGATAGCACACAGGGAGAGACAGCAGCTCCAAGGGTAACTACTGAGGTATGCACACAAAGAAGACCCCACCCAGTATCCCCAAAAGCCCATGCAGGGGAAACCAAAGCACCAGGAGCTAAAGCCAGTGTAATCAGCTTACTATTTCCACCCAAGCTGTGTGTGGGCAGGAAGTTATCTTCCATACCAAAATGAGCTCATGCTACCTTCACCCCTTGATTCACTTCTGGTTTAGCCCCTAAGCTTTCTTTTTTTAAGCACCATAGCTCTGAATAAAAGTGTCAAAAACGATGGATGTTAAGCAACTTGTTGGTCTATTACAATTTACCTGGGGATCTAACAGTACGTCCCCATGAGTACCATCTGTCCATTCCTGAGCAAGAGCACTAAATTGTCTAAACCAGTGGTTCTCAACCTGTGGGTCCCCAGATGTTTGTGGACTTCAGCTTCCAGAAGCCCGAGCCACTATGGTCAATGCCCAGGGCTTCTGGGAGCTGAAGTCCAAAAACATCTGGGGACCCACAGGTTGAGAACCACTGGTCTAAACCAATTGCTATTACAGATAATAAAGTGTTTTCCTTAACACTTCCAGTGGATACGTCTGATGTATACAGCAGTGTTCCACTTTTTTGCAATCCATCTAACACCCAGCAGGAACCAACACTCTCTAAGTGGGAATTACACATGAAAATGCAAGATGCCCTTTTGGCCCAAGGACACACCTGGACATGTGTGGAAGCTAGCACATGCTCAACTGCAAAAGCTAAGTTAGTGTCTGTCTCAACTGTAGCTGGACCACTTGGAGCAGAAGTACCAAACCAGCACTGTTAGAAGTTCCTAGAATTAAAGCTGATTGGATTTCCCAGAACTCCTGCCCAGTCTCACCCATTCTTTTCACAGGGAACATATTTTCTCCTTCCTAAAGAGAAAACACCAGGAGGGTATTTTAAACGCCAACATCTTTATTTTATCCAAAGTTTAAAAAAAGTTTATTTTTCATCCCTCCCCAAAGAAAAAGAGCTCATTTCCCAGTAATGACATGTTAGGAGTTAGGCACTTTAGGAGACATGGAGAAATCTGCACCACTTCCACAATGCAGCCATTTTGACTTGCTCACTGCAGATCCAAGTATGCATGTCTGGGCATCTCCAAGGCAGGTGCGCACTCACAAAGAGAGTCACTGAAGATTATTTTTTAAATTCTGGCTCTTCCAAAAAATGTACCTTTCCCACTTTAAGGCCTACAAAATTTGCTCATGGCTCAAGATAAGCTCCATCATAGTCTAATGTAAATGCAGGCTTCCACAGACCCACTCCAACCGGCATCACACAAAAATTTTGCCCAGAGCATGCTTGACTACTTGGAATTTACGCTAAGCTTACCAGGGAGTTAGGATCTTTCCTTCCTCCCCAGGAGATGGACCAACCGTGATGCTAACCATTAGAGAGCAAAAGTGGTACTTCTCTGTTCTGGAGTCACAAAAGACTCAAGCATCCTGTAATGTCAAGTCACCTTCTCTTTTAAGGATTGCCCCGACTAGCCCACAGAAAGAAGTCACAGCGGGCACGGGGATCAGAGGGCTTCCCCATGGGCCGGGCGCAGACATAAAAGCGTCGCCCACAGTTTGGCCCTGGCTTCTTCACCGTCCGGAGGACACAGGGCTCCCTGTGGGCTCTGCAGCGTGGTGGGCGAGCAGGGCCTGACAATAAGGACTTCCATAAGGCAGCAGACTGATCAGGATTGGAGGTAACTACATCTTTCCCACAATTCATGGTTTCCTCACTGGCTACTCGTACAGGGGACCCCTCTCTCAAAATCCCCACAGGCGCCTGGGTTACAGTGGCAGCTTCCTCCACTTCACATTCATCAACTGTATCTTCAGTAGTCTTAGCAGGAGGTTCCTTCCCAGAATCCTCTGCTGCCTTCCACCCCAAGTTCATTTCTGACTGGCACCCAGCAATGTCAGTGTCCTCAGCCCTGTTGCTCCCAATTCTAAAGAAGCTGCGTAGATCTCTTTGGCCCTTTTGCAACAGGCCAGTCCGAGTCTTTTGGAACACCCCATCGCTGTACTTGGCTCCACCCAGTCCCGCTTCTGCCTCTTCTCTGGCAGGCCATTCCGTTCCACTTTCACCAGAAAGCGGCTGAGCTTCTGCTGGGTGCCGGCAAACTCAGGCAGAAAGCGGGTGCAGAGGGATGGGCAACGGGGAGCCCCCAAGCAGATGCTTTTCAGCACAGCCTGCACAGGACAGTGGTCGGAGCCTAACACCTCTGGCCTGAGCTGGGCTTCCTTCAGCTCCGACAACACCAGGGCCTGATTGGCTAGAATGTAGTCAATGCGGGTCCCATAATTGAGTTGCCGGGACCCTGTCACGTTGCACCAGCAGGTATAGGCGTCCTCCTGAGTAGGGTGGACAAAGCGGAAGGTATCAATGAAACGTTCTCCTTGAGGGGAATCCTTCCCTGGCTCCCACAGGAAACCATCCAACCAGCGGCGTCCAGGATGCTCTTGAAAGGACTCCTGCAGTGACAAGGAAAGTGTTAGGGATATGCTACTGGACCACAATAACATACTTTCAAGTGCTTGATGGGCTACCCCACAGCTGGGAACCTCTGGCCTACAAAAGTTTTCATGTCTACCAGAGGTTTCACATCTTCCCAGAAATCCCAGCCAGCACAGCCAAGGGACTGTGGGAATTCTAGTCCAGCTGGAGATCCAAAGGTTCCCCATTCTAAACTAGCTGTATCCCTTACAACAACTGTTGAGCAGCTAGTCGCACCCACTAAATCCCACTAGTATGGGATTTAGAGTAGTAATAGTGGAGAGAAATGTAGAAGATTCTAGGCTGGCACCAAGGCCTGGGAAATATCTGCAGAGAGATAAGGGAGAGTTAGCCTGGGAAGAATGCATGGGAACATCTGGGGCTAAACTACCTTGTTCTATCCTGTTCTATTAGATCGAGCACTGAAGTTAGTGCAGCATCTTGCAGTTCCAATAAACTATGCTTTCATGCCAAGGACTATGACTGCGGTTCGTTCCTGACAACAACTCTGTAAGGTAAGTTAGCATTATTATCCCCATTTTATGTAGGTTTCCCCAAATTATGCTAGCTACCTAACTGCATGAAATTTGGAAGCTATCCACACAGCCTGTGCCTGTGTATGCAACAGACTTTCCATGGGAAGGACACATTTCCACTTTGTTCTTTCTGGTTCTTATTGTCCTTCTACCACTGGTGGATTCACCACTGGTCTGGTTCTTATTGTCCCTCCAACACTGGTGGGTGGAAGGATCTGTCTAATTGCCCCACACTGACTCAGCTTCTTGCTAATTTTATGATTCCCATCAACACCTGTGCCAAGAGCTATGATATTAAATATTTACAATCCTTTGTCAAGACCTGTTCTTCCCACTCCTAGGGGAAGGAGATGAGCACAGCAGCACTTCTAAGCCAGTGTAAAGAAATCTACACAGAAGGAAGCAGGCCACTTACTTACCAGATCTCCTGGGTCACAGTGATCAATGGGCTTGTGTGCAGTGTTGATGTCTCCCATGATGATAACATGGCTAAAAAAAAAAAAAGAAGGTTGCATCAGTATAAATATGCCCATCATGCCATTCACTGAAGCCTAACCCCAAGGTACAAACTGAAAACAACTCTTGGCATCTAATCAATAGAATAATTGGAAGAGGAATATTACATCCCAGCAGAATAGTGACCTATGCTGGACCAAAGGGGGGAAATGAGGCTTTCCAGATATTGCCAAAACTACTTTTCCCAGTATCATTCAGCACTGGCCCAGTTCTCAGGCAGCTGAAGTCCAACCGCACTGGAAGGGACAGGTTCTTCAGCCCAGCCCTAAAGTAGAGATGTGGAACTTCTGACCATCGAGATATTTTGGACTACAACTCCCACAAACCCTAACCACTGTCTATGCTGGGTGATGTACCTGGGAGCTACAGTCCAATATATTTGGAGGGCTAAAGGTTCCCCAAAGCCAATGCTAGGGAAACAGAAAATAAAGTCTTCCAACAAGCTAATTAGCATATACTCCAATTAGCAGTGCTTTTCCTGAAGCACCAAGAAATGTTATCCTTCAGCACCTCCTACCAACATCTTTGTTGACGGAAGCCTCTTCATGGCAAGCAGGTGCTCTGCTACTGAGCTACAACTCCATCCCAAAAGCAAGGGATTAGGACCTCCAAGTCCTGCTGGTCTTCTCTGAGCCAAAGCACCACTGTGCAGAATTAGAAAGGTATTCCCCCAGAAAAAGACTCAGCCACCATACTAAGGCCAGAGGCAAAATAATGCTTACAGTTTGACTTAAAAGACTGATTTTCTAAGGGAGGTCACATTACTTCCCAGCATTCCAAATATGGACGCTGATGAAGAAACTAAGCAGTAGCTGAGGTAACGTAGCATGAGAGGAAGCATTTTTCAAACTGAAAAAAGAAACTCCTTTCTTAAATCCATATTCCAAGTCTGCCTTCTAGTTCTAGCATTTACACAGTTCAGCCCTAAGAAATAAGACACAATGAGCTGAACAGGATCTATGTGCTTTGGATATTATGGCATCTCACTATGCAAGCAGGTGAAGGAAATGACACTTACCCTCCAGCTCTGAGAAGAGCCTCAGCCCTGGCCTGAAGGAGTTGGTAGAAGCGCAGTTTGAAATCTCCCCGTTCTGGCTTTTCAGGGTCTGCACGGGGGCAGTATACATTGATGACTGTCAGGGTGGTCTCCTGTTGTTCTGAAGTGCTGCAGCAAAAGGGGGAAGCACAGTAAGACATCATAATGAGCTGGCTGTTCCTTCTCAATCTCTTTCTATGCCACGTCCTCGGGAACTTCTAGCCCTTCATATGTTTTGGAATTCCACAATGCCAGGCCCATAGGACAGGAGCTGTAGTCCAAAACATCTGGAAGGTGGAAGATTCTCTACCCCTGCTCTATGCAGGGTTTTGGCCATTAATCAGCTCCTGAAGCCAGAGCTTGTTACTAGCTGTGTGTAATACTTTCCTTTAAAACAGGTATTTAAATTGTAGTTCTATCTGTTTTCGAATGGGCTTTCAATCAGAACTAAATAGTTTAATAACTGATCTATCATTTCATTTAATACTATTATGAGCTGCCTTAGCTTCCATTTTTGGGAGAAACTAAATCTGATAGACACACACACACACACATATACACACACACACACACACACATTGGATTTAGTTTGCCTCAAAAATATACACACACACTCATACACACACACACACACACACACACACATGTATTTGGTGCTTTTCATATTTTACCACTCTTTGATTTTAATGTGGTTGATGAATTTTATGGTGTGGTTTTGTTCTTTTGAATTGCATATAGTACTTTCTCCACATGTCTCCTTTCTGAGCCACTCCTGAAGTGATGAGAAATGATATGAGGCCAACTTGTGCTTCCAAAATTTGCCAAAGTAGTCCAATCTCCACGGAGGGGCTGCAATGGGAGGCTAGTGCAGCACCACAAGAGTCAAACTGAAAACTGGACAAAAACTATCAAAATTGCCTGAAAATACAGCTGTTTGCTTCCCCTAACCCCCCTGAAAGTCCCCCAGAATTAAACTCCAAAGAAAAAAAGAAAGTCAAAAGTTGTCCAAGATGGTATCCAGAAGAGACATTGTTGAAACAGGCCAGTGTCTACCATCAAGTAGGTGAAGGGAAGAAATGCCCCCCCAGCACAGCTGCCCATCTCTGCTGTAGATGGCAGCTTATCAAAAGGCACCCAAAATTCAGAATTGAGGTGAGATTTGAGTCAGAGGAATTTTCAGCTTGCACTCTGACTCTCAAAGGACATTTCCACACTGCACTGTCATAGTGCTATTATTCCACTTTCAACACCGTATGGAATCCTGGGGTTTTTCAGTTTAGGTATTGGCATCAAGGATTCTCAGACAGAGAGCTCTTTGGCCTCAGGAAACTGCAAGCCCCAGAATTCCACAGGATGTTGAAAGTGGCAAAATAGCACTGTTACAGTGTTGGGCAGAAATGACCTAAGTCTCTGCACAGTTACCCTGTGAACTGGGCACAGTGGGAGGAAATCTGAATAAGTACGTTTACAATTGCCCAGTCAGTCTCCCTAACACACCAGCAGTAGTTAACCGCCAAGCAGGTTCCTGTGCTCACCACCTTGATAATGCCAGGAATGAGCCCTTCCTATAAACCTTTCCCTTGCATGCATATCCCTGAGTCCTCTTCTTACCAAATACGATGGCGGGTGATCACAGCCCGGCCCTCGCTGTCCAGCGCCTGGAGCTCCTCCGTGGTGAAGTCCCCCGTGTCTCCGTAGCAACCGACAGCTTCCTCATGCTTGGTCAGCAGCCCCGACAGGCCCTCCTCAGCGGCCTCTGGGGTAGCACTCACCTTACAGAAGGTTGCAACACCTGGGAGACAAGAGATTTATGATGGCTGTCCTTGGCTCCAGAAGGGTGGCAGTGCCACCCACTCACTCACCGGACAAGAGAGAGGTGGAGACTGGCTGGCTTTTTGACTGGATACAGGAGCTCTGGATAGCAGCCATGGGCAAGGGAGTGTTTTGAGGGACTGGAGCTGAAACTTCACATGCGAACTGCTACAAATAAAGCCACCGTTCAAGACACAGTTACAGGGATCTGCAGAGGACCTGGTAACCCAAGAGAGGGGTCAACGTCGTCACTTTCCCTTTGCTAGTGCCCCATTACCTGAGTAGCCACTGCGGGTACGGCTGAAGCTAAAATACGCATTGTAGCCTTCCACTATGGCCAACGGCTCCTCAAGCAGGTCTCCTGGTCACAAAGAAGAAATGTGGGAAAAAGTCAAGCTAGAGGCATTTCTTTCAAACTTTTTGAGAAGTCTTCTTCCTTATATATAAAAGGATCTCAGATTCCCCTGATTCATGGGCACTGAGCATTTTATTTGGCTTACTCATCTGTAGCTTTTATTTTCAAAGGATCTCAAGTACCAAAATTAAGAAATCTCTCTTTCTGACTGAGACCTTAGGGAACACAGACCAACAAAGCGCTGTCTTCTGAATGTTGGATTGTGGTTCCCAGCCATCCTAGCCAACATAGCTAAAAGTGAGGAATGCCATGAGCTGCAGTCTAACAGCTACTTCAGAGGCTTCCACTGCCATCTGTCAGCCCACGTGGAACAGAACTCTGAACTAATTAGGCACCCGGTCTGATCCGTGAGCGTTTCTTACATTCTTACTATTCACTGCCATGCAAGAGAGGGCTGCAGATGGAGAATATGTGGTTTCCATGGGATCATTCACACTACAGATTTATAGCACTACTATTCCACTTTAACTATCATGATTCCTTCCTATGGCTCCTGGGACTGGCAGCATGGGAATGGACATTTAGGAGTTTCAGCCAGAAGCTCCAGTGGCTTGGACCAAACTACAAGCCCCAGGATTCCACAGGTTGCGACCATGACAATTAAAGTCAAATAACATGCCACAACTGTGTAGTGTGAATCAAAGAATCATAGAGTTGGAAAAGACCACAGGGGCCATCGAGTCCAACCCCCTGCTATGCAGGAACACCCATCAAAGCATTCCCAACAGATGGCCATCCAGCCTCTGCTTAAAAATCTCCAAAGAAGTAGTAGTGTGAATGATACCCCAGATACCACTAGCCATCCTGGTGAGGGCTGAAAGGAAAGCTAGATTGCAGACTAACAACATATAGAAGGTCATAAGTTGTTTGCTCATGTTCGAGCTCTATAGTTTTACAACTAGCAAGAGTTTCATGTCTCGAATTGGATAGTTCCAAAGCACCAGACAGGCTGACTGGTTGACTGGTCTTTAGGACCAGCTGTTTGGTCAAAATTGCCTTTGAGATTAACTTGACCTCTTAGTCCTCAATCATATGCCTGCTGACTTCAAGCCAGGTTTGTACTGCGAAATTAAACTCTTATAGCAAGTAGTTTATAGCTGCCGAAGGAAAATCCAAAATAACAATGCTGTAAATTGAGCTATAGATGTTCAGTAAGATTAACCATGTTTTGTCTTTGATCAACATAGTGTTTTTGAATCAACCTATAAATGCCTGCACACACTTACACCTTCCTAAAACCAAGATAACCTAATTTGCAGACAAGACGAATCTGGACTTCCATTTTATCCATACTCACAAATATATTCCTGTTTAAAAACATGAGCTGAAAGTGATTTTACAATGTTTTTTCTTTGAACATGCAGCCTGAAGAACACCATTTACCCTAAAAGCTCATGGAAGATACGTTTCTAAATTGCTGTTATCGAAAATAGCTAATGGGTCTTCCACACACACAGAAAGGATATGGCTGAACAGCATATTGCTGAATCACACACACACACACCCAGAGGAAGCATTAAGTCCATTTCACACTTCCTATGTTCATCTAACTGAAAACGGGTCAGAATGCTGAATGAAAGAAGTCCTTGGCTTTGGTCTAGGGATACAACATTTAGGTCTGGGCTGGAGAACTCATGGCACTTTGGATCCGTGTTGCTCAGAGTGGTTCCTGGATCGGTGCTGGTCCCTGAACCATTGGCAGCCAGGTCCCTGGTGAGTCTCCAGGAAAGAAACAATTGTATTCAATGGACACACATTTAGTGCGGTACCAGGCATACTGGAAAGCAATAATTTGTTTTCCCAGGTCGGATAGCCTGAGTCTTCCACACCAGATAGCCTGTGAGGCACTGCTCTAGATGTTGTTGGACTGCAACTTCCATCATCCTTTAATATACTGTGGCTGATGGGAGCTGCAGTCCAATAACATCCGGAGAACCGCGTGTTCTTAACAGCTGTTATTTACCTTTGTTGTTGTGTACCATCAACTCATTTCCTACTTATGGCGACCCCATTCCCGGGGTCTTCTTGCCACGGTTTAGCCAGACTGGGGTTGCCTCTGCCCTCCTCTGAAGCTACTGCACGTTAAAATACGGCTGATATTCATTGACAGCTTCTTTGGTTTTAGGTCGGCTGAGCCACCAACATATCTGCTTCATTTTAAACCACGGAGAGGCGTATCAGACCGGGCCTCCCAAAAGAAAAAGGACAAAAGAGAAAGAAAAAGAGGAAAAACCCTGCTACCAAAGCCAGAAATCCTCGGGACGGGAGACTGTACAGGCCATTTCCGCGTTATAGCGCTATCATTCCACTTTCAACATCCGATGGAATCCTGGGGTTTGCAGTTTCGGGAGGGGCCATTCCATGGGATGTTGAAAGTGGAGTAACAGCGCTACGACAGTCTAGTGCGGAAGTGGCCTGTGTCTGTTCCACCCGCTTTCCCGCCCCAACGCACGTGCCGAGGTCCACCCTCCAACCCGGGGCTTATTTTGCCCGTGCGGATGCTGCCCCTCCGGCCGTGACTCACGGGTGATCTTGGTCTCCTGCAGGCAGATGACATCCGCCCCCAAAGAATCCAGGAGCCGCCTCAGCCCTCCCGATCCCGCCCACGCCCGGAGCCCGTTCACGTTCCAGCTCAGCAGCCGCATCCCAGACAAAGCGCGCCCGAGGCGGCCGCGACCGAGAAGAGCCGCCCAGCAGCAAAGCCATTTCCGGCCGCCCAACCCGCCGACAAAGAGAAAGATTAAAACCTCCGTGGACGCGCACTTCCGGTTCCAACTACAACCATCCGTATGCGGGGCGAAGGTGGATAGAATAAGTACCGATAAAAGTCTAAATTACTCGGGCTTGGATTTATTTTATTTATACGCACTCATTCACACCATTGCCTTTGCATAATCATACCCTCAAACCATTTTTTCTGCTCCCTCCACGGCTGCTAGAAAAGAATTCTGACAGCTTTCAACGGAAAAAAAGGAAGGGTGGGGAGGGGAGGTTCCTGTGAACGTGCAAGAGACAGAAAGAACAAAAGAATTCTAAACCGTTTCACTTTTAAAGAATACACCGGGAGCCAGCGTGGTGTAATGGTCTGAGTGTTGGACTCTGGAGACCAAGGTTCAAATCCCTGCTCATCCCTGGAAACCCATCTGGGTGATCTTGAGCAAGTCACACTCTCTCAGCCTCAGAGGGAGACAAGAACAAATATTGCCAAGAAAACCTCGCGATAGGTCTGCCTTAGAGACTTTCCGCGCTACACTGTTATAACGCTATTATTCTCAGCCAGAGAGCTCCAAGGCCTCAATAAACTACAAACCCCAGAATTCCACAGTATGCTGAAAGTGGAATAACAGTGTAGTGCAGAAACGCCCTTAGTGTCACCATAACTCGAAACACAGCAAAGGTACCGAGGGCGACCACGAACCTAAGGTTGCGTCAGAGCGCCACAGCGATTGCAACTCTTTGACAAGCAATGGGGCGGGGCCTGAGGAGCAGAGGACCGCCCCCTCCTCCCGGTACTTTCTCTAAAGCCCAAGACTCTCCAGCTTGAAATATTGCGGTGAGAAGTTAAGAGATCTTGGCCGGCTAATGTTCACCAAAACTCAGGACACACGACGCAGATTTGTTTGTGATGTTCTTATACTAGGTGCGACTGAGCAAGCTGATACACTTAATAAAAATAGTTTTGATAAGGTTGTACTCCGGCTTTGTTTTGCTCCAAGAGTAGACTTTGTAATAGGAAGACGTGCACGTTAGTGGGTGGATGGGGCCATTAATCTTCGTGATGTTTAGCCTCTAAGAACCCAGTCCATTTTAAATCTGTGTTTGTTAACAGGGTTAAAGACCAAAGCCTACCGCCTCCCCCTGGTGCGGTCTTCAACCCTGTTAACAAACACAGATTTAAAATGGACTGGGTTCTTGGAGGCTAAACATCACGAAGATTAATGGCCCTATTCACCCACTGACTCCAGCCTCTCAGTTTCACAGGTGTGCAGCACCAGTCTGTGGTTATAGTGTGGGCCTTTCCACACTGCACTGTTCTAGTGCTATTATTCCACTTTCAACATGCCATGGAATTCTGGGTTTTGTAGTTTCAGGAGGCCAAAGAGCTCTCTGGCTGAGAATTCTGAATGCCCCTCCCTAAAGGGCAATCCCCAGGATTCCATAGGGTTTTGAAAGTGGAATAATAGCACTAGAACAGTGTAGTACAGAAAGGGCCTGTATGTGAAAGCAGTATGCCTGTAACCCCTGTACTCATGGGAAGTACATCTTAAATTTTTGACTCCCATCTTGCCAAGTCTCTGGCCTGAAGTTTCACGTTTAGACTCCTGTTTGGGAATCATGCGGGGAAATAAATTTTCAAGAAAAGGGCCAGAATCAAGGAGGTGGGCTATGCATTAAAGACGTTGCTTTTCCTCCAATGTGCTCAAGGTAGTTTTCATGGATATCCCTCCCTCACTATCTTCACAACAACCCTGTGCAGTAAACAGGTAGGCTGGCTGAGAGGGATTGGCCCAATGTCACCCAGTGAGGTTCATGGCTCAGAAGAACTTCTGAGTCTCATTTTTAATCTGTGTGCCAAACTGGGCCTCACATAGCGTAAAGGATTCTGCTGTTTCCTCTTGGCCAACCCTGTCCGTTCTTGTTGCAGGAGCCCAGAGAACACAGAGACCACAGAGCGAGAAAAAGAGTAACTTATTACGCGCGGGCTTTTGGCTGGATGTTTCCAAAAGACCAAAAGCCCCGAATTCAAGTTTCACAGCTCTTTTATAGACAAAGTTCACAGCATACGCAAAGATCACAGGCAAAGATCACAGTCATATCTCGGTCCGCCCCTCCGGGGTCACAAATACCACATGCTGTTACTAGCTAATTATCCCTGCACTGGATTTCCTATTAACCTTTTCCTTGAGTTTTCTTTTTTGATGCAGGTATCCTAATCTATTCAACACTCTGATGGCAGCTAATTTTATATGTTAAGACTGACAGCAGCCAACTGATCCAGACAGTTGCCATTACAATATGACACCACTTTTTGTATCCTAAAGTACTTTGATTACCCTGTCTTTTGGAAACATCCAGCCAAAAGCCCACGCGTAATAAATTACTCTTTTTCTTGCTCTGTGGTCTCTGTGTTCTCTGGGCTCCTGCAACATAAAAAGGTACATCCAAGCACTTTTTGTAGCCCACCACGGGTCATCTTCTAACCCCCATCTCCATCTCCATCTGACCAATCATAGCTCCAGCTGCCAACCTTCACCTGCTTCCTCAGGTCAGACTTGCAAGAGCAGCCTTCCCAAACCTTCTACTCTCCAGATGCATTGAGTCATTTCCACCCAAAATGACCCAGCAGGAGAAGGAGGAGTATGCTATGCAAAAGACCCAGGTGTATACTTACCTTCCAGCAGCATAAAAACTACATGTGTCACAGGAAATCTATGATTAAGTCCTCCAACATTAGTTTAAAAGCAAACACAGAGTGGAAGGAGGTGAGTTCCAGGGGCCCCATGCAGCCTGCAGGACACGCTTTCCCCACCAGGATTTCTCGAGAAATCCAGCCACCCAACAAGGACCTTTCCTTGCTTGGGCCCAGTGCCCTGTTCTATGCCTTCCTCTCCACTCTGCTACAGCTGCAGGGGTAATATTAGTGCTGACCTTTCTGTCAAGGCTGCATGGCTCCTTTTGGAAAGACTCCCCGGATTGTTTTGCCTCTGGCTCAGCGGCTGCTGTGAATGACAGCCCCAGCATGAAACTTGACCCCGGGGGGAAATCCTACTTGCTTTCTGCCGGGCCAGTAATGACACGGCAGATCCCCCAACGCCATGTCTCCTACTAGAGAAGACCAAGCAACAATGGAAGAAAAACCAGCCAAAATCCCAGGTAGGGACGTGTCCAAGTGGACAGCAACAAGGCTGATCACTAGAGATCTAGGGGAAAATGTTGGTGCTGGGCAGGGGGAACTAGTCATTTTACAAATGGACAAGAGGTTCCCTTATCAGGGCCAGCCCTCCCATTAGATAAGGTGAGGCAGCTGCTACAGGCAACAGATCTGGAGCATTGGTCAGGGCAGAAATTCCTAGTTATTTACTTAGTTATTTACTTTACTGTTATTGTATTTTTTAGTACCAAAGATAGGGAGAGAAACACTTATAGGGTATTGTGCCTCTTTTGCCAGAAACAACGTGTCTGGCTTTGGATGCTGTGCACCTTCATGTGGGTGTTGCCATCTGGTGCCCTGCCTCAGATAGCAAAATGTCTGTGGCCATCCCTTTCCCTGATATTTCATTGCTTAAAGACTCTGGTGGTGTGGCAAGCCTCTAGTGGCCCAGTCGTTTCTAGTGTGGGAAGAAACTGGGAACTCTGAACCTTGATGGACGATGTCTAATTCCTGGTCATAGAAGCTCTTTCGTTTCCTGTTTTCTTCTCTCTCTTGTTGTTAATCTGAGTTAAAGCCCTTACTGCGTCCCTGAACTACCTAAGGTATATTGTATTTCCTCTCCCAGCATACTAGCTGGAGATAGTAAGCTGAAGATTGCTGGGAAGGGTGACCTGCTGGAAGGGCACAGACACATGGGCTGTGCATGTGAAAAGGATTTGCTATACCACATTGCACAAAACACAGCTTGTGTGTTGGTCTCCTATGTTCAGTGTAGTCATTGAAACCTGAGACATTTCAAATCCAAGCTGTGCTTTCTGCAGCTTTGGTGTACAGAGTCTACTAGAGCATGAACATCAAAACTTCTAGGACTGCCAGACTGAAAACTGGAAGGGCTCCTGTATCTTTAATGGTTGTTGTGGAAGAGGAAATCGCTTATCATACAAACAATTAACAATAGCTACTGAAATTCCCTCTGCTACACAACCATTAAAGGTACAGGAGTCCTCTCCAGTTTTCAGTCTGGCAACCCTAACCACAATTTATTGGCTGCTAGCATCAGGGTTGGTCCAAGCTTCCTGAGGCAAAGCTTCGGAATGGTATAGACTTCACTCCCCTAAACCAAGTGTTCAGTGCCCAAGGCTAGTCAAATAATTTTGTCATGTGAGGTGGAAAATTCCACAAAAACTCCTAACCACTGTTCCTGGCAATAAAAATAACAACAGCAATTAAATAACCACAGGAAGCTCCCATATTTTGATATCCTATAATCCGAGAGCTCATTCCTTTGACACTTCCAAACTGAGGACAGTTTAGTGGGGGTTCCAGTCTTTCATCAGTTCTTCTTGCCTACAGAGGCTCACTTGGAAATGCTTGCACATGCATGTTGCTTGCAAAGTGAGCTGAGACAGAGGAAAAGGTGGTAAGCCAGCTGAGAGACTTTGCAAGCAGTACGCATGCAGTCGATAACAAATGAGCTTCCGCAAGTCCTTCATGCTCCCTACAGTACATTACATGCATTTTGCTTTTCAACCAATTTCATTTTCTGACAGTGCTCCAGTCCTAACCTGCCTTTTCTGTCACCCCAGATATGCTTCCTAAGGCAAGTACAGTCAGCCCTCCACATTTACGGGTTTCACTTCTGTGGATTTGATTATTCACAGAGTATTTGCTGTCACCTCTGCTGCCTCCCTGTGCCATTTTTAACAGGGACTGCAGGCCTCATGAGACTGAGAATGAGGCTTGTAAGTCCCTCTTAAAAATGGTGTGAGGCAGCAGTGGAGGTGGCTGGAAGCCCCACCAGCCCCCCACTTCTGCCTTGTGAGGAAACCCTGGTGCCTCAAAGGAATCCACGGTGGGTTGAATATGGTGATCATCTTTTTTTGTGTGTTAAATAGGGTTTGAGTGGGCCTAGAATTATTCATAGTTTTTCCACTTTCACAGGGGTCCTGTGCCCCTAACCCTAGGCAAATGTGGAGGGATGACTGTACTTCGTTCTGCCTAACGGGAGGACCAGGCCTGGCTATCGCAGTGTATATGCTCCCTCCCAAAGAGAGGTGAATGAGTGATGATAATTTTTTTAAAAAAATTAACACAAGATATCCCCTTAAACGCAATTAAAATACAACAATGTAGCTGAAACCATAACATTTAAATACACATATCATACCCTCCAATTTGTTGTCCCACTTTTTCAGCTGCTTTTAAAGTGTCATGGTTTCTCTCTTCTTCTCCCACATTCCCCTTTGTCCTCAGTTTATTTCCGTTGCTGCAAATTCACTTCCAAGTGCAAAAGTAGACTGACCTCAATTAACTCAACCAGGAGAAGAAAGGGGCCAGCATCTTTTCCTTCCCAGGAGGATCGGGCAAAAGCAAACTGCTGCAGTCTCTCTTAGATTGTCTGTTTCCCCCTATGAACAATTTTGGACATCCTGACCACACTTTGATATTGCTTAGCAACATGTGCCACAGTTTTTACCCATCAAAATGTTGACGGGTGTGTCATTCAAATATAGATAGATAAATAGATATAGAGAGAGAGAGAGGAGGGAGGACTGTATTGAGATAGTGATAGATAGATAGACAGACAGACAGACAGACAGATCTCAATACAGTTCTCTACCAATTTACTCCAACTCCCAAAAGCATGTCTAAAGGTGCACTCTCAACCTCAGCTTTGTGGTTGCTCTACTGAATTCAGTTGCAACTTTGCCAATTTTACTCTTCCAGATAGCCAAAATAATTCCCTGTGAACATCTAGAACTAGATGCTATTTTCCTCCTAGATGGTATATTCTTCATAGGGCCCAACCTACAATTTTGTGCAATTATCCTACAGAAACCTCAGTTGGTTTACCACACTTCTCTAGTGCTCTCTGGTCTTTATTCCTGATGTGCCTGTTCTGTGACTTTTTTTTTGCCCTGGGCTTCTTCCTTTGCTTCTTATGGTGACGTCAAGTGGGATTCAAATCAAGTATTTTAAATCCTAGATTTTTACAGATCACATTTTTAAATATGTCAAAAGAAAAGAGAGAGAGAGAGAGAGACAGAAAGATGAAGAAGCACCATTGTAATGCTTTATTTAAGGTTTAAGTGCTTACTGCTTTATTGGGGTACTCTTTTTTTTAGGTTGGCCTGGAAATTTTGCAAAATGTACTGGCACTCAAATGGCATATGTTATAGACGGGCTCTTGCAAGCTGCTCTCCTTTTGCAAAGCTTTATTTTGTTTATTGTTTTAAGAGACAGCAGCAAAGTAGTATACCGAAGGCAATTAAAGCAAAAAACAACCTCTGCTAGATAACTATAATCCCTGTATTATTTAAATTTATTGATTATATTTATATGGTACTTTTTACTTTATGAGGTCAATGAACATTTTAGCTTTACAACAAGCCTGAGAGGTACTGAGAGAAAGTTGAGAGAGAGAGAAAGAGAGAGAAAGAGACTGAGTACAGCTTTAGGTCACCCAGCGAGTTTCAGGGCTCAAAGAGGAAGTGAATTGGGATCTCCTCTAAGCGCCAGTCCAAAACTCTAACCACTACACAACGCAGCCTCTTATCCACTGAGGGCAAGCTGCAAATGTATACAGTAGGCTCTCCACATTTGCGAGGGATAGGGACTCACAAATGTCAAATAATCGCAAATAGGGTGCTCCCCCTACAAACTTCTGTCTAGCCAGTGCACCCACCCAGGCAGGGGCAGGGAGGCAGAGAACCGGTGATCAGCCTCCATCGGTCTTCATGCCGCCCGTGTGGGCCGCACCCGTACCCACGGCGGCGGCAGGACAGCGTGAGGAACACAGGGAACCCACGATTGGCTTCCCTGGGCCTTTGTGCCGGCCATGCCCATACTCACAGCAGCAGTGGGGCAGGGCGGGGCAATGCAGGAAGCCGGTAATCGGCCTCCCTGGGCCTTTGTGCTGCCCACGCGCGGCCTGCCCACACTGGGAGCAAGGAAAATGGGAGGAGAGGTGGGGTGGGAATACAGTGGGAGTGGGAGAATGAGGGGGACAAGCAGGCACCTCACGAATAATCAAATTCGTGAAAGTGAAACCTGCGGATGTGGAGGGAGAACTGTAGCTGCCTCTGAAGGTACATCCTTTGGAAACTACTGCTCAGAATTCCCCACCATGCCCTCTAGTGTCAGCCTGCAGCACTGAGGCTTCTTCTCCCCAACAATCCTGCCAAATGGAAAGTTGAGCCCTCAGAGAACCTCACCGTGGACTAACAACAGTTCACTCTAAGCCATGACTGGGCACTTTGGCATGGGTCCAAGGCATATGCGGACCTGGACATAGTGTACAGGTTGGTATCTCTGATGTGGATTCCAATATTGATTCAAGGGCATTCCTCCCACCACCCTGTTCTCGAGCCCAACCAAGCCCTGAACTTCTATCTCACAAAATCAAGAAGAGAATCAAGAGCAAACCACTATAAAATGATCTACAACCAGGGATGTGAAAATCCATCAGTTTCTCTTCCTCTCCCATTGCTTTTTTAAAACTTTCAAATTCTCTCCATTTTATACCTTCTTCAAAAAACAAACTGAAATTAAATTTTCATCTATCTGCATCATGCCTGCCATGTAGGTGTCAAAAAAGGAGGAGGAGGAGGAGGAGGAGAAGGAAGGAAGGAAGGAAGGAAGGAAGGAAGGAAGGAAGGAAGGAAGGGAGGGAGAGGGAAGCAAGGAAAGAAGGAAGCAAGGAAGGAAGGAAGGAAAAATTCTAGCTCTCAAGGGACAAAGGGGAAATTTAGAAACTTGTCAAATAATTAATTAATAACATGTGAAAACGGGCCTATTGTTATACACTGATCTAGTTGCAGCATTTGGGGCCTGAAGCATGAGATACATAGCTGCATCAGCTGGCCACTCTGTAGCTAAATGATCCAGCAGTTCTAGTTCTGAAAGCAAGGTCTCATGTCCTACGTCACAGCTGGGCAAGTGTTCATCCTCCAGATGTTGCAGTGAAGCTCCCAATATCCCTCATTACTGGTTGTGCTGGCTAGGGCTGGTGGGAGGGGCAGTCCAACAACATATGGAGGGCAACACACAACACTCATCTTACACGTTATCAGTTCAAAACAGTCCCTGGAAAATTACATTTTTGGACCATAGCTCCCAGAACCTTCCAGCCAGCAACGTTTCAGAATCTTGCAGCCAGTAATGTTTTCAGCTTCTGGTACCGAACTAGCTAGATCAGGAAAGCAGGGAAAAGATGGGGACTTTCCATTTCTAAGTGTCACCAGTTCCCTACCTCGGCAATGCCCAAAAGACAAAAGGCAGGGGGGTACTTTCTCTCCTGAATAGCGAGGTGTGTTTGGACAGAAGATGTTTTATCTGCAAGTGATCTGCAGTGTACACAGAGGTGGGAGTTCAACGGCCACTCTGTCCCATGCTGAACCTCTCTTAACTTGCATACGCAAACACATGACAAGCTGTAACCAGGAGCCTCCCTTGGGAAGAGCCAGACAGTCCAGTTTGGCAGAATAGGACGGCAAGCAGGCAGGATGTCTGCGGGAGAGTTTGGGGAGCTCACTCAGACTCCCCTACAGAAAGTATGGATTCCCCGGACCAGCAAGCGCCTGCACCAACGTAGGGGATGTGAGTTGGAGCTGTTCTTCTGCTGCTCAAGATGCTGGGGGTGGGGTGGGTGTTTTCCGGTGCAGAAAGCCAGGAGGTCCTCAATCAGGCCAAAGGGACTGGCCAGCCCAGGGAATTTTCCCATGAGAGAAATTTGGACATGTCAATTGAGCCCCAAGTCATTCTCAACACAGGAAGTCTTCAATTTAGATCTGATCCATGGCTGCGAGGAAAAACAGAGTGGTGGGGAAAATGACTTTTCTGGACCACAACTTCCCCCTCCTGTTACATCTTGTGCAGGGAAGAGACCCTGTCTGTGTCTTCCTTGGTTCTCCTCCTTCATCTAAAAAGTTTGCTAGGCAAATAACAACTTCCTGTAGCACAATCTATACTGGTTTAAATTATTTTTAAGTTGCTTTGCATCCCATTATTGAGAAAAATACTAGATATAAATAAAGTCATTGTCATACTCATGTCCCCCAAGGTCTGGTTTTCCTCAAAAGTTTCTGTTTGTTCTTGGACTGATAGGTTCTGTCACTAAGCCAGAGGAAGGTGAAATGTTTCTGCAAGGCCTTGGTTGTTGCACTGCAACTCCAGTTGCACTCAATTTTTTTTCCAGGTACTCTTGCTTTCCAAAATGCCTTCTCAACCCTAAATTAGAAACAGCATCTACTCCCTTGTTCCCCTTTCTACAGCTTCTGTGCCACAGTTCACCAATTCGCCAACCATGGTGATCATGGTGGGGTTGCCAGCTCGTGGAAAAACCTACATCTCTAAAAAGCTCACCCGTTACCTCAACTGGATTGGCATCCCTACAAAAGGTAATACGGGAGAAGGGACTCCTTCTGGGAGGGTGGAACTCTAGACTGGGGCAGAGGGCAGGGACTCTTGGGGACAGACACTGAGGTGACCCCCTGCCGAAGAATCCAGGCCATCCTAGTCTTCATCTTCCCCAGTGTTCAATGTCGGGCAGTATCGTCGTGAAGCCGTCCAGACCTACAAGAACTATGAGTTTTTCAGACCTGACAACGAGGAGGCTATGAAGATTCGGAGGTGAGGAACTGATCTAGAATGGGGGAGTATGGTGGAGAAATTTCAACCATAGCTTCATACCAAGGAAGGCAAATTTAGCGGTTATCTTGCAATCCAAGAGTAGGCAGAAAATAGGTTTGGATTTACTGGAGGATCTCTGGGCAATTTGTAATAGATCGGCTGGGGTTTCTGACCTTCATTTATTTAACAAGAGCAAATAACAAAACATAAATCTCCCCTCCCTCCCTCTTTCTCTCTCTCTCTCTCTCACACACACACACACACAGTTGAATCCCTAGCACTTCCAGTTAGGACAAGGGAAGATTATTCTGTAACAAAAGCCCTACAGAGATCGTTCCAGTCATTTTGGACAACACAGAGCTAGATGGACAAATGATCTGTCTTGGTCAGTGGAAGCTTCCTTTGTGCCATTGAGAAAGTGTTGGATCCACAGAGAAAAGCAATTTTGAAAAAGAAATCCTTGCCATCTCAGGATTTGCCCACTAGGAAGATGGAAATGTAGATAATTCAACTGTAATATCATTGCCAGCCCTCGAAGTCCTCAGTTTAGACATTGCCCATGGTTCTAGAGCACCAAATGTTTGAATTTCATAACTTTAGGGAGGTTTGTTCTGATGGGAAGCATAGACAGAACTTGTAGAAGTTACTTTTTGGACTACAGCTCCCAGAAAACTTCATCCACCACAACCAATGGCCTTGCCAGCTGGAAGCCTGTGAGAACTGTAGTAAAAAAAATTTCCCCCCAAGATCTGAATATAGGATATCAGCTTCTAGCATGAGTATTCAAGGCAGTTGTCCTAGAAAATATGTGTGTATCATGCATCACAACTGCTTATTCTATTATTTTGTGTGTTATGATATGCACCAGAATATACACATGTATAATGACTGTCTACATACCAGTTTTGTTGTTGTTTTCATAGTTGGTGGTCCTTGTGCTTCTACTTAGGTTTCATGTTTTTTTAAACTGCAGTGATCTAGAAATCTGCCCATCAAGTAATAATTAAACCAAAGATGATATATTCTGGCCACCAGCACATAGTTTATTTACAGCTGAATCCTATGACTGCCTGTTGTTCTTGTGTGTCTTCAAGTTGTTTCCGATTTATGTGACCCTAAGGCGAACCTATGGCCATTTCTGCACTAGACATTTATAGTGCTATTATTCCACTTTCAACATCCTATGGAATCCTAGGGTTTGCAGTTTCGGGAGGGGCCGGACAGCCCCTCCCGAAACTGCAAACCCCAGGATTCCATAGGATGTTAAGTGGAATAATAGCACTATAAACGTTTAGTGCAGAAAAGGCTTATGATGGGGCTTTCTGAGAGTGAGGTCATCCAGCGGATTTCCATGCCTGAGTGGGGAATCGAACCCTGGACTCCAAGGTTGGAGTCCAATACTCAAACCACTACACAATGTTTGCTCTCTAGTAAATCCCAGTAGGACATATTCCTAGGTAAATGTATAGAACCAGTGTGGTGTGGTGGTCTGAGCACTGGACCATGACTCCAGGTTCAAACCCCTGCTCAGGGAAACCCGCTGCGTGACCTTAGGCAAGTCACACTCTCACAGCCTCAGAGGAAGGCAAAAGCAAGCCACCTCTGAACAAATATTGCCCAGAAAGCCCTGTGATAGGTTCACCTTATGGTCACCATAAGTTGAAAATGACTTGAAGGCACCCAACAACAGCAATCTCAACAAATGTGCAGAAGACTACAAGCATAATTCTTTCAACTCACTTTCCCCTGCTGTCATTCTAAAACAACAGGAAGCTCCTTTAAAGTATAAAAACAAAGGGAACCATTAAAAATAAAAACTGCAACTTATAATGAGTGCACAGTACTTTGAACTCTGCATATCAGATAATGATTTTGGCACTGATGATCTTGAGCTGTGGTGAAAGAGGACATCACAGAAACAGCCAATGGCAATGGCTTGCTATGAACTTGGCTACACTTCAGATTGATGTTTAACCTACCCAGAAAGTATAACATGCCTGTTGCTTACTACAGTAATGGTCCCACCACAAGCCATCAGCTGTTGGTCTGCTTCCAGTTTCCTGGAGTGAAAGAAACTGTTATAGCCAATGGGCACATTAGGGGGAAAAATTCCCCCCCCCAGATCAGATAGCCTGAATGCATTGGTTTACTAAAAGTATCTGTCTTTTTCCCCTCTCTAAGAAATTGTGACAGTGGTTACTTCTAATGGTTTCAGTTCATTTTCATTCTTCAGTCAATTGCAGATTAAAAGAGCTTTGTAGCTCATCTACAGACAGAAGTTGCTCTAACTACAAAACATGCACCCAGCTTCCTATACCTACCTACATTAGTCATCTCTTTCACACAGATGGCTTTAAAGAGATAAATGCCCTGCCCAACTCTCCAGCAGTTTACAGACGCTTCTTTACTTTCCTTTGGCCACCAGAGATGATATAGTCATCCCTCCACATTTGCTAGTGTTAGGGGCACAGGACCCCCATGAAAGCGGAAAAAAACGTGAATAACTGTAGGCCGTCCCAAACCATATTTAACACACAAAAAGGTATGATCACCCTATTCAACCCACCGTGGATTCTTTTGAGGCACCAGGGTTTCTTCGCAAGGCAGAAGTGTGTGGTGGGCGTGACTCACTGCCACCCTCACTGCTGCCCCACAACATTTTTAATAGGGACTTATAAGCCTTGTTTGCAGTTTCTGAGTCTCACGAGGCTCGCAGTCCCTATTAAAAATGACACAGGGAGACAGCAGAAGTGACAGCAGATAATCCATGAATAATCAAATATGCAAAAGTGAAACCCACAAATGTGGAAGGCTGACTGTATAAGTGGCTAAAAGAATGCTAAGTTAAACTGAGAAGATCTATATCTTTTTTTTTTCTGAAAAAACAGTAGGTTTCTCATACTTGGGCTCATGACTGGAAGGCAGGTGGACTAGATTATACAGAGAGCCACTGCGTTGCTCTCAGTACCGTCACCTTCAGAGGCATGTTTGGTGGGGACACAGGAGAGAGCCTGTGGAACTTTCTCCCACAGGAAATCTGGTTGGTCCCCTCCTTGTTCTCTTTCCACCAGCAGGTGAAGACTTTTTTTTATTCAGGCAGGCCTCTGAGATTTAAATTATGCTGCAGTAGTGTCTGTAAAGTGGGCCGCTGCATTTCTTATTTGTAATTATTTTTTAAATGGGATTTTAGCTGTTTTTATCCATGGCTGTTTAATTGTTCTTTATTGTAAAGTAAGCTTCTAATTTTATCTTGTTTTAAATTACTGTAAGCCCCCTTGGATTCCACCAAAATAAAAATAAAATAAAATAGAAGTGATTAGAATAGTGATTTGGGCCAATCACTTTCTCTCAGCCTCACCTACTGAACAGAATTTTTGTTAACATAAACTAGAAAAGAGGAGTTATGTATACCACCCTGAACTCATTGGAGGGAAAGTAGGGTATTAATTATAACAGCAATAAAATGGATGCATAGATAGATTATGATGACAATGACAATAATATTGTAGCTTTGTGACTTGAGGAGGTGCATCCACAGGAAACAATGATAGCAGTTTGATTCCACTTTTACTGCCATTGGTACATGTTACAGAATTCTGGGATTTGTAGTTTAGTGAGGAATTTAGGATTCTTTAGTGCAGTGGTTCTTAAACTTTTCTTTCCTGGGGAATCCCTGTAAATGTAATTGGTTGCCTAGGACCTCCAAGACTTAAGATTTAAATATTTAAATTTAGATGTAAATAGTCAAATATTTATTTAAATAGTAAAAGATTGATTGATTGATTGATTGATTGATTGATTGATTGATTGAAGGCTTCTGAGGAGTAAGATTCAAATCCCTGCTCAGACACCGGGTAACCTGTTGGTCCCCAGACTTCAGGTTAAGAACCACTCTTTGAGTGCATTCTCCTAAACTGCAGCATTTTAGTTTTCCAACTGAGAGTTCCAAATGCCTCAGAAAACAGATCTGAGGATTTTATAGAATGGAGCTATAGCAGACAAAGTACAATCAAAGTGCTATAATTATGTAGTGTGGATAGACTCCTGGGTAACAGCAATCAAAGGTCTCATCCCACTCATCCAGACCCTTTCTATATACAGCAGACATCCACAGTTCAGACACAAAAACTTACCTTGCCTTTGAACCTGACTGTCACGGCTTCCAGCAGGCTTCCAAGTTAGAAGCCAGAAGCAAACCTGTGCCAAAATGCTTCTGACAAGCTTTGGTGGTGTGGTTTTGTATCCTCACCCTATTTGCCATCCTTCTGAATTATCATTTTAAACACTGTTTTTAATGGCAAAACTAAATGTGCAAAGGCCTACTCACATAACACAGAAGCTGTTGTTGAAATGTGTACTGAGGACATCCAAGAAGAAGCAATTTAAAAAGAGCCAAGATTTTTTACAAACTATAAATACCACAAGACCAGATGGAATAACATGGCTCAGTACTTAATTTCCAGGTGGAAATGCACCACGGCAGCGAGGAGAAAGGAAAGACACAAGGAGGAACCACCTGGGCCTAGAATTTAGTACAGCGCTGGCTTTGATGCCTGCCTTTAGGCGGGTGTGAGTGTGCATACCTATCTGTTAGGTGCTGAGTACCAGAGACCTTACAGGATGTGGTCCCTGCTGATGGAAATGCCTCAGAGAATGTGGAGCCAAAGAGGCAGGCAGCGGTTTGCAGTGAAGTTGACAGTACTGGCCCTGTCATTAGCCAAAGGTGACCACCTCAGGCAGTTGATGTTGACTGCATATCATTGGCTAGCAGCTTCCCAGTTGTTCCTCCTAGAGCTCCCAGCTATTCCCATCTGTTGGAGAATAGCACTGTGCGTGCTCTACAACTTGTCCTGCCCTCCCAAAAAGGCACAGCATCATACCACGTGCACTGAAGAGAGTTTCAACAGTTGCCTTCTGTACAGGGGATACAGAGGGGACATTATCTTGTCCTTCCCCTCAGGAAGCAAAGCATCTTAGGCTAGCCCTGCCACTTGAAGCAAACCCAAGGTCATGATTCATATGCCTGGCATAAGGCAGGAAGCAGTTGGCCTGGCTAGGCCCGAGACCAGACAGACAGACAGACAGACACACACACACACACACACCAGGTTTATCAGCTGGGCTGCAAAGAAAGGCTCAGGAACAACATGGTGGGACAACTTAGCTGCTTGCCTTAGTATTCTGAATCCCTTGACTAAGGTTGGTGCCAGCTGTTGGGAGGACTTTGAGTAACCAACTATTCAGGGGTGGCCAAGATGGATATGAGGGCAAAAAGTACCATCCCTTCCTATGTCCCCACGAAAAGAAGAGAAAGCTCTCAGAATCCTTAGCTTAGAAGTACAGATGGCACGGCTGCTTTGAAAAGTGATAGAATCACCTTCCTTGGAAGTTTGTAAGCTGAATGGCCACCTCTCAAGTGCTGTAGCAACAGATTTCTTGCATCAGTAGGGTGTTGCAACTGATTAGCTCTAATGCTCCTTTTAACATTATAAACGTGTGAGTGGTTGCCAATAAAAAGAATGGTCAGAGGGAAATTTGGAAGTACTCTTTACACAAATGCAACCGGAGACAATACTTCTGATTAGATCCAGTTTTCTCCCATATGCTGATATAACAATTTCCTCCAGGATAAGAGGGCCTGCAGCCCCTTTACATAATGTCAAATTCAAGCTCTCATCAGCCTAGTTAAGGAGAGGAATGATGTGTCCCCATCTTTCATCTATGCTGATTCCAACAGACTCCTGCAGGGGCTATCCATATTGTTCCAAGAGGACAGGACGTTCTGAACATCAATGTCTATTGCTTCCCGAAATGCCTGCAGTTCCCTCTGTGTGGTGCCAGAAGGTTATGGTGGCTGGTTAGACTGTTGAGCTGCCCAACACCATGTTATTTACTGGAACATTTGCTTCATACACAGGGCAAGGTGACTTGGGCAAACACAACATCCAAAGCTGCATTCATTGGGTCCCAACTGTTTTCACTGTACTTTGAACAGGGCACACATGAACTTCCTGTCTATCTCCATAATTTACCAGAACTATCACTCCAAATTCAGATGCTAGAATCTAGTATTCAGAGATGTTTAGACTTTATTTTGAAAGGATATTTCTAGCCCTTAAGACAGTCAAGACAGGTCTGGCAGAGTGTGAGCACTGCCTGGTGAAATGATAAGAGATACAGTGAATTAACTAAGCTTAATTTCTAACAAGGAACAAGGGGCTAATAGAAGCAGGACATGGTTGTTTGCATTAATGTATACATTCTATCATTTATGAGAGTCAGCATGATATAGCGGTTTGAACATTGTACTATGATTCTGCAGGGTTCAAATCCCTGCTTGGCCAAAGAAACCTGCTGGATGACCTTGAGTAACTCACATTCTCTCAGCCTCAGAGGAAAGCAAAGACAAACCCTTTGGAACAGATCTTGCGAAGAAAACCCTGTGACAGGTTCACCTTAGGGTTGCCGTAAGTCAGAAATGACTTGAAGACACACAACAGGTTATTCCTTTTTAAATGAATGGCGCAATTTTTTATTTTGATCACAAAGTATATTGGAGGCCTGCTAATTAAATCTCATTTTTAAGTAAATTTCAGCCCGTTTGCGGCTTATTTTAAGACATCCTGAATGATGTTACCATCAGTCTCCACCCATGGGAGGAGAAAATAAGTAAAAGCGCTAGCTTGTTATTAATGTAAACTTAGTAACAGAAAGGTTCCCTGTTCAAATTCTACTTATATGAGAGGTCAGGAGTGTAATCATGTGTCCCCCCAGAGGCTGATGGGCTTATTTCCTAAGAACAGGACAGTGAGGCTTGCTGGTCACTGCAATCTAACATCAGCCACACTTTGCCCACCTCTGTGCTGGCTGGTCTTCTGTAAATCTTCATTTGGCTGTATTAAAGATGGCTGAGATCATACATGCAAACTCTCTACAGCAGGAACGGGTGAAATGCAGCCTGGAGAAGGGACCACATGCAGTTCTCCACACCTATTTTTTATTCCCCCCACCAGACACCTGAAACTGCAATTTTTCTGGGTGGGGAATTTCTAACGAAGGTAAGTTGCCTCTTCCTGGAAAGGTCCATGAGAGGTGATTCACCCTTTTTGCTGGAGGACCCTGCTCTGCTAAAGAATGCTCACTTTTCAAAAGCAGAAACACACATCTGGCCACTTCCATCCTCACCCCCATTTTTGGACACTTTTGGCAGTTTGTGGGACTTGAAGGGTCCCAGAGGCAGGACCCTGGATCTGCCCATCCCTGCTCTGCAATATCTTTTTCCCCAAGCAGGTGCCCTCCACATGTGAGAGACTACCAACCACATCATCCCAAGACAGCAAGTACTACTCTAAAGTACTACATTATAATAACAACAATAACAATGAGTTTTCTTTCTTAGTTCCCTGTCACCACTGGCATTATTTAATGAGATTGGTAATGGATTATGTAACATCTCCTTTTATTCTCCAACAGAGAGTGCGCCCTGTCAGCTCTTCGGGATGTCAGAACTTACCTAAGTTTGGAAGAGGGGCAAGTTGCAGTAAGAGGGCAAAGGCCTTATAGAGATTTTGCATATTATTATTGTTTTGCCTCAAAACACAGTCGGGTTCAGCAGCCCCCTTCTCTGTCCTTTTCTCAGGTTTTTGATGCCACTAACACCACTCGGGAACGTCGTGCTCTCATCCTCCAGTTTGCCAAGGAAAATGGCTACAAAGTAAGTGACAAAGTAATAGTCCCTAGACAGAGCAGTGGAGTTTCTTTGCCAGAAGCTCTGCATGTGGGAATCTCAAAATCTCAACACAGAACGAATTAAGCAAACTGGAAAGGAATGGGTATTCCTGGTTTTGCATGCCATTGCTCATTCTCATTCCAGCTTTCACACATTACACTGTAGTTCTTAAAAAAAGCTGCAATTTTGTTTGTTGAAAGAGTAGGATTAGGAAACGAAGTGGGATGGGGAAAAGACAACATACTGCCCCTGCCTCAGTAAATACTGGAGTTTTTAAAGCTGTTATTTAATCACTGTGCATACAATATGGATACCAAGCACAGTAACTACTCTGAACCAAGCAACGGTGGCTGACATTCTACAACACTTTCGACTTCCATGAGATGTCATTTTCTTGTAACAGGTCTTCTTCATTGAATCTATCTGCGATGACCCAGACATCATCCAGGAGAATATCACAGTAAGGGCTCTCCTTTCTTTTGTCCCAGATCAACCTCCTTCATATGCTTAACTTTAACACCAGACATCCATCCAGTCTGGAAGCTGCACTCTAGTTAGTTTAAAAGTCCCTTCCTTCAATCCAGATTGGGTCAGTGAGAAAACAGATTTGTTATAGCTTCCTCGGGGGCCAGGGAAATACGCTTTGCCCAATCAGTCGCATTACAAGTTCCAAGAAGGTGCTTTAGTATCAGAATTGGGCTAAGCACAACTTCCAAGGCCTGCTACACTTCTGACTGAAGAACAATGTCACCGCCCTTCCTTCAGCTAATCCTAATAGGGAGCCAGGAAGCCTGGCTGTTTGTAGCCTTTTTCTCTCACTTTGTAATCTAACCTGTATCCCCTCACAGCAAGTGAAACTAAGCAGCCCAGACTATAAAGACTGCAACCGTGATGAAGTTGTGGAGGATTTTCTCAAGAGGATTGAATGTTACCAGAAGACCTACGAGCCACTCGACGACGAGTTGGATAGGTAAGAAAGTAGTTCATCCTGCTCTTAGGTAACAGCTGTCTGGCAAAAGAATGGAGAGCACAACTGCTTGCCATTGAACAAGAGCACTGAAGAGTGAACATTTTAGCATTTTTTTTACTTTTATTTTTTAAAAAAAGGCTGACACCCTAGTTCTAAGCTCATAAACAGGATTTGCAATCTTGTAATTTTGGGGGTTCATGCTTGCAGTAATTAATAAAAGAACATCAACACACACATACATGCCCATTCCATCTTTTCAGACAGGCAGCATCCCAGACAAAAGATTTCTGAGGCACTGTAGATCTGGGTGCTAGGAAATGACAACTGCAGTGCTCTTTCAGTGACAAGGGTGCATTAATTAATGACAAACAGTTGTGGCAGGACTGGGGCCCTTTCCACACCTTTCCTTTTTTCAGCGCTGGGGTGCGGGGATCGCGCGAGCAGCCTCCAGCGAGAGGCTCTCGTGTCCCCACTGCTTCAGCTCCGCACGAGCTGCCTGCTCCCGAGCAGGCAGCACGAGAGCCCCGCCTCTTCCTTCTGCAGCACAGCCTGCGAGTTTCCCAGGCTGCACTGGAGCAGGAAGCGCAACCACCGCGGCTCCGGAGGTTCCGCACGCACGGCAAGTGCGCATGGGGCCCTGGAGTGATGCGCGATTGTGCACCATTTTCGGCTGAAAGCTGAAAATGAAAAAGTGCGCATGCGGCGCCTGCCCTACCCTGGAGCATCACGTGAATGTGAGTGCGTTGTGCAGATCGGTCCTCACAATCGCACAACACTCCAGGCGCCCTTTCGCAAGGCAAATGCTGTGCAAAAGGGTCTTTCCAGCTGCCTATTCTCAATGTGCGTCATCATTCAGAGGGCATGACAGATATAATTTCCCAGAGCCCTAGTGTGGAGCTCCTCAGAAACCATTCAAATGAGGTGCTGTCTGGATGAAAAGATAGGGTTTGGAGGGAGTGGCATTGTACAGTGACAAAGCTCTTGTTACATCTGACAATGCAGAGTCTTGGCCCTCATGTCTAGGCCTCTCTAAAAGAAAGACATCTGAAAAACATTGCAAGAGTTTTCTAAGCAAAAAACCTGAACAGGTCTCTAAAAGATTTCTTTCCAGTTTTTTCACCATGGTTTCCATTATCTCTTTGTGATGTTTGCTTACTGTGTGTATGTGTACTTTCAAGTTGCTTGTCGACCTATGGCAACCTCATGAATTTCATAGAGTTTTCTTAGGCGAGGGATATTCAGAAGTGGTTTTGCCAGTTCCTTCCCCTAAAATATACCCTACAGCACCTGGTATTCATTGGCAGCCTGCTATCCAAGTATGGACCAGGACTGATCCTGCTTAGCTCTCAAGATCAGATGAGATCTGGTGCCTTTAGAGGAGGCAAGAAATATGCTTAATATGTATGGCCTATTTCTCTCCGCAGTAACAAAAGCAACAACAACAACAAAAAAGACAGGTATTGGTAAAAAATCACAATAGAGAAAGCACCAGAGAGGCCAAAAGAAAAAACCAAAGAGATTGTATGAACAGAATAACGTACAGTTCTCCCTCCACATTTGTGGGTTTCACTTTCACTAATTTCACTAATTTGATTATTCATGGGGTGCCTGCTTGCCCCCCCATTCTCCCCCTCCCCCCATTCCCATCCCACTTGCATCTCCCATTCTCTCTGCCCCCAGTGCAGGTGTGCCCCACACTGGCAGCAGGAAGGTCCAGGGACAGGACAATCACCAGTTCCCCGTGCTCTTCTCACCTTTCCTGTCACCGGGGGGATAATAACCATTTCAATCAAAACGGTCTTCTTCAAAGGAAAGAGAATATTAACAGCAACCAGTTGTGAGAGCAACCCTTTCTCTCAGTAATATGTGCATGTTCCCTAATCGCTTAACAAGAGCAATATTCTGACATAACCAATGCTGTTACATGAATAACACAATGACAGAACAACAAAAACATCTGACAACAGAGGGACCAAGGGACATTATAAATGTGGATGTCGTATCTATTGTCTACAATCCCTACAGCTTCAGGAATGATACTTTACACTGAAATAGTTTTCTAACGGCAACAGTTCTAATGTGGCCTACGAGTTATGTGTACTTGTAAATAATTATACATTGGGAAGGCATCACAGACACTCAAGGCAAGGATTTCAGAACATCATAGGAAGATTAGAAATATTGTTAAGGAAACACCCCTTGTAGCTCATGTTATTGAAAAGAGTCATAAATGGGAAGATTTCTCTCTCTCTCTCTTCTTTCTCTTTCTCTCCCTTGGGCTAAAGGGGGCTCAGAGGATCAACTAAGAGGGTCCTAGAGCCCTCTATTGATGATCAAACTGTCGCATCAGTAGCAAATGATCACAGGTGGAGGGAAGAGGACCAAACTTACCCGTCTGTCTCATTGCATGAGAAGCCTGCCTGTAAAAGGCAATGACGAGCCATGAAACTTCTTTCTCAAACTAATGAAAAAAATCGACTGAACTTAAGAGAGGCTTTACTGACGAGTGGATAAATTGACCCAGCTTTTGGGGGTCAATATTTCGACTAAAATTTCTAGACTTGTATATGAATTCTTTAACACAAAGCATTTGTACTGCCCTTCTTCAAGATTTGAAATGCTTCACATGTATCATCTCAATGACTGTATTATAGCATACTTATGCAAACTGAGACAAAATATGAACTTGAGTCAAACTGCAGTTTAGGTTTTTAGAAGCTAATTTCCAGAATGTCTCATAGAATGGACTGTCACAGGGACCCTCCAGCCTGTAAAACCAGTTCTCCTTTCCCTTCCCCACAGCTCCCTATCCTATATCAAGATTTTTAATGTTGGCAGTCGGTACTTGGTGAATCGGGTCCAAGACCATATCCAGAGCCGCACAGTCTATTACCTGATGAACATTCACGTCACGCCCCGCTCCATCTACCTCAGCCGGCATGGGGAGAGTGAACTCAACCTGCGTGGGCGCATTGGAGGTGACTCAGGACTGTCTGAGCGTGGCAAACAGGTACAAAAAGGGGGAGAAATCTAACATCTTACTAAGTGGGTCACCTGATGGTCACCTTCTCATCAAAAGGCAGAGGACAGGAACTTTTAATTAAATGAGAATTCCCATTCTTGAGGAAGCCAGGAGTTCAGAATAACCTTGTATGGCATAGGAGTCAGATGTAACTGCTGATTTACTCTTCTTTTACTCCAATTTCCCTAGAACTGTCCCACCTAGCAAGTAGTAGCAGGAGATTACCAAGACTCTTAATGAGCCTGTCACTTCATCTTCTGTATGGCTTTCCCTCTTAAAATTCTTTCCATACATTCAAAATAGTCTAATCAGGGAGTGGTGGGAGCAGGGCCCTCTCACGCCTACTGCACATAGAGATTGGGAACAGAGGAGGAAAGGCCTTGGGAGCCTTCACGGATTTGCTCTTGGTGCTGGCCAACAGACAAGTGGCAACAGTGCCAGTAATAGTTTCTATACCCAGCGTAGGTCATCAACAAGCAACAATGGTCCAAGGCAGCACAATGGTATTCAGGGTTATATGACTGAGGGAATTAGGTCTTGCTCTTTCCCCAATGTATCCAGGAGTCTCTGTTCCATCCAGAGGAAGGTCAGCTTTCAGAGAAAAACAGTCCACTCAGGAGAATGTTTGGCACAGGTCTTTTGCTGAGGTCTTCCCCAAACCTTTTCATCAGGGTAGCCAAAACTTTGCTCCGCTCTGTGAACAAAATAAAATGGTACACAGGTTCTTCCTGAAGCATCCTCAAAACCTTTCTTAAGAGCCATTCGACAAAGTCCTGAAAACAGAATGGGCCTATCAACGAGGGACAAGATTATCCATCACCTAATGAGCAAGCTATGCTCACTTCCTGAGCTGGTTATGAAGTATCTAAGTATTTATTTTGTTGACATGCCTATGGCGTCTTTGTCTTTGTCAGCATCTATTCTGTAAGGAGGAGAACACAATCCATAGGATGCTTGCAATCATTGAGTAAAGGCTTCAAGTACTATGACAGCTTCAGCTGTGTCATAAGAGCTTGGCATTGACTTCATGTCTTCTTGAAGAGAGTAAATTCCTTCCTGCCACTCCTTAAAGAATCGCTCATCTCAGCAGCTTGCTTTCAACAGGTCAACGGTTGCAACCCAAGCTGCAGATTACCAAAAGCAGAAGAAAGCAACCAATGGTCCCATATTGTCATAAAGACTAAATCATTTATCATGGCATGAGTTCTGTTATTCTTGTTGTAATGGACCAATACAACTAATCCCTCTGGATGTGTTTAACCACATGGAGAGGGCAGATGCCCCACAGGTATGTACCCTGAGAGCAAATAGTTCCAAGACAGTTAAGCTCCACTGCTTTAAATGATTAACACAGTCATTAATATGGCACTTGTTTTAAAATGGAGATACCATTGACTGGACCAGCTATCTTTTTAGTCCAAAACACACATTCTACCATGAAACTACAAACTCTTTACCTTTGAATTTTTCTTTTCTTTTTTAAAAAAAAATTATTAAAAGTTTCGTTGCATAAAAAACAGAGTGAACATACCCCCTTATCGGATATTTCACACCCTCCCCCCGCTTCCATATTATTTTACTCCAGTTGAGTCTTCTTTGTCTTCATTTACCAAAAGAAAAGGAAAGAATAACAGTTACATTTTACAGAAGAGAAAACAATTACATTATCTCTTTCTTTGCTTTCATATACTTGTAAATTTTTATCCATTCTAAAACTCCTTTCCATTCCTTTCAAAGTTCTGGATAGGTTTATTTTTCAATGAAAATACTAACTTTTCTGTCTCTACCATATCCAGAACTTTTAATTTCCACTCTCCTAAATCAATATCTTTCTTTTCTTTCCAATTTTGTGCGTATGTCAATCTTGCAGCTGTTATCAAATATAACAATATCTCCTGATGACTTCTAATCTCCCTTTGTTGTCCTAACATATTTAACAAATAAAATTCCGGTATCATTTCAAAATTCATTTTACAGATTCTTTGAATTTCATCATGTATCCCCTTCCAGAACTTTCTTGCCCTTCGACAAGTCCACTACATATGAAAAACGGACCCAGTCTTTTCATCACACTTCCAACATTTCACATTCCCATTTTTAGATATTTTATGCAATCTTTCTGGGGTCATATACCATCTACGCAACATTTTGTAAAAGTTTTCTCTTAAATTTAAGTTTGGGGTAAATTTTATATTGGTTTTACATACTTTCTCCCAAACTTCTAATTCGATCGGGTGTCCCACATTCCGAGCCCATTTAACCATTGTATCTTTAACTACTTCTGATTCCATTTCTCTTTTCAACAACAGCTTATAGAATTTTGAAATTCTTTTCTTTTGATTTCCCTTCATCAATAAGTCCAATTCATTCTCTTTTCTCTCAAATCTATACAGTTTTTGATGCATTTTAAACCTTTCTTTTAGTTGTCGCCATGAGAACCAATTTAGCTCATGCCCATCAGCCTTTAATCCTTCTACTGTACACATTCTTGGTTTATCCTCTTCATATTTCAGTATGTCTTGATATGTTAATAAATTTCCTTGTTTTGTTGGAGCAATTTTATACGCTTCTTGTGGTGAAGTCCATGTTGGAAATTTTGTATAATATTTCTGCTTTATTTGTAGCCAAACCTTTAACAGGGTCTTCTGGATGCAATGATTGTTGAACACTTTACCTTTGAATTTTTCAATGTAACTTTTCTTCATTACTATGTAACTTTATCTTCCCCATCTAACTTTTAAAGCTCACTACAAACTTTTTCAAAAGCAATCTTGAAAATGCTTCTATGGGAAAATATCAAATAGGGCTATAATACTTGCCAGGCACATCCACAGTCAGGATCCCAAATTTGTCAGATGTTTTTCAGTATTACAGCTCCAAGAAAGTTGCTTTTGATGACTGATTGCCCATTTTCTATACAAATGGGAAGACTATGCCCTTGATTACTTTGAAAAGGCTTTCCTTGCACACCATCTGCATGACATAGTTCACACTTAGAAACACATAGGGTGTGGATTATTTGTATTGGCCACAAGAGGAAGAAGAGCATTTACTTTTCTGAGGGGAAGAGTGTTTAATTTTAGCCAATTCATACAACTCCCTTGGTTGCATTACAACACATTTTGCAAATCTCACAACTCATTGCAAACCTGCATTTTTCTGTCTCTCTCCCTATCAGTATGCCTATGCCCTCGCCGGCTTCATCCGTTCACAGTGCATCCGTGATCTCAAGGTATGGACGAGCCACATGAAACGCACTATTCAGACAGCAGAAGCTCTGGGTGTACCCTACGAGCAGTGGAAAGCACTGAACGAGATAGATGCGGTGAGAACCCAGTAAATCTCACTTCTGTTTCCCCAAAAGGGGAGACAGAACCCAAGTTCACCTGTCTCTAGTCTTAACCGACTAACTCCAACCCTTCACCTGCCCCCACTGGCAATAAGCTTCTAACATCCATTCTTTGCCCCCAACCCTCACCCTTTAGAAGCTGGAAACAAAATCCACGCATACTATCACCTCATATTCATTTGTCTGGCATAGTAGGCTCATCTTTTTCTTTTTCGTGCCCAGAAGTCAAGATGTCTCAATTCCTCATGTTTCAGGGTGTCTGTGAAGAGATGACTTATGAAGAAATCCAAGCCAATTATCCAGAAGAGTTTGCCCTGCGAGACCAGGACAAATATCGATACCGCTATCCTAAGGGAGAGGTAAGAAAGGCCCAGTAAGGTGTGATTTGAGAACCAGGCCTGTTTAGTGAGCATGTCACATGTACAGGTATTGAATTGTGGGCTCTCACGCAGCAAGATGATTCCAAAGAGGATATCTAACTGTTGAATTGGTTGGGATGGCAGATGCAGCTTGTAAGAGAGGCAAGATATAAAACCTCCCAAGAAAGAGGGCTAAGGCTGAAGCCAGTGGTAAGGTTGTCTCTGAATTTATCTTCCCACCAAATCAGTCTTATGAGGATTTGGTACAGCGTTTGGAGCCTGTCATAATGGAACTGGAAAGGCAAGAAAACGTGCTGGTGATCTGCCATCAAGCTGTCATGCGCTGCCTCCTGGCCTACTTCCTCGACAAGAGTGCAGGTACCAGAAGCTACCATTCTGCACTGGCAGAGTTGCATGTCTCTTCCTCCCCCAGCTTACCCTTCTCATCTGATTGTCTGTGCATAGGCATATCAGTGATCAGGAGCACTGCCAGGACTCTGGGCCTAACGTAGCTCCTTCAGAGGGTGAGATCCTCTCTTACAAACAGTTCCCTCATTGTAACACTCGCTACTAGAAAAAATCTGAATTGTCTCCTCCTCCTCATATGTCACTGCAGAGACAACTGGACACTGTTAGACTGCCACTTCTTTCAGGTTCAGCATTTTGGCTGTGACATGTCAAGCACTTACGCACTGACCCATTTAGATGTCAGCTAAGCTTGACAGCCCAACATCTTGATGGCCACAGGCTGCCCATTCCTCCAGCGCTGCAACTTACAAGTCATTTTTCTCTGTGGCTTTGACATTACCCTTCACAGACTCCTTGTGTGGGAACTGAGTAGGAAGCTGTGGCCCTAGATCCCTTGTTCAGTCCCCCTTTAACCTATTTTGCTGTTCTCTCCCCAACCAGAGGAGTTGCCTTACTTAAAGTGCCCGCTCCACACCGTGCTCAAACTCACGCCTGTGGCCTATGGTGAGTGTCTCAACCAAGGAGAACTAAATGCCTGTTCCCAAAGGGAAACACCTACTTGTGAATTTTAGAAAACAAAGTTGTTTACTTTGCGAAGAGCTGGAAGACAAGTAAACTCAGGGGCATGAAATGAACATTTACCAGGGTGTTGGGATTGGTGATGGCTCCCTGAGGCATGCACATTTGAAGATACACAGCACAGAGTGCAACTTGAAGCACGCCATCCCACTCACAGAGATGCTGAGATTTTTTGTTGTTCCCCTAGTTCAGCATATTGGCTGTGGGATATCAAGCAGTCATATGTTTACTCAGTGGTCCATGTGTACAGACACACAGGAAGCTGCAGAAAGAGAAGGATTTACTAGAATAATATCCATAAGGCTGTATTAAAACCTGAAGGATCTAAATGATCCTCCTTCTCTATTGTTTCCCATTGCGTTCATCAAAGGATGGCTTTTTCTATTTTTGCAGTCACTAAAGTAACAGGCAACAAGCCTGTTAACTTGTTGCCTGTTACAAAAAATACCACTAGTACCACCAGCAGATTTTTCCCTCCCGCTACAATATATTCAATTCAAAGTGACTTTAAGGCTTGCCTAAAGAGGAAAAATACGCAGATTAAAGACACATATTCAGTTCCTCACTACAGCAAATAACGATTCCTTCCAGACAAGTAGCTTGTTAGATCCTAGGACAGATACACATGAACTGAGAAAGCAACAGGTGAATGCTTATGTGTTTGATCCTTCCTTCTAAACCTCTGTTAATAATGAATTTTGTCCTTTTGAGGGCAGGCTGTGAAGTTGAATCCATTTACCTCAACATCGAAGCTGTGAATACACATCGGGAACGTCCTCGGGTAAGCAGGATTCCAGCCCTATTAAAGAGGATCCCTTGCAGTAAAAACAGGAGGATCCTCTTGAGAGGGTCTGCTGAAGAACACAGTAGCTATGATTAGGAGTTCTGGCCATCACTAACTTGCTATAAAGTGTCCTCCAAGTGATATCATTAGGTGTAATGAGCTTCACTTCTCAGCACAATCTATCAGCTCCACACCTAATCCTGCCCGCTCACCTCTGAGTGGATCAACCAGTAGAAAAGATTACCATGTTCAAATTCACCTATATATCTCCTTCTGTAATATTTTCCTCTTATTTCCCCCCGCACCCTCAGCATCTTCCCTACAAAGCTAGCCAGGCCCCCTTGTACCGGCATTTCCGCACCGTGCCAATGGCCAGCCCTGAGCCAACCAAACAACCCTGCCGGAAAGATCTGGGCCTGCCCCCTTCCCCTTGCCTGTTTGGCCCTCAGGTAAAGACTTCCCTGTTCTCAACTGGCTCACTAACCTAATTCAATCACGTAGACCTTGATCCCTCTGGCTTGCGGTGTATCTTAGTCTTTATGCTAACCTGGTGGACAGCTGTGGGAAATTTCCAAGCCTTTCCTGGCCAAGACTTTTCCCTCCAACTGGGAGAAGGAGCAAACCACAAAAGAGCAGACCACACTGTGTCTGACAACCCACTGGAAAATCTCATTTACAAAAGGGAGGAGGGGTTTTCATGCCGTGGGTCCTTATTAGGACAAGTGATAGAACCAAGGTGTTCTCTCTGGCAGAGTCAAAAAATACAGTCTAGATATTCTGGTTCTAATTCTAATCCTCTCATTATTTAACCACTCTGATTTAAACTGGTCTAGATTGGACTCACTAACCGTGTCTTTTTAAGCCATCAGGAAGCCATCTTAGACCCTGTTTCCTTTTCCTTATTGCAGAATGCTGATGTTCTACTAGATATTCTAGTTCTAATTTTAATTCTATAATCATTTAACCACTCTGATTTAAGTTGGTTTAGACAGGACTTACTAACCATGCTTTTTAAGTAATCAGAAAGCCATCTTAGACCTTGTTTTCTTTTCTTTTTTTGCAGAATGTGGATGTGACACGGGATCCTGAAGAAGCCCTAGACACAGTACCAGACCATTATTAGTCACGCTACTCAGTAAAATATTACTTTTAAAAAATCCTACTTTCCATTCTTCTGTAGACTCACTGATACTAATACAGACACACAGTACCATCTATATAAATAAAGGTAGGTACAGAACAGCTGAACAAGCTGATAATGCATGCCCTTATACAAGTGCCTCCCTCTAAAAGGAAACTGTGATATAACTGCCTCAGGTGGAAACATGGAGCCTTTGTTTATAGCAGTGGTTCTCAACCTGTGGGTCCCCAGTTGTTTGTAGACTTCAGCTCCCAGAAGCCCCAGCTACTGTGGTCAATGCTCAGGGCATCTGGGAGCTGAAGTCCAAAAACATCTGGGGACCCACAGGTTGAGAACCACTGGTTTATAGCGTCCATCAAGGAAAAAAGGAACTGAAAACAAGCAATGTTTAAAAAAAGAAAGATGAAGCACAATCTGGATACAGTTAATTGCTTTGTAAGCCCAATTCCTTTCAACAGGAAAGAAGGGTTAAGCACAAGCATAATTTTAACCAAAATTAAGAAGCTGTCAAAATGCAGAACTTTACTTGAACCATGCCACTTATTTTTATTTGTTTTAGCAAATATACATTTCTCTGTGCCATCTGCATTGCAGTGGGATGGCAGTTAAATGCAGAAAAGCTGTGTATGAACAGCACCCTTTACTTCAAGTCTATACTCTCTTCACCATTATTAAACCATCCAGAAAAAAAACACAGCAGTAATTATATAAAGCAGTGGGTGGCTGTAGACACAGCTTTCTCTGGAGACAGGGAAACAGTTAAAGGCTCCCAATAACCTGACACCATCATGCCTAGCTTCTTCCTGTACTACTGGCCTCAGCTTCAGCTTCGTTGTACTGGCTCGTCCAAGTTTTAGGATTCTTGTTCTGGATCTACAGTAGAAAAACGAGATAAGCCCAATTAGGAAAACCCAGAGTAGAAAGAGATAGAAGACACCAAGATCCCTTTGACATTTGCACTGAAGCCATCAGGCTAATGGAAGAGAGATTAGAAAACTTGTATACACAAGGCTCAGGTTGTACACCCGTGCTGTTACCACAACAATACAGAATCTGTTAGCCTCTGCACAGTTAAAAAGGTTATGCTTTATTTTTAAGCTAATTACTAACTTTTATGACTGCCAAGAAAGGCATGAATACATTCAGCTGTCAAGAAACAGATCTGTAGCACTGCCAATATCCTGCAGAGTTAGTGAAGGCCCCCCAAAACTGACGCCTAAATATCTCCATCCTTCACAGCTCCACCTCTTACTCTAGCAAACTATTCAAACACCTGAGAAGGGTGCATCAATGTAAAATATACCAAACTTATGAATATATACAAATATCTTCAGTGAATCCGACTCCCAGAATTCATGATTTCTTCATGCAGATATTTTGGATTTATTCCAAGTACAGATGTGGCTGATCTGAGTACGGCCACACAGCAAACTCTACAAGGACCTCCTGATGAAAAAAACCTGTGGTTTAAATCCTTCCTTGACTGCCAGTTATCTTGTTGCATTTGGTCAGTACCTTAGCAACAAACTGTAGGATGTGCTTCTTGGAAGTCTCGTTAGCAGCGCGTGGTCCCCATCTGAACTCAAACTCTGGTGGATCTGTGTGAGGGAGACGAATGTATTCCAGGTACCTGGAAAGTGAGAATGATATGAGACTGCTACATTCCTTTGTAAAAGCAGCTGTTTTCCAACCAGGAGAACAGAAGTAGAAAATTTCTCCAGCTGAAAGCTGTTTGGTATCAGCTAGAACAGAGGGAAAAGCCTGTAAACTCTCTGAAACTCTCAGAATACATATGCAGCAGCGCATAACAGACAGTGAAGCTGTCTGGAGGGCCATACCTGCCAACCACTGTCCTACCATTAAACACATAAGACTTTGGAACACCAACTCACTTTTGTTTGACAAATTCCTCTGTCACCAGTTTCTTCACATCACCAAAGATCTTGTGTTTCTTCCTGGGGTGAAAAAAAAAAGAGAACAAGATTCTGCAAGGGCATATATCATGAGATGAACAAAGAGTTGTTTGCTCCTCCAGTTCCTCAATACAACACCCCACAGCCTACCTATAGATCCATAGGTTAGATCTACAAGTAAGATGCTTACCCATTTCCCAGCTGCATCCCAACCCAACTTTCCTCAGATCAGCCAATACACACCCAGAGCATTCAACTTGCAGTCTCCTCAGCATCTCCCAAACAGCAGCTGTACAGAGAGAAAGCAAAAAATAAGGGTTGGCAAGTGAGGCTAGCAAGGAAATGGGATGAAGCAAGTACAATTGCAACTTACATTCTTTGACCACATTGCCCTTCATGAAAATAAGGCTGAGAATGATTATGAGGAGGCCCATCTTGGGGGTATTCTCATCTCTGAAAGAGAAGAAGAGAACCAAGCTTCTGTATTCAAGAGTGAAGACTGAATTTGGCAATGTAAGAAAAGCTTGGGCCACCACTTGAGAAGCAACCTTTAACACTGAACAACTAGTTTCAACTTTAGAAATTAACATTCAGATATCTTTCTTAAAATATATCATGCAAGGAAGAAATAGGACTTGAACCAGATAATCACACAAGCATTTTATTTTTGTAGGGTCAGAAGCCCTCCATCCATCCATCCATCCATCCATCCATCCATCCATCCATCCATCCATCCAAGGAAACAAATGTTCTAGGGCAGGAATCATAAGATGGTGGGTAGGGCAAGCCTTCTGCTCTCAACTCCATTTGCGGTAAGAAAACATATCGATGAACACCAAGAACAAACCTTTCCTTTAGCAGAATAACAAGGCTGTTATCAAGAGACAGCTAGGAACTAATTCAACTCAAATTATGACCATAGCCAAGGGCTGAAAAATTATGGCAGGCCTTAGAGGCTAACTAAAATGTGTAATCAGTATGACCTTACCGCTTCATCAGTGAAGAGGCAGAGGATAGGAACCTGCCTTCCCCCTAGTGAAGGAGGAGCATGGTCATGGTGGCCCTATGTTCTCTCTGTTGCACTGCAGTCCAGAGACAGCACTGGAGCTTGTCTGAAGCACAGTGCAACTTGGAAGCCCTGGCCCTCCTACTGAGCTTGGAGGAGAATGGAGACCACCTCTGGGTTTCTGAGACGCTTGGGTTTTGAGTACTTTTTAGTGCAGCATGAAAGAAACAAATGCTAGCCCTTGGAGGAGAAATGCCACATTTGTGATACCAAATGTACTGGGCTGTGGAGAGGGGGTTGGATATTTTTTGTGTAATATTTTCTTTGTTTTAGCCAAGACAGCCAGCACAGCACTGGAACATGCCACTCTCCCACTTCTACTTACTCTCTCATGGCCTCTTCTTCCAATGGTGGCAATTTACTGATCAGGATGTAGCTGTGGTTCTTTGGGTCAATTTCTACCAGTTCCAGGCCAAATACCTGAGAAAACAGAATATACAGATACATTCAGAACAGAGAATGAAATGCCCTTCCCTTCTTGCAATGAGAAACTGCTCCCAGACACAGATAAATAAATCATTTCTGTCACTTGCATAAGTTACCTCGTTCATGGAGAACACAGAATTTGGGTTGCTATATGGGGGGTCTGCCTTGCAAGAAACCAGCATCCCCTGGTTGTGGGTCCAGATTGCCCACAGTTAATAAATTAAAAATCTGAGAACAAGACAGGCAAATTGATGAGTTCTCAACAGACACTTTATGCACAAAGAATCACCATTCTTTTCCTTCTCACATTCAAGACAAGCCAGAGCATATCACAAAAACTGACTGAAAGGAGAAAGCCCCCTGCCATGCACCTAGCTTTTTCACTGCCTATAGCAGGGATGAAAATCATTGCAAACCTCCAGAGACTGCTGAACTCCAACTCTCAGAATTCATCACCATTTGTTTTGCTGGGAATTTCATTAAAAAAAAACCCTCCTCCAGGCCAATAGGTAACTGCATGCTAAAGCAAGCAATTTGCCCTTGCTATACGTTCTAATGATCCTTCCTTTACAGCTGTGTTTTGAGCTTGCCCTCATCAGAACCTATAGGCAAAATAAATAAAGGAACTTCTCATTTCTGCCCAACCATTAACAAGTCTCCTGTATCACCTGTTGAAGAGTCTTGTTGGCACGTTTCAGAATCTCAGGAAATATATCCTTATAGTCTTTGACAACATTTTTTAGAATATCTGTAACGAGATAAGGGGGTTGCTGATTAGGTTTGATTATAATTGTTCTATGCAGGTATTGCAGACAGAGAGCAAAATGTTTCAGGAAGGTTTTTGTTTTCAGAATAAACACAGAGTAACTAAGCACAGAGATGCCTGATTTAAGCAAGCGTGTAGTGCTCATGGTTGACGTAGAGACAGGAAATATGTGATTAAAATTTGACAAGGGGTCAGAAACCAGACAGAGCTGGGCAAAGCTTCCACTAGTTGTGGAGTTGTAGGAGCTATCCTATCTTCTTCCATCTAACCTCACCACTACGGCCTTCTCTCCCTCCATTCCCCAACAAAACATTCAAGTCCTTGCTAAAAGACTTCACGCTCTTTGAAAACTGACTCATACAGACTGAATTACTGGAGCAGAAGCATATGCAAATCTGCTTGACCTAATGGTAGAAAGAGCAGTTTGAGTCTTTCTAAGCTGATAAAAATGAAATTAAATAAATCGATCCTGTTCTTACCTGCCCGTTTAATAGGGATCTTCTTCTGGTCTTTGACAAGCAGAAACTGCACTAGCTCATTCACCTGTAAAGATGCAGACAGGGTTATATGCATGCTGCACAGAATAAAACTTCTCCTATCTCTCAGCATTTTTTTTTAAGCAAAAGAGCAGTTTTTTTAGCATTATGACTGCAATGATACGCTTAAAAGTGTGTAGTCAGTGCCTGCTGAAATTTCAGAACCTGGAAGCACAGCTGAAATAAGATCTCCAGAAGCTGAGGAGCAGGACTTTAAGTGTTGTCACCATTCTCATAACTTTAAAGATGAGCATAAAACATTTTTAAAAAATTATTCTATTTACACAGTTTATATAAGTCTCATTGTCCTTAGCATATTTTTAAAATTCTTTTTAAGCGAAGTATACATAACCCAGGCTATCACTAGTCATGACAGAAAAGCCTCAAAAGCACAGGATCCCTCACTCTGTGTTCCACTTGATCCTGTGACCGTCGTTCCAAGTTGCGTTGCACCTGGCTGGGTGTCTGAGTTTGGGTCAATGTGTATTCTTCATCTACATCTGTGGACTGTGCCTGGGGAAATACAGAAAGGTTTAAAAAAAACTGGTTTTGAGCTGCACCAGTGTGATGTTCAGGATATACATGCTCTGATCCTACACTACCCATCTGGGGGAATGTGCATTCTTTTGCCTCGCTCTGGGGCAACGAATATTGAGCCTTCCAAAATGTTGATGAATTGCTACTCTCATCATCCTACTTCATCACTGGCCAGGCTAGAAAGGAAATGATCCAAAGATCTGAAGTGTCAAAGATCTGAGGGACTATTTGTGACTATACGAACCTGTTTGGGTCCTAGGATCAGCTTTAGAGGTGCTGCTCTCTGATCTACTATAAAGTTTCCCCAGATTTGCAGCTGTGGCACCGCATCCCTGAAATCCTCTCCTCACAGATTCTCAGTAATCATTTTTAAGCAGATCTTAAAATCCCTTTTGATTTTTTTTAAAAACGTGAATGTTTCACTTGCTGCTTTCAGCTAAAATGTGTTCATTTTTTATTGGTTTCAACTGTGTTTGAAAAACTATAGACTTTATTATTTTCTTAATGTTACTGAAAAGGACAGGATAATTGTATATATCAACACAACAACAGAACAGGAACAGTGCAGTTCTACTTCCGGTGTTGAGAAGATCTGCAAATGGATGACCTACCATATTCAAAACAATGCTGGACTCATACTGAAGGGGCAGAGTTACAGAAGCAGAATTTTTATTTGGATTTCCCTTGTGAATGTGACTGGTTTTTACTTTTCTACCCACCCCTCATAATTCCAGTGTTCCAGTACTGGAGTTTCTGTATTCCAACAGTGGAGACAAACCAGCAAAAGAGGATTCCGTGTTCACTGAATGGGGCATAACGAGCTTGATCTCCTCCTATGATGATAGTCTTCTTCTGCTTCCCTTGGAAGAGAAGATCTAATAGCCAACATATCCAATGATCTCTGGGATCCTTTGCCAGCAGGGATGTAGAGTCAGAGTTCGACAATTTTGAGTGGAGTGAGAAGAAGTACCAACTCTGACTTCAAAATAAAAATTTACATTTATAATACGTAGTTTGTTGTATAATTGCTTTGATAAGAATTTAGAAAAAAATTCCTGTTCAGAAATTTTAATCAAATAAATATATTCTGTGTTCTATCAATCTAACTAGCCTGATAATTCACATGGTTGTGATGAATTGCCTACCGCTAATTAGTAATTAATATACTTATGCTATTTATGAAGGAATCAGAATCACAGTTGCACAGTAAAAAAATAGAGCAGTCAAAATTGGAGTCGACATAAAAGGCAAAAGTTTTATATGATCTGAAGAGAAACCAGAGTATGAAGATTTGGCACACCAGTTCCACAGCCCTACTTACTAGGGGCCAAAGGACTGCATACTAGGGCGTGCACGCGCACACACACACACACACACACACACACACACTTCTTTCCCCAAGGTGAGAGGAAAAGAAAAAAGAAAAAGCAGAGCCACACAGGCATCACTCAAGACAATATCTCAAAGTTGTTACACTAGCATATCTTAAATCTCAGAGAGGTACCAACAAAAGATTATCAAGAACCTTTCACTTCAGGCTTCACATAATAAAACTAATACCTTCACACCTAAAAATAAAAACCATGGTTCCATAAACTGTCAAGCCATAATTGCTGGGGATTCGGGTTTATCATTCAGAAACAGCACAGTGGTACCTGACCAGACCTGCCTGACTCCTTCCATTAATGGGAGTGACTAAACTAACCAGGAACTGTCCAGGAGTCCTAGCTTCATGCTCCCACACAAGCCAGGATATATAAACTAAGAGAAAATTCTAGTTTGCAATTCTAGTTGGTTAAGGAAGCAAGGAATAATGAGTCCCATTCTGGACATAACAACACTAAGCATCTACTGCATGAAGAATTCCCAGTTATTTTAGCATCTTCAGCTGGGAAGAGCAGCCAAGCAGAAACAGTTCAGGAGCGTGCCCCAGCACACTGCTCAAAGTACTCCCAGATTCCTCCCTCCCTTCTGTCTTATTGCTGCACACGAACAAAAATATACAAGCAGCCACTATAGGAAAAACCATGTTCATATCTCACCTAAAGTCTATGTGAAACAACAAACCAGTACCCATTTCGGAGACAAGTATGTGGCTGTTGTTGTGCCTCTAACTTATTTCTGACCTATGACTACCCTAAACCGACCATAACATAGAGTTTACTTGGCATGATGTGTTCAGAAAGTTTGTCTTTACCTTCCTCTGAAGCTGAGACAGTGTCACTTGCCCAAGGTCACTCAGTGAGTTTCCATGCCCAAGCAGCAACACAAATCCTAGTTTCCCAGTGTCCTAGTCTAACACTTAAAGCACTAAACCACGCTTGTTCACAAAACACATCTTTCCCGTATGGCAGGCAGTCAAACCCGGGCCACATGGCTAAAAAACACAAATCCTGATCCCTAGGCCATATAAGAAGAACACATCAAGCAAAGTGTATGTAGTTCAACATGCCACCAATCTTTTGTGCTACCACATCACATCTGAGCGCACAAAAGATCCAGCTTGAACTTGGCAGTACTTTGTAAAGATTTCAAGATATGGTCCCTCCTTTTCTTTCTCTCAGTGAAAAGTTGTACATACTTGATGTATTATTTTCTGGGGACAGGATAAGCTATACATAATACAGCAAGAAACTGACATACCTGAGAAGGACCAGGTCCTTTGCTACCACTACGCCTGCTCTGTGACATCTTTTTGATGAGATATCTGTAAAGAACAGGAAGAGAATGTTAGGGCAGGTGGTAGCCTGCAGCTGCGGAAATAATTTACATTTCTGTCTCTGTAAACTTTGCTATCTCCAGCTGTCACTGCTGGATAACTCATTTTTTTGAGTCCAGTTTCCAGAAGACTCCAGGATTACATTCGCAACTAGAACCAAACAGGGCTTTTTGAGACTATTTCCGCACTAGGCTGTTAAAGTGCTATTATTCCACTTTCAACATCCTATGGAATCCTGGGGTTTGCAGTTTAGGGAGGGGCCTAAAGATTCCATAGGATGTTGAAAGTGGAATAACAGCACTATAACAGTCCCGTGTGGAAACAGCCTGAAACGTTTTCAGACACGTGTCTGCTAAACTTCCGTCCAGGGACAACTCTCTTCGGAAATAAAAGAACCCGCCCATCCACTTGTGGAAATTTTGCTATTCCAAATCTCAGGCTATCAGGAGGAGGAGAGCCTTTAGAACAGTGGTTCTCAACCTGTGGGTCCCCAGATGTTTGTGGACTTCAGCTCCCAGAAGCCCAGCCACTATGGTCAATGCTCAGGGAGCTGAAGTCCAAAAACATCTGGGGACCCACAGGTTGAGAACCACTGCTTTAGAAGGTAGTTTTTGGCAGGCAGAGTTCCAACAGGTGCAGCTGTCATCAGCAGAGGAACGAAAAAAGATGCGCCAATCGCATTTCTACCCAAAAGACGAGCAATCCCTGCCACGGCATCCTACCCTAAGCGCCAGCCAACTCGCCTGAGCTCCCAGCGCCTTCGGCAGGCACTTCCTACTTCTCCACTCCCTGACACGAGCCGCGGCCGCCATGGGTTCGCACATGCGCTTGCTCCACCATCCGGCTGCCTTAGTGCGCATGCTCTTTCTAGTGACCGCCACGTTTGTGTTTGTGGGAGTAGTTTTGTGCGGCTCGCGGCAGCGCGTGGACGTTTAACGGCAACTCCCCCCTCCCGCGCGCCATTCTTTCTCTCCTTCGGACTTCGCGTCTGAAGAGGGAAATGGTGGTCGAGGGAAAGAGGGCCGAAGGGGACTTTGCCCCTCTATAAGCCACTCCGTCTGTGCCTGGCATGTGTCCGTTTATAAAATAACGTGTGACCCCTTTTCGCAGTAGCAGCATCGCCACAGCAAAAGGGCTTGTTTGCCGTTTTCCACCGCGGCGGCTTAGCAGAGTGGGTTTCGGCAAACGGATAAAGAAAGCTGGGTCTGCCCAAATCGCCTCCTGCGGCCTAAAAGACTTTTGGGCGCCTCACACGCAGCCCCAGAAAACCCCGTGATAGCGTCGCCAGGAGGCGGAAACTAAGGCCATTTCCGCACTAGCCTGTTACAGCGCTGTTATTCGACTTTCAGCGTCCTGTGGAATCCTGGGGTTTGTAGTTTATTGAGGCCAAAGAGCTCTCTGGCTGAGAATTCTAAGGGCCCCTCCCTGCATCCAAAGGAGTCCACAGGATGTTGAAAGTGGAATAATAGCATTATAACAGGGTAGTGCAGAAATGGCTCATCATAGTCCAGCATCCAAACCGCTACACCGCACTGGCTTCCTGTAAAACTAATAATAATAATAATAATAATAATAGTAATAATACAACCCCTTTAAGTCCCACATGTAATTAATGGCATGTTCTCAGAAAAGCCAGACCTTGGAAAAATTAAAAGTTTTGCGCTACAACTCCCGAGAATTCCCCAAACAGCATTCTGGGCACTGTAGTCCAAAAACTGACATTTACAAGCATTGCAATAGCCCATCTTTTAAAAAGTATTAGGTAATTTATCTGTCAGAATAAACCATTCGTTTTGAGCAATAACGTAAGACTCATCCACTCCCCTTTCTTTCTTTTTTCCTTTATTTCTTAGATTGTAGAGTCCTTACATCTTTTTGTCCGTTTTGAATCTACAGAATCCATACAGCAAAGAATAGGAGACAGAAAATGCCACATTTTCTGTCTGATAATCCTCAACAGACCTTTGAATGAGGACTAGGTCATCTGGAGGGAATTGATCACACTAGCAAGTGAAACAGTTGTGGTCCTCCAGATGTTTTTAGATTGCAACTTCCATCTGCCACCACTTACTTAGCCAGTGATTGCTAACAGTCCAGCAACAGAAGGGTCATGGGTTCTTCCTGCCTTACAAAAATCTAAACAAATTTGTCATTTGTGGATAAAAAAAACCAAACTTAATCGAAAGAAGGAATTAATCTCTGGCTCTTGATACACTTTAAATAAATTTATTTATAATTTAGCATTTCACTTGAGAGAGGCTTTGAAAAACTAGCAATAAATATGGGCCATATCCTCTGGTTTACAAGCAATCACACAAGAGGAAAGGGTATTGGGAGGGAGGGAGAAAAACTAAACTCCAAACCAAAACTCAGGCACTAGTTCGTAGTGACACAGACACCATGCAAAAAAGCTTTTCCCTAACGCAGCTTTGCTCCCTCTCATAACACTAGCAGTACTTAATACTGTATTTCTGTAACACCAGCAGTTAAGCTGAGCGGTGGCTGATCCAGGATAGAAAAAAAGAAATACTTCTTCATACAATGCAAACTTAAACCATGGAATTCATCGCCACAAAATGCAGTGATGGCCATCAATTTAGCTGGCTTTGAAAGAGGATTAGACAAGTATCTTGAAGATAAGGTTATCAAGGGTTATTGGTCATTATAGCTGTATAGTACCTTTGGTATCAGAGACAGTACACTGGGAGCAGGAGGGTGATATTGTGCTTATCTCCTATTTGTTCAGCCACTGAGTAAACAGAATAATAGGTCTTTGGTCTGATCCAAGATGGCTCTTATGCTTGACAGGCACTGAAAGGGTGACTTGAATGCCTGTTGAAATTCCTCCACTTCTATATGAGACATTTTCCAGGGAGTAATTTGTCTCCACAGTCTCTTTATGGCAGGCTCCAGGAAGAGATGCCGAAGTGGAAAACTCCCATTTAAGTACGACTTTTGGCATTCCCTGAGAGAGCTAGAAATCATTGGTTAGTTATGGCTGATGTTTCTTGGCAGTGCTTGGAGCTGTGCAATTGTGGGACTCCGGTGCATCTTAAACTAGTAGGTCGGCACTATGTCGTTAAAAAATAAAATTTAAACACACACACACATACACACTTATTAACCAATGGACAGACCTGGGGACTGGTCTGGCTTTCAGCTAAATTGCCCAGGCTACATATTAGGTGCTAGAACTGAACTGGCTGCCCGCTCCTACTCCCTTTCCAGAATCAGCATGGACAGGTTCAGAGCTGAGAAGGATATGGCCTTTGGCAGAAAGATCAGAAGCTAATAATAATAAATAAAAAGAGTCACTGTTTGAGGTGTGGAAACCAAAATAGTTTATGGGTAGCAGAACAGCAGTTTAACAAACCAATGTTGAAAGGGTCACTCAGTACCTTCAGCTCCAATATTGCTTTATTATTTCTTTTCATTTCCACTTTTACACAGATTATCACCTTTACTCCCATAATAAATAGAATAGGCAATATTTTGCCTATTTTCAAAAGTCTTATACTCTGACAAACAGCATGCTTGGTACTGATAACCCCTTTTCAGTGAGGTCTCTTTCAAACCAGCATCTCTCTACACATGAAACTTGAGGTGGTGCAGTTCCCACAAGAGAATATATGCTGTCTCACTATGCACATTTATTCACTGTTCAGCTTATCCCAGATATTCTAGGCAATAGGGTTTTCACAAGAGCCAGAATGCTGTAGTGGTTTGAGTGTTGGACTACAAACCTAGAGACCGTGGTTTGATTCTCCTGCTCATCCATGAAAGCCTTGAGCATGTCATATACTCAGCCCCAGAAAAGCCCATGACAGGTTCACCTTAGGGTTTCCATAGGTCAAAAATGACTTGAAGGTAAACAACAATGGGGTTTGCACATGTTATACTTGTGCATGTGTTCATACTGAGCTTACATACATTCAGATGTTTGTGAAAAATCTCTGTATCTGTGTTTATTCTTGCTTTATGCCCAGGTACAAGAATCCTCTCAAATGCGGAGTTTAAGCCAAAGGCACAGTTGTATTTGGATAGAATGAATACGGATATATTCACATAGATAGATTAGCATATGTTCAGTTTATAGACGTTGTAAAAATAGCCCCCAAACCTATGCCTTATAAGCAGCTGAAGAAGCTGTCACAGGAAATTCTAAGGATGACATTTTGTGTGTGTGAAAGTGAGGCAGTTCAGAAGAACTGAAGATGTAAAAGAGGAAAGAAGACTGAGGAAAGCCCAGAGAGACTGTGCGAATTAAAAGCATCAACTGGAGAAGACAGTAAAGGAGAGAACAGCCCCTAATAGTCCCAACACAGTGTTTGCCCAGGAACAGATCCGAGACCAGACAGTGATAGGATGAGGCCAGGAGCTGCATTCTAATCTTAGGCTGTGTAGCAGCCAATAGGGCTGAGATCCTAAGTAGATATCTGATTTATTAGGTTTTGTCTCACTCTGTATTCTGTTTTATTTTGAAACTTAAACTGAGTAACTGTATACATTGTTCCTTTTGCTTTTTTCCTTCCTCTTCTTTTCTTCTTCTTAAATATATTCTTGCCAGCAAATACCGTTGACTTTCATTAGCATTTTTATTCCATTGTCCAAATTTCGTAAGTGTTTTTGATGGGTGGGTAAAATGACAAGCACTTGGTGCAATGTAATTACTTGCTTGTATAAAGTTTAGGTAGAACTAGCAACTGTTGCAGAAAGCAGAACCCTATTCAAGTCCCACTGAATATGCTAGAAATTATCTCTGCATAGGGCAGCAACAATACTTTTAATAATTGCTTAATTTTAAAAAATCAGCTTATGCAATGTGCAGAAATTCCTTATGTCTACCATTCATTAATCATAAATACTGGAACATTCCTAGATAAATCCAGAAACTGTTGTAAAAATACAAGCATATTCCATTATATGTGAATGAGCATACCAGGATACATACAGTTCAACAATTTGGGTATTGTGTACATGTGTTGAACATTATAGAAGCTTAATCCGTGTACACTGGAACTGTGCTGATGGTGATGTGTGAACACCTCTTTTGTGTTTGTTTCAAGGGGGAATTGACTTTTTAATATCCTAAAATTCTGCAAAAAAAAAATTGGATTGTTGCAGTCAGCAGCTTCAGCCTGACTGCCATTGACACAGAGACAAGAGAAATCTTGGATTTAGAAATGGTTCTTTTCTGCCTTGGCAGTGATCCATTATGTTATGTACCAAAATGGATGCTTCCATGAACACCTGGGGAAAAAGGACAGGGTTGTAATGTTTTCCCCAACTCTGACTAATTTATTTGAAAAACTCTCTTAAGTTTCTTTCAAACTTATTCTTGTGGCTTTTTACTTTGTTTAGGAACTTCTCTTCAAAGCATAGAGGAAAAAATACTTTTCGAACAGAATGCTGACTTTGTATCTTTTAGCTAAGAAAAAAGCTCCATGAGGAGACCAATCCTATATTCAATGTAAATTGGGACCAGAAATACACTTCTGGCACACCAGCAAAACATTTGTCATATCCTCTGTGTGTGCTCACCTTTGGAGGTGAAGGAGAACATAGATAGCCAGAAATACAAAAAAAGGCATAAAAATTGCAGATGCATTTCCAGTCTCCTACTTATTAGGAACTATGCCAATGGCCACATATGTCATGGAGATGGAAGAAACTAACCCATGGAGCTATGGATGCTGGATGTCATATTTTGACATCCTTAAATGTGCAAAAGAACAGAAAATTTGGTAGTAGCTCCAGATGTGGCCAAGGAAACTCCATGGCACTCTTTGCCATAATGGCGACAAGCACAGGAGTTGGCTGGCTGAAATCTCATCATGGGCAAAACGTTCTGCCTCTTTCTCCAAACCCTACTAGACAGAGTAAGGTAGCTGCCCCGTACAAAAGATTCTCAATATCATTGAAGGGTAGCAAATTGTTGGTTATTACAAGGTCACAATTGTATTTTTACTGCCAGGGCATGGAGAGTGGTGCTTGAGGGATTTTTTTTTTTAACCTCATGTGGCAAAACACCTTGTGGTCAGATTGTGCACCTTGAACTGGGGTGGGGTGGTAAACCATTATTGCTCTGCCTCAGGCAGTGAAATGTCTTGGGCTTGACCCTGGACGGAAAGACATAAATGTGGGCAGGTATAACAAGAACAGAAACTCTATGGTACAGTCTACAAGCAGGCAAAAACACAGAAAGTTGTTGGTGCAAATCTACACAGGAGATCCTGCTCACACACATATTATTTTCCAAGTAGCTGTTGTTCAATGAAATGGGATTGGTCAGTATAGTAGTACATATATGAATGAATGTTCACATGCTTTCCTGAGAATAGGTTCAAAAATGCCAAACTGAAAAACTTGTTATAACCATTTCAAACCCTGATACTGGCAGAGAAGTTTCAAGAAACAGAAAAGTGGCTGGAAGGGAAATTATCTAAGATAGTATGGCTCCTGATTGCCAAACATTTCACTAAAGGGATGTGCACATGTGTGCACACATAAACACTGTACAGACGATACCCAAATAAGAGTATATTTTGTACCTTCAGATAGCAAGGGTGGAGTTTTTAAAGCTACTTTAACTACAGTTAAGAGTTTCAGTTCAAGATCAGTTCCTGTTGTGGCTGTAATTAAAAAGAACAATTTAAACTTCTGTTTCTCCAGTACCTAAACAGTTACCTTATTTTACCTAATCTGAATGCAACCCACCACAGGCCAATGACACAAAACTCTCTCTTTCCATCCACCTTATTGTTGCCGGAGCATCTACAACAGAGCATGAGGCAACAACATGCCCCTGCACCTGATGCTCCTGTAACATCTTAGCTTTATCATTAAAAAGTGGGGCCTCATAAAATGGTAGAGGAATCCATGGCAGCTAGTGGCCAGTTGGTCCAGCTTTTGGATCAGACTTTAAAAGATCTGTCTTAGGGCCTTTCTACACTACACTGTTATAGTGCTATTATTCCACTTTCAACTTCCTATGGAATCCTGGAGTTTGCAGTTTAGGGAGGGGCATTTAGAGTTCTCAGCCACAGAGCTCTTTCGCCTCAGTAAACTACAAACCCCAGAATTCCACCCAATGTTGCAAGTAGAATAATAACACTATAAGAATGTAGTGCGGAAAGGCCCTCAGACTCTGAACCCCACCCCCAAAGTAGATTCAGCACCTTAGGTAGCTCCTTTAAAATTTGGAATAAAACTCAGAATAGATTTGCTGTCACAGTCACTTGGACGTTGCCTCTGGAAGGAGGGATATTGCATGGTCCAGGTCATGCTTCATGCTCCTTTTTGGGTGTTGAGGCAAATACAAGGAGATGGGGAGGAGAGTGCATTTTTTTGCACAGGCTAGTGGCTTGTAGCATCCAGATGTCTTTTAAAAGAGTAACATGAAGCAGATATTTCAGTTACTTTTGAGAAACATTTTAAATCTTTTTTTAATTGTAACAATTATGGTAGCTATGTATTTTGGGTGGTGCTGAAATTGTAACGAACAACTTTTTAAAAAGTAACTTCATTAGCTCTGGTTTACTGAACATAATCGTTAGGTTAATACAGTCCAAATTCTTTCTAATAAAATATCTGTTGTTCTTCCTTGAGCTGATTGTCTTCAATATTTCGACATCCCAGTTCTGAATAAAAGGCAAAGTAAAAATGATTATGATGATAGTAGTGGTTATTATCCTCATCATCTGCAAGCAATTCCAAATGGACCGAACATCTGAAGGAAATCTCCATAGATAAGATCACTATAGAATCAAAAGCAATGGTGCTTGGAACATGCCATGTTATTTCACGATGCCTCACTGATTCCCTGATTCTTGGATGGAACCCAAATCACTGATATTCCAAAACCTGACTCAGTGACACCTGCTAGACTGAGAAAGCAATATAATACAATAATATTTTAAAGACAAAGGGCCGGAAACCTCTCATTTCAGGACTGGTTTAAATGATTTGAGAGTGTGCAGGGGCAGAAGGTGGTGTGGAGTTGGCCTGTACTTTTTAAATGTGTGTTATGTGGATCAGCTACCAAAAGACTTCTTCTGACATTAAGAACTAAGAATTGCCTCTCTCTCTGTGAGTGAAACAACCAATTCTTTGATCTACAAAGCTAAGGGGAAATTTACTATCAACATCGTAATCAGGAGAATAATTTTTTAAACATCATTTCCAAAAGCAACAATGCGGGCAAACTACAGGAAAGGAAAGTCCAAGTGTTTTGGTTTTTATTTTTTAAAAATATGTTGGCAAACTGTTGGTGTTTGCTGCTGGACTCAAGACGAAGAAACCTACACTGTGTCCACTGGGAACTGGCTGAATTCCATGAGGCCAACCTATTTCCATTCCAGTTCCTAGAGGTGCTAATTGCTGCACTGGAGCAGCACAGAACACATCTTATTTTACAGAGATAGCATCACATATAAGTGACTATCAGCAGAGTTAGATGTGAGAAGAAACACATCATTTTCCTTTCGGAGGGAGAAATGACAAATATACAGTTGGTGTAATTGGAATCTCCACCAGAGTCTACCAGCCATGAACTCTGCTAGCATCAAGCAGATACGGACAAAGCCAATAATGTTGAAGCACTTCAGGGACACATTCTATTGGAAAATGTGAGAGATTTGGTGGATCCCTCTGCATAGCAGAGCAATAGTATGCAAACATTCCCAACACATTCTGCATCATCACACAACACACAACAATGCCGAAGCATCCTTCTCTAACAGCCTCAGTAGCTCCTTCTATAGAGCATGGGGTTGGGAGAAAAGGCTCAAGACCCACCTGAGGCCCTTTCACCCTACACAGTTATAGCACTGTGATTCCACTTCAACTACTCTAGCAACATCCTATGAAATCCTAGCATTTGTGGTTTAAGGAGAGATATTTAGAATTCTCAGCCAGAATGCTCGGGAGCCACAAACCACAGAATTCCACAGGAGTCAGCCATGGCAATGGAGGTAGAATAATGCCGCCTTTTTAATGTAGTATAAAAGAGGAACCAGGCCTCTACTCCAAAGCTGGTTAGTATGCCTGGTGAACATAGGATGAGTTCCCCAGTCTGCCAGCTCATTTTTATCCAGCAGCCACTAGTGGCCACTACCATTACTCCCATGGGTGCTGCATGCTTATTTCCAGACTCTGATGAGAACCCTCGACCACAATGTCACAGGATGCTGCGCTTGGTGCACTGCTGATTCTTCTTCAATGCCCAGAGTGACCTCAGAGCATACTGGCCCGGCCTCATGATGGGCAGCCATCACGCTTCAGGGCCATGTTGCATGGTACCCCACACACTGTCACAACCAGGGAGACTGTCCTGAGCATCCTTGTTTTAATACATCCTGGTGGGTGGAGACAGCTGATATCGATCTTCACAACTGCAAATGCACACTCTGTGACCGTGCATGGCACCTAGTTCAGCTGGTTGAAGTGCCTGCCTAACCCCTGCCTTCAAGCACTGAACAGGTAGATGGTGCCAGCAAGGTTCATCAGCCCCAAGTTCCTGCTACAGAGCACTATTTCCCCAGCAGCATATGTACTATATCTTCCTACTCTTACATGCCTCTGTCACAACCATAACAATGCAAATGCAATCAAGCTGTTCTCCCATCATTCTTGCTCGATTAGGAAGTAACCAGTTAAAAATAATGTGCTGCTTCTAATTATTTTTCCCCCCAATAACTAAGGCATCATTAAGGCAAACAGTGATTGTAATTTGACATTGAATAAATCCAAAAAGGAAGACTTCCCAGTGACGTATTCTCCTAAGGTCATATGTGTCTGTTTGCCACTCTTAATGGCACAGCTTTGAATTAACTAATTACAACAGAAGTATTTTTAATTGATTTCCTTCCCTATTAACTAAGTTGTAACTACGTTACATCATAATTATAACGTACAGAGGGATAATTTCATTCTTGCCATGAGTAGACATAGGGCCTTTCCACACTACACTGTTATAGTGCTGTTACGCCACTTTCAACACGCTGTGGAATTCTTTTGTCATCTCACTTTTTCAGCTGCTTTCAAAATATCCCAGTTTCTCCTTCTTCTTCCCATTCCCTCCCCCATCCTTGGCTAACTTCAATTGCAGCAAATTGAGTTCAAAGGGCAAAAGTATTTGGCACTAATTACTAGGAGGGAGAGGAGCCCTTCCCAGGAGACGCAGGCCAAAGCAAACTACTGCAACCTCTCCTAGCTCCTGTGTTCCTTCTCCTCGATGACTTTTGCCACCTTGACCACCCTCTGATGTTGTTCGGTCACAGGTGTTCCAGTTTTCATCTGTGAAATGTTGGAGGGCATGGGATGCCAGCCTTTATGTCCAGAGTTCTACAGAGAACACTAAGTGTGTATTGCAAAACATTCCCAGTGTGGCATGTTCCTTACCAGAAGATGTAGTAGATGCTACAGCTTAGATAGCTTTCAGACAGTTGTTTAGGCAAATAACTTTCACTGAGATATGTCTAGGTATGGCTATTGCCCATCATATGCAGGTGGAACCATCACTGTGAGTGCAAGATGTGGGCAACCAACAGGTTTTCCAGCGGGGCTGTGTGTGTATATGTGTATTTCTGTGTGCATGTGTGTGTGCGTGTGTACTGGTCTGGTGCAAGGCATTTTGATGCCAGAGGCAAAGCACGCAAAAATATGTTCCTTCCATTCCCAAATAAAGATATATAATATTCAACTTATTTTAGAACCTGAGGTAGAAAATTTTTTACAAGTGCCTCTCCTCCTTGGCAAGAAAATGACATTACTAATAAATATTTGCTGCCTTTTTCCCATCCATCCAACATTCACTACATGAGACAATTTTCTTGCCCTGCCTAACAATAGGGCCAGCCCCGTATGTATGTTAGAGATTAACCTGGCTCCATGTGTGTGAGTGCTGGAAGAGAAAGAATGTTAAAGGAAGAGGACAGAATTCAAGGAGCAGGTAACTTACATAAAATAAAAAAGGGCTTTTGAAGAAAAAAGGAAGCAAGAAGGCCTGTGTTTTCTTCTGCCTGTTCCCCCATAATTTGTGTGCTGCAGGTCAACATGCTTTTTTATCTTGAAGCTTGAGTAGTAGAAATAGAAATATTTTGGCTTCGCCAGCAAGCAGGGAGGTTTGCTTCTTGTAAAATAGGAGGACTAGTCCTGGCCCAAAAAGAACTGGGTAAAGGAATTAAGCTTCCTTCACTCAGGAAATCGCTCCCTTCGCAATCCACACACGCACACACTGAAAGTTTTCTGTTCTGTGGTTTAGGAGTTGTCTTTGACCCATCTTTGCCAAAAGACACTGCAGCAGGTACAACCAGGGAGTAGTGCTGGTACTTTTTCAGTGACCTTCTGCTGTCCTCTTGACTATCTGGACCCCATCCTCTATTTACATGGCATATTTGTGGAACTGTTTATTTTTCTTCCTTTTTTTTTTCTAGAGCCCTCATCAAGTGCTGAAAACAGGACACGGACTCTTCAGAATATTTTGTTTTCATTTCATCTTATGGAGTAACGAGTGAAACTGGCCACCCTCCAGTCTTGGATGCATGGACAATCAAGGCTTGTATCAGGATGAATGCTACATTTATAGGTCCTTTAAAAAAAGAGGGAAAAAATCCTAAGGTTTAAAAGTACGAATGAAAGAGATGCCAGGGAGGCGTTCTCATCCACAGAGCCTTCTGCAAAGACGAGGCAAAACTTTCATGCCAGTCATGGACCAGCTCCTAGGATATTCTTTCTATCTTCTCCTGATCCTGGTGCCTTTAAGCACTGTGGGGCACCCTGTTCAAATCCACGTACCTTCCCATGAGGTAAGCTACTGGGGGCTGATGAATGTCAGGCCAGAGTTGTCTCCTGTTGTTTTCCTGACAGCATTTTATTGTTGTTGCTTTAAGGAAATGGAAATACCAAGGGATAAGTTCAGTCGGAGGCACTAGTGCCAAGTGGTTGTTCAAGAGCAATATAGAAATTACAACCCAAGACTCCGGGGTTCTACTCTTGATTTTGAAAGGGAAATGGGATCCAAAGCCTGGAGAAAAGAGAGAGCTAGTCATCGGTGTTTCTCTTAAGTAAACCAGCAATGCATGCTAGGCAAGTGGCTGTCCTTATTTGTAGGAATAAATGAGTAGAATACGGTGCAAGCTGTTTGGTTACACAGAACTCTTCATCATCAGGCAGAATGAAAAGGCTGTTCTTCCTAGAGCATGAGAGCATGGCTGGGCTTATAATGCACATACATAATAGCATCCTTTCCATTCTGGAAAGTTCTGAATTTCTAGATTACTATAAGCATGCCCACTTTTATTCCAATACAGTGTGAGCATCCTTATCTGTTTGTACTTTCTGTCTAATGAGACCAAAACAGCACTGTTTCTATACTGAAGAGTGAATCCATTTCAGAAATGCCCACATTTCCCACGGCTTCACTTCCATGTGGCTTTTTTTACCTAAGACCTTTCACCCTTGAACCAACCCAAGAATGCTGGATTTCAGTTTACGTGCTAGCTAAGAAACTAGTCCCCAAGGCTCTGGCCCATCACCTCTTGTCCAATGATACCAGCTGTGAATCTTGTCTGTTACGTGACCATTTCTCTTATGATCTGGGCACTGGAACTTCATTGTTGCTAACAGAAATCAAAATGCCCATTCTCTAGCCGGCTCCAGGCACTCACCACCACTGTGATATCTTGGTTCAAATCCAGTCCACTGCAGCTGTAACTCATTCCCATCCAAACTTCAAGCAACCAAACAAATCCAAACATAGCAGGTGCAGTCCATGAATGGGAAGATTTGAAACTAGGCATGGAAAATAGTTAGTGTCCTAGAATAATTTTTATCACGTGCAGCAATGGGTATGATGAAACACCCCACCAGAGGGAGTGGAAAGACAGAAAAAAATAGTCATACTACACTGTTTTCTAATTTCACATCCTTTGCTATCCTCTCTCCTTAAAAAATAGCATTGTTGAATTAATAGGGTTTCTGTTTTAATGCTTCAGTCAGTATAATCATCCTAGTTTGAGAGAAAGCTTTGGGGCAGGGGAGCTCTGTTACTGCATGTGTATTTGAAATAGCTTTATTTCTAGATTCAAAACAAGGGACATATGAAAATGATGTGCTGTGAGCAGATCAAGGGGCACAGGAAGTTTGTGAGAACCGTCTCTGTGGCTGAATGAAATGAAAAAAGAAGACAGGATGTCCATCAAAGATAACAAAATTGTCAAGAAGTGATAAGGTTCCCATATGATTTAAAACAAAACACACTGGATTTGCACTATTTGTAATTAAGACATAAGTTCACAATTATTTTACTGACTTTCTCCCATTTTTTTAAAAACCATGTATATCTGACTGGAAAATATCAGTCCTCAGGGCTGTTTTTTTTTCAAACCTGACTCCTGTCCTCATGTTTGTGCCCCACACAACATACATATACACATATGCGTGCGTGCATACACACACACACACACACATACACACACATTATATGGAAAACTGAAAATAAGAGGAAGGAATTTTAATTAAATTGACCTATTTACAGAGCAATCCTATGGGTGTTTGCTTGGTAATAAGTCCCACTGTGCAGGTTGGAGTTTGGAGCTTATATATATAAGCATGCACACACACACCCCCCCCCACATTTTTCCCTTCCTGTTGTTCTGCTGCCAGCAGGCAAAGATTTGTTATCCAAATACTTCTTTGGAGCTAGGAAGTTGCTTTGGAAATCTCATTTGGAAATCTCATTGACTGGTTTGGGGTAGCTGTTTTCTTTTTACTGACGCATTTTAAAAGTTATTTTAAATTTCTTTTAAAAATCCATTTTAGAGGAATTTTTATTGTTTCATTTGTATCTCAGTTAGCTGCCTTGGGTGACATTTGTTGACAGAAAGGTGGAATATACATTTAATAACTAAATGGAGTGGGTCACACACATAAAAATCATGACAGAAAAGCCGTAATGCAATGGCTCTCAACCTTTAGTCCTCCAGCTGCTTTGGCCTTCTGTTCCCAGAAACACTAGCCAGCATGGTCCATGGTAAGGGATTTTGGGCACTGACGTCCAAAACCTCTGGAGAACGATGTAAAAGGGTTTGACCATTTTCCAAACTAGTGTTAGATCCTGTGACACCTCAAGGGGATACCATGCTGCTCCTTTTCAGCTTCACCACCACTCCTCACTGGGAGGAGAAAAGCAGGGGTGATGACTGAGAAAACTGGCTGCTCCCCTTCGGGCTTCTGGATATCTCTGCCCAGGGTTAGGTCGTGCTAGCCCTTCTTACCTACCTTATTTATTCTCTTGAGAAGATCAGCCATGTTGGCTTTTGTAAGCATATACTTTATATTTTGCATTTTCCCCTGCCCCAGCACCTTGGCTAAAATACAAATTCTGTTTCGGGGGAGGGAATATTGAAGGCTACCAGGAATGGGAGAATCCTGGTCAGTAACATGGGAAATATTACATCATTCAGAGGTGAGAGTCATGAGGCTCTTGGTCTGTAATTCCCATTTAGTCCTAGCCAGCTCACTGAGGGATGATGGGAACAACAATCCAACAGCATCTGAGAGCCACACAATTCCCACTCCCTGACCTAATTGATGGTTATCCATTTTGCACTGTATCTTAATCAAACACATGTTGCACAGTGTAAAATACAGAAACTCCAAATATGTGGAAATATGTTCCCCACTACCATCACAATCAGAACCCCTGGCAGAACCTTTAAAATGGTGAATCTAAACCTTCACATTGTTAAACCCAGGCGAGTAGAATACTAGTGAAAGGCCCATTACGTTTAACAAGGGGTTAGGTGGCTCTCCAGATATTGTTGGACTGCAGCTCTCTCCACACTGGCTGGGGTTGCTGGGACTTGCAGTCCAGCAACTTCTGGAGGGCAACATTATTTATAGAACCATAGAATCATATAATAATAGAGTTGGAAGAGACCATGGAGCCATCCAGTCCAACCCCCTGCCATGCAGAAACACACGTCAAAGCACTCCCATCAAATGGCCATCCAACCTCTGTTTAAAAACCTCCAAAGAAGGAGACTCCACCACACTCCGGGGCAGCATATTCCACTGCCAGACAGCTCAGACCGTCAGGAAGTTCTTCCCGAGGTCCAGGTGGAATCTCCTTTCCTGTAGTTTGAATCTATTGCTCCTTGTCCTAGTCTCTTGAGCCTGTTCCCTCCTCGACCTGACATCCTTTCAAATATATAAGCACGGCTATCATGTCCCCTCTTAACCTCCTCTTCTGCAGACTCAACATACCAAGCTCCCTAAGCCGCTCCTTGTAGGGCATGGCTTCCAGACACTTCACCATTTTGGTTGCTCTCCTCAACCAAAGCATCCATCCATCTTCCTCTCTCTCTCTCTCTCTCCATTGACACACACACACATACACACACAGAGAAAAAAACAGAGAGGGAGAAAAAGAAATGTTACCCAAGGCCACAGAAGAAACCAGTAGTACACCTGAGCATCAGAATGTGACAAAGTTACATTTATGGGCTACAGCTCTCAGAACCTCACCCTCCTGAGCAGCATGACCCATGCTGTCTAGGGGGTTCTGGGAATTTTAGTCCAAAAGAGTAAGATTTCCATGCTCTGCCACATACAGATTGTTCCTTGTCCTCTGACTTACATTGGCAGCATCTCCATGCAGCTGAACCAGTTGTTTGTTTAAAGCAAGCAGCAAGTGCTGAGCGTAACCCTCCTTCCTGAGCTTACAGGCTTCAAAAGGAGAAAGGCATCTGCATGTTTGGAAAGAAATGGTTTGGGTGAGCAATTAAAAACAAAGTTGGCAGAATTGGAAATGTCGCCTGTGGTAGGGATGGCATAAACTGAAAGAAAACAGGCAGCTCAGTGGCTTCCCTGAAGCAAAGATTGCCTGGACTACAGAAGCTTAGGAAAATAACATTTCTGAACTCTTTGAAGACACCTGGCAAGTTGGGTGAGGAATATACAGAAAGCAGGATGAAGAAATCTGAAGGAAATCTCCAATTAACCAGTGACTCAAAACACACAAAAATTGGTTATGTGGCACACCCCTGGAAGAAAACTGAATCTAAAATTTTGTCAAAAGAAAGCAGTTGGTGCCTCCATTTTCAGTATCTCTGTGGAAAAGAAAATTTAAGTGCATAATCCATAATTTATCTCCGTTCTGGATAGTGCTTTCTGTAACCTGCACCAGAGAGAAGGGCAAAAGTTCCTTCTGTTTCACAAAATGGCAGAAAAATATCCATAAACATAATTTACCATATATACCCCACTGTAAGTTGAGAAGTTTTAGTCAAAAAATTAAACATGAAAACCTGAGTCAACTTTGCTATGGGTCAACATTGCTTCCATAGGCGTTGGAGCTGACTTGCCCAGCTGGAGGAAAAGGAAAAAGAAGCTGAGGCTGCCAAAAAGGTCTAGAATCCTGTTCTGCACACCTCAAGGCAGGAGCAATTTGCTGGGTAGCTTTTTGACAATCGGCTCCTCTGACCCGCCCCCCCCATCCAACAGTACAGGCTCCCTGGTGTCCTTGAAAAACCATCCAGAATGATCAATCTGAGAGAGCAGATTGTCCCAAGTGCTCATTCTTAGGCCTTACAAAGCAGACAGCTTCCTTGCTTCCCGGAAGTGGAAGATCATGAAGAATGTTGTGGCGTGGTTTGGACAGAGCACAAAGTCAACGGAATAGCCCTCTGTGCCCTGTCCAAAAAGGGATGTGCATATTGAAGTCAATAACTGTGTTCCCCAGAAGCTAGGAATCACAAAGCACTGTCCAAAAAGGGACATGTGGACATGTCTCTTCCATGTGCACAAGCACCTCTTTGAACAGAGCACAGAGGGCTATTCTGTTGCCCTTGTGCTCTGCCTAAACAGCTCCGGCACATAACAGCCTCAAGCTTCAGGAGAGAAGGTGGCAGCAATAGCAAAGCTCACCCTGCATTTTTTGGTATCCCTGGGGGTCCTGCAATCAAACTCCCATGGCTACCAAGGGCCCACTTTATCTCAGGGCCCAGAAGTACCATGACTGACTGACTGAGAGAAGGTAGAAAAGGTGCCAAGCCAACTGTAACTTTGCAAGCAGCACTTGTGTGGTCCTGAGTGTAGTTGGCTTGGCACCTTTCCCCCTCTCAACTCACTCTGCAGGCAGCTCATACATGTGCGACCGATCCAAAGCAAGCCTCTGTAGGCAAGAAGAACTGACAAAATCCGCTGTTTCAATGCTTGCAAATTACAGACAAGTTACAGACAGTACTAAGGCCTTCACTTATGTGTGTTCAATATTTAAATAAATCCTACAATAAGTCTGCAATCAATCCCATGGTTATTATAGTAATATAAAAGATGAAATAGAATTAAAATATGCATATAAAATAGAATTATATATCTGAAATAAAATATAAAAGAGAATTATAACCATGCAAAATGAGTTCTGAAAAGAAAATGAGAATGTCTTATATGGTATTAGTCAGATTGAAGGTTATGAATGTGCAAAAGACACCAATAACTGTGTAGCTGAGAGAGAATTTGGTATCAATGCAAAACTCGCAAGAGACTGAAGAAAAACTAGACTGAACTACAAGAGATGTCTAAGTCAAAGTGCTGTATCTCAAAGCTATGTCTTTTGATACAATGGAAAGGGATCTGGATGACTGGGTAACAGAATGAAGACAAAATCGCTACCTTGTGACTTGCTCAAGCATTTGGATAAGGGCGCTTCCCATTAGAAAAACAAGAAAAACATTCAATGACCGAAGGCATTGCATAGTTTAAAGTATCCTCTAGTTGGTGTGTACAGTTCATGAACTGATATGGATTGTGCCTTCATCAGCAAATAAAGATCTCACATAAGCTGCCTAAAGAGATGAATTAAAAGGTCATTTCATTCCATAGATTTATTATGAAGCAGGGACAAAAGCATGATTTTGATATGGCTAACACTGGTAATATGGACAAAGCTCCAGTTGGTGAGAAGACCTAATACATGTGAAAGCAACTAATCATGAAAAGACCCATTTCACAGTCATCCTACCTTGTCTAGCAGATGGAACAAAGCTGCATCCAGTGATAATATCCAAAAGGAAAACCATGCCAAAGATCTTTAAAATTCAGGCAGGCATAACTGTTTGTGTTCACTCTAAAGGTTGACGCATGAGGAGGGAACTGAATTGTGTCTGTACAATGTGTAGAGTAGGCAGCAAGGCACAGGGCTAAGAACACACCCCTTGCTATTGGCGTGGGACATGTCCTGCTCACATGTAACAAAAGAAGTAAAAGATGAAGTAAAGAAAATGGTGACTACATTAGCAGTGATTCCAGGTGGATCAATGCTCCAGTTGTGGGACGTTTGTTGGATGGATAGATTTTGTCTTCTCTCAGATGAATTCCAAACTGCATTTCTTGGTCTTGCTAGGCCATGGGTAGGCATCTCTTTCACTCTGAAAAGCTACATGGAATGGTGGTCCTTGTGCTCTAGAGGGCACAACCTGAGATGGCTGTGGGCCTGAGCTCTGTCTTTTCCCTTTTTGTATATGTACAAACACACATACACACACTTACCCTTAACTCCCACAGAGACACTCTCAATCACCTTCTCTCCAATCCCAACATGTTGAGAGGGAGAGTTTTAAACAGTCTGGCAAGTTGACTTTTGGTATAAAATCTTAACCCATATACAACATAAAAAGTAAATAATATGTAATGAAGGAAACTTTGTTAACAGCAGGGAAAAACACGCATTGGCACACAAGTCAGCCATGTCCGGCATTAGTCAGCCGGACAGCAGGAGCAGAGAGGAGGTGCTGTACAGTACTGAGTGATGCTGGAAGGTACAGAAAATGACACCATCTCCACAGACAAAGAGGCATCAGCGCCAGATAATGATTCAATGGATTGCAATAGCACAGATGACGTTTATGCCAATGATGTCACCGAAGAACAGTTCCACTGTTTATTTGATTATTATGGCAATTCTTCCCACTATATCAAATTATATTATATCAATTATTACATTAAATTTAAAGGCTAGAATCACCATCAATGTAGTTGCCATTTTCTTTGCTTTGTCCTTTCCATCGTTAGATGTATGTGGAACATATCCCACACCAATAGCAACAGGCACATTCCTAGGCCCGAGCACAGTTACCTACCCCACACACTGCAGAGCTACAATTTAGTTCCCTCCTCATCCATCCAGCCTTTAGGGTCACTGCAAATTCCATAATTTTGGGTCCCAAGCCTGCCCTCAACTTATCAACAAGATCGACTTATAGCTGAGTATATATGGTAAGTAGCTGAGGCATTCCCTCTGAGGCTGAAGAGGGCATGTTCAAATTCAGCAGTATCCAAAGCCAAACAAGTTATTTTGACATGAGCACTTCTCCTTATGATAACAAACTAAACAAGTAAAAATTTGCTGCCTTTTTCATGATACCCCAGAACTGTACTGGGCATTCCTGACTCTTGTTCTTGTTCCTTACTTATCTTTCATGCCCCACTCCTCAGTTCAAAAGATTTAGTTACAGCTAAATGTGTCTCTCTGCCTGTCTCTCTTTTTCTCTCGCTAAATATTTTCTAAGCAACACTCTGCATATATTCTTTCCCAGTAATAGCATTACAGCAGAGATGGGAAACCATTTTGGAGTGGGCATTGAATTTTCCTCTCCTAAGTGTCTGTGGGCTGGATAACTGAAGCTGGATCTAGGTCTGGCCTGTGGGCTGGATAATTCTCCTATTTCATTAATGGAGGGGATAGTAAAATAAAATCCAAAATGATTTGGCTACTATTTGTGAATGTTCAAAATTTGCCAGAAATTATAAAAAATAGATGCAAGGATGTCAGATGCTCCCACACCCTCCAACATTTCACAAAGGAAACCAGGGAGAAATGTGGCCAAACAACGCTGGAGTGTGGTCAAGATGACAAAAGTTATTAATGAGGAGGAACAAACAAACTAGGAGAGACGACAGCTGTTTGCTTTTGCCTGAGCCTACTGGGAAGGACAAGACTGCCTGTTCCTGTCCTCTCCCCCAATGAGTTAACTGAGCATACACTGCTTTTACACACTGAACTCAGCTTGCAGCAAGCGAAAGAGAAACAGAGGGCCTTTCCGCACTACACTGTTATAGTGCTATTATTCCAGTTTCAACGTCCTATGGCCCCTCTGGCCCCTCCTTAAACTGCAAACCCCAGGATGCCATAGGATGTTGAAAGTGGAATAATAACACTATAACAGTGTAGTGTGGAAATGGCCTGAGACATGTTAAAAGCAGCTGGAAAAGTGGGATGACAGATGAGGGCAAGTGGAGAGTTCGTACTCCCATTTGCTGCTAGGCCCAGAATGAGGCATGACTGAGAGAGACTAATTCTAGCTATTCCTTCATAATATGCACAGGAAAAGAGGCAAGCAGAAACAACTGATAGACTGGCTTACAGATGGTTATTGAATGTGCCTCATCACAAGAAGTGTTTTTGCTCTCTAGCTAAGAGTTTATGCCTTCTTTGGCCAGGACCCAAGCATAATGGGAGGGGAGACAGATAAAATTGGTTATACTATACACCTTATCCCACAAACATACCGCAGTCCTGTTGTACATATGCAATTGCATGAAACATGAAAGAAACATTTTCCCAGTTTGAATTTACATTTTCTACCTTTCCAGAATTACACTGTGCCTACTGGGGCTTATCCACTAAGCAACGCTTCCTCACACCAGCTCTTACAATATTTGTTCAATGTAACATCCAAACCCTCTAACTATCCCAGTTTGGCAGGAACAGTCCTGGTTATTCCTCTGCTGTCCTAACTTTTCAGCTGCTTTCAATATACTCACTTTCTTCCTTCGTTCTCAGTTTACTTCCATTGCTGCAAACCAAGTTTGCATTCAAATCAAAAAGAGGGATAGTAATGGACAGGGTGGAATCTTGCCCTTCCTTATAGACTCCTTTGAGCTTGCTTGCTTGCTTTTTTTTTCTGGCTTTGCTAAATTCAGTACATAAATTCCGAAGTTTCTCTGCTTGGCAAAGTAGGTTTGTGTGTTCTTCCTCACTAATAATTTTTGCCCTCTTGTTGCCTGGCCACATCCTTCTGATCAGGCTATGATGTTGTTTGGCCATAGGAGTCCCAGTTTTCATTTTTGAAATGTTGGACATCCAGTCTGAAGAAGAGTATTTCAAAGCTTGATGACATGTTTTGCAAGTTTTTTGTTGGCCCTAATAAAAATTTTGTCCTATTGAAATCCATTCATTTTTTTAAAAAAAAATCATAATGGACCAACATGGCTGCAACAATTTTATAAACAGACATATTCACTTTAAAACTATTGTTTTTCTCACTTTCACTTTTTTAATTGTAAAATCATGAGGATGTATGAGGAGGGCCTTATCAGGCTCAGTTTTGGGCCTCCTCATACATATTCAAGGACAGGTTGGTTGGTCACACAGTTAGTAAGCAGGGTTTTGTATGAAGGCCTTAAAAAGAAATTACCTACGCCTGTAAACCAGGCATTGTGGTTTGGCAGAATAAATCTGGAGGAAAGAAGACTTTATTTTCCTTCTTTTTTTCTTTTCTTTTTAAAATGAGGTCTGGTTTTTCCTGGGAATAGAGGCTCACAGTCTGGGAAATCTCATAAGCACATAAGATGAGCTGTGCTGATTAGACCAAAGACTTGTCTAGTCCTGGTTTCTGTTTTTCATAGTGGTCAACCTATGTCTCAGGGGAAGAATGTGAAAGAATATCATAGATCCATTACTCTCCCTGGTTGCATTCAGTTGCAGTGGTGTGGAAGCACTTTCTTTACTATATCCATGCTGTAGCAAGTTTGCCGGGTGGGACATTTTCTTCCATACTTGCTTCTAGCAGTCATCTTACATCTATTTGAAAAATATTTTATTACTCTTAAGTAGATTTGTTTTTGTTTTTCCAGATCATTTTGGAAACAGTAGGTATGCCAAACATGACCAATCAACTTGCATTTTTTTTGTAATTGAGCTTGTTTGAGCCCAAGATTTCCTTTTTCATTCTGAAGGAAACAACTTTTTTGTCTTCTTCCACAGAGATCTACACGCCAGGTAAAATCTCCCAAAACAGAGGTAGGTGATAAATTGGACTACCAACCAATCTATTATTCATCTTCAACCACAAACAAATCAGTGCAACACCTGGGCTGCACAAGTAGAAAATAAGGTGGAAGAATGTATCCTTAATAAATTAATTTGAACAATACTCTTATTAATGCAGTAATACCAGCTTTACCAGTGTGTTTTCCAAATCTAATCAAATAATCAGGGGACCTTCCCACCCCATCAAGTTGAACAACAGTTTGGGGCATGTGACCTTTAAGTTGTCTGTATTCACACCTAACTTCTGTTTTTTGCTGGGAGGCAATCAAATTGTGAAGCAAGCAATTTTAAGGGGAGCTAATTAAATTGTGTGACTGGATCTTGTATAGAACCAGAAGTTTGTGGTCCATAAAACAACCTCCATGTTTGGAGCGCAAAACATAGACTTCCAAAGTAACAACATTGCTGTTACAGGGTGGGATGGTGTTCCAGACTTTCATTCTTGACCTGCCAACAGGTCTCAGATAGTTTTAGTGACCATCTTTGTGCTTTCTCTCAATAGCTCACAATCTCCAGCTTCTTGGTACGCTCAGCAATTGTGTCTCGCTATGCCTTCACCCAAGTTTGGACTGTTATGAGCAACCCACATACTGAGGCAAAAGAAGCCATCTTTGACCTAGATCTCCCCAGTTCAGCATTCATCTCCAATTTTACCATGTGAGTCTGGGACACAGAAAGACAATCTGTACAGTCCTTGAACTGAGTCATCATGGTATATAGCCACAGTTGATTGGTATTGCTGGACAGGTGGGGGGCAGCGAGAAGGGCAGGTGCAGACATAGCTCAGTGTTGGATGGAGAAGGTTCCAGATCTCTAGCATTTCCAGTCAAAATGATCAAGTCAGAAGCAATAGGAAAGACCCAAGTCTCAGAGCACTGCTGCAAGTCAGAGTAAGATATTTCGGTTCCAAATTTCATAGGTTCCAAATTTCATATGTTCCAAATTTCATGATCTGTAAGCAAAAATTCTGCTTCTGGATGCCTCTGTGTTTATATTACAGACTTATCTGTGTGTAATTGTCATTTCCTGTTCTCTGTCGAGTCTTGTATATTTGAATTGTAATTCAGCGTAAGGCAGCAAGAAGTCTCTTACAAAGAATTCTCTACATTGCACAAAACAAAATTTCCCAGAACACTTCAGAGGAAACCAAAATTGATCTATAATTTAAATAGGACTCTTTTTTCTTGTAAAACCAGGACAGCAAGTCTCCAACAGAGATTCTCCTCAGAAAGTGGGGTGGGCTGTGGCACAGACCGCTCTTATAAAGCTATGCCATTGTATGACTATCCATCATCCACCTATACTGGCTGGCCTTTCCCCTACTTCTGGGCCACTCCTAACCACTATCTGCTCCTAACCACTAATTTATAAATTAATTAACTTTTGATTACTCCCATTTAACAGCTATTTAGAATGCGAAGATTTTGCAACATTAATTACATGTAATAGCTATCAAATCCGCCACCAGACTTCACCCCAGTTATCTTACATGTATTGCAAGTCACTTGTTGCTTGGCCTTGTTGGTGACTAGGACAGCATTGACCACTCTTCTAAAAGTCTTTTCTCTGCTTCAGCAGTCAAAATTCTGGACTCAGGTCTTCCTTCGCTCTCAGGGTCTCAGTTGTCTTGAGAAATGTGGCCAATAGTATCTCCCCCCACCCTCAGAACAGACCTTCTTTAGTCTTCTCTAATGATTTCAGCTCTGGGCCTGCTGCTCACTGCTTGCTCCCTTCTTCAGTCCTTGGACCTGCTCTCTTCTACCTTCTGGGGTCTTTACCTTCCACAGCTAAAACTCCAACTACCTTCCCTTATCTTCTAGATTTGGTCACTGTCTTTTATACTCTGGTGGTTTTCTTCCCCTCCCTCCCCCAAAAGTATCACATTAGGTTAGGTTAGGTTAGATTTTAGCCCCCAACATCCCAAGTCACACCCGAGCAATCAAGATTCATAAAGTTTTGGCCATTGTCCAATCTGTGTTGTACAGCTTGGACCCTCTGGCCAGAATCCTATTAGTGATTTATGCTTGCTTCACCTCCCAGTTGTTGAAGGAGTTATTTGGTACCTCCTTGTGTAAGGAGTAAGAGCAGCCAGAAGCTCCCAAGCATAGCTCTGTCTGTACCCTAGCCACTGATAGCCCCTGACAGCTGACTGGCTGCTCGGCACGCCTTGCACCAGAGTAGCACCATGGACCCTACTCACCCTGGGCAGCTAGTGTAACTTCGCCAGTGGTCATATTAGATTTTCAATTCTCTAAAATCAACTTCATACCCACTGCCTGCTAGTTAACTCTCAAACACAATTCTCAGTTCAAATAAACTCTTAATTTTTTTCATGCTTAACTCTATCTGTACCTATTCATAATCAGTTAACATGAACCTATGACATACTAAAACATCTTGCCACATGCAAGGGCTGTTTATCCACAGAATGAGACAGGGAGAGCTGGAACCAATTGCAGATTCCAGGGGTTGGCTGTGCAGAACCCAGGAGAGCTTCTAGGGCAGACAAGCATCGATCTGATAGCTTTGAGAAGCTTGCTTGGACTGTTTTATTCCAACAGTTGCTATTCTCTCTACCTTTTACCTGTTTACAGGAATGTGTGTGTGTATGTATGTATGCATCTCCAAGTCATCTGTCAACTTATAGAGACCCCACAAATTTATTTTTCTTAAGCAAGAAATACTCAGAGGTGATTTTGTCAGTTTCTTCCTCTGAATACCACCTGTTATTTGTTGATGGTCTCTCACGTGCGTACTAACCAGAGATGACCCTGCTTCATTTCCAAGATCAGACAGGATCTAGAACCTTTAGGATATTAGGGCAGGAATATATAATATTAAAACAGAAAAAAAATATTGTTTCTTATCGAATATTTTTGTGTTACCCAAAATTCTTTGGTGACTCCGTATATATCTTATTCTTTTCCTGCAAACTAGAACCGTGAACGAAAAGGTCTATGTGGCTGAGGTGAAGGAGAAGCACCAGGCTAAGAAGATGTATGATGAAGCCCGCAGGCAGGGAAAGACAGCAGCTCATGTGGGCACCAAGTAAGACCCGTTCTTCAAACAGCACTCCCATTCCTGCCTCATGACACACTTGCCCTCCTCCAGAGATAGGTAACCTAATTTGGAGGGCTTCTGTTTGTTCGCTGTCTTTACCATATCAGTTGCACTCTGAGACAACAAGTAGGTACGAATTGATCAGAGACACACAGAGCACAGGGGGTGGTTGGGACTGGGATTTTGGCACCTCTTCCCAGTATGGTCAAGGATACTATAAGTGAGTTTATTTTCTTATCAGTCTAGAAATAAGAAAAGGAGGAAAAGCAGTATCTTACTTGTGAACATTTCTTGGCTAACATGTGAGAGAAAAATAACTACTTGTTGTTAAAATAGCTGTCATTTCAATATGACTTTTTTGGCTGCAGACACCTCGTGGTATACCTATCCATGGAGAACAGCCAGCCAAAGTCAGGGATAGGAGGACACGATGTCCTCCTGTTCCCATGATTTGGTTTGATTAATGTGATTTGATGGAATTAATATCAATCTTTCACCTTTGTGGGAGAAATCAAAAGGGTTAAGCTCACAGTGGTTCTCAACCTTGGGTCTCAAGATATTAGAATAATAGAATCATAGAATCATAGAGTTGGAAGAGACCCCCAGGGGCTATCCAGTCCAACCCCCTGCCATGCAGGAACACACATCAAAGCACTCCCAACAGAGGGCCATCCAGCCTCTGCTTAAAAATCTCCAAGAAGGAGACTCCACCACACTCCGAGGCAGCATATTCCACTGCCAGACAGCTCTGCCATCAGGAAGTTCTTCCTGAGGTTCAGGTGGAATATTGTTATTACAGTTCCCATCATCCCTAATAGTGGCCATGCTGGCTGAGGGTGATGGAAGTAGAAATCCAATGACTGCTAAAGATCCAAGTCTAGGAACTATTTATTTGACAGAGCTAGCTTTTCTATATACAGTTGTTTATTTGTAAAGCACCTGCTTAATTGTGTTCCATGCAAATCAAGCCAGGCTTGCAGTCTTAACAAAGAAAAAGGTTCACATCTGCTACCGATTTAAGTTTATTTCACTGTCTACCTAAACTGGTCTGCTTCTGAAGCCTGTTTTGCCTCTTTCCATTCTTGGAACTTGTTTTAATCCAGACAATTTTATCTGTACTCTCAGTTGCCCTGGAAACATTTTACAGGACAGCACGATACAAATAAGAAGTAAGCTAAAATAAGCTCAGATAAGCTTTTTTGATGCTGATACACAGTAAAACACCCTTCAGATTTAAGATTCTTTGCTTCCATGTGATGACCAGTTCATGCAGCTTTATTGAAAAGACTGCTTATTGTCAGCCTGGACTCAACATCTATTCTGAAGCATACATGGGAACAATTTGGCTGGTTCTGCCTGATGCTCACTCTGCATGAGGAAAGCTCACTCTGAAATGTAATATTCACACAACTAGTTCTTCATCAAAGCATATCAGGAGCCCAGGTTGAAAACAAGCCAACTTATTGTAAATATACAGATTGTTTTGAAGGCGTTGTCTTAGAAAAGGCAGGGAAACCTGTGGCCCTCCAGATGTTTCTGGACTTCAGCTCCCATCATGTCTAGATGGGAGTGATGAGAGTTGGAGACCACTAATATCAGTAAGGCTGCAGGTCCCCCAGCCTTGCTTTAGGAGATTGTAGGCATCACATCTGGTAATCTGCATTGGAGTGATTTTTCCCAGAGATCGAGAAACTGAAAAATTCAGAGTGTCAGCCAGCGTGGAGGCTGGAGGCAAGGTGGCCTTTGAGCTGACTTATGAGGAACTGCTGCAGCGGCATTTGGGCAAGTATCAGCATGCCATCAACATCCGGCCCCAGCAGGTGGTAAAGAACCTCAGCGCGGAGGTGACCATCTCCGAGAGGACTGGCATTGACTATGTCCACGTGTTGCCCCTCCGCACAAGCAGACTTCTGACCAACGCTGTCCGAGGTATGGATTCATCCTCCTGCTGTCCAGAAGGAGTGTCCCAAATAGCATGGGGGATGGTAACAGTGGGGATTCAAAATGAGTGGAGTTGGCGTTTAGTCCCACAGATGGCCACGTTGGACCAACAGTAGGGAAAGTATGATCTGCGGGGTATATACTGTCCCCTGAGCCCCAAAAACATTTCCAAAAAAGTGTTAAAAATGCCTCTGAATGCTCAGTAGGGGCAATTTAATAGACAGGCACCAGATTATATCCAATTTTTGTAGATAAATAGGGTCGGCTCTAGTCCATAGTTGGATGGGAGACCTCCAACAAATTATCAGGTATTATAGGCTATATTTCAGAGAACGGACCTGGCAAAACCACCTTCTTGCCTAAGAGAATCTAGTGAATTTCCAGGAGTTATCATAAGTTGACAGGCAAATCGAAGGCATGTACACACACATGCAATTACCAGACTGTAGGTTTATTGCACCTTTCTGCAGTGTGCTCCATCTAATGATGAAAGATGATGGTTTGTTAGAGCATTTGATTTTCCTCACCTATGTATCTTCCATTTGACATGTTGTATACATGTTGTTTTGTGGAATTGGTCATTCTGAGATAGACATGGGCTTAATTTGCAGATTTGACTGCTGAGGCACAGATCTCTGAGGAAGTCCGACTGTGGGAAGGATAATAGGTTAATCATGGAGATGCACACGTCCCTTAATGTCTTCTTTGATCCAAAGAAATGTGTTTCCTCTTGTTTGTTTTGAGGGTGAGCAAATCTTCAAGGTTTCCTTTTAGCTCAGTCCTCCCATCCCTCTTCTCACAGGTAGTTGCCCTAATTTGTTCAGGTTCCAGATTCATTCCGGGCTCTGCATATCCCACAATTCATGATTACTGTCATACCAGGAACTGAGTTCCCAATTTGGGCATCAGTTAGGTGCTGATTCTGTCTTACCTCCCAAGATACTTATTTTAAGCTTTCTGTAAAGGCAAAACAACATCCCCTGAGAGCTGACTATTTGCTCAGATGTCAAAACAAACAGAATAAGAGCCATCCTACAAAACCCAGGCCTGTGGGTGGTTCACTCCTGCCTGCTCATTGCTTCATTTCTCTGCATTTCATTACTTGTAGTTTGAGGTGAAAAATAATATCTTATGGAAGGCACAGAGATTTGGAACTTCAGTCTTTGAAGCAGATAACAAAGGCTGAATCACAGAGATATATACATAAGTCATTCAGTGTTGTTGCACTAAAAGTCAGCTTTGCTGCCTGAGGCAAAGGACAAGGGCCCTAGCACCACTATTCCACATCCAGAAATATAGGACTAGCAGTTATATTTTAATTCAAATGTGGCAATGGGACAGGATCATTCAGCACCTCTGGAGCAGCAGACTAGTTTAGGGTGTATAAGGCAGGTTTATGTCTCTGTCCTTCGAAAAGATCTCAGGGCAACCTGGGAAGCTCTACTCTCCAATATTTGCTGCCTGAGGTGGTTGCCAAACTCAGCCTAATTGTAGGGCTGGCTCTTATGTGTGAACTAGCCCTTACCCCTACTGATGCATTTGCTGTTTCTTCTCACAGGAGATGCTGATGTGCCACCATCTACTCGGGTGGAGAAAGGAACACACTGTGCTTGGATTGTGTTCAGCCCAACACCCCAAGAACAGGCAGCGTTCTCAAGCTCAGGAATTATGGGTGATTTTGTGGTGCAGTATGACGTGGCCATGCCAGACGTTGCAGGCGATGTACAGGTTACGGAAAAATTATAAACAAAAAAATTAAATACTTTGGGTATGAAGACTGCCTCAGAAGGGCAAGGAGGGATGCTGGAGAGGCAGATTCTGGTACTTAAAATGCTCTCAAGCCATGTAGAAAGAACTGCATAGGTCATAATCAGCATTTTGAATTGGGTTTAAAAACATTGTAATACATTGTAATATTGTAATTGTACATTGTACAATTGGGAACATTGTAATAGGAAAGCTCTGTGTTCCGTATAACTAGCTTCAGTTAGCAGTTAGACTATTCTGTCAATTTTGGAGACGTGTCTACATAAACTAAGGAAATTTGTACTTGCATAATATATCATACAATGTTCGCTATTCTGCGTAGTTTACTTCAGTTTTTGCATGAGAAGGACACAGAACAAGGCAATCATGAGAATTTCGCGGACATGGACCACAGAGGTTTTCAGAGCCATAAAGGCTAGAAATTTGCTAGGAAAGAAAAGGAAAAGAAAGAGCTGTGATTTTAGGAAACCTAATACTGTACCCAATGCACTTGTACATTTACAGTATTACAGCGTATATATTGTCCTCCCTTAGAATGTGAAACCTGACCATCCTGTGGTGTTTTTGCTGAGAGCCTGGTATGGCTAGGGAGTGAAGACAGAGATGGGATCAAAAGAAAAGGCCAAGGCTAACAAATTAGTTCATCTGCATGTGTGAACAGTTTGAAAGGGCAAGAACACAGGTGGCTAGTAGCCTACATGAAACACGTCTGGGGACTTGCGATTGCAAAGGCGAGACAGCGAACGGTTGGAATCCACGAGGCTGTGGACTTCCAAATCCAACACGGGAATTTCCTCGAAATTAATAATAGCTTAGAGGAAATTGGTCCCTGGAGAAAGGGGATACCGGAGGAAGCTCATTGGGGATCCAATGCTACCAGAGTGTGAAGACAGAGGAATGGTGGAGGCACGGCTGGGTAGAAGAATCGCAAAAGCCTCGCCATTAGTGCGCCAGAGAGCCTGGACAGGCCAGCTGTCCACCACCGATCTGCATAAGGATATTATTAAAAAACAAGCAGTAAGAACCATTGGTAAGTTTCCCTAACAACTACTGGGGTGTAAGAGGAAGAAAGTTCTTACCTGAAGGAGAGCTTCGGGTTCCTGGGACCTCGGTGCCCGGGACAGAAGGAGCTGTTGGAGGGTGGAAGAAGAAGCGATTTAAACCTCCCCTCCAGAGTCGTAGACTACATAACAGCTATTCAACGTAGTTATAAAAGATTTTGGTATTGGAATTTAGATGTCGTTTAGTCGTTGTTTGCTTTTTAAAGAAACTGATTTCAATACCCGATCAGGCAGGACTCTCCATTCGGAGCAAGTTGTCAGATTTGGACTTGGGGATATGTGAGCGGAATCGCCATTTTGTCTAGTGCCTTCAGAGAAGGACAATCATGGTTCGTCTCTCTCCGTTTCCTTCCCTCATTTCTAGTATGTCAGAGTGGGGTGAGAACAACTTGCAGGCGTGAAGGCTGAAGATCTATCCCTTAGTAAAACCTTTGGAGATTGGAATTAAAGTAAATTGAGTTGGTCTGGGAGTAGAGGAAGGAGAAGTGGAATAGAAAAGGAATAAGATGAGAGGTTAAGAAGTTTGAGAGCGCGAGCGTGATGACGGAGTGAGTCGGGGTGGAAGGGAGAAAGACAGAAAAAGGAAATTTGGGAAAGAGACAGTGAAAGTCATAAACATTAACTTAAACACAGGTATATACAGTCAATATACAATCAACAAAAGAGAATAAAGACTATAAAGACGATAGGCAGACGTGAACGGAAGCCTAAAACGAGAGAGGTAGACTGAATTTGGACGGTTTGAAGTAAAAGCGCTGCGGCTTCGATGGAGAAACGGAGCGACGGAGAGGAGAGAGCGAACATTGGAAGGAAAGGAAGACAGTGAAGATAGAGATAAAAGAAGAAGGGGGGAAGAAGGGGTATTTTAAGATCTTCATTGTATGTTAACTTTTGGGTTGCTTTTGGTTGTCATTAGCTTACCTGTTTGAACTGTTTGTAGAACTTGGTGAGGCTGAGGGAGGAGGTTTTTCTTGGATACTTTGGAATTTAAATAAGATTGGAAGCAAAATTGGGCTCAGTTAGGTAAAGATTTGAAGTAACATTGATTTAATCAATTGTATTTTGTGTTAGTGTTGGACCTTGGTTATTTCAGGATGGGTTAAGGGAAAAGTGGTAATTTAACGCTGTCCATATCTGAAATTATTTGCAATTTATATAATTTATACACTATATTTTGGAACTTCTATTATATATTTACTGTTATTATTTAATTCAGTGGAGTAAATACTTTTGAGTGCACTGCCAGAACTTAAAGAGCGTAAGTGATTAGAAACAGAAACAGTGGAACTAATTGGTTCAATAAGTGATAATAATATTGTGCAATTTAGGCATTAAGATTGGTCAGGAGAAGAATTCGGAAGAAAACATTGACTTTTATTAGTGAAGAAGTCACTAATAGGTATTTAAGAAATATCTCTATTAAAATAAAGGGACAAGATCTGGAAGTTAAGGAGAAGGCTGATGAAACACTAGATCTCATTAAGAAAGGATTCAAGAAAGTAAGGAAATAAGGAGGGGAAGGAAATTGTAGGAAATAAGGAGAGGTAAGGGTAAGAAAGCAATAAGGGCAAGAAAATAAATAATTAAATAAAGGATAGTCCCTGAATGAATATACTAAAGAAAGTTCAATTAAAAAAAATCCATAAATAAATTCATAAAAAGGAAGAAGAGTAAACAAATAATATAATTAAATAAATAATCAAGGAGTTGCAGAACATATACCTGTAGATAGGACATTTAGCGCTCACAAATAATTAGAATAAAGGAACTTATAGTCAAATTCAGTAGAGAAGAGTAAAGAAGATAGAGTGAAATAGGCAAAATGATGGCAGTGGGGAAAAGGAAGGTAGGGGCAGGAGGCCCAAACACAAATCCAATCACTTCTGCAAAGGAGAGCAGAGCCTCGACGGAAATATAGACGCCGATCGTTGAGACGAGATTAGCTACTATAGAAAATCAAGGCATGAGTCAAAATACCGGAACAGATATAATGGGAGAACTATGAAAATTAACGACGACTTAAAAATGAAATGAAAGAAGTTAGAATGGAAATGAAACACATGAGGACAGAAATAAAGACAGATATCAAAAAGGAATTGGAGATATTTAATATGAAACTGGACAATATATCTACAGAAATAAAACAAGTTAATGAGAAGGTCAAACAGGTGGAAGAAACAGGAAAGCTTGAGACTCAAGCAATGAACAATGAAGAAAGAACAGACCAACTAGAGCACTCAACATTGCTGATGGATATAAGGAATAGAAACAAATCAATAAAGATGGAGCTGGAGAGGAGGAGGACCCAGGAAGATTTATATCATAGATTGGTCACACCATTAGCAAGATTCATAGATTGGGAACCTGAGCAACTAGACTTGGAGATCGACAGAACCTTTCGCATTAATTCTGTGGTAGCGAAACGAAGGAATATACCACGAGACATCGTGGTATATTTCCTAAGAGGTCCGCCGTTTAGTTTTACAATGTAGCTACTCAAAGAATTTGATAATAGAAGATTCGGAGGTGAAGATATTTAAGGACGTTCACCTGGCTTTATTAAAGAAGAGGAGAGATTATGTCTTTATGGCTCAACGGTTAAGAGACCTCGGAATAAGATATACTTGGGGAAAAACAAAAGGCATATCCTTTATATGGAAACAAAAGAGAGTGGTCTTGAATACAATTACAAAGGCACAAGAGTTTTGGTAAAAATATAAAGAAGGCTAATCAGAACAGACAAAACATCACGAGAACAGGAAAAAGAGAAAAGGAAAGAAGACATACAAAGGGAACAAGGATTAGAGAAGAATAAGAAAAGAACAAATGAAACAAGAATTTAGGAAAGATGAGGAAAGAAAGAACTAGAAAAAGACAGGAGGTAGAAGAGGAAGAGGGAGAAGAAGCAGAAGAGGAAGCAGGGGAAGAAGGAGAGGAAGAAGCATCTTCAATACAATGAAACTGAAAGAATAAGGGAGAGGAAGTTTAGAAGAAACTAATTAGGAAAAAGAAGAGACACTAACTTAAGAATCTGATCTAAAATGAAATTAAAATTTTTATCATGGAATGTTCACGGTATGAACACCTCTCACAAGAAAAGAAAATGCATCTTCCATTATTTAGAAAAATTAAAGCTGGACATGACAGTCATTCAAGAACTAATCTGGGAATTAAAGATCTGAGATATATTAAAATCCTAAATTAGGACAAAGTTTTTCATCCGCAATCAATAAAAAGAAAAAAAGGAGTGGCAGTCTATATAAGCAACAAATTTGAATCAGAATTAATATACAGTGATGAATTGGGGCATTATTTAATAGTAGAAGTAAAGATGCCAGGTTTAAAATTAGCAGTAGTAGCAGTATATGGACCTTTGGAAAACAAGAGTAAATTCTATCATAATCTATCAGAAAAATTAATGGACTTAGAAAACCACAAAGTGATATTAATGGGGCATTGGAATGGGGTCCTAAATCCACATACAGATAGAACAGGAGAGCATAAGATAAAGAAAAAAGTAAAATCAGGGAAAACTACCAAAATCTTTTTTGACTTATTAGACTACATGTCCCTGAGAGAGGTAGGTAATAAAGTAAATAGAAAGGAAGAATATTTTACGTACTATTCCGACTGTCACAAAACGTGGTCGAGGATAGACAGATTTTTTTAATACCTCTCTAGATGACAAAAAACATAGTGAAAATGGAAACCTTCCCAGAACATTATCGGATCACTGTCCGATTCTATTAACATTAAAATTTGGCATACGGAAGAAATCCTAGAAATTGGAGATTAAATGACAATCTGTTAAAAAACGATTGTATAGTGGCAAAAGCAAAGGAAGAATTAATAATATTTTGGGAAAATGGTTAAAAGAGCAGCCAATACACATAGTTTGGGATACCAGTAAAGCTGTGATGAGAGGGTTTTTTATAAATCAACAGGCATGGCTGGAATATTGGATACCAGGAAAGAAAAGAAACATATATTGTAAACAAACTTCAGAGAATGATATACAATTAAAGAATAGACCAAATGATATGAAAATTCATAATGAAATCAAATTGTGGAGAAAACAATTATCCCTTTTGATGATGGAACAAATAGAATAGAAATTGAAATATTTAAAACAGAAACAATTCGAATACGCAAATAAACCAGGCAGGAGAATGGTTGGCGTATAAATTCAAAGAGAAGAGATAAAAAGGATTATTACGGAAATAAAGGAAGGACAGATTATTCATCAGCAACAAGAAAAGATCAAAAAAGTTCTAGTAAATTATTTTGAAGAACTATTTAAAGAGAGCAGTCAATCCCAAGAACAGAATTATAATATTAATAAGTATTTACAACAAGTAGATTTCACTAGATTGTTGGAGAAACAAAGAGAAGAATTAGATAAAGAGATAACACTACAGGAAGTACAAGATGCAATTAAGAACCTCAATGAAGGGAAAGCGCCAGGTCCAGATGGGCTTACAGTAACATATTATAAAATACTTCAAGAGTTGTTAGCACCCATGTTAGTTCAGGTAATAAATTCCGTAAAAAATCAGAAGATACCAAATTCGTGGAAAGAGTCTAATATTATATTGATTTTGAAGGAAGAAGAAAGGACAAACAAGATAAAAAAAGTTACAGACCGATTTCGTTATTAAATACTGATTATAAAATTTTTACTTCCATATTAGCAAATAGATTAAAGAAAGTTTTGTTGAATTGGATACATGAAGATCAAAATGGGTTTTTACCGGGCAGACATTTAAAAAATAATGTAAGGATGATTATAGATATTGTAGAATATTATCAGCAACACAATCAGAAGGAATTGGCTTTAGTTTTTTTAGATGCGGAAAAGGCTTTTGATAATGTACGATGGAAATTTATATTCGAAGTAATGAAAGGGATAGGGTTTGGAGAAAGTGGGTTCAAGCAGTTTACGGGGATCAAAGGGCAAGTTTAATAGTCAATGGGGATAAATCAAATACTTTCAGGATAAATAAGGGAACGAAGCAGGGTTGTCCACTATCCCCCTTTACTTTTTATTATGTGCTTAGAAATTTTAAATATTAAAAATTAAAACAATAAGGAAATATGTGGTACAAAAATAAAAGGATATGGATTTAAATTACAGGCATTTGCCGATGACATGGCTATAATCTTAGAGGACCCAATTAAAAGTATCAAACCCCTAATGGAAACATTGAAAGAATATGGTCAAGTTGCTGGTTTAAGGATTAACAAAAATAAACACTGATGGTTACAAAAAATATCGCTCCAAAGCAAGAAATGGAATTAATGAGTGTTTCAGATTAAAATAGCTAAAAAGGTGAGGTATTTGGGCATAACAATAACAAAGAACAATTTGGAGTTATTTGAGAATAATTATTAAAAAATTTGGAGGGAAGTACAAGATAAGGAAATGGAAAAATTTAGCATCTATCGTTATTAGGGAGAATCTCAGCAGTGAAAATGAATATTTTACCAAAAATGATGTTCCTTTTTCAAAGTCTTCCAATAATATTTAATGATAAACCTTTTAAAAGCTGGGAATAGGACTTAAATAAATTTATATGGAATGGGAGGAAAGCGAGAATTAAATGGAAATACTTAAAAGAAACTAAAGAGAAAGGAGGATTAAGTGTCCCAGATCTAAAATTGTATCATGAAGCTTCGGCATTATTATGGGTTAAAGAGTGGATCTTATTAGAAAATGATAAATTACTGAAATTAGAAGGATATAACTTACATTATGGCTGGCATGCTTATATCTGTTATAAATAATAAAAATTAATAAATTGTTCTGGACATATTAAGAAAGCAAATTTTACGAATTTGGTTGAACTTAAGGGAAAAAATGTATTTAAACATACCATCTTGGACCTCTCCTCATGAGGCATTTTATAAGCTTGAGAAGGTAACGGTAAGAGAGTGGTTGACATATAAGGATGTACTTAAAAAAAGAAGGGAAGACTATTAGACCTAAAACCAGGGAAGAATTGATGGGAGAAGGCTATTTAACACATTGGCTCTTAGATAGACAATTATTAGAAAAATATAAAGATGACACAAAGTGTAAAGGAATATTGTGGGAGGATACAGAATTTGACAAGATAATGAACTCGGAAGTTAAACAGCCATTGAGTAAGATTTATAAATTGTTATTAAATTTAGATTTAGAGGATGAGATTGTGAAGACAAATATGATAAAATGGGCCCAAGATCTAGGTCGTTCAATAACTTTAGAACAATGGCAGAATGTCTGGAAGACTCATCAAAACTTCACCAGAAATTATAATTTAAAAGAAAACTTCTTCAAGATCTATTATAGATGGTACCTAACCCAGTCAAAATATCTAAAATGTGTAAAAAAAAAAAGGAAGTGCTTACATGCTGGAAATGTCAAGAGGTAGGCTCTTTCTATCACATGTGGTGGCATTGTAAAAAAGCAAAAAAATTCTGGACACAAATCCATAATCAGCTAGAAAATTGTTTAAAATTAAATTTGTAATATCACCAGAAATTTATTTGTTAAATAATTTAAAAGGGTTAGAAGCAGTATTGAAAAGGGAAACCTTGCTATTTTGTCGCCAGGATTTTATATGCAAAATATTGGAAAACTAAAGAGACACCAATGTTAGAAGATTGGAAGTGTAAAGTGTATGAATTAGCAGAATGGACAAATTAACCTTAAGGTTGCAAGACAAAACGAATGGAAAATATTTTCAAAGAATGGGAAATGTTGAGACCTTGTGTGGGAGGAAGAATGGGGTGAACCTGCCTTGATAGGTTTGTTTAGTTAGTTTTATTTATTTGTGTTAGATAGCAGGGAAGCTAGGTTGAACTAAGTGAAAAAAGACCTAGTAAGAGGGAAGAGAAATAAAGCATAATAGTTTTAAATAGGTCAGTAAGCAAGAATACTTTTAGTTTCAGAGTGATTGTGGAGTAATTAATTTAATTAATTTAATTAATTTAAGTGAAGCAAGATAAGGGGACAGGAAGAGGAGGAGAAGGAATGGGAAAGGAAAATAAATAAATAAATAAATAAATAAGCAAGCAAGCAAGCTAAATAATAGAAGGAAATAAAAATAAAGAAGAAGAAGAAGAAGAAAATAAATATATAAATAAATATATAAATAAATTTAGCAGAAATATAGTAGGAATAACAATCAAAAATAGATATAGATACATTTATATATATATTTGAGAGAAGGTAGGCAGGGAGGTAACCTATAGGAATGAGCTAAAATAGCAGGGTGGAATTGGTATTACCAGTAAAAGGAATAGTAAAAATAAAGTATATTAGGTGTATAAAGAGAAGTCTCATGTATTATCCGATGGTTCGTTTAAAGAAGTCAAGGTATGATAGTCTATGTTAGTGAGTTTGAAGAAAGAAGTAAAAAGTAAGAAGAAATGTATATGAGATATAAAGGTTTGTATGCAGGTTTGTATGATTTTTTGATGATATTAAAGATATAAAAGATGGAGATTAGGTTTACCCTCCGACTTCGTGAAGGAGGGTTAATATTTTATATATTGAAAATGTATGTTTTTGGTATGTGTTTTTGTATTTGTGAAATTGTGTGTTTGTGTGTATGTAAGAAGTTTTTGTGTTCAATAAAGTATATTTTTAATTAAAAAAAAAAGAAAAGAAACATGTCTGAAGATAGACCAGAGGGGCTGATTTGCACTTCTGTGGATCTGCATCAGAGAGAAAGGCCAAAGACAGACAAACTGATGAAGAGAAGGATATTAGTGTAGTGTAAATGTTGTGTAAATGAGCTGTTGGTTGAACCAGTCCACTAAATGAATCCATAGACCAGAGCTTTCCAAACTGTGCGTTGCGACACATTAGTGTGTCGCCTGCAGTGTGTAGGTGTGCCGCACAAACATAATGAGTGGAGGGGCTGCCTCTCCCGCCACCGTGGCAGGTCAGGCTTGGGTTGAGGGGCTGCCTCTCCCTTTGCTGCCACAACAGCCCTGGGCTGAGGAAGGCCCTGGCAGGGGTGGCAGGGGTGGCAGACCAGGGTTGGGTGGAGGGGCTGCCTCCACTTACTGAATGACTTGTTGAATTACTGTGCTGTGAAACTATGCATGTCTAAAAAGTATGTCACCAACATGAAAATTTGAAAAGCTCTGCCATGGACTCTCTTGTGAACACTTGTCTGTAATTACACGATAGTTTACAGCAGCCTTCTTTAAACTGGAGTGTTCCCCCACCCAGATGTTCTGTACTACCTGCTAGCTGGACATGATGGGTGTTGTAATACAAATCATCCAGAGAGGCCCACAGTCAGCAAGGTTTGTTCTTTAACTAAATAATCCATCCAAGTGATTGTGTGACTCACTGAAGTCTTCCTTTCTCTCCTCACAACGACTAATTTTATTCCTTTTGGTCTCTCAGATATACAACGGCTACTTTGTGCACTACTTCGCCCCAAGGGGATTACCTCCAGTACAGAAGGACGTGGTGTTTGTTATTGATGTCAGCGGTTCCATGTATGGCACAAAGATGAAACAGGTGAACAGTGAGCAGTAGAAATGGAGAAGGTGTAGAAGTTGCAAATGGGATGGGAGAAGCATAGCCAGACCTGAGGAAGCGGGGGACAGTCTGTCATTGCATGCTTAGAATGAATGGAAGTGCCTCAAATACAGGTGCAATTTGCATACAGACAAAACTCTTTGCCATGGCTGGCCCTGCCATTAGGCAGAGTAAGCATCAGATTTTGGGTGTCATAAAAGAATAGGGAATTTTTATTTATTACATTTGTTTGTTTGTTTTTTCTGGCAGAGACTTTTACTGTGGGGTTTTCTATCTCAGCAGCCAAAATGCTCTGGTATGCAGTAGTAGTACTTTCAGTACCAGTTCAAGGCTGATATTTAGTACCCAGTTTCAATTGGATTGGTGGGAGTGAATTTGCTATTCTATTTTTTGCAGCAAAGTTTCTTAAGCCAGGATTCCTCTCTTTCCACATGGTATGATCTGGAGACTACACATGCAAGCAGAAAGTAGCCATTTCTAGTCCCATGTATCATGGACTTTGAGTAGACTTCTGATCAGATAGGTATCAACAATAGCTACCTGCTGCTTGAGAGTGATGTAAGGCAGCTTTCTCCAAATTGACGCCCTCTTACTGTAGTTGTGCCTTCCATGGCAGTTGTCAATGAACAATGGTGCTTATAGTCCTAGCTATCTGGAAACCCAGCAGGTTGTGGAAGGCTGTTGTAAAAGTTCCTTGGAGCTTTTGAGTAACATGACCCCCTTTCCCTGTCTTTTGCTTTGCAGACGAAGAAGGCGATGCACGTCATACTAAATGACCTTCACCAAGATGACTTCTTCAACATTGTTACTTTCTCTGACACAGTGAATGTGTGGAAACCCAGCCAATCCATACAAGCTACTCCGCAAAACATCCGGAGAGCCAAGGACTACGTCAGCAAGATGGAAGCTGATGGATGTAAGTGCAGACCAAGATGGTTATGGGGAGTGTGACGGGCAGGAGTCTTGTTACAGAATGCTTTCATTCTGTTGTCTGGAGTTCCCATTCTTGATTGTAGGAGCCTAAACTAGAGCTTCTAAAACACAAGCCTATAGTGGAACCAGGATTTGGGAGATCTCAATACTGGTCCCCACTCATGCAAGCAGTCCTCTGATCTCCCTTGGCCTTTTGCTCCTTAGGGACCGACATCAATGCGGCTCTGCTTGCAGCTGCTTCCGTCTTCAACCAGAGCTCTCTCATGGCAGGAAAGGTTATGAGGGAACAGAGAATCCCACTGATCATCTTCCTGACAGACGGTGAACCCACCTCGGGGGTGACGGCTGGCAGCCGCATTCTGTCTAATGCTCAGCAGGCTCTGAAGGGCACCATCTCACTGTTTGGTCTGGCCTTCGGTGACGACGCTGACTATGGGCTGCTGCGGCGCCTCTCGCTAGAAAACCGTGGTGTGGCCCGGCGTATATATGAGGACGCTGATGCCACTTTGCAGCTCAAGGGTTTCTACGATGAGATTGCCAGTCCTTTGCTGTATGATGTGGAGCTGACCTACCTGGATGGAGTGGCCCAAGATCTCACTCAGAACCTCTTTCCCAACTACTTCCAAGGCTCTGAGCTTGTCGTGGCTGGGAGGGTGAAGCCAGGAGTATCAGAGCTGCGGGTACGTACCACAGGGCACGGCCAAGAGGGCCCACTCAGCTTGGAAAATGACATCTCAGCCAATGCCACTGAAGCAGCTTCCTTTGGCTGTTCTGCGGATGCCAACAAGATTGGCCACTTCGTGCAAAGGCTTTGGGCCTACTTCACCATTCAAGACCTGCTTCAGGCCCGGTTCCGAGCCAACGACACAGCCACCCGGCGCCTGCTTACCGAAAAGGCTACCAACCTGTCCCTCAAGTACAATTTTGTCACCCCTGTTACCTCTCTGATAGTGGTGAGGCCAGATGAGCACAAAGATAAGGCCCAGCTGGCAAAAGTTACCATCGCTCCTGGGGTAACCAAAGCCCCTAAGGGCACTCCTCAAACCATGGGAATGTCTGCTTTGTCAAGGCTTTCTAAGATGGCTAAAACTACTCCTGTGGTTGGAGCTACCAGTGCTCCAGGAGTCACAAAAGCAGTCAAAGGAATGGTGAGGCCTACCACCACTTCCTCAGCTCCAGCAACAGCCACTAGAGTTACCAAAGTAGTCAAAACCACATCGCCACCAGCTGTTGCCATGACTACTGTCATCCCTACTCCCTATATTTCCCCAGAACCTCCAGTACCCAGCCGCACTAAAGCAGCCAAAGCCACGCCACTTCCAAGACTGACTGCCATGTCACCGACTCCAGCTGTAATACGTGGGTCCACAAAACCACCCAGAGTTACAGCCTCCCTTAAGATCACCAGACCACCTCTCAAAACCCCTAAGTCCAGCCCCACCAGGGCTGGAAGGCTCAAGGTCACAACTCAGCCTCACTCTGTTTTGGAGACTAGAGGAACAGCCATTACCAAAGTCCTCTTGCTAGGTGTCTCTGACACAGCGCCCACTCCAGGGCACCCCTTTGGCAGTGCAAAGTTACTGGAGGATAACTCCAGTGTCCAGGAGCAGCCTCAGCCCACTGCTGAGCGCCAGCCATACACAAACTGGCAGGAAGGTACTGCCAGGATGGAGACAAGGAACGTAACCTGGAGTAAGATGACTCTCAAGCGTGGCCCAGCCACAGAAACGCACACAGATAAGCCACCACAGAACAGCACTGTTCCATGGGGCTCAGCACCGGAAACTACACTTCCAGGGATACAGAGAAAGGAGTCACAAGGCCCTGGACACATTCTTACCAGCACTACACCTGTCTCTGACATCAGCCTCCTCCTCCTGCCCAGTGAATCTGAGTTACGCTCAGCCACTGACCTGGACATGGAGTATGTGGAGTCCTTGAACCCACCAGCTGTGTATAGTTTTGTCACATCCCGGAGACACCCAGGTCAGTACAAGGGATAGGAGCTTCATTTTTGTGGTTGTTCCTCTGATCCAAAGCCCATTTGAGGCTACTTGCCTGTCTTCTTGTTAGGTAGCCTCCATGGTCACCCATTGGTCTTGACAGTTCTTCGGTTCTACCCCTCTCCACAAACACACACATTGGGAAAGTGAGCAGGGGGGAAGGGGGGAAGGGGGGAAGAATTGGAGAGGACCATTTGTAATGTCACAAGAGACAGATTCTGGTGACATTTCAAGGGCAGCCACTGGTGATGTGATTAATCATGATAAATTAAGTATGAAGCATAGTTACACACAGAGTGTTCGAATAAAAAAACACCAAGTTGGAGGAAAATATATAAACATGCACTTCAAAACAGTGATCTCATCCTTAGATTCCTTCCTTTCACTCTGAGAAATGGAAAAGTTTGTCTAGATTTAGGAACCCTTGGAATTCTCCATCTTCCCAACTGGAAGTCAAGCAGGAAGCCCATCTCATCAAGTCCCATCACAGACTGGAGGTAATAGGGTTTCCTCACTGTGCTCACTTTCCCTGTGGGAGAAACTAGTGAGTGGGGTTAGGATTCCTGAGAGGGGTTTGGAGAAATGCTTTGTGCTCCAAAATCCACCTGTTAGCCAGATATTTTAGGACAAATTGAGGGCTTCTCTCCTAAGCTGTAATCCATGCCATTCTCTTCCTTAACTAGCAACCAACTCATTCTGGTTTCCAAGGCGTGCCAAAGAAAAGTTGCTAAATGTATCACAAGACTCTGTTGCTCCAAAAACAACACCTATAGCGACAGTCTTATGATGCCTTTAACAACTTTTATTTGGTATTCCAAGTAAATATGCCAAATAAAACTGCTTAAGTCTTTAGAGTGCCACAACAGTCTTTGTTCTTCCAGATCATTCAAGCTCTCAGCTCTTGTTTATCTCCTCCTCAGGAAACCTGGATTATGAAGACCTTCTAGGTAATTCTGCTGTTATACATACTAACTGGGACAGAGGTAGGGGCTGGTGAGAGCAACACATTTCATCTCTTTAAAAGCTTTCTCAAATTGGAAGTTTTTCTGCTTGGATCTTGAGAATTCCTTTAAAAATGTTCTTGATATGGGGAATGTGGTTTGAAGTGTCCTGGGGGAAGATGAGGAAACTCATTGGGGAGCGTGGTGGGTCACATGCCTCTTGTGGGTGGCACAGTTCCCAGCCCTGATGTAAACCATGGGTGGGGAGTCTGTTGTTCTCCAGATGTTTCTGGTCTGCAATTCCCTTTGGGCCTAGTCAGGATAGGCAGGGATAGGGTTGCCAGGTGGAGAACAGCTCAGGGCTCCTGAACCTTTAATGGTTGTTTGGAAAAGGGCATTTCAGTAGGTGGAGCCTGTATAAGAACAACACCTGCTGAAATGTTCTTTTCTGTGTAACTATTAAAGGTGTAAGAGCCCTGTCCTGTTTTTAACCTGACAACCTTAGTGAAGGGTTATGGGAGCTACAATCAAAACACAAATATAGCCAAAATCTAGATGTTTGGAACCCATTGACCATCTCACTCACAGGACACATGGTTTATTCAAAGTAACTGAACAGCTCGATGACTAAAAAATGGAAAGATGGGTCCCATACCAGGGGAAAGTCAGGATGTGAATAAAATAAATAAATATCATGTTATAGGAGATAGATACAAAAATGCAATATATCTCACTGTTGTAGGGCAGACTGTGACACTGAGTTGTGCGGCAGCAGCGCAGCCTCCTGCACATTGTGGATGTGCAATTAGCACTCTCTATCCTCATGGATCTTCCTCTTTAAGCCAGTCTTGGCCGAGGCAGCCTTCTAGAGAAAGAGCTGTCCTTTGAAAACCCTTCAGACAGAGGACTGTCCTTGATAAAGAGAGACACCTCTAAACAGACAGGACGGTTGGTGTGTGTGTGTGTGTGTCTGTGTGTGTCCTGTGTTCAGTTTCAGATTTGGAGGGGTTGGTCTTCTAGCAGCAATGGAAAGGGAGGCTTCTATGCTAGTGGTGCATGTGATTCATTTACATAAAACACTCCGGTTGTTCATACACAATTGACAAACTAAGCATATTAATCATTTAACTTTCTTGGTCTGGGGAGCTTGGAGGCTGTTTCACTGTAGCTGTCCATTCCTGGCTGCTACAAAGCAAAAGAGTCCTGTGAACTGTCCCTAGGCGAGCAATACTTTATGGGTGATGTAGTGACCATCTTGGGATATAAAGATACAGATAAACCCAACGGCACTGAAAGCAGACTGAAAAAGGGCTGGAGAGCCCATGTGGACCTCCCAAATATAGGTCACCAGTTCCCAGAACCTTTGACCATTGGCCATGCTGGTTGGAGCTGATGGGAGTTTGAGTCCAGAAACTCTGGAGGGCCATAACGGGGGTCATCCCTGCCCTAGAGAAACTCAGTGCAGCACTGAGCTGGAGTCAGACTCCTTGGAAAACAATCTGTGGGAATGTCACATAAGGGATTTTGCTTCTGAGGGAGTTGAAGAATTCATATCCCTGAAAAGAGGCTTTCTTTTTCAGATTTCTCAGAAGAACTGGACAGTGATGCAGGTACATTTCTGTCAGCCGATCCAGCTGAAAAGCTAGTCAAGACCAGGTTCAAGCACCCATTGCCTACCACCCATAATTCTACATGTAACCCATCGGGTTCCATCCCCACCTGCCAAGATTCCCTTCTAATGCTGTCTCTTGCCTGACACGTCTTGGGAGTTTGCATCAATGTGATGTACATAGCCTGAGCTTCCAAATCAAAGCTGGCAACTCCAAAAGGAATTATGCAAGTACCCACAACCCTTCTTGCCAGATATTCTTCTTAGCGCATTTCTTGAGACTGGCTTGGCTTTACAGAAGTCTTTTCAATATCCACAGGCTGTCAAAGAAAGGGAGCACATGGCCCCTCCAGATGTCATGAGACTGCATTTCCCATCATCCCTGATCATTGGCTGATGGGAACTGCAGCAATATTTGGAGAGGTCACGGGCTCCTCACTGTTGGTGTTGTAGCTGCACCAAAACCACTGATGTGAAACACCACAGTGACAGCTTGGTATGGGAACAGCAGAATGATTATTTGGTTCCCAAAGGATGGTGCTTCCTGCCCAATGGTACACTGGTGTTCAATGCTGAGTGAGTGTAATTCTGCTCTCTTCTTACCCCTTTCTTTCTAGATACTTTGGAAAGTTCCTCCAACAACGGCTTCTTTACCTTCTCTTCTTGGGGTAAGGACATCCCCAGCCCCAGCTATGCAAAATTCCTATGTTAATCCTCTTTTTTAAAAAAATTCTGGTCCATCCACGTTGACTCTCCAGATATTTGGACGACATTTCTCACAGCTCCTCACCACTGACCATGCTAGGTGAGGCTGATAGCATTTGAAGGCCAAACATCTGGAGAGCCAATGGTTCCTAGCTTCTAATCCTATTCATGTTTTTCCTGCAGTGGACGGAGACCCCCATTTTGTAGTAAGACTGCCACATTCACTAGGGAACCTCTGCTTCACCCTGGATGGACGCTCGGGGGATATTCTACGATTGGTGAGCGACTCCATCACTGGTAAGAGCTTTAGCAGCCTCATATAGAATTAGCCCAAGTCTATTCTGGCCCATCTCACAGCATCCAGCTAATAGAATGACAGAATCACCAAATCCTTTCTACCTAATAATTACAGCATCTCAGACCAGGTACTTTTGAGCATGTTCAGGGTGCCTAACCCTTCCTTCTCTTTCTCCTCAGCTACTTCTTCTTGTTATGTCCCCTCAAGTCATTTCTGACTCATGATGACCTTAAGGTGACCCTATCACAGGATTTCTGCTAGGACAACTTTTTTTTTTTAAGTGGCAGTGTCTCTAAGACTTATGAAGGCATTATATTAAAAGTAGGTCTAATGTTTTTTAAAACTAAAATATGCCTTGGAACACTTCAAACCACAGTTCCTCTCTGACAGAAAGCAATTATAAACATTAAAAGGGACAAAAAATGAATGCTATAAAACAGAAAAAAATCCATCTTACACAGAGAAAGCTTCCCTCTAACCCAACTTTGCTCCCTCGTGTTCTAGCAATTTGCTAAGAAGAGGTAAGTGACATTTGGCTAATTGTAAGAAATTGCCTTGTTGAGATATGTGTTAATTGATATCCAGTCAACTTTGACTTATGGCAATCCTATGATGAGAAACCTTCAGGAGGCCTAATCATCCACTGCCCAGCTCAGGCTTTGCAAACTCAAGGGCATGGCTTCTTTGGATGAATCAATCCATCTGTGGTGTGGCCTTCTTCCTTTCCTACTGTCTCCAACTTTTCCCAGCATTATTATATTTTTCAGTGAGTCATGTCATATCATGATATGGTCAAAGTACAATAGTCTCAGTTTTATCATCTTACCTTCTAGTGAGTTCAGACTTGATGTTCTCTAGGACCAATTTGTTTTTTTAATGGCATAGAAAACCCACAGAACTCTCACCCAGCACACTGCAAATGAGTTGCTGTCTATTGCTGGACTAAAATTCCTATCATCCATCACTGTCTGCCATATTGGCTAGAGCTGATGGGCATCGCACTCTGGCCACATGTTCCCCATTTGAACTGATATGTGGGTTAGAATAGACGTGAACCAAGGCACTTGGGTTCTTCTTTCTTAGGAGGAAAGTGGGGAAGAGGAAAGTGTGTTCTGTATTTATTGGCTGCTTTTTCTCCAGGCTTGTCAGTCAATGGGCACCTCATGGGGGCCCCTTTAAGGCCTGGCCACGAGGAGCGTCCCCGCACCTACTTTGATACCATCACCATGGTGGTGGAGCGACACCCGCCACATACCGGCTATGTGATCAACATCACACGGACAGGCTTGATGCTGCATGGCGAAGATATCCTGGTCCTGCCCTTCACCTGTCGGACCACAATCCACAAGCCCCAGCTGGTGATTTCCATGTGGCCTGAGGCCAATGTCACTGTGCAGATTGGGCAGCAAGTGGAGTTTCTCATTCTGCTACACCGCTACAGTCATCCTACAGCCCTGCAGCTGGACCACCTCGGCTTCTATGTGGTCAGTGGAAAGGGGCTGTCAACTTCAGCACAGGGTTTGCTAGGTAAGTAACCCCCCTCTCCAACCTTTTCCTGAATATTCTTTAGCAACATGTTTACTACACCAGTTTACTCCATTCTTGTCCTACCTAAGGCAGGAATCAGGAGTGTGCTAGAGCACCCTTCCATATTCCAAATAATGGGATTATTCTAACAAATGCATACTGCATATAGCACAATGTTTTAAGAAATGTAATAGGCCTACCTATGCTGGCTACATGCACTACCAAGGCACTATTCTACAAGGAAAAAAGGGAAATGTGTGTAAAAGGGACCTTTCACACTACACAATTAGAGCACTATGATTAAACTTTAATTGTCATGGTTGCATTCTATAGAATCCTGGGATTTGTACTCGAGGGAGGCATTTAAAACTATCTGCCAGAGAAATCCTCTAGCGATTTACGATATAGTGATATGATAGAGATCTGTGCCCCAGGAATTAGTCTTGGAAACTGTGCTTGTTTTTACTTTCCAATGACCAAACACAAAACATCTTGCTAAATCCAGACTATGATGATAATGAGAGCATCAAAGCTGTACAGAACAGAGACCTAGTGCAGACAGTTATTTATAGTCTAGCACAACTGGGGAGCTCCAGTTTGAGGAATGCTCAAGGCTATTAGCGGGCAAGGCTGGCCCAAGATAATTTGCTGCCTGAGGCAGAGGGGCAAATGTTCCCCACTCCATGACTCCAATTCATAGTCTCCACACCTAGCCATGTTTTCAGACTTGAGGCAGAAAGTCCCACAAAGCACTTCTCCTTCTACCTGACAACAAAATTCAACAATCATAAAATAAATTTTCTGCTGCCTTCTTGAAGCACCAAAAACCTGCTATATCGGGCAGTTACCACAGTCCACCTAGATGTAGGGCCAGCTTTTTTAACAGAATTTTGCCAGGCTAATTCCTTACCTGCCTTTTCCTGCTCACACTTGCCATACACTCTGGTCACCAACCATGCCATTTTTTCCTTTCACAGGCCAGTTCCAGAACAGTGCCATCAGGCTTTCCCCAGGCCCAGCTGATGGGGAGCGAGTTGCTTGGTTGTGGAGGGGCACGAGCAAGGTGCCAGTCACTCAGGTCACCAAGATACTGAAGGACTCAGCCCGGCGGGCACATGAGGCACCATGCTGGCTGGTGAAACGCAAGGATGTCGAGGGACTGTTAGGGGCCCCTTACAGCTCTTACGTAGCCTCCAGCCTCCTGGAAATGTGAGATGGCCACCTTTCAGTCACTCAGCCTGGAAAAGCTTGGCCGGCAAGCTACAGAAGTCATTCTCCTGATGCCCTATTCTCCCCCACCCCACATCTCAATCTTATGGGGATGAGGGAAAGGAGAGAATTTGTGGCCTCTCTTCCAGGACCTTTGCAGTAGATTCTTGGGAAGGACGGCAGGCACAATGGTGCATTAAGGAGAAATCTTTTTAACCTCTCTGCCACCCAGCCAGACACGCTACAAATACATTATACTGCCATTCCACTTCCACCCTCTCCCCTGATTTACCACAGAAAGGGACTTCTCACAACTGGAAGGAGGGTATCCTGAATGTTATTCCTCTCCTGGTATTTGATAAGTAAGGTAATGAAAATTTCTGACACCTTTTCCTCCTTTTGTGGAAGGAGACGTGTATCCCTGTCCCGTAACAGAACACAACACAGCAGAGAATCCCAAAAATTTCATAAAGCAAAAAAAAAAAAAAAAAAAGCAAGGAAGAAAAGGCAGGAGTGGACAGGGGTTGTCTGTGGGGCTCACATTATGCTGAGGCCTGGGAGCTCAAAACAACCCCTCCTCACAACTTATTTGAAAAACAGCAAGACAACTAAGATGAGTAGCCCAAAATGGAGCAAGACACCTTATATATCCACTGATGAGAAGCCTTCAAATGTTCTTTTTTTTCCTTGAGTGGAGGAGAAAAGTATTCTGAACACAAGGGGGCACAGCAATTTTTTTCAGCCATCTCCCCATTGTCTCAGCATTGGATAATCTGTCCATTTCTTTTTCCCTGACATTTGAAGCCTTACATTCTTTTTATTCTGAAAGAGAAGGAATTTGAATATTTTTGTTACTTCATAAAGAAATGAATAGAAACAAGTTCTCCCCCATCTGCACTCACCAGCATAGACAGCCTTCAGAAAGAGGTAACAACCTTCACTCAGCAAGAACATGTTCAATATATAGCAATTCAGATCTAGATTTTTAAAAGTTAAGCCACTCAAAAAGTCCTGGGCCTGGGTGGCTGAATCTGCTAATTTCAGTTTATCCCACACTCAGGTTTTTAAAATTTCACATTTTTTCCCATTCCAATGTAAGTAGATATGTGAATTTTGTTAATATTTCTCAAAAATAAATTGAAACAGAATTCTCATGTATCCTTTGTGGTAACGGATAGAGCTTGCATCGGGTGATCTTGCATCTAGGACAAGGAGCAATGGATTCAAGCTGCAGGAAAGGAGATTCCACTCAGGAAGAGCTGTCCAGAAGTGGAATACGCTGCCTCGGAGTGTGGTGGAGTCTCCTTTGGAGGTTTTTAAGCAGAGGCTGGATGGCCATCTGTTGGGAGAGCTTTGATGGGTGTTCCTGCATGGCAGGGGGTTGGACTGGATGGCCCCTGGGGTCTCTTCCAACTCTATGATTCTATGATTCTTAAAGGTTTGTTTCCCAAAGCACCAGAGACAGCAAAGGTAGATATCTAACTCATGACATCTCAAGAAGGAAGAGTCAGAAGACCATGTGGCTGCCTTGCAGATCTTTTCCAATAGGACATTAAGACCAAATGCTGCAGAAGAGGTGCATTTCTAGCCTGATAGACAGCTATTCAAGAAAAGACAAGCAGTTGATGCCCAGTAGGAGGCAGGGAGGGCATTTTTTTCTATGTTTTTGGCCCAGGAGAGGCCTTTCTCTAAAACAGGAGATGTCCAAGAAATAATTTCTGATCACTTCCTATTGTTAAAAAAAGCCTGCTCATGGGCCTAAAATGGCCTGGGGGGATGCAAAATATGCCAAAACGTCCCATCTCCTGGAGGGACTTTGGTAAAAACTTTGTGCAAAATCTATTTATTCCATTTGGGAGCAGGGCAGTTAAGTGGGGATGGCCCTCCAAGGTTTTCGGGGGGGGGATAACGTAGTCCCCAGCCTTTCACACTTACCCACCCCTGTTTTAAGTCATAGTTTCGGAAAGCTTTTTACCCATTTTGGCAAGGTGGAAACAAGCAGGCTGCCAGACTAGCAGAGCAGTCCTTTAAAACCCTGTACATATTATGCTACCACCTTTTTCTGCCTTCATTTTGTACAGAAGGATGACAACTCAGTCTTGGGATCTACCTTTGAAGGAGAGGGAGCACTTTTGGGCTGGAGAAGGGGTTTGGCCTGAGAATCACCATGTTCTCATGCCAGATACACACTCTTTTGTGAGAGTGACTACAAACTCAAGACCCTACCTATGGAAGAATAGCGAAGGAGCAGCTTACTGAGAACATTCTCCTTCACTGCTGAGGGAAGGATGCCACATTGATGAACTGAACAGGGTAAGTGACTGGCCAGGGCTCTGCTCACAAACTTAAGATGGGCCATTTCATTTACAATTTGTGGTTTAATCAACCATGCTCTCCTTGCATTATAGAGCCCCAAGGAAGAAGGGTGATGCTCAAATATACTAAATAAGTGCACCTCATTCCCTTAAATGACATGGCATTCTTTCACAATCTTTTCTGACTTGACCTCCAGGAACCCCTTGAGAGATCAGCAGAGGATAGATTTATACAACCTGATCTTGAGCCCTGAAGGCCAGAATAGGGAATGTAACACTCTTCAGTTATTGTTGGACTGCTGGCATAGCCAATGGTGAAGAGAGCTGCAGTCCAACAACTACGACTGGAGAGCTGCACAATTCTCAGCATTGCCCTAAAAGGAAGAGAAGGTGCATCTTCCCCAGCTCCTAAATCTGTATTTTTCTAAAAGAGATTGCAGTTTTCAAAATGGGGGGGGGAGAGAGAGAGAGATGGGGAAAAGGATTTACAGGTGGTTGCTGCCTCCATGTATGTGAAATAGAAGCTGCACTAACCTTGCAGAAGTTTTGATTTTGGGTTGGAATTAGTGATTTTGGTAAGATATGATTCTTCTAAGACATGACATAAAAGACACACAGTAGTGACAGCCACCTTTTAAAAACACAATTGCCATGCTTTTTTTCCTGGACACTGTTTCCCTTGGTAGATTAGTCGCACAGATTAACCTACCCAGTTAGAGATCATCTAATGAACAGGGCCTCTTATCACCAGACTCTCCCTCAGGTTATAACCCCACTAGATGTCAGCTTAAAAAAGAATGCAAGTGAATCTGCTTCAACCAACCGATGACTTACCATAAGCCAAGTAATGCAGAATGTTAAATTAATGAGAACAATTTTTTAAAAAAGTGACAGGAGAGGCATTTTATGGGCACTGATAAAAACATTCCACCCAAAAGCAGTGAGCCCTTTCAATTTAGCCCCAATATAAAACCATCAATGCCTTCCAAAGTGATGTTGCACTCACAGGAAAACCTCAACCTGAATCCTTCAGCCATGAACTTCCTTATTTTAGCACCACCAGCCTCCCATAGAACACAGATAGTGCGCCTGCAACCTTTGAGACAACAGCAAGGCTTTTTGCTCCTGAAAGAGCAGAATCAGAAGAAAGTACCTCACAGATGAGCCACACTAAACCAACAAAGGTTTTTATTCTAACCCTGAATATATAAAAAAAGTTTCAGCTTCATTTGTTTTGTTTTGTTAAACACACATTTCTAGAGAGATGCCTAAAAAATAGAATTCAAACATTTACACAAAGCCTGCTGGAGTCTGGCATAAAAATATGATACACAGCCATATAAACTGAGCCGTGCAGCTGGGTAGAAATGTATTTTTTAAAGTCCTCGCTTAGGGGGCACGGTGCCCTCCCTGCCGCTCTTAGGGAGAGGGGGAAATGAAGGTTGCTTTATGGCCAAATTGGAAAATAGGGTGCGCGTGGGGGGGAGTTAACAACAGGAGAGATCAGCAACAGGAACAACTGCGAAGCCTACTGGAAAATCTCATCTTACAGGAGGTCACCCTCCAGGGACAGTCTTTTGCCCCAGACCCTGTGGTCAGCAGCCCCATCCAATGTAACAGGTGCTGGCTTTCCAACTGCATGCAGGAGACTGAGTATTAGAGAAAACTTCCTGGATTAAAGAAAACATTAAAGCAGAACCTTCTTCATAACCATGAGAGTGAAGGCTAGAGCCTGCCCTGATATACTGACAGTTTGAATATAGAGGAAGCTGGGAGACCATGAATATGAGCCTCCTTCCCCTTGCATCTGGAACCAAAATGAATAAATCTGGTGAAACTAGTGATGGTGTGTTTCATGTTGATCCGCCACTAGAGGCAGATGCTGCTCTTTCTTTCACAACATCTGACCAGAAGTTTCAAGATTCAATGGAGAGGGCACTTTGGACCTGGAGTTAGTTCCACTCTGCACTTCCCACCCACGTGCCCACTGGCACCACTCAGAGAAGTACATTGTTATGTTCTTCTTCCTGGAGTTTGCCAGTCTGCTGGATTATCTTTTCTGGGACCCAAGGACAAGGTCTCCTCTGCCCCCATCCTCACCCCAAGAGTGGTAAGGAAGAAGAGCTACCTGCTAAAACAAAGACAATGAGTAGTTGCTTCCTGTGGAGAAAAGCTGATTTAAAAAAAAATTAAGTAATAAAAACCACTCCTTGGCATGCTAGGGTTGATGTGCAGCAGCAAAAATACAAAGGGTGGTTGAAGCTGCTGGGAAGAAAAATAAAAGCTAAACAACATCCCTGTGTGTGATTTTGGCAGAGGGAGGGGAGAATTCTACAGAGGTATCAGCCCCAGAAAAAAACAAAGGAATTGCAGGGGGTCGAGGTAGGGATGGAGAGTCAGTGGGCATGGGAAAGCCCTCTGCCTCTGGCATTGTCTGCCTCTCTGGGGAAAGCCAGTGTCGTCCAGCTCATGTCAGAACAGCTACCCATTGAGTTCAACACTTCCTGCAGCGGGGCAGCTCAGTCCTGGCTCTAATCCACATGAGGGAGGGAGGGAGGGAGAGGTAGCATGGGCCTTCTGCACGCCCCAAAGTCCTGGCAGCTCTTGAAAACACTACCAAGGGCAGTGCCTCCAAATGTGTCTTTGTGCCTGCCCCACTGTGTGTGCTGCCCAAGAGGCCTGAGGTCTGTAGCTGGACGTGGGGGTGGCACTTCAGAGCAGCAGCTTGCCGTTGCGATGGATCTTCAGGATGCGGCCGAGTCGCTGCTTGGCTGTTGCTAAGCCCTTCTTGGGGCGTTTCCCTGGGAGAAAAGGAGGAAACTGGTGAGTCATGGAGGAGGTCTATCCAAGTAGGATACAGAACTGGCTCTCCTGAAACAACAAGCTTTGCTTACATGAGGACTGGGCAGCATCTCTCCCTTGAGATGTTGAGCTTGCAACTTAAATCAACCCCCTAGCCAGCACAGCCAATGGAGAGGGATCATGGGAATGTTGGTTTAACAACATCTTGAGGGATGACATTTTCCCTGCCCCTGGCTTGCATGAAGAAGGAAGCCCTGGAGAGCTATGACCAGAGGACCAACCCAAGGTGTTTTGATGCCTGAAATGGAAAATCAAAGGAAACTGCCCTACAGAAGATGGCTGCACCTGGAGAAGCCAAACAGCTTTCCATTTAGATCGTGTGTCATCTGCTTCTGACTGTCCCTGGGTGGTGAAGGGAGAAAATTTGAAAAGTGTACATTCCGCCTGCCACCAGCCAAGAGAATAGCACTTCTCTTCTCTGTGTTAACACAGTAGCACAGTCTAACGGAAAACTCCAGTGCAAGCAGGATGGAAATCAAGTGCTGTGCTCTTTATAAACCATTTTCCACAGGGCTTGTGGAAGAGTATTTTCCTGGGTGCATGTGCCTATGAAGGAGGAAGATCTGCCCATCTCCCTCCCTGCAGCTCAAAATCTTTGCCTGGGAAGAACTGTTTCATATTCCCTTATGGAAGGAAAGGAACTATTCAAAGGAACGTTATACTTCTCTGTGTGGAGCCATCAACTCCATCCAAAGGTGGTAGCAGCCAGACAATTTGTTTATATGACACGGTATTCTTGGATGAAAGAGTAATGTGTCAACATCCATCTTGCCAGGGACTGGTGACTCAACTTGTTTTGAACTTGGACTTATTGTAGCATTTATACAGGGGGGGTTCAAATGTTTCACATATATTGCCTTCACCTGCTTTACTTCATAATCCTTACAAAAGCAGGGTAAAGCACATTAACGTTATTCTACAAGGGCCAGTAGCTTATCTAAGGTCATGTAGCAAATTCATGGTAGAAATAAAATTAAATCTGGGGACCTCCTGGGACTTTGGGTTCACCCAGTAAAATATTATAATATCCTAAGTTAACTCAGAGCTTATTTTTCCAAAACAGACCCTACAAATGACAAATGGCCACCTGGGTGGGCACATCAAGCAGTAGTCCTTCACCTACTATGGACAAAGAGGTACTTCTAGCAAAATGCTGATTCCCAGAACTCTTTCATATTCTCCCACTCATCTGCTTCCACTGGAACTGACCTCAAAATCCATGAATGACAGCTTACCCTGTGCTGCTTGGGGACCACCTGGTGAGCTGGCTGAGGGGCGTCGCTGAGACAAGAAGACACCTGGTGCCATAGGCGTGGATCCACGATTCACCTGGGCCATTCCAAAGACATTGGGCCGGGCAGTGTACTCATGATCCACAAGGCTGCCAGCGAATTGCTCCTGTTTCGGTTCAGGTGTTGGAGGAGTGGGCACAGGAACCACTAGCCCTGGATCTGGATCCTGTTGGGGTGGCGGCTCCACTTCTGCTTCCACTGGTTCTGGTTCTGGCTCCAGCTCTGGTTCTGGGCTGGGTGCCTTTGGAGATGGTGGCTTCCTTTTTACAAGTTTCCGCCGCTGCATCTTCTGGTGTTCCTTGGGACAGAGAGAACAACAACCGAATCCTTTATCTACAGCCAAAATATAAGTACTGCTGGCCCAACAAAGGAAATGCCACTTGATGGGACAGGACAGGCTTTCCGGGAAACTGCTCATGGCCCTGTCTGCTTTGGTTCCTCAAAGTTATCCCCCTTTAATTCAAAGGTGGGCAACCTGTGGCTCTCTAGATGATGACAGACTACAGCTCTCAGCATTCCTCAACACCGCCTACACTGACTACGGTTGCTGGGACTTGCAGTCCAGCAGCAGCTAGAGAGCCACAATTCACCCACCCCAATTTTGCTTTCACTTGGAATCTGCTGTAGTAATTTCTACATTATTTTTCTTGTTATTTCAACACACTGAAAGATTGCATTTGTTTGGCCATAAGCTCTAACGAGACCAAAACCAAAACAAGCAAAAGCCAAAACACAGTCCCTCGTGTAAATGGTAGGGAGGCAGAATCTGGCCCACAAGGGCTCCTGATTCAGCCAGATGAAGTTCCCTACACAGTCTCTCCCTTGAACCCCACCCATTAGCTAGGAGAGGAGTCCTAGCCCTCTTCCATCAGTCCCCTGATATCATCTGGCCTGTGGAGGGCCACAGGAAAAGGGACACCCCCCCCCCAAACTGGTTGACTCTCATATTTGGCAGAGCTCTTCTTATGCTTTTGTATTGTTAATTACGTTAGCACACCACACTCAACATTAAAAGCCAGTAACTTTCTACTCACCTGAAACATCCCACTCCACTGCACCCACGTCTAGAGCAGAAGCTCTTCTGAGAGAGAAGTCAGCCCTCAAGCATATCTGGGATGAATACATTTGCATTCACTACTGGCACCTCACGAGCAAATTCTCCCACCTACCTGCTGAGCCAGTTTAGCGGCTGCAGCTGCCAAGCCAGTCTCGACAGACGCCACCCTCGTCCCCTCACGCACAGGGCGGTCTTGCTTGGGCAATGTTGGGGTCACTCGAGCTGTGAGAAAGGATAGAAATGTGTTCACACAGGGATTCTTTACTTGCTTTCAACAGCAGAGTGGGCTGACTATTGAAGAAGAAGAAAAACACTACCCTATCCCTTTGTTATATAGAACAGTGCCCTCTAGCGGGTGTCACAGGAAGGAAGAAAATCACCCAGGGAGTAACCTACAGATCTCTTGAATGGCTAAATCTTCAAAAGCACACACACTCGCATGGAGCTGTTTTGCAGTGTTCATACACTGTCTTTATCTCTCCACATGTATAAACATCTTAGTTCACTATCAAAAATCACCTTCCACCCTGGTTATAAAAAAAGTACAAAGAGTGACCAGAGCAACCCACGCCACAGATGCCAAGCCAAGCAATCCTGCTAGCCCTTCCTAATAAGATACACGTCCTTCTCTGGGAAGCACAGCACCTAGAACCTGCAGGCATGTGTGAATAGAAGCAAGTGAGGGAAAGAGAAGGGAAGTGACATGCACTGTGGCTGGAGAATACCCTTCGCTCAGGACTCCTTTGGGAACCAATCTGCAGATGCAAGAACAGGAAGGCAGTGGCGTCTCAAAACTGGCAGAAGTATGCTGCTAGGTTGCTCGTTAAATAAATAAAACCCATACACACATAGTTCTTTTATGTAAACTATTTTTTCCTTTGCTCCGTCAATACTTCCATTTGATGAAGTAAATTCTTGCCAGTCTATGACCATTACCACCAGAAACAAGCTCGCACCATAAATCGCTTCAGATAGTTCAAATGAGCTAGAAAGGACACTGCATGAAGAATTTCTGCCTCTCAGCTTCTCTGATGCTGCAGAGCAGCTAAATGGACCACCTAACTCAATAAAGGTAATTGTTTAATCACAGAGACACATGCAGTCCCACCTACGGTATTCCCATCCATGTGCAAAGAAAAGCTAGATTCTATAACCTGTGATCTGGGCATTTGGAAAAAATGATATTAATGCATTCTACCACTCCTAGTTACACGGTCACTCATGGGCTAAAGAAGGACACTGAATACCTGCCTACAGCTTTTCTCAGCAACTTTCTTGATGTCTGAGATCTCTGCGGGCATTTATCCAATGCTTTCAAGCGTGAGTTTGCAGCCATAAGGGCTAGAGGCTTACTTCAAAAACAAAAGAAGCTAAGAGTCTCAGCAGAATCACATCAAATGTGGACAGTTCAAATTAGAGATGACAAGTTGTTACCCTTGGGACTCCATGGAGCATCATCTGTACTTTTCTTCTTCTTTGGTAGTGACTTCAAGGCTGGGTCATCTTCGTCTGATTCCAAGGAAGGGTAAACTGCACAGAGAGGAAATGAGCTGGGGCTGAATTCTATAGAGACTCTTCTGCCCATTCCATTCTTTCAGGAGCAACTGGTCCACAGATTGGCAGTCAGAGTAATAATGGCACAAATTTTTTAAAAATCAAGTTTTGAAATTGCTGAGGCGTGTATCAAATTGTAACACTTAATACTGAGGTTCTCCCCAGCAAAAGTCTGGAATCACAGGGATGGTGAATGGGAAGGCGCCTCTCACCCAAACACCTGGCAGCACAGGGGTGGGTGAGACCCTTCAGCAGCTCCCCACCATCAACACAGCTTCTGCATTCTGAAGCACAGAGAAGGTGCTTCACTAGGAGCTTCTGGTGACTCGAGCAAATGGGTCAAGCCATACAGTATAGTGGAAGAAAACAAACACACCCCAATGCAATTATTTCCTAAGAAATACAAGGCTAGCCCCACCAAAACTCCTTTCGATGGGCTAAAGTCACAACATTTAGAAAGGAACCAAAATTCTTCAATACACTGAGAAATGCTTGTTGCAGAAGCTAAAAAGCCCTCCCTTTAATAGTGGAAAAATTATTTAAAAATGGAAGATACACATATATTTCATTTATACACCTGCCAACTGTCTTTCTTTTTTAAAAAATCCCACCTTCTGCATAGATCTGTCTGGTTTTGTTTTGTTGGTTTAGAGTACTGAGGGGGGAAAGATCTGGAACTTGTAGTAAAATACAAGCCTACATATAGTACAGAGACTGATGTGATTGAGAGATCAGTATGATGGGTACGTGGGTTGAGAACTTGGCAAAGTAGCCCCTTTTCACAAGACTGACAAATATTTCTCTCTGCATCTATGCAGGCATTAAACAGCATTCTTCCAACTACATGCCAGAATTCAGTGTCAAAGCAATCTTTATATTAAAAAAAAAGTATTGAGAACCCTTCATTTCCTGCTCTTAACAGCACTCAGAAAACTCTTTGGACTACTAACTCCCAGAATCCTGGGATTCAGAGAGCTGTAGTCTAAAAATTAAGTTTTCAACCTTTGGTCCGGACATTCTACTTGCCCCTCTCTGTGTCCTCTACACACAGTGATTTCATTTGTAAGTACGAATAAGTTTGGATCCACTCCTAAGAAGGTAATTATAAATGTGTCTGCTCAGAGACAGAGCCTGGAAAAGATACTTTACGGACTACCTTTCTGGAATCCCCTGGCCAGCATGCTCACTGGAGCAGAGGCCACTGGCCATACTGGCTGGGGGATACCAGTAGTTTAATCCCACTGAAATGTCAATGGGACTCATTCCCAGATAGATGCATACAGTGTGGAAGGGCAACTTCCAGAAGCCTGGGGAATGCATTCACTCATGCATCCTTGAGATCCTGGAAAGCCAGACAATCATTTCCACTTTTGAAAAAGAGCTCCCAATGTGCCTTATGGCTGGGGGCAAGATGGGACAAAATGCCAACAGACGGTGCCATCTATACTGTTTTTGCACCTCCCTTGTAGTGCCTGCAAGGGCCATGTGGAACTGTTTTGGTGTGGGGTGCAAGATCACAACCATAGGAGGGGCCTGGGGGGAGCATGCAACTTGAGGCTCACATTTTGCCCACTCACTTGTCTACAGACGACAGCCAAAGTGAGGTATTAAGTGCCTTGTATGTAACATACACTGTCCATATGTTGGCTCTTGATTACAAGACAATAACATTGCAGCTTTCCTTGAAACTTCTTCTCAAGCTAAGGAAGAAGGAGGAGAGTCTTCCTCCCACATCCTTTCTACAGATCTCTCCAACCCCTGCTTTCTCTCATTCCTTTCCCTCTCTCTCCTCAGTTCCTTACTGTACTCAGCATCCTTGAAGCAGGTTCCCAGGCTCTCCTGCTCATCCATGCTGGCCTCTTCCTCGCTGTCGGTGCTGTGATGGGCGGGACGCTTGGTGGGCCTCTTCCCTGAGCGCTGAGTGCCAGAGGCTCCCGCAGAGCCACATTCGTGTCCAGCGGCCAACCAAGCTTGCAAGCTGGAGGCCCCTGGCGAGGAGGAGGAGGACTGGAGGTTTGCCATGCACAGCATGCCCTGGATGGCTTCCTGAGTACTGGGGGAGGCAGGTGCATCGCTGGAGAACAACACAAGATGGGTAGTTATTGGTACCAGCCTTCAGCCACAACATCCAACATGGTCCTGCTTCCCAAGTAATTGCATAGCATAGTTCAGTTCCTGGGGTGGGGGGAGCTAGGCCTTGCAGAAGCTGAGTGAATTTGCATAAATTTGGCTTGCAATTTGTATGTATTGATAACTTATTTTGGTTTTATTAGCCATGGGGAGGGATAAGGAATTATGGGAGAAACACTGAAACACTGCCTCCAGCCTCTGCAAATCTTATTCAATGTCTTCTTGGGCTTCCAGAATTTCAGGGGGAGTTGATCAAAGAATTCCAAGATGTACCTTGTTTTTCCATAAGGGATAAAAACAATGGCGTTCTTTAAAAATGAAAAGCATAGATTTCCCTGTACAACTACCTGTTCTTTGTTTATTTCCTGGGAACCTGAGAATACACACAGGTATTATCGTATGTGAAAGCCACTGATAATGGAGACTCCATTGCTAGAGACTGGCCACCAGATGAATATAATTCATACAGGATGCAGGGCATCACAAAAATAGGAGTGGCAGGGCAGAGCACTTCCCCCTTCTACGCTCCTGCCTTGCACATGGCAGTTTCAATTCAAAATGACACAATGGACATTTACCATGAAGGTTCATTTTGGCTTGGCAGAGAGGAAGAATCTCAGAATCTATTACGTGGGGACAGAGAAAAACCCATGTTATGTGGATTCCTTCTCTCTCACCAACGCAGAGAATGACATAGTGGACTCTTACTCTGAAGGCTCAATTCTGGGTTGCTAAAGAAAAGGAATTGACACCATGTGAGTTTTTCTCTATCTCTGCCCAGAGGCATACTGTATGGGTTCTTCCTCTCTCATTAACTCAGTGAACTGCAACGTCTGAAACCATAGAACTCTAAACTTGTTCCTCCCTCTTTCTTACTTTTGTCCCTCATATGTGTATCCTTCCTGGCCATCAATTTCTAGAGCAAGAGGGGGCAACTGCAGCAGGACTAGGGGAGCATTTTCTGCCCCTTGGAAAGCTCACAAGTGCTCCATATGGGGGGGGGAACCAAGAGAAGTAGCCAGAAGTCCATTTTGAAGAATGAATATGTTTTGATGTAAAGCTGTGCAGGGCACCTAAAACCAATTTAAAAGGCAAATCATTGCTGCTGGAGGCTTCAAAGAGAGGCAATTCCTCTTCTTTTTGTCCAGAAAGGGTAGTCTTGAAAGTCTGACTACATGAAGCCTCAAGGCCCCACTTTGCCCACAGGTACAAGTTGTTAATAAAGGACAAGGCTAAATACTATATAAGCATACAGTGCCTTTCATAAACAGTACTCCTGAAATGTTTATCACCCAGACCCTCTAGGATGGGGTGGGGAACTCTTATTCCTCCAGCTATTTGGGACTTAATATCCCCACCAGCCCTACCTTGCATAGTCAGCAGTAAATTATTGTGGATATCCAAAACAACGGGGAGGGGGGTCAAAGGTTCCCCATCTCTGTTGCAGAACCACATAAAATTATTTGTATCTGACACATCCCAGATATAATCAAGAGTAAAATGTGAAATATGACATTTGTTTGTTGTTGGCATTTTTGAAATTATTTCAAATACTGACTGATCTGAGCAGAACATCTTCTATAAGAACAGGGGAAGAATCTGTAAGAACATGAAGGAAGTATAGGCCCTTTCCTCAAAATCATTTTGCTTGGGAGCCAATTCTGTTGGGGAAAATTACAAACATCCCAAACTCTGTATCTATCCTCCACAGAGACTGTCTTCTCTCATCAGTTCCTCCCTGTCCTTTGAAAGTCTGGGGTGGTGAGCTTGTTCTCTGCACCTTTGTTCATTGAAGATGTTCTTCACTTTGACTGGTGCACTACACAGGGAGTTTTCTGCAATGGCACTTGACTTTTTGGAAACCATGCCTCAGAGGAAATACCACTGCATGGCACAAAGTGGATTTACCTTTCTACTTTTCCATCTGGCACAAAGTGGATTTACTTTCCTACTTTTCCATCTGGAACTCTCACTACAAGATTTTTTTTAAATATGTTTAAATGTTTACTGATTGTCTCTTAAAAGATATTTACATATATAACTTCATACCCATGAAATACAGAATTGTGAATTAAAAAGAGATTAAAAGCACCTTCACAGTCTTTACTTTCTTAGCTCTCAGGAGCAACAGTGGTACAAATTAGATTGGTGCTGGTTTAGCTTTACAGGAGGAGAGACTAGAATTGAGAACTAGCAGCTCACCCCAGCTGGCTTAGCAACGGTTGGCTCTTACCTGAGTTCATCGTAATCTGCACCGGCCACCTGCCGACTGGCCTTGAGCAGGTCCAGGATCCCAGCAGCGCTACCACTGCCTTCCAACTGGTCATCGCCAGAGACATCCTCTTCCTCCTCTTCTGTGGTATAGTCCTCCTGAGAATGCAATGAATTCAGAGAGGCCTGACTGGAAAGTCATTTTCAATGCACAGTATATCTTCTCTGTCTATCAAAGTGACTGTTTCTGTTATTTGCTGTCAAATCAGCTTCAGTTTATGGTTAACCTATCAGTGAGGGACCTCTATAGCACATTGTTACTAACAGCCCTGCTCAGACTTTGCAAACTCAGGGTGGTGACTTCACTGACTGAGTCAATCCATTTGTAATGCCGCCTTCATCTTTTCCTGCTGCTTTCAAATCGATATTCTATTCTATCCACAAAGTGCTCAATGGAAAGGCACACTGGATAAAGGATAAGCAACACTGGCTCTGCCCACTGAATACTTCCCCTGCCTGAGCCACAACACAAGCAAAGACAATTTGATCATCTCTTCTCTAGGGTGAACAAAAAGAGAGGTACAGCTGTCTTCTTATGGTCCTTGTCTCAGCCCATAATATATACCTGAGCTCTACTGAGGCAAGAGAAAGGCAAACAGGAGTAAGAACTTGTGAGATAGAAATGGAAAATTTTGCACAAATCCACAGAATATTTAAATTGTTATTTGTTCATGTTGCTGATCTAGAGTTACTCAGTGACATAGGGAGTATATTCAACAATTCAGAGACCATCTCCTCTGTTGTAAGCTTCACATACTCCTCAGTTTACACTCAGACATTTTAAAAAAGGTTCCAGGGCTAAGCCTCAAGAGGACAATTAACCCCACGTCCTGCTTCTCCTATGTAACAGCATTATGAATCACATGGCAGCACAGCCAACTTGGAAGGCCTACAGTGGACTTACCTCAATGTCAAACTCCACTTCACCAGGCTCTCGTACCCGGTTTGGGTCAGAACAGGGCTTGGCTCGTGGCAGTTTCCGGGGAAATTCTGAAACCAAAAGAAGACTAATGTTTAGCTGGTAGCTGAATAAGCCCCAAGGATTTCTGTGAGACTTACCTCTGATTAAAAATGCACAGGATTGGACCGGCAATTTTTAAGCTCTCTGGACAGGAAGGCAATGCAGTTCTGGAAACAAACTGTGGCAATATCGATTTCTGAACTCAGCACTTGCCACTAATCATGGATCCAAATGGATGGTGAATAACATGCAGCCTCTCTCTCAAACTAATGAATATGAGAGACAAAGAGATGAGGACAGAGCCTGGGACAAATCTACTTAAGATGGAGCCAAGAAAGATTCCCTGACAGCAGAAAGTATAGAAAGGCAACCTTGCATTTATTCTAAATTCAAGTTCGTGGTCCTTCTGTTTATTACATATTAGTGATAAGAGATACAGATAAATAATGCCTGTTATATTTCAGAAGACTGGGGACATGCAGAATAAGGATGGGGCTACAGGATCCTGTGCAGAATCTTGCCTGTGTCCAGTAAAAATAAAGCAAATTATGAAAAGAAATTATGCAAGTGTGTTTCATTTGTATAATTTGTAAAGGCTGCCAAGGCTGGATTCTGTTTCTTTTACTCCCCCACTTGAGTCCCAAGTTCAGCATACAGAGTGTACTTAAGCGCAGCCCACAAATGGTTTTATTTAAAAAGGTGATTTTGAAGAAGGGTTGTTCCTTAATAGTAAAGCAAAGGACACAATTCCAGGCCCACAGAACAGATGAAGAGAGAAAAGACATGCTTGAGGAGTGGTTATGTGGCAAGGGCTGCCTTGGCTCAAGGGAGATGGGCAAACTGGTCAGAAACAGCCACTGCCTGTTAATGTGCAGAATTCAGCTTTGAGGGTTTCAAAGGCAGAAGGAGAATCACATACTGGCCAATCGCTTGCGCAGGACCAGGTTTCTCCTTTCTCGGCGAGGTGTTTCATCGATCTGCAGATCCTCCTCAGAGTCGATATCAAGGGCCTCAGCGTCAGAGGGGCTAGGTGGGGCTCGTGCGTGTGCTCCTTTATGGCCACGGGTGCGTTCTGAGGCCTTGATTTTCCTGCCGAGAGGGGAAAGAACAAAGTAACTCACTTTCTTTCTCAACCTGCTGCACTAATCCTTTACAGGATTGTTAGGAGAGCAAAATGAGATGGAGGCCAGGACAAAAGCTACCTATACTACTGTGAGGAAGGACTTCTGTGAGGAAGGGTACGATATAAATGCCCTTGAATGAAATGAGGTGATGGTTTTTGAGTGATATAAGATCTGATCCCAGGGAAGCACATTGTTTAGCCACTATCTACTCTCCTGTTATTTAAACATGGGCCATAATCTGAAGAAAGCAAGAACTGAAAGGGCAAGCTATTGACTGACTGCCACAGGCCAAGGGCTCTTGAAACCACTGTTCCCTGTCGTAGCAGTAACGGCTTTGTTAGAGCTCTTTCCTCTCAGCATTTCTGTCTGCTCACTCCCATTCCTGGCTTAAAACACAAGAAAGAGTAAGTTGAGGGGGCTACGGGGAAAATGCCTACCATCACTGTTTCCAAAGAAAGAAAATCAACCTAAAAAACTATTTGCCACCATCTCTGCCTTAGACCCAGAAGTATGACTGACTGGGAGGACATATCTTGGGGCTGCAATATGCTGGGGTTTGAGCCCCTCAACCCTCCAGTTCCTCATATGTGGCATAGTGGACTCAATGACAAGGAGGAATGTGGAGGGCCAAGGCTACTAGAGCACCATGGCTTGGTACCCTATTCAGTCCTCTCTTTTACCTGTCCATCACCTCTGTACATGTGGACCTCTTGCACAGAAAACAAACCTGGCACCCCGGCCGTTGGCCACCACCAGGGACAGCTCTTCCTCCATCAGGTCAGGTTCTCCATCTGTATCTTCCAAGCTGGAGCTTGGCAGGTCAAACTGGAAGGGAAAATAAACATGCATTTACATTTGCAATTACAGGAGGCCAGTGGGAGGTGGCCACAGACATCAAGGAGTACACCAGCAAGCTCAAGTCCACAAGGGAGAGCTGCCCAAGGGTGTCCTTGCTTCTCTCCCTGCCTTAACATTCACCCTGAGGGAAACCCAGCTGGTGCAGCAGAATTCTACCTGCACTGCCACAATGGCAGCTCACCTCCTCCTGTGCAGGGCTCTCCAGATTTTTCAGGGCCTGCCGCTTGTATTTGCGCAGCAGTTCCACCTCCAGGGCTTTGACTGAGGCAACATCCTTCCGGTTCCCTCTCCTGCCCAGCTCCTTGGGGCTCTGGTCTCCCTTTTTGACAGTTGCTCCAGGCTGGGTGCCCCTCTGCAGGCCAAATGGACTGCCTGTCTTCCCAATGTTCTGCTGGAATATATCCTGAAATAGTATGAGTCCCAACACTCCAACGAAACACACCTCTCTCTCTCTCTCCCTCCCCCTCTCTCTCTCTTTCTCTCTCTCACACACACACACACACACACAACACACACACAGACACTCCATTTGAATTCCACATTACAAACATTTTGGGGCAGAGTGCCTTGGCTGCTCTACCCACATGCAAGTGGTGGTTTGCAAAATGAAAGGTTGCAGATGTTTGCCATGAGAAAGTTCATACACCTCTTCTTCACAAGATGCCTCATAAAGAGGCAAAAACTGGGAAGCATCCCACAGAATCCAAAGATTTCATACCCAGCCAGCCCAGGAAAGTCAGTCCCACTGGGAATTGGAAATGGCTCTCCTGGGCAAATGGGAGTGTGCTCTCTCCACAAGTAACACTCAAGTTATAAATAAGAGATGGATAAATTGTGACTGTGGGAATACAAATGGCTCACCAAGGTTGTTTTTCTAGCCCTCAGTCCTTCCAGCCCCCACAAACCACCCTCTTCTTCTAGTTAAAACAAAACAAGAGGTGAATTGTCTCTCCTGAAGGACTCCTGAAACAGCAATTCACCATTTACATTTCATTTTTTAATTTACATCCTGCCTTTCTCCCACTATGGGATCCAAAGTGGCTAATAATGTGGGTTAAAAAAATTGAACTGAAACAATGTACAATTCAGAAGTTTAAAAAAATTAAGAAAACAATCTCATTAAATATTAATTTAAAGCATTTTAATATATTTAAAACAGAATAAATCCAAAAGACAGCATACTCCTTTGGAAAAAAAATCTTGTACAGCAACCAATTAAAAGCAAAAGATGGTTTTAAATAAAGAGGTCTTTGCCTGCCAGCAAAAAGACAGCAGAGAGGGCCCCAACTGAGCTTCCTGAGTATAAATCCCACAGCCTGGGAATCACTGTGAAGAAAGCTCTCTCCCCCATGTCTTCACCAAATGTACTTGTGACAGTAGTGGGACCAAGGCCATTTCCACACTACATTGTTACAGTGCTATTATTCCACTTCTAATATCCTGTGGAATTCTGGGATTTGTAGTATGCTTAGGCCAAAGAACTCTCTGGCTGAGAATTCTTTAAATGTGTCTCCCAAAACTGCAAACCCCAAGATTCCATAGGATGATAAAAGCAAAATAATAGCACTACAACAGTGCAGTGCAGAAACGGTCCAAGAGAAAGACCTCTCCGGCAGACCTTAAGGCTTGGCCAGGCTAGTGTAGGGAGACAGAAGTACATAGCCTGAAAGACCTTTTTAAATAGACTGCAAGGCTGCCTACACCTTTAACATTAAAAAATAGTTTTTCAAAACCAGAAGGGGATTTCCAGTCCTTCTATGGCTTTCTTTAAACACTTCTGCCACTTTTTACTGTCCCTGGAGGGCCCTGGTGGAGAAACTGGGCCCCTGCACCCAACAGAGCTGCCCATCTGTTTCAAACTGGAATCCCAGCGATTGAATTTTCAACCTGTGTGGCTCAAAATATGGGTTCTGCCCACAAAAGGCAAAAAGCAAATGCTAGCAGCTTTGTATGAAAGTTACTAGCCTGGTTTTCTAAACGGACTAACTTCTTAGCAAATTTTACTCACTTGCCTGGTGCAATTATTTGTTGCCTTCAGCAACTGAGCAAGCAGCTAAACGCAAAGCTAAGCAAGCAGCCCAGAGCTGTCTGGTGTCCCCCAGGGCACAGAGGCAAAGCTTGAAGGCCTTCTTTGCATGGGTTTGGGGTGCCAGGATATTTATTCTACGGTGTGGTATAAACAGCCAGGCTACAATCTCTGCCATGGCAGCTCTGAGCACACCGAGACTCAAACCAGGAACTCTTAGAATTAATGTACAAGTGACCAATACGAAAAGCTACTGTTATCTACAGGCTATCAGAAGAAATTTGAAATAGGAACCTCCCAGCTCACATTCTGGGTCACTATCACTACATTTAACCATCACTTGTTCAAAGTGCTGTCTGGTCATGATTTGCAAGGAAATATTCTCTCTTGCCATTTTAAGGGACTGTCTGGGCCACAAACTTAAGGTTACATTCAGTCTAGGATGGCCAGGACAGTATACCATTCTGGAAGGCAAAGTGGGACCAGTCAAGCTGCCTGAAAAAGGTTGCAGTGTTTGGACTTAATGTTTCAATATGCAGGTCTACTCAGGAGGAGGCACACCAGTTTAAGAAGCTAAGTTGCAGGGAGCAATATCCCTTTATGCTGTTCATCCAGATGTTCATCAGAAGAAAAATGGGGGGAGTATCAGACTTCCTATACAAGGCACCAACACATATGCGAGGTGCCCCAAAGTGAAGATTTATCTAGCTGGGACCAGCAGTAAATGGCACCAGATGTTCTCAATTATGTCCTTTTTAAGTTCTACTCAGTACAGAATAAGCAAGCAATCGTTTTCTTGACTTGCTGTATCAAACATCAAGAACCCCTTATCTCATGACCTCTCTCACTTTCAGAAGCAGATGGCTTACATACAGCAATCGAAGTAGAAGGTTGCTATGAAGCAGAAAGGGTTGGTACTCCCTCACCATGGCCCTGTCCTGCCATCTCAGATGGTGGCTCCAACCATTAGTAGGAAAACACACTGCCTTCTCATACTCACTTCCACAAGTCTGATTTCCTTAGCTAGATCTTTGATGAGCTGTGCTGGACGTACTGTCCCAGGGATTTCTTCCTCATGCTCAGCCAAGGCCTGAAAAGGATAAAATCTAGTTGCCACAAGGTCTATCACTCTGGCTAATGATAAGACATTATGGAAGCTGTCACCCACTATACCTGAAGGGCCAAAGGCTCTTCACTCCTAAGATACAGTTTACTTCCCTCTCCAAATGCTTTGAACTTGGGCTACCTGTTACCGAAGTGCTCAATCACTGTCAGGGCTGTACTGCTTCAGAATGCAGTTAGGGCACACGTACCTGAGAGTTTTTGTTTGCCAAAAGAATTTTCCACATGTAGCCAACATGCTGCGAGGAAAGGTTCTAGCCTAGCTTTCTTCCCAATATGCTAGCCTTCCATTTCTGGGGAGCTGTTGTTCCCTTTCAGCTGCTGGCAAGACTGTATAGCAGTAATGTCCAGAATCCCTCAGACTCCTGGTCAGGAACCCAACTCAAATAATTCCAGACAAAATAAGTCCTTCTGTCAACCCCTTACCTCTTTTTTAGTCCATGAGCGGAAGGCTGTGTTCAGGGCCTTAGCCCCATGAACCAAATAAGCAGCTGGGTGCCTACGATTTTCTCGAAGACCTGCCAGGGATAAACGAGATAGCATTGGTAACAGCCACTCTCACATCCAAATAACAGAAGGCAATGGGAATGGTGGGGCTGGGCTGGAGGTGGAACAGGGGACTGAAAGCCTACCTCGGAAGATATCCAAGAGGTGCTTGCCAACATACCAACAGATGGTTTCAAAGTTGGGAAATTTGAAGAGATCAGCTGTGCTGAGGCGTTTTTCAATCTCATATGCCCTAGTGAGGGGGAAAAAGAGGCCTGGTGAGACCCGTGTGGTACACCTTTTCCCCAAAAGAATGTCACAACAAACAACCCCAAACAACACATACCTCAAAGAATTCTGTAAATTAAGCACATTTGTAGCATTTTTCTTATTTTGGATCATTTGTTATGTTGGATGATTTGTGGTCATGAAAAGGTGCAAGGATCTATACAGGGCATTGGCTTTTGGAAGTCTTACTTAGCAATTCTTCTTGTAGTTTTATCAGGGACTGCCAGCATACAGCATATTTAAAAGCTTACTTACTTAGCATATTCTGTAGTTTCACCAGACATTGCCTGTTCAGCATATCAGAACAACCATAAGGGCTAGAAATTTGCAGTTTTATAGACTAAGATTCTCTAGAAGCTTTCTTCTCCACCCCTTATGATTTCTACTACACACACACAAAACATTTCCGTGTTCTGTCTGTGCTCCCTAGGAAAATGCAATATATACATAGCCCTGGACCTGTTCTGAACATGACATGATATTCTGTGATATATCTTTTGGTTTTCACCCTGTATCCTCTCAGGGACATAGGAAACTCCCTTATATCAAGTCTGACCAATGGTCCATCTAGGGCAGTGGTTCTCAACCTGTGGGTCCCCAGATGTTCGTGGACTTCAGCTCCCAGAAGCCCCAGCCACTATGGTCAATGCTCAGGGCTTCTGGGAGCTGAAGTCCATGAACATCTGGGGACCCACAGGTTGAGAACCACTGAGCTAGGGTCAGTACCCTCTCCACTGGGGGTGGGGAAAATGTGGCTTGCAAGCCACATGAGGCCTCAAGACTCCACTTTTGTGTCCCAATCCTAAATTTTAAAATATTTGTTCAATGTTCTTGCAATTTTCACCCATAAACCATGCAGAAAGGCTCAAACTCATGCTAAAACACACGGAACACTCTACCTCACTCACACAACCACTAAGAAATACTCACTATCCCCCAATTCCTCCCTTTTATTACAGTTCCTCTCAAAAGAGATGCAACATGACTTCCATTTACTACTTTGATGTACTTGGTCTCGTGAAGTGCATAATTTGCAGGTGAGAGCTGGAGGGAAAAACTTGCCTCTGGCCCCTGTGCAGCTGCTCATCTGTAGTCTATAAATTGACTGGCAGTGGTTCTCTAGGGTTTTAGGACCTTCTCTGCCCTAGCCGAAAACATCTGAAACTGAATCTGAGACCTTCTGTATGCAAAGCATGAGCTCTACCACTGTGACATGGTCTTTCCCCTTCTACTGCTAATTCCCAAGAGGCTCCATTATACAGCACTCCTCATCAGACTCACTTGAGCTGCATCTCAATGTTCAGACTGTGGAGAAAGTTGCCCCCAAAGGCCAGGCAGTCAACAGGGGTCAATACTGCATGGATCCAACCTGGAAAGGGAATGGGAAGGAGGGAGAAGGTTATTAATGTGGACAGGGCTCCCATAATTGTTTCCTGCTCACAGGAAGAGGACAGATGACCATTCCTGACACAAAGGGCTGAAGAAAAAGGCACAAAGGAAGATGCTTGCCATTCTGGATGCTCCTAAGGGCTAGGAGCCAGCCCAGGGTATTTTTCTGCCGGAGGCAAGGGACAAATTCCCCCATCCCATTCCATGGACAGAAATAATTGGATTGGCAGCTGAATTTTATTTCAACATTGCTACATTGCCACTGTTCTGTACTGTGCCTTAGGGCAGCATGCTAGCCGAGGAGAGCCAACATGAATGGCCAAAGCATTCAGGAGTGGGCTATCACTGCCCTCCCACACGCACTTGCTACCTGAGCTTGCAGCCTTTCTTTGGCTGATGATAGAGCTAGTTGCAACTGCTAGAAACAAGAAGATCTTCCTTAATTCCTTCCATTGTGTGAAAGCATAAGTTGGTAAATGTGGCAGCTGCAGGAAGGGGAAAAGCTGCCCCTGAGAAGCAGGAAAACAAAGGCCCGGGCAAGAAGGATCATGACAGCAAAGGCACTGGTAGTGAAGGATATGCAAGTCAGCTCCTAAGGGTCTATACCTGTGGGTATGAAGAGAGTCTGGCCCTGACGGACAGGACAGCGATAGCATCTGTCCACCTGGTCCCCAAAGAACATTTCGTTTTGATTGGATGAGCTGCTCCATGCCTCAAAGAGTGTCAAGTTGGCAGTAGTGGGGCGCACCAGATAGAAGATCTTTTCTCCCTGCAACAAAGGACAATAATGAGAATCAGCAGTGAGGCCCACTTAGGCCGGGATGGGGAACATGAAGTCCTCCAGATGCTTTGGCCTACAACTCCCAGAAGTAACACCCAGCACGGTCAATCATAAGGAATTACAGAAATTATAGTCCAAAATATCTGGAAAGTCAAAGATTCTCTATTCCAGGTCTAAGCACAGACAAGCCCCTTCTTCATCTGAAGAAACTTTTCTAAAACTTGCACCTTCATCTTCCATAACTGAAGTTGAGGGAACAATGGAGGGCACAAGAGTAGCAAAGACAGATACTATGTAAGAGTAGGGATTAAGGCAATTAAAAAGGGCCCAAAAGGATGCTGTCTGCTTCTCTTCCTACCATTGGCCTATTCTGAGAGTACTGTAAAAAAAAAAAATCACTTCTTTTCTGGTTTCTGTCATTCTTTGAAACATAAAGCTATGTCACTTCTTCTGTGGACTTCACGCATCGAGTTTCTTTAGTCTCTTTCATACAATGGCTTTGAACCATCTGATAAAAGATCTCTCCGGAAAACAACACAAGATAAACCACATCAAACTGTGGAAAGACCAGAAACAGCCCTATAGCCTGTAGCTTCTAGAGCAGGGAGGGACATGTGGTATGTCAAAAGGCATGGCTCTCCAGCTATTAACTGTAACTTCCACAGCCCTAGCCAGCATATCCAGTGGTGCAGAATCATGGAAGACGTAGTCTAACCACATCTGTGTGGGCTACAATTGCCCACCCTATGATGTATAGATCAAACCCACAGCAAAAAACAGCTTTACTCTTACTTGCTCTGGCAGAAACCTGATGCTTCAACAGCATTTGATCATTCCAATTTGTGAAGCAGACCAGGTAATTCTATTTCTTATGAAACAGAAAGATCCAAAAGTACTGGACTCACCAGCCTGCACAAGTTGCCAGGCTATAGCATTTCAAATCAGACCTTGGAAACACTAATAGTTTAGACCACTGCTTTAAAAGCTCTCTGATATGGGAAACTGGCAATTTATATTTTCCAGTGGGCCAGGGACTAGCATCATATTTGTGACTGTTGGCTATAATTGTCCTTCTTTCTTGGAAACTTTCCAGATAGCCAATGGCTGGGAACAAGAAACAGTCCAATGACCACTACTTTGAATAACAGTGGCTTACTAGACAGCTTCCAGAAAATTCTAGTCAGCATGACCATTCAATTTATATCTGCAAGAAGGTCTTTAAAAAGAACATGTAAAGAAGAGAGAAGCAGTTCAGTGTCCAGCCCCCAGGTGGAATATGCAGTGATACCACATTCCATGAAGCTGCTAACGATGTGGCTCAGTTCCAAGATGGTGCTCTTCCTGCTGACTCCGTTGCATCAAATTCTTACCCGCAGGACGTGGTACCATACAGAGGTGCCCCCAAAGTCAATGTGGAAGTCTGTATAGCTGTCCCGAACCCCCATCAGGCAGTACTTTTGTACGTTGGGCCGTTCGAACACTGACTCCCCAGGCCAAAGGTTCTCCACCCAGGACAACTTGCGCACAATCTTTGGTGTCTCCACCAAGTTAGACAGCCTGGAAAATGGAGGGGGAAAATAAACAGTGTCTCATGACACATACCAGTGAACACATTACTTGATTTAATCCAGGACATTGGGCTTCAAATTTTTTTCCCACAAGAGCACTTAGCCTTCTCCCAGTTTCCACTGTCCCATCTACAAAAGGGGTCATCACAAGGCTGAAACGTTCATACCTACGTTGAGTGGTACTTAAATAGAGCTTTTACAATGTTTAAAGTACTTCAGTCCTTACAACTGTGTTATAATATATTATTATTACCCCTATATTGTGCGTGAGTGGGGGCAGAGCTGAAGATGAAAGCAAAGTGAGCTGCTTAAGGTTGAGGCAAGAAAAGCAGCTCTTGGAAAAGGTAGATTTGGGCAGTGAGATGAGAGCAAGGAAGAGATTAAGTAGTCCTCCCTCCCTCCCTTTTTTTCTCTGCTCATGTTCACAGTACCCCATGGCTGCTCTTCAACATTTTTTCTGAAGGTGGAGAGTCATGAAACAGTTCATGCACGTCCCACACGTTGTCTAGCTTGGCTCCAAGGCAAGACCATGGCCTTCCCGGCTCACAGCCATTACAATACATCCAATGAATCTCCCTTTCTTGCACATATTCCTCCCTTGGGAAAGTGAATCTTCTTCTTGTCAATGTCCACTTTATTCTGATACGAACCTACCAGATCCACATACCAGCAACGAGCACAGCCAGAATCCAAAGTGGGTAAAATTACAAATTGGGGTAGCAAAGCTGTAACTACCCCCATATAATTTTGCTACTCTTCCCAATCTTACATCCTTTGTTTTCTGCAGTCCTGTTTTAGTTGTAGTACCAGTTTGTTGCCTGTGACCAAAGACTGTTGCAAAGTATACATAATATTATATAAAACCACAACTAGATTAAAAAAAATATATGTTTTTGTGTGTCTATGCATATATGTATATGTGCATACACAATATAGATTTATTCACAAATACTGGCTTGCATAGTCCTAAAAACACAAGTCATCCAAGGTTCCTGTTTTAGCACTAACACAACAGAGTAAATGTTTAGACAGCTCCCATATACACATGCTCTCAAAATAAATAAATAAAGAGGGGAAAAAACAGGTTTACTGTTACTGTTACCAAGATTACTGACATTTTCCTATACAGTTCTTTGCCTTTTTAACAGGAGCACAACAGACTGAAATGCAAAACTCACAGGGCATCAATGTAAGGAAAAACAATAAGGCTGGTGGTATCTAACCCTGATCATAAAAAATGTGATCAAGTTTTTGCGGCTTTTTGAGAATCACTTCTATTTCTGTAGCTTGTGCTGCTCAACTATTCCTCAGGCAGAAACAGCAAAGAGAAGCTTGCTAAACAGAAGAGACTTTATAGCTTTCAGAAGACTCATGTGCCTTCACATATCACACATGCGTGATGTGTCCCCTGAAGGGACAGAAAATAAATTTGTGGGGTTCCCATTTCCCTACAGATATATCGATTTCACATTTCCCAAGACTAGCAACAAGAGGAAGCACATCTTGCCGCAGAAATCCATACATTTCTGAGGTGTGTGTTTTGTTTGGATAAAGGGGAAAAAAATACAGAAACCATGTGTGTATTTAAAAAATGTGCACATCTTAAAATGCATGTTTGTGTGCACAAACATGTTTTAATGAACAGGAAGATTTTTTTTAAGAAATGCCCACACTAGGAAAAATATATACAAAAATATGTATATTTTGGAAAAAAATATGAACAAAAATACACCACAATTTCTACAATAGAAGGAAGGAAAATATCGCAAACTGACACCGAACAGAAAGAATATGGCAATGCTGATGAGATTCTGAGCAACAATGAGAATCACATCCCTTATTACTTTGATCTGGGGCCTATGCTGTTTCAAACAGATTTGCTCATGGTCTTTAGCCTTTTTATTCAACATCCTTGTTTTTTCTGACACTATTCTTGCCTCCATCCAGGTATACCCACTTACTCCACAATAGGAGAGAAAATACACTTTTATCTAGGCAAAGCTTCCTTTATTTGGCACACACACACACCCCGCTCTATCTCCTGGCTGTAGAGCACTTGCAGCTCACCCTCTCCAACCACAATCTCCTCCTGAATGCCCCAATTCTTTGCAATGCTCTCTTGACCACAGCTGAACAGAAGTGGGGGCCAAAGGACCTGCTGCTATGAGACCTTCTCTCAACCTTCTGTCAAGCATGGGGACAGGTTCCTCTTTGGAGAGATGCTGCTGCCTCATGTTATGGCACAAGCACCACAATGGAGCATCTGCTTGAAGGGAATGTGGCCAGCAGAGGTTCTAGAGATTCCCTTCCCCTGCTTGAAGTTCTCCAATGAACAAGAAATGCAACCTTTTTGGCAGGAATATCCACATATATAAATCTGCTAAAGACACAACAAGTAGATGCATCTTCTCTTCTACCCTTGCTTTGATTTGAATAAATCATAGTGGGAAAGAAAATATCTGTCTGGAAATGCAACCACTCGTGGGAAAGGCAAAACCCCAAACAGGCAGACTTTTGGTCAGAGCTTGAAAACATGATCTTTTTGGACTCCCACTCCCACCTAGCAGGACCACTGATTCTGAGAGCTGGAAGCAACCTCTCCAATCAAACTTTTCCAAGTTCTGCTTTTCATTATGGTCCCTCTTGAGGGTAGAGAGACTTAGCAGAGGGAAGCCTCATGTCAAACATAAGAATTCTGATAGATGATTCCCTTTAGTAGAAGGGAATCAAAAATGATATAGCTATATCTTTAACCCTTCTCATGCCCCTTTGCTTGCCTTGTCTCAGAGAATTCCAGGCTGATGACATTAAGGACTTTTTCCCTGCGGTTGCTTGTATAATAGCTGACAAAGTCACCTAGACGCATCTTGAGGTCGGCCTGGCGCGTTACATCGATCACATCAATCTCTTTGTCAGCACCTGTTGAAAAAGTATCAGACATGTCATACACTGGGCAAGAAAGGTAAGGAGATGTTTGGGAAGGAGGGAAGGGGGCTTCAGTCACAGCAAGCTGTAACCCAGTTCCCTCCTTGACCACCATCATTAATTGTAAACACTTTGTATTATGCCTCCACTGTCAGTGAGTGCTCAACAATGTTGCCTCATGTTTAATAATGCCATAGTCCTCCTCTACTGCAACAGAGCGGCAACTGTAAGGGGGCTGCCTTGGCTGACCAAGAAAACGTTGTTGTTGTGTGCCCTCAAGTTGTTTCTGACTTACGGCGACCCCAAGGTGAACCTATCACAGGGTTTTCTGGGGCTCAGAGTAAGAAACCTCAGAAAGCCCCAGCAGGCCCTGTCACACCCATCTCAAAATATTCAAGAAATGTTTTTGCCCCCAAATGCCCTCTGGGGTCACGGGGCCAATATCACCAAGTATCTGCTCCACTCCAATTTGTTTCAGAGTAAGGAGAGGCCTTTTTAACAACAGGAAGCAATTGGAAATCAGCTTCTTAGACACTTCCTCTTAGGAAAAAAAGTCCTCTCTCGGGACATGGATCATAACCTCTAGAGGGTGCTTTACATCTCCACATAGGTTCTAGAGGGTTCTTTAAGACATTTTGGAGCATTTTTAAAGAATACATTAAAAAAAGTTTTTGAACTCTCAGGAGGGTTATTTGTATCCCACAAGCTGCACTGGCTGCTTGCTTCAGCACCTTGGCCAGCAACCACTTATTCTCTCAAATGGCCAGGGATCTCCACACATCTTTCATCTGATCTTTCTTTTCTGGACAGACCACAAAATGGCAGAATGGCCTTCACAGGGCAGGATTTGACCTAGTGACCATTGGGTGCTAAACCTGACATTGATGTGGGGGTGTGGAATGCGGGGGTGCGGAATGTGTGGCCCAACAGAAATTGTTGGATAGCAACTTCCAGCATCCCTCCCTATGAGCTACAAAAGATCCCAAATCCCTATCATTTTCCTAGTATTTCTGCCTTCATTGTCAGAATGCTGGAAGGCTGGAACGTGTTTACTTCTTATTGGCAAATGAAGTGTCTTAAAAATGTCTTAAAAGAGACATAAAGGACAAGAGACAATTTAAAAATTAAATAAAATGAGAGCTGAAAATCTATGGAGGGGCTTTCAATATCTTCTGTGAGAGCACACGCCCTCAGCCATGTTTACAGCCCTAATCGCACAGCACAATTCCAATGAATGGCATACTTGCAGGTGTAATGACATGATGGTAAATTAACCTATCCGCATGGCATCTGACCAATTCTGGCTCAGTGGGGAGAAAAATCTGCTCTGGTTGCCCTGCCCCTCCATACCACGTCTTACAATTTCAATTTACTAGAACAGTGGTTCTCAACCTGTGGGTCCCCAGATGTTTTTGGACTTCAGCTCCCAGAAGCCCTGAGCATTGACCATAGCAGCTGGGGCTTCTGGGAGCCGAGGTCCACAAACATCTGGGGACTCACAGGTTGAGAACCACTGCACTAGAAGTTGGCTGACAGGCAGAGGAACCTGACTCTGGGCCAGTGGCAGTGGTTTTCAAATATGTACATCATAGACCACAGCAGATTCCAAGGAAGTTTATCAAGAAGGTTGCTGATGAAGCAGCTGCCATGGTCACAATTATACATCAATCTTCCCACAAAGAGGAACTGGGATGGTGATGAATTTAAAATCACCTCAGACAGAGCTGGACAAATTTTGGATTTCTTGAAGCTGCTTTGGTTATCTAGTAGAATCTCAACAGCCACAACCAGAGATGGGTGAAAAAACACAAGAGAATTAAAGAAGAAGGTTTATCTCAGCATATTTCGAGCTCAGGCCTTCCACACTACAGTTTACTCCCTGTTCCTGCCATGCCAAACTGTCATCATTTCACCAACCTAATTTAAGTGGGAAAATATCTCTTGCTGTTAAATAAGTCTCAGAATCCCTTTAGTCCTGCAAATCACTCAGATATCTTCCAGTAAATCTCACTCTGTCTTTGGACCTGGCCTAAAATGAAAGCCTCAGATGGCTTTCTCCTTGTTTTATAAGCCACACTCAAGCACTGTGTAAAGAGAGACATTTGGCTCTGTCTAAGAGTGAGCACAGAATGAAAATATCAATTCCATATAAGACCTTTGTCTCCACAAAAGAGCAAGCCAAACTGACATCCAAGTAACCACACTGGTACAGCAAGGGGAAAAAACCACATCATCTACAATTAGGTGACTTTGAGTTCCCTCCCCTGGCTCAAGCACTACATCATTCAATATGGCAATGCTGAAGAACCTCTGCCATGCTGAACATCTCAGGTGTGGCAAACAGTAAGGCACTGTGGGATTTATAGGCCACATCTAAAGAGCTAAAAGTTCCACACCTCTGCAATGTGGAAACCCTCTTTCACTACTCTGTCAGCCTGCCCACCAGCCTTTCCAACTCCCACATACTCACCCACATAATGCTCCACATCACGCACAGTGAATGAAGGTGGAGGAAGAGTCATGCCCAGCCCATCTTTCTTCAGGACAAGTATGGGCACACTGAAGCTGTTCTCCTCCAGGAACTCCACAGTCAGCTGGGTCCCACTTGGCTTTAGGATGACCTCATCCGCACTGGGAAGCATAAGGAAGTCAAGTCAAGGCTACAGATCATCACCAAATTTTGCAGAAGGGTATCAACTTCCCTTCTTGGGCTCATCTGTTTGAGAATAGTAAGAACTCACCTGACAGTCCTGTATTCAACAAATACAGCAAGGAGGATACCTTTAGATCACCAGAAGCTTTTGCCTACAATTCTCACAGTCTCTTATCAATGCCAAGGTTGGTTGGGTCTTTAACAGGAGTTGTAGGGCAAAGCATCTGGAAGGCCGAAGGTTCTCTCTGTCTTTTGGGGTACTGTATTTGTAATCTTTATATAGTCTTATTCTGCCTTTCAGTTTGTGGTTGTTATTGAGAATATTGCTTTCTTGTACTTTGTTTAAACAATTTACGTCTTATGGTACACCACCCTGGAATCCACCGGATGAGGATCAATTTAGAAACATTTAGTTTAACATATATTTAAAAATTGATCTTCATCACATGTACTTCCAGCAATTCAATAAATCTACATATATTTCTAAACTATAATAAAGCTAACATCCAGTATCCAATGTGAAATAGTTGCCTTTATGTTGTGTGTGTGTGGTGGAAAGGCTTCTTTTGTTATGGACAACTTCTTCTTTGCCAGCCTCAGGCACTGCCAGTTGCACATCTCTTTGGAGACTCTTTGTGAAGCTTCTAAGGAGGGGCCAAGACAGCCAAGCAGCTGTACAGAGAATCCCCAAAGAGCCACCTATTCCATTGCTGAAAGAAAGGCAGAAAACAAAAAGCAGACCAATCTGTTGAACAAAGAAGGGCTTTTGATCCAGAAACAACCTGTGCTCAAGGAGATATCAGGTGTTTAAGGAGCTATACTCTTGACCAGCTCTATATATTCTGCCCTGTCTTCATAGTTCAACAGAACATTGGTCTTTAACTTGTTTTGACAGTTGTGAAAAGCTTGGAAACGTCACTTTCTAGGACTACAACCCCCAGAATCCCCTAGTAAGCACAGTAATTTTTCCAAGCTCAGCAAATTCCTAAAAAGGAGTAACAGAAGTCCCAAACACTATCTGCTAAAAAGATAAACATCAGTCTTGGTACAGCAAAATTGTTAATATACCATGCTTCACTCTTATGCTTGCCAAGTCCTCTGCGGCAGGAATCAGTTCTTTCCCTTGGGAAGAATATCATTTCTTTCTTCGTCAGGAGCCAAATACCTACTCAGTTTTTCTTTAAATAGCATCCCATCTTTCAGGGGAAAAGTTGCCCAAAAATTAGCATTTAAAAAAATTACACTGGGTTGAGTCTGGTGACTCTAGAGGGCTTCAAGTGCCATCCTTTGGGTCCTAAGGTCTGCACATGGCCACACACTGCACACTCTTATATTAAATCATGAATGGGAAACATTGTGGCCCTCCAAGTTATCATTTGTCTGTAATTCCCATCAGCTTTAGCCAGCATGACCAACACAGAGGGATGATGGGAGTGGCAGGCTAGGACCATCTGGAGGGTCACACGGTCTCTATCTTTGACCAAGAACATGGTTGCATGCGGTGTGGGGGAGGTATTTGCTTAAAGTAAAAGATAGGGAGGGAACACAAGAACCCAAAACCATCTCCCAAATGTCTGAGCCATGTTTAAAAGATTACTGATGTTATGAATGCATCACTTCATTCATTCTACCCTGTTCAGAACTGCCGAGTGCACCTTCCTTCAGGAAGTAACCTCCTGGCCTCTCAGAGCAAGGGCTTTACTCTGTCTGGAGACCAGCCACCCTTCAGTGTGGTTTCTGGCATGCCTTTCTGCTTTTCCTTTCAGTGACCTGCAGAATAACAAAGGTGATTTCCCACCTAGGAAATGTCCTGCTGCGAAGTTCCTTGATGAACTGAGTACTACCAGTCTTCACTGTCTTGCCAACCTCTTTGCTCACAGATGAGTCAGGATGTTTTGGGTTTCCCCGGCGCCGTTTCACTGAGGCAAAAAAAAAGGGAAAGTAAATCAAGAACAGAAGGATGAAGGAAAAGCCAAAACTGGACAGGTGACAAAGCCATTAAACCTATTAAGTCAACAGGCCTAGACATGAGCAGAGTTGTGCTAAAGAGAGAAGGCTCATAGCAAAGTGTTAGAGCCTGGGAACAGTGCCTTTTTTATACTACAACTCCAAGAATTCTCCAGTCAGTATGATTATTGGCTAAGCTGGCTGGAGGATTCTGGGACTTGTAGTTCAAAAGCTAACTTTTCCAGACTCTTAAAAACGTATTGCATCTAATAGACAACCCTCCTTATCAGCATCTCCAGCTGAAAGACATCACGGAAAGGATTCCTCATAAGACCTTAAAGACTGGAACTTAGTGTTAGCCTTTAAAGTACCAGCTTAGACTGGGGACCCTACCCTCTCAACACCATAGCTTTCTTTTATAGCTATACACTCTCACAGAACAGCAAATCTTTAGAACCTCTGCAGTATTGCTGGAAGTCTCTTTATGCCTACATTGCTTAAAAATCAAGGTGTGTAGATGCTGAAAGCTTGGCCTTGCTTAGGCCATTGAGTCTATTGGCAAAAGGTGTGCATACGCTACAACATCCAAGAGTAAACAGAAACCTACAAATATAATATTGGGACTGAATGACAATTTCCAACATCGTTCTAAAAAAAATACCAAATTTCTAGTTCTTACATCAGTGATTCAAGATGGACATACATAACTCTGTACACAGAATATGGAAATGAATACATATGTTAAAATATGAGCAGATGATGCAAATGCACATAACAATGAATGATGTAAACAGTAAAAATGCAGAGACACTGTATAAATTAAAACAGATTAGGCACATTTTGTCAATTTGTGCATGTAAATCGATTCTAGTTGAAGAAACACCTAGGCACAGATTTTTTTTCACTAGAGTACAAGCATGCTTATTACTCAAAAGGGACTACTTTAAATAATAGCTAAATGCAATAAATAAATAATCAACCAATCAATCAATCAATCAATCATGGAGTAGCATAAGTGGGTAAGATAGGTAGCAGGATGTTGGGAAAGGAGTCCACAAAGACCAATGCAAAGCCTTTGCCCAATCTTACTATACAGTCTGTGCTCTTACATTATAAGGCTTCTCCCACCATAACAATTATGAATTTCTTTTTTAAAAAATAACAACTTAAAATTCTGCATTCATAGGAATCTGACAAATATCATAGATGTTATGATTTGTGATCAGATAGCAGTCACGCAGAAATCAGCATATCTGCTTATATTCCATGACAAAACCCAAGATGAGCAGAACCCCAGCAGGAAAAGAACTTACTGACAGATGGTCCATGAAGAAGCTGGCAGTTGGGGCAGTGATACAAGTCAATGTCAGCTGCTGCATCCTCTTCTACTCCAACACAGCTTTGAGGAAAAAGACCCAAGTCACATTCTTCTCCAAAAAGGAACATTCTTTTCCCCCTGTGATCCAAAAGTCCTTCCCAGAAGCATCCATAGCTGTATAATAGCCCGCCAAATGCCTAGAACATCTATCCTTACAAGTCTGAGTCACAGACCTGGAGTGAAACTCAGAGTGTCACTTTGCATGCCCCATACATCCAGGAATGGTACATTTTGCCTAACATTTCACAAAATAGATGTCTATGCTATGCTATGTTATTTTAATTGTCATTTGTATGTTGTTTTTAATACATATTTTAATATTGTTTTAATCACTATTGTTGTTTAATGTGTGTTTTAACTTTTGTATACTATAGTCTTAACCACATGCTCTTTTAAGTCTGTAAGCCACTTTGAGTCCTGTAGAGGAGAAAAGCAGGGTATAAATAAAGATAATAATAAAATAATGATAATGATAATGATAATATGCTTTGACCCAGTCTAACTCTTGATAATCTCCAAACCCAGCATATATTTTGATAACATGATGGAATTAAAGCCAAAAGGCTCTTTAAAATGTAAAATACTCAGCAGTCCGATAAGCTTCTATCTGGCTTAAGAAAAAGCACCTCTTTCTGACCTGCTAGTGATATTGCCTTTGTCTATTTTAATAACCTATACAGATGACATTAAATATAGCTCTTGCATGAGGTCACCACTACTTGGAGTAGACAATATTGGCTAGATGAACTCATGGGCTGGCACAGTACAAAGTTGCTGCATGTTCATATGCTCCAGGGTACAAAAATGCATTTCATTAATATGCAGAAGGAAGTTAAGCTGAACTGAAACAAGCACTGAAAACAGGACTCAGCCCTTAACAATCACTAATAATCAGGCATGAGTAGGGAACCTTTAGCTCACCACATGTTTTTGATCAGCTGCTAGAAGTCCTAGTCAGCATGGCCAATAGTGTGGAATTATGGGATTGCTAATTCATTATTAGCCAAAGGTTCCCCACTCCAACATATGGTCAGTTACAAGAGCACGTCACATGTATGTGTAGTGCTCTGTAATGGATAAGATACTTCAGGTTTTGGCACTGCCAGAGCTTAAAGCAAGGGTGGGAGAACTTGTGGCCCTCCAGATATTGTTGAACAACAACTCCCATCTTCCTGGTCCATGTGGACTGGGAATAATGGTTATTAGAATATAACAATATCTGGAGAGCCACATGTCCTCTGGCTTAAGGCATGTCAGTTGTTTGGCAGGTATTTACATGCAGTCTGTTGCTAGACTTGTATTTCTACCATCAGTGTCACTGTTGCCCAAATCCATTCCTAGCAACCAACCATCCCTACACCTCCATGTGCATACACAGCTTACCGCTAAATATCAACCACTAAGGTCTTAGACTGTCATGCTTTGGACATATCATGAGAAGATGGGACTCACTAGAAAAGACAATAATGCTCAGTTAGGTAGCAGGCAGCAGAAAAAGGGGGAGAATGCATTACAGGTGAGTGGACTCAGTCAAGCAAGCCACAATCCTGAATCTGCAAAACTTCGCAGGGCTGTTGATGACAGGGTGACTTTCAGGTTTCTCATTCACAGGGTTGTCATGAGTTGAAGTCAACCTGATGGCAATTAACAACAACTAGGACGAGTAAAGGCGGAAGACCTATTCACTGTATATAGGTATATAAGTGAATCCATAACCAAAAGCTTTCAGAGGAATTGGACTGACCAATTTTGAAACGGGCTGCAGAGTTTTAAAAACCTTAGCCCAGTCCAGCCATGCAATGCTTACAGAAAAACAAGGAACACCTTTGGAATTTTGATCAGATTCTTCCCATCTTGCTGCACTTGAGCCCCCAAACTCAGCCTACCACCCTTTTGACAGTAAAGAGTTCAGAAGGCTTTCTGCCACGGCCACCACCCACCCTCACCCTCCAAACTGGCACTGGCTCCTCACCTGCCGTGGAACCAGTCCTGGCAAACATCACACTCGATCATGAAGCGGGTGACATCATAGGGCAGCCGACAGAGACAATACACTGGGACGGAGGCCATGGTGGCTGCCCCTCGCTCAAGCAGAGGAAGACTCTTTACGAATCACACCGCATCAGACAGTTCACTATCGCCAGCTGGAGAAGTCGGTCATCCTTGAGTCTGAAGTCAAGTCAGTCTTTCCCCAGCTAGTTGTAGCAGTGACGGGGGGAGGGCTAGATATTTATATGCTTTTGGCCCATCAACGTTAGTGCAAAATGCAGTCAGTTGATCCTTTTACAGTCCTGTTCGTCTCTTGCACACACAAGGGGTCTCACCCACAGATTGTTTCTTCACCCACCTATATAACCTAAACTTTTATGGGTTCCCCTAAGAATCTTAGACCCCTCAAAAACATACTCTCAAGCCCAGCTCTCCCCCTCCGCAAAACACATGCTGAGAAGTTTACAGTCTTTTCCTAGAAATAATGGGGTGACACCCCCCCGTTCCTGGGGTAGGACCCCCCCAGATTTGGGACGCTCACTTTGCAGTGTGAAGAACCTCAAACTTTCCCCCCTTTCTCCCCTCACACTTTCTCTCCAGGAGAGATCTTCAGCCTGACAAAAGAGCGTCAGGGCAAAGGCAAGCTTCGCTGTGCTTTCTCCCAGGAAGCGCGATATCTCTGCTTTCACCCTTTAATCGCCAGCTACGGTCCTCCTGGCTCCCAGGAGTTTTGTATCGGGGTCCCTCTTCCTCTAAATCAGAGATCTCCTCTTCTCAGCTTTCCACAGGCCTGGAGTCAGAGGCGAAACGCTGCTGATTCACACGCCAGGTCCCGGAACCTTCTCCCGAGAGGAAGCATCTACTCCAGAGCGGGGATCGAGGCCTCCTCGGGGCAACGCGGTTCCGTGGGCTCTTCCGCAGCTGAACAGGCCTCCGCGAGGCCCACCGTCCTGCTTTTTCCTTCCAGCTTCTCAATAAAGTTTATTCAAAACAAGAGAAGGGAGAGGGAGAGAACAGAGGCGGAGCCAGCAGCCATCTTAGGGGAGGCACGTTGTGGGAGGCCGAGGAAGCCATCTTGAAGGTGGCAAAAGGAAAGGCAGGGCCAGGGTACGTGGAGCACGAACTGGGGCCGCCATCTTAGAGAGGGAGTTAAGGAACAGGCTCGGATGTACGAAATAAAAAAACATAGAGCTAGGAGAAAGGTAACATGACTATCATCCGTGTCAGCGTCTGAAAGCGGGATCATTTGGTTAATTTTGACGCCACGTTTTCCCCCCTTCATCTGCAACACCGGAAATAGTGAGAAAGCCGAGGCTACAGCGCCGCTGAATTAGAGGTAGAGATAGAGAGAGAGAGAGAGAGAGAGAGAGAGAGAGCGATCGATCAGCGGCGCTGTAGTTTACCGCGCAGTTACTTCGTTCGTGTCAGAGGAGTGCAATTCTCTGTAACTCCAATAGTATCCGAAGTAAGTGGAACCGTTTTCAGAGGGACTTTCTCTCAAGTAACGAATACGCAACTCCTGTATTTCTGACATATTAATTTGTTTATAAATAATTCAATAATTTTAATAATTTAATAATTTCAATAAGAACTTATAAATAATTTAAATTATATATATATATATATATACACACCTAATTACAAATCATAAAACTTAATAATTTCATATGATTAATTAATAAATATTACATATTTGCTTTTTTTTTTAAAAAAAACCAAAACACTTCTGTTAAAGATAAACACAGCTCCGACCTTCAGTGGGTGGGCAGTCTCCTGTGGTGAAATAAGTAGGAGAGCCCCGCAGAGTACTGTGGTTCCACCTTACCCTGCTGTTGGCAGGGATGGCCCAAGACAAGTGTTGCCTGAGGCGACGCCTCCCCGCCCCCAACACACAAGATAGCAGCAGTGATATATTTTAAGTTCTGGTCCAAGTCTCAAGCGGAGTCTCAAGTCCTTGCAAGATATTTTCAAGTCAAGCCTGGAGTCAAGTCTCAAGTCTGGGGGCCAACTTTATACCCCAACCTGTATTCCAGAATTTCTGGACAAGAGTCAGATAAAGTCAATTTTAACAATTTAAGTAGAGTTGGCCCTCCACATTTGCGATTTTACCATCTGCGGCTTCGGAATTGGGAAACAGGATCCTTCTTACTTCCCATTTGCAAAGCTGGAGTTTTTTTCAGAAGTGGGGAATGAGATCCTTCTTATTTCCCATTACTGAAGCTTCAAGAGCTTCAGAAAGAAGGATCCTTCCTCCTCAAGCCCATTGCCTAACATATTTTTCTGTTCCCCTCTAAGATATGCACCCTGCACTCTGGACACAAGTCTTGCCTTCTGCTCTTAGGAAAAGTTTTAGAAAGCTCCTCTTATATGTAGAGGGGACAGGCTGCTGAGCAGACCTCAACCTCATCTCAAATCCATTGCCCGACCCATTTACTGTTCGCTCTGAGAAATGTGTCCACATTTTAGGCTTGAGACAGACTGTCATGTGACCAGTAAGTTGCAAGGTTTCTGGAGGACTGTGTTACTTTACTGAACCAAGGGCAGCAAGTCAGTAAAATATGCAAGTCTCAAGTTGAGTCAAACCAGTGTGTAATTTTTGCCGAGTCAAGTCCGAGTCAAGTCACTGCAGCGACTTAAGTCCAAGTCAATTGACTCAAGTCTACATCACTGCAAGATAGCGCATCACTCATTTCAGATATAGAAAATGAAAGGCACTACAGTTACATATTTCTTCAATGCTGGCAAGGAGAGAGGAGCCTCCGCGGCCCACAGTGACTTCCTTTCTGTATGCTGGACAGGCCATAGGACATGTTCTTCAAAGGCAACAGGGAAAATGGGCAGTGGCACTCAGGAGAAAAGAACAGGAAGGTATGGACAAGATGTGGCCCTGGGGCTGCTTATACCCTCCAACTCTCCCAGTTGGACAGAAGGCACAGTTGCAATTAATTTTCTACCATCCCACTCTTTCAGCTGCTTTTAAAATGTCCCAGTTTCTCTCTCGTCTGCCCACTTTCTCCCTTTGTCCTCAGCTGACTTTGGTTGCTGCAAACTGAGTTCACAGTACAAAAGTAGTTTGGATTCAGTTCTAAAGGAGGGGAGGAAAGATTAACCTTCTAAGTCACTGGTTCTCAACCTGTGGGTCCCCAGATGTTCGTGGACTTCAGCTCCCAGAAGGCCCAGCCACTATGGTCAATGCTCAGGGCTTCTGGGAGCTGAAGTTCACAAAAATCTGGGGACCCACAGGTTGAGAACCACTGTTCTAAGTAGACTCAGGCAAAAGCAAACTGCTCTAACTTCTCCTAGTTTCTGTGTTCTTCATTAATAACTTCTGCCATCTTAACTACAGTCTGATGTGGCTTGCCTGCATGTGTCCCAGTTTTCATCTGCAAAATGTTGAAAAATATGACTGCTGCATGAGGCCTCCAATGGTGTTTTTGGTGGAGTTCAATTTCTTCAGACTTCTGGGACAGCCCTTTCTCTGGCCAGAAAAGAAAAGGGCATGTCCTTCTCATGTCAGCCCCCAAGACCAGAAATTAACCCATTAAACACGTTGTAGCAACTCCATCCTACCCCTGCCACAGTGATTTAACACCAAATGTACCAGGTTTTCAAAACTGGGATTTGATTTCCGGAGATTTCTGGACATGGGGCACTTTTTGCAATCCAATATGGACTGCAGAGTATTGCTGGGGTGAAAAATAATTGCAGTTGGATCCACCACTATTCCCTGTGCCTGGGCTATGCCCTGCCCCTAGTATCAGCTGCCTGCTGAAAGGAAGGACTCACCCTACCTAGGAACAGGAAGAACTGAGAGACCCAATTGTTTAAAGCAGTCTACTCTACTGTTAACATTAGATGCTGGAGAAGGGGCTGAGAATACATATTTCTGTAAATACCTGTGTAACCTACCACAACCCTGCCAAATAGCCTAGTATCATACTATTCCTGTATTTTGTTCCGGAAAGAGGTTGGCTGAGCAGAAGAGAGCTTTACGACAATTCTGTAGGAGAGTTAGGCGTTACAATAATAATTAGGGGAATTCAAAATGTTGGAGAGCTTCGAACAGTTGCGATAGAAATTATTATTGAAGTCACTCCTCTCTCACCTACCACATTTTCTATCAGAGATACTTTGGGAGTTCCAGGAAGCAAATGAGAGCTCAGTTGCATACAGTTCTGCTCCTCTTAAGTAAGCAGTGAGTCTCTGTGCCCTTAGTTAATAAATTAGCTATATTAAAAACACAATGCAGGTTGCAGCAACATGAGGATATTCTACGACCAGAAGAACACACTATATGACCAAACAGAAATAAAAATTCAGTAGAAACAATTATCTGAATTACAGTCAGCCCTCCACATTTGCAGGTTTTACTTTTGCAGGGTTGATTATTCACTGATTTATTTGCTGTCTGCTCTGCTGCCTTCCTATGCCATTTTCATAGAGACTGCAAGCCTTGTGAGACTGAGAAACTGCAAATGAGGCTAGTAAGTCCCTATTAAAAATGGCATGGGGCAGCAATGGAGGTGGCAGTAAGCCCCACCAGCCAGCCACTTCTGCCTTCTGAAGGAATCCTGATGCCTCAAATCATGGTGGGTACAATATGATGATCATACTTTTTTGTGTGTTAAATATGGTTTGGGAGAGTCTGGAGTTATTCATGGTTTTTCCACTTTCACAGGGGTCCTGTGCTGCTAACCCTAGTGAATATGGAACTATGACTGTACTGTATAAAAGAGATGAAAGGACGATAGATTTATTAAAGGAAGAACCATTTGAACCTCCAGTTTTAAAATGTGAAATGGAAGCTGCACTCAGAGTACCCAGGAGAAATAAATGATCAGGAACAGATGGCATACCAATAGCAAAAACGTGGAACAACTATTGAAAATGTCAAGGAATAAAGTGCAAAGGAAGGTTTACAGCTGAATGTTAAGAAAACAAAAATTATGACCACAGATGATTGACAGAACTTTAAAGTAGACAATTAAGACATTGGACTAGTCAAAGATCTCCTGTACCTTGGCTCAGTCATCAATTAAAACGAAGACTGCAGTCAAGAATGCAAAAGACTAGGGCCATTTCCACACTAGCCTGCTATAGCGTGATGATTCCACTTTCAACATCCTCCGGAATCCTGGGGTTTGCAGTTTCGGGAGGGGACAGCTGGCCCCTCCCAAAACTGCAAACCCCAGGATTCCAGAGGATGTTGAAAGTGGAATCATCGCGCTGTAACAGGCTAGTGCAGAAATGGTCTAGGACTTGGAAGAGCAGCCATGAAGGAGCTGAACAAGATCCTGAAGTGTGAAGATGTATAATTGGACACTAAAGTTAGGATTGTCCATACCATTACATTTCCAGTTTCTATATATGATTGTGAAAGCTGGACAGCAAAGAAAGGAGATAGGAAGAAAATCAACTAATTTGAAATGTGGTGCAGGAGAAGAGTTCTGCAGATATCCTGGATTGCTAAAAAGACTAGAGAAAATCAAACCTGAACTCTCCCTAGAAGTCAAGATGACTAAACTGAGACTTTGACCATATCCTGAGAAAACATGACTCACTGCAAAAGACAATAATGATTGGTACGGTAGAAGGCAGTAGGAAAAGAGAAAGACCTCATTACAGATGGATAGATTCAGTCACGGAAGCCGGGGCACTGAATCCGCAAGACATGATGACAGGGTTCCTTGGATGTCTCTCGTGTGTAGGGTTGCCATAAGTTGAAATCCACTCCATAGTAGTTAACAACAACAAACAGACAGTCAAAGGTAGATGCCACCATCTTCATGCAACTTTAGGTAGTGGTTTTTACTCCTCCAACTCACTGCACAACTAGGGCCATTGCTGCACTACACTGTTATAGTGGTATTATTCTACTTTTAAAATCCTATGCAATCCTGGGGTTTGCAAAGTGCAAACCCCAGGATTCCAGAGGATGTTGAAAGTGGAATAATACCATTTTAACAGTGCAGTGTGGCAATGGCCCTAGAGAGCCTAAATCGGGAGAGAGGAAAAAATTGCCTGGGAAGTGACTCTGACCCTTCTATCTCTGTGCAACCGAAGAACTTCCACTCATCTGAAAAGCGTCCTAGGCGTGGACAAGCAAAATTATTTGTAGAGGGGGCGGGGAGGAAGGGCAAGCGGAGCGGAGCTTCTCTCTGCACTTCCTATGTCTATGATGAAAAAAGGATGGAGATAGACTTGAAGGCACACAACAATAAAACCAAAAATACAATGACAGTTACGATTTGAACTAGTTTTTTCGAACTAAGACGCAAGGAAAAAGTTAATGGAAGTATCAAAGCAAGACTGTCGTTCGTCTCCATCCAAAGATAATGAATTTGAATTCGAATCGGAATTCGATGTGTGCGTTAGCTTTTTAATATGTGTCTGATCACCAAGGGTTGCGACACAATTCATAGTCTACGCAACAACGTCACGCCGACCGCCATATTGAGAGCGACAATAGCGAGAAAGGAGGTGTCGCCCTCCTTCGTCCGTCCCACCAACAGGCGCCATCTTAGGAGCGGCACGGAAAAGGTGAGTGCAGCGAATCCCGTGCGAGAGTCTTGTCACCTGACGGTAACCTGCCTCGTTCTTCCGGCGCTGACAGCCAGAGCTAAACCTCCATGGTCGGGGCCCTCAGCCCTCGTGGTAACAGCTGTCGGTTTCATGTCTCCTGGAAGCTGGAGTTAAGTGCAAGGATAGGAGAGGTTACTTCTCCCTCTGCTTTGGCGAGTTCCCTTTCCGTAAAGGCTGCAAGCCTGTGTACACGTTTGCTGTTGTGTGCCTTCGGGTTGTTTCTCCCTTATGGCGACCCTATCGCAGGGTTTTGTGGGGCTGAGAGAGTGTGACTTGCGACAAAGTCACTCAGGGGGTTTGCATGGCTGAGCAGGGAATCGAACCCAGATCTCCAGGGTTGTAGTCCAGTGCTCAGACCACTACACCACGCTGGCTCTTTGTACCTATCAGGGAGTAAATCTTGTTGGGCACTCGGGGGCTAAATTTACCTTATATGTGCATAGAAACTGGCTGCAATCGAGTACCTACTTACCTAACAATAACCCCATTTAACTCACTGGGGCTTCTGAGTAGATGGAGAAGTTAAGGAAATATGTTTTTGAAAATGCATAAACAATTTCTTTGGGAAGGGAACCAGCTTTTGTTCTACAATAGTGCCTATAGTCTTTCCCCGCTTATGGTTTCATTTTTTTTTTAAAGGAAACAGATCCAAGGAGGGACTGCTAAGACATATTGTAGGAATTTCTGGAACTAATAGAAACACTAGAAACACTGAAATTGCAGCTAGGAGCAGGTAAATCATTAGGAGAATTAAATTCTGCACACTTGATGCGGCTGTCTTGGAGACACCTCTCTACTTTAGAAGTCCTGTTACTTCCTGGCAGTTTAAGATTACTTTTTACTGGCGGCAGCAGCATTCCTTCTTGTGCCTGGTTTTCTTCCAAGTTGCCTGTGAGTTTCATGTTTCATGAATCAAAATTCAAAATGACCTGGACAGACTGGAGAGCTGGGCCACGGCTAACAAAATGAAATTCAACAGAGAGAAGTGTAAGGTCCTACACTTAGGTAGAAAAAATGGAATACAGAAATATAGGATGGGGGACACGTGGCTGGATAGCAGTACGTGTGAAAGGGATCTAGGAGTCTTCATAGACCACAAGCTGAACGTGAGTCAGCAGTGTGATGCGGCAGCCAAGAAAGCCAATGCAATTCTCGGCTGCATCAACAGGAGTGTGGCGTCTAGATCGAGGGAGGTATTGGTACCACTCTACTCTGCTTTGGTTAGACCTCATCTTGAATACTGTGTCTAGTTCTGGGCACCCCAATTCAAGAAGGACATGGTCAAGCTGGAGCAAGTCCAGAGGAGGGTGACCAAAATGGTGAGAGGCCTGGAAGACATGCCCTATGAGGATAGACTTAGAGAGCTGGGGATGTTTAGTCTGCAGAAGAGAAGGTTGAGAGGGGACATGATAGCCATGTTTAAATATTTGAAGGGGTGTCATGTGGAGGAGGGAGTGGGCTTGTTTTCTCCAGCTCTTGAGACCAGGACAAGGAGCAATGGATGCAAGCTGCAGGAGGGGAGATTCCACCTGAACCTCAGGAAGAACTTCCTGATGGTCAGGGCTGTCCAGCAGTGGAATATGCTGCCTCGGAGTGTAGTGGAGTCTCCTTCCTTGGAGGTTTTTAAGCAGAGGCTAGATGGCCATCTGTTGGGAGTGCTCTGAGGGTGTTCCTGCATGGCAGGGGGTTGGACTGGATGGCCCCTGTGGTCTCTTCCAACTCTACATTTCTATGATTCTATGTTTATTTCTCTCTGCGAGCCTTCTTGCTCAGATTAGTTTTCATGGCTAAGGCAGGAAGTCTGAGGTTTTTGTGATGGTTTGTAGCTGAGCACAGCTCAAGGCCCAGAAACAGACAAAAGGCTCTCCCTTTGTCTCAACTACCACTAGTGGACCTTGGGAAGGATAGAAGAAACTGGCACAACTCCCTCATGCGTAAGCCTAGAAGCAGATGAAAGGCTCTTCCGCCATCCCACCAGCTGCTGCTGCCCTGGCCTCAAAGGGACAGAAGAGGCACTGTCTGCTGGACTGAATCCCCTCCCATACTGCCAGCCCCTTATCCTCTTGTGTCTTGTCATAATTACATTATAAGTCTGCTTTGTTTTTTCACCTGTAAAGTGCCATGTACCAGTGATGGTGCTATATAAATAAATAATGATGCTGAATTTTTCATCCAGTACATTGTTTTCCCCCAGGTCTAGGACAGAGCTTTCCAAACTTTTCATGTTGGTAACACACTTTTTAGACATGTGTCATTTCGCGACACAGTAATTCAATTTTAGTACCAAACCGGAAGTTAAGCTAACCCCTTATAAGAGATAGACACATACATAAATTGTAATAACAAAATGTATGGGGACACAACATAGCTCATATTTTTAAAAATACATGATTTATAAATAATAATGTGCATTTCCAAGATTGTAGGTGACACACCTACACACTTCAGGCGACACACTAATGTGTTGTGGCACACTGTTTGGAAAGCCCTGGTCTAGGAGATCATCTGTACATCAAAATCTAACCCTCTAAAGAACTCAGCATAAGACACTTTTTTTTTACTAAAAGAATAGACTTTATTAAGCACTGTAAGTCTCTCTCCATCATCAATAGATGAACAACGCGCCAAGATTCCACCAGCAAAAAACATTCCCAAAAGACACCCAAGCTTTCTGATTGCAAACCTACTGCAAGTTTCCCCTGATTTAGAGCAACCTGTCCAAACTTACACTGATTAAAAAAACCCAACAACCTATGGAGCTTGTTGTGGGGTGCAAGGATTGGGGAGATGGGGTTTTGATTATCAAGGTTGGGTGGGGGTAGTAAAGAACATTTATCCATCCACTAAGAACAGGTGTTAATAGCATAAAAAGAAAAAATTTTTTAAAAAGGAAGGGAATAATGAATTTCTCATCGCCCTCCCATTTAAATAAAGCATGAGCTTGCAATTGACAGGGGATCACTAACAAGAAAAAAAATCAGATTTACTCCATTCGGCAAAAGATTGGTTTGTATGTTTGTCTCTTTAAAGCTAAAATCTTAAGCTAAACATCTTTAATAGTGGTGGTGGGGAGATAGATAGATAGATATATACGGTAAAAATGCAACTTCAAGATTACTTGAGAAGGGTGTGTGAGGGGAAAGACTGGCTTAAAAGAACAACTGAGATTGAAGTTTTTACTTTTAAAATCTTACTAGGCATTTAGTTACTATCAACAAAGCATCTACCAAAATACAAGAGCAATGGTTATAGTCAGAAAAAGTGTACATCCCATCTGAGAGGATAATATTATAGACAGATAAGGTGTATGTGGGAAGGAGAGGGAACCGTTAAAATTGAAAATAATTTTTTTTTAAAAAAATTAACTATAAACTGAGTAACAGTGTCTGACCTTTAAGCAATGACCAGTAAATAGCAATTAAAGACTGGAAGATGAACAACTGTGTGTTCATTAGGTTTCCTTTAAACATTAAAAATGGACTTCAAAAAAATCAGCACAAGGTAAAACCAGAACAAAAGAGATTTTGGGGTGGGGGTGGGAAAAATGAAAATTAAAAATAGAAGAACATGCATATTTAGCAAAATACATGTCAGGTAAGTTAGCTACTATAATGATTTAACCTCTGTGGTTAAAATGCTGCTAACTAGATTAAAAATTAAAAAAAAAAGAGAGAACACATTGTAGTTTGCTTAGGATTCTTATAGCCTGATCCTAACCATGTTTACTTAGAAGCAAGTCCCACTGTTTCAGTGGAGCTCACACCCAAGTAAAGTATGCTCTATCTGCAGCCTAGGTTATTTTTAAAGTTGAGTGATGAAGGGGGGAAAGGTGGTTCTTTGCCTTAACCGGCTTGTCAGTGGCACTGCGGCCTCCTCACAGGCTCTAGTGTATACACAGAAATGATGTGTGGACTGGGATACCCCCATTCCCCTCCACAAGAATTCAGGTCCCTGTTGTAACATTTGTCTGATTTTCCCCCAGGGATCTAAGGGTTCACTTATCTGCTTCTGAATCCAAGAAAAAGTGGAATTCTAAACCATACCAGACATGGTTTAAAAGCTGCCCTGGAGAGGCTCTGTAGGCCTTTTCTCATGTATATATACATATTGAAAGTATATTTTGACTTCTGTGTTTCTCAAGAAGTTTTGGTTAAACTTAACAGCTAGCTGCAGCTAGGGAACTGCTAGCTAACCTTATCCTGCATTGCTGCCTCAGGATGGGACAAAAGACTCTTGAGATATGCAGGTATTATTGGTCAGTAAGTTGGTTTTAAACCCCCTCCCCCCACTGAGGCACAAAACTATGTAGGAATCATGCCAACATTCCATGTTATAATTGTATGGATTAAATCTTTATGAAGATTTTGTTGGACTTCAAGAAACCTGTCTTAAGGACCTGGAACTGGTGCCTAGTACAAGAACCGCTTGTATTCCTGGTTGAACTCATGCCAAAGAAGGAACTTCCCTTTATCTGAGAGGGAGAAAATGTGAATTCGATATATTTTCATATCTTATACTATGACAGGAGAAACCTTTCTGGTAGACATTTACAGTCCAGTTCATAATGACAGATCAAAAAAACCTCACCAGATTAGTTCAGTTAAATCTCTCAACCCCAAAGTTAATAGCACAGTGATGATTCATAACAAAACGTGATCTTGCCCATACTGGTACAAATACTCCATTGGGATCAAATGCTCAGAATGTGCTGTGCAGACCTAGTGACTTTAAAGGAAAGGTCCTAATTTGTATCAGCCAGGGACCAAGCACCAGAGAGTCTAGCTTTGGTGTTACAGAAGTGAAATGAAAAGAATACTGCAAGAGTTCCACTCTCACAAAGACTTGGGAACATAATTCAGCAAGTAGCACCTTGAGGTCCTACATATGCCAGTTACCTCAGGAGTATCTCCATCAAGTAAATGTGATGCTCACAGATGAATTACCACAGTGTCACCACCATTTTATTTCCCAAACAGAAGTCACCCATCCAAGCCACTTCAAATTTTGCAAGGCCATTATTTTGCACTGTACCCTGTTTTTCTCCTTCTATATAGCAGCCTCTTTGTGCCAGATGGTAAACTAGATGAAACTCCTGGGTTTGACACATATCCTGCAATGCTTAAGTGATAAATTTCTGGACATACAGGGAGAAGAGGACTCGCTACATATTCCTGATTTCTTTTCTCATGTTTCTCTGGATCGTAACCAATAATACCAACAGTTATCTTCCTCCTTCTCTGTGGTAAACCAAGCTAAAACCAGTTTCAGTTGAACATCTGAAATTTCCAGAATAAATTCTGTGTCAGAATTTGAGTTGGAGGGCTGCCTGAACCATCTCTGAAATCTAAACATTTGGCCTTTATAACCCATATTCAGGTATTACCAATTTCTAACATTGCATGAGGATCATCTGGGTGTTGACATCTGCTACAAAAATTAAATGTAGAAAAGCTAAGAGTTTCAAATGTTTATACAAAAAATCAGAATTTCACTGTGAAGAACTGATCAATCAGAATCAGTTATAGCTTCCACACAACAATTCATGGCATGGTATCATCTGCACAAACTTGATTTCTGATCCTAAAAGCAAAAGTGTCTCTAGTCAGGTTTCAAAAACCTCTTTTATCAGCTGCTTTAAATACAAGTGACATCATAGAACTGACTGACTGGAGAAGGGGAAATTAGCAGATTTGCCACAAGGTATATGTAACAATAGAAAGAGCCTTATTTGAAATAGTTGAGGATTGTGTTTCCTAAAACCAGCACAGCACTCCTGACCAGCCATTCTGGCTATTCAACAATCTATAGGTTTTAACACAGGAAACAGGCTCCTCTCCCTCAAAGCAAGAGTCCTATTCCAGCAGGTGTATAAAGCTCTTACAGCCCAAGCACTACAAGACTTCTCTCAGCTTTCACCTGACAGATTTGAACTGGAACAGGGGATCCATTTTAATGTCTCAACTACCTTAGAGATCCCAATTAGACCTCAGTCTAAACTGAATCCTTGCATCAAAACAAAACTGAAGCCCTGGAATCAAATACACACGACACAGTCAGAACTGGCTGGCACAGCTTTGGAACAAAGAGTCTTTGCTTTATACACCCTGATGACAGGAGGCCTACCAGAGCTCTTGATAACAAGAATCATCATTTCTCATTATGGCTCTTGCATCATGCAGCAGTGTGTGTCATATCAGAGATAACTCTTTTATATTCGGTCATGTCAGCAAGAGTGTTATGGAAGAAGATGGGGCCTTAGAATACTGCAATGAAACTCAAAATATGTTTAAAAAAAATATAAAGTCCAAAGACATGGAAGGAGGAGCCTTGTCATTAGGGTCCATGCAGGAGAATTAAGGCCTCCAGTTTTCGCTTATGTCTTTGGTGCAAGGCCAGGCTTCAAACTGAAATTCCTCAGGATTAAGTATCCCACTCACCACCAACATGGAAGTTTCTTAACATACCATTGAGATATTTTAAAGATGCAGAATGCCTACTGCTTTCTGAGCTCAGCAAAAGGTGAGCAATTCTCAACAAAATCACATCAATTTTTGGAAAGCTACTGCTACCAATTTAAGGGGAAACTACCTAGAATGTTTGTCAAGAAGTTTTGGAATGAAGTTACTTCAAACTTCCATTTTTTCCCTTGTGCAGAAAACAGCAAACAGGACTGTGGGTATCTGAGCTCAAACAAAATCATTTTTACCCTTCAAACACTGAATTCTGATACCTGTATCAAGAATGCAAATGATACACACCCTTCTTTTGCATAATTTCCTTTTCTAAAAACCCAGATATTTCTTCATTTGAATGGTCACTGAATGGAGTGTAACTTCTACCGTAACACTGAAAATGTTATTCAGCCAATCCACAGGCATTTTAAAATTTTCATCTAGGCGTTTCCCACACTTGAGGAATGTACTTATACCCAAAAAGGCTAGAAACTTTAAAATGGAAAAACTTGGGAGTGTGAAGAAGCTGAATATAACCTTCAGTCCTGCAGTTTGCACATCTGCAAAATCAAAGCATACACAAGGACTTCACAATAGAACGGTATTTTCCTGTTACAGTATATAGGAGGGGCTAATCTGCACCTGACAGTCACTAGTTTTTGTGACCCATTCAGAGAGAAATCCAAATTAACCCCACCACATCCTATATCAATACCTTGCCAGGCCATATTGGTAAGGAGAAAAAAAATCTGATCCAGTTGCAAAGGATTTCATTTCTCAAGCACTGGAAATATGTGTAAGAAAATAAATACAACAAAAGACTGAGAAACAACTCTAACTGCCCCCCTCCCTGTGTGATATTGTAGCGATACGCCTTCATGTTAGCAAACTTGGGTTACGACTGACCAACCCAAGGAGGCAGGTGTCTTCAAATTCTGGGGTACAACCTCAGAACCGGCAATGGTTAAGTTGGTTGGAAATTTATGCTATTGGTACAGAGAGGAAGTTGTCCTTCCTCTCAGACAATACTGTCAAGTTAAGATGGCAGAAGCACCCACACAGAAAAAGGGTGTTAAGTCCTTCCTCCCTGGTACACCTTTTAAAGATGCCAATCCATTTCCCAAACATTATTGAGAATCGAAGGAAAAAGGTTAAGCAGTGTCCTGTTTGTTTAACAGAAGTATCATTATGTCAGGGTGATTTACACATACCCTTCCCACCCATAACCCCGGGAATAAAGTGGGTGTCTCTTATTACCAAATCACTCCCACTCAGAGCAGAGTTTGTGATGGAGGCACAATCAGAATTTAAAACAGTTAATTCTTCCCCACTAGCTCCTCAAGGCTGGTTTAATTTATCTGAAGTGGAAGCTAGGATGTTTTCTGAAAAAGCCTGATTCAAAAAATACCGGTGTGTGATTTTAAGTTCTGCCTTGTCTTACAACCATGTTGCACAAGACATAATACCTGAGACCATTAAAAAAAAACCCCACATTTGCCCCATCTTGGAATTTTGTCTGTGTTTTCTTTATGGAGAGATCCAAAATACAAACATAATGTCTTTGCTTCCAGATGCTTCTTCATCAGATACAGCCTTTCTAGGTTTTTCTTAGCGTTGTAAACATCTGGTATGAATGACAAATTTTTTTAGCCAATAGGCTTGTGTGTTAAGATATAACTGAGTTCCCTAAAATTTACTTAGTTCAATATTTTGCAGCACTACCATTATAACTGGGGTAACCCCATTAGCAAGCCCACAATTTAATCTCTTGGCTTGAGATCACTGGGGGCAACCTGCAGCGCTTGGTCTGATCACGTGAACCTCATTTTCATTCTAAAAGTCTTCTGCAAGTGATCAGTTCCCACTTCTGCCTAAAGAGATCTGTCTTTCTCTTTTGAGTCCTCTTGCTGAGGACAGGGAAAAGGGAATGGCATGGAATTTCAAATTATGCCACTCTCTGATTGGAAAAAAAATCAATCCTGAGCAGGACTAGTCTCTCCACCCTGCTTTATGCACATTTTAACTACCCTTCTATATTCACAGTTAGCATTTAGAGACTGGATAGTGAGTGAATACCACTCCCTGCCTTATTCCCCAGCAATTTAAGAATATACTGCCCTTGACTGTGTACAATCTAACTTAACCAGCTATATGTCTTTTCCTTGAATCTGTTTATAAATAGATCTGTACCACAATTGTTTAATCTTGTGGCAGTGAATTTCACACACTGTTATGGAGTACCTTCTTTTGTCTGTCTCAGTTATGTCAGAGGTGGAACCAACCAACCTGATATTTTTCCAGGCATGTTTCAACCATGTGTCTTGTGGAGGAAGCTGGAGAGGAAAATAGCCTGCTAGGGAAGTGGCTGAGGAGACAGAAATTAAAACCAAAGCACATTTGAGAATGCTGTGATTTTTCTCAGAATTTAACCGTCCAGTATTCTGAGCCATGTGCCACAAACATTTTAAGCAGCATGCACTGCATGCAGGGACACAGCTGGAAAACTGATTAAAGTTTTCTTTTTAACAGACTTGTGTTCTTGCTTACCCTAATTCCTACTTCATTTTTACTCAATTTTCTCTTTAAAACCACTTGTTTTGCCCATTCTGTGGGCAAAAGTACTTTGTGTTAAAAAGAAACAATTTCAGTACACAGACATCTGTGTGTTTTAAAATATTTAAATCATGTACTGGTTTATTTTACATTGCTTCTTCAACAGGTTTTCAATTTTTCTTCCCAAGAGTTGTTGCAAGGCTGCAGAGGATGAGGGCAGGTGCAAATAGAGAAAACCAGAGTAAGAGATCCAAAAGGGCAAGGTAAGTAGCAGCAGCAGGCAGGACTAAAGAAAGCAGCATGCAGGGCAAGAAAATTCCCCAGCCATGCCTAGCTTAGGAAAAATACTTTTCTGTACTACTGCTCTCAGAATTCACTTCGCTAGCATGCACATGGACATGACAGCTGAGGAACGCTGGCAGTTCTAGTCCAAAAACATCATTTTCCCAAGCTGTGCCAGTAAGGCACTGAAAACCTTGACCAGCAAATTCCAGAAGCTACCTACTCCTTTAAAAACTTTTCCTATAACTCTTAGCACTAAAATTATAGTGGGCTGTTGTTTTATAGCTAATGCTTGGGATTCCTAAGATGCCAAATTATTTATCAGATTCTAGACTGTGTACTGAAGTGGCAGAATATACCCAGAAGAGACCATTTCCAATTGAACAGCTTCAATTTCTCCCAACAAGTATTTCCCAGTGCAAGAACTAGAATCCCAACTACCATCACCACCATCATCCACTAGGCTCTGGATAGGACTGATATCGTTGTCTCCCCAAACCCTCCCACCCCCCACTTGCAAAGCGAATGGCAATATACCCACACCCCTTTTTCCGGACCCAACCATGTCCATTTGCTCACAGCCCTGGGAAATGCAACAGCAAGTGCTTGTCTGTTTTTAAGGATAAGAAGTTTTCTGTCTGATATCAAGGGACCTGCCAGATGCAGCCCCAGCAGCCCTGTTAGCAAGGCCAGTCGCTGGAAACCAGTGAAGCAGGCCTTTAATTCATAAAACGCATAGCGCTTTAGAACGCAAGTTGTCTCCCGAAAACATTTTCAACCCTTCTGGGTTTGCCGCATTCATATTTATATATAGCTCTATTCATGTTATATATAAATATAATCTCTCTCTTCATATACAATAAAAAGCACCAGCTGATCATTATACACATCTTTGTGTATACTCTGCAACAGCTGTGCTACTCTTTCTCTCTCTCTTTTAAAAATCATTTTGTCTTCCTCGCTAGACTCCATACCATTACCACCATCCTCCAAAGCAACACTGCTATTTGGCCTGATGGTGGGGAGTTGGCAAGAAATTAACAAGGCAGGCAGGAAAAATCTGCCCCACTTTAAAATAAAACCTTGCCGGCTTTTTTTTTTCTTTAAAAATATCCCCTTCCCAAAATCCAGAATTCTTGCCCCTAAAAATACTCCCCCCACTATAAAATAAAAAAAAAATAAATCAAAAGTCAAATAAACTTAAAAAAGAAGAAAAATATGCTGCCTCCATGGATCCGATTGGCACAACGGCAAATTCAAAGGGAAGAGTGCAAAAAGCTGATGTGGTCACGTCCAGGATAGGACGGGAGCCCCACCGCATTCCACTTGACATCACACTGTGAAAATATTTTTTTGCTTGCAAGGGATTGAACCGTATCACACAAACCCTCCAAAAGATGCAGTGTGAGATATCAAGGAAGCTCTCCTCCTCCCCCTACCCCACTCTTCACAAACAATCCCTCCACCCCGCAGCACTCGGTAATATTGGTATTCCAGGGATTTGCTGAAGTGCTGCATCTTCCCTCGCCGCCCCCCATCTGCAAAGCGGGAGAGACACCACCTCTTCTTTCTCCACCCTACCCCAATGCCAGCCAATCGGAGCCGCAGCAGCTTCTATTCACTCCTCTTTCTGCAGAGCTTGGAAGGAAAGCTTGTTCTCTGAGCACCGTTCAGGGTCCCCACTCAGCGTCCCAAAGAAGGGGCTATTGTTATTGCATGAGTCAGCGTCTCTGGCTAAGGCACAAGGTGATGTGGCTGAGGTGTATACTCCAGCGCCTGAGTCCTCACCCACGGTGGGGGTGGGGCCCCCATTCCCATTCACCTGGGACTGGGGACGGCTGCTACTGCTGCCACCGCCACCACCACTGTTGTTGTTGTTGTTGAACTCGGGTGTCTTTGCAGGTCCGTCAGGAGAACCCTGCCAAACACAAGACAAAATCTTTAGCAAAAACAGCAAGGTAAACAACTGGGCTGGCAGAAGCAGGCTGAGTTAGGCAGACTGAAGATGCCACTCGTGGCAGCAGACTGTGAGCGTGAAGGAGGGATGGCCAACTGCTGCTGCTCTACCTCAAAGAGCAGAATGCCTTGGGCCTGAGTGCTGGACAAGGACTCCGCAAGACCAGGCTTCGAATCCCTGTTCAGGCATGGAATTGCACTGGGTGACCTTGAGCAAGCTATACTGTCTCAGCCTCAGAGGAAGGTGGCAGAACTCTGAAAAAACTTTGCCAAGAAAATCCTATGATGGGGTTGCCATAACTCAGAGTTCACTTGAAGGCTCATTACAGGAATACAGCATCAGATACATTCACTGTAAAAAGGATCCAGCATAAGGCTACACACCCTACTCCACATGGAATTAAGAAGCCGCTTCTATCCTTCACAGAATTAGCATTACCATTAATACAAAGCTCATCTCCAAATGAGACAAGGGGACCAACCTAATCATCTATTTCAGTAGCTTTCAACCTTTGGTCTCACAGTTCTTTTAAATTTCCAGCTCTTAGAATGCTGGCAGAGGTTTGTGGGAACTGAACTCCAAAGCAGCTAGAAGACCTAAAACTGAAAAGCTCTGTTCTATGGTAAGGAAATTTTATTTCACAGCAGAAAGTACAGCGGAAGTACCATAAAGATAACTCTGTAGTCAGTGACTATGTCAAATCATGTTTGACTCTGTCAAGTCAGTCAATTATAATTACTGATTTTGTAAATAAGATTATGATGAAATCAACCCAGAGAACAGCTTTTTGGTGACTGCTCCCAGATGGTGGAACTCCCTCTCAAGGGAGGTTCCATTGTCCCTCTTTCTGCTTTCTTACTACTGGCAGGCAAAGACCTTACTATTTAAGCAGACCTTTGGCTCTTAATTCATGTGGCAGAAGGTGGTTTTAATAGAGTGCACTGTGCTTTCATCTTTTTCATTATGTTTAAAATATGTTTTAAACTGTTTTAACGGGGTATTTTTGATAGCATTGTTTTATTAGAAAAAAGTTTGCACTAATAACTTTCAGCTGTTTTTGGTTTTAATCTGTTGTAAGCCACCTTGAATTCTGTGCTAGGAGAAAGTGGGATGGATGGATGGATGGATGGATGGATGGATGGATGGATGGATGGAGAGAGAGAGAGAGAGAAACAGACAGACACATACCCAGAGAGCTACTGTCTAGGCATGGACTACATACCTAAATATGCAGGTACTTTTAATTGTACTTGCCATTCTTTATATATTAAAAAAAGTTTCTTTATATACACAAGATATCAGGCTGTCATCCTTGTTTTATGGATGCACAGATGGGAAAAGTAATGCACGAGCAGGCCAGGAAGAGAAAAGAGATCTCCTGGCTTTCTGAAGGCTCCTTGAGAGTGCCTGGCAGAATCTCCAAGAGCCTTCTTTGGCAGTCCTATGGCTTATTCATTCCTCAGTTCTACAGCCTCAAAAGAAGTTCATTCCCTTCCAAACCCACCTTATAGTGACTAAAACAGAGGGTACTCAGAGTCTGCAGGATGGCCAGAGAAGATGTAGGGAAATTATTTACTTAAATAAGCAGGAAAACAGGCTTGCTGTATGGCACAGGGAACAGTAAGGACAGGGGCACATACTTGCTTGTTCACTTTCTTGTTTCCTTTGGAGGCTTTTCCAGAGCCATCACGGCCACGCCTGCAGAAAAAGGGAAAGATATATGGAAAAAGATGCAGCAGATCAAGTTCAGTAAAGAAAGGAGAAGAATCATTTCGTAACCCTCGTCCTCAACAAAAAAAGTTAAGTTATTGTACTTATTAACATATTGACTGATCCTGGTAAATCTAGCCCCTCACCCAGGGTACATAAGAGTCATGTCTAGGGAGGGGTATTTTATGAAGCTGGGAATTTTAGGCCAACAACTGTCACAGGCATGCAAAGACAGGTAGGCAAGTAAAGACAGTGGCCTAATCTTATGTAGATTGTTTTGTCAGACTGCACAGATCAGAAAGAGAACTGAACAAATATTGTTAAATTAGTAGCGTAAGAGCAGCAGCAGAACCCCTCCTCTCCCTCAGCTGTCATCTGTCAGCAGTTATTCCACCAGGCTTCAGCTGAGGGAGAGGTGAGAAGCCGAGTCCATTCCATCCAGGCAATGAAAAGCAAGTGCTATTTGGCTTTCCAAACTTTGAGGAATTGCCATTCAAGATGGTCACTCTGAAAACAATGTAACCACAAGAAAGAGTGCCTGAATTTGCTTGTTTTCCTCTTCCCTTCCTGCTGCCTTTTCTCTATGCATTGTATCTTTTAGATTTTAAGTATTCAGATAGAAACTTTTTTTTATTCATTAATAAGATTATGATCAAGTCAAGAGGGTACACTTCTGAAGCTCCTACCAAATTCTCCTCCAGTCTGAACTCAGGCACTCATATAGAGAGAATAATTTGGTGCGCTAAACATTTAGAGCTTTAAAACATTAGTAGCTCAATTAGCTGTGGCTTATTAATCAATGGGGAAATACTTTAATCAGTATAACTAAGATTATTTTGACTATAGTGCTATGCAACTATAAAAAGGGATGAAAAATGAAAAGAATATGGCACTCTGTCCTACTAGACTGTCTTAAGTAAACTGTAGATTCTCAAACTGTTTTTCAGCTCTCAAAAGACTGATTTAAATGTAACTGCTTAATCAGTTAATTGGTTAAAAGGCAAACTAAATCAGCTTTAAAGTTTAAATTGCTTGACAGTTGAAATCTACTTAAGTCTCACCAGTTTTAGGTGACTTGTAACTGTATACGTATCTATCAGAAGAGAGTCGTATTAAGTTCAATGGGACTCGGTCCCAGTTAAGTCTGTAACCTTAAGAATGTTTAATTTGCTGTAGGCTTCCAAAGTAAGAGAAAAGAAATAGACAAGATGGAAAAACCAGAACAACACAGAAGAGCAGGCAGGCAAAGTACTGAGGGAGAGGGCTTGTATTAAATCTGTTCTTAGGTCAGGTGGTCCCTGAGGAGGGTAGATGGCAGTGGGAATAAACCTATGCCTGAATGTCTCCTTCCTAGAAACTGGGAGAGACCATTTGTGACAGCTTTTTGCAGCAATGGCTACTCCTTCCAGTGCTACTTACCCTTTCCCTGGACCTCCAACTGACACCACTTGCATGCCAAAGGAGCCCTGCCCCCGGGACGGCTTGCTTCCAGCCCACTGGCCCACCACCATCCCAGCAATCTCCAGTTTGCCTCCCTGTGGAGGGATAGGATGCAGTCCTAGAAGAAGGGAATGTCCAGTAAGAGACAAAAGCAAAAAGGCTGGAGAAAAGGTGAAACCTGATTTGATCATCTCTATTCACAGCTCTACGTCCCATGCTTTCCTACTGAAAAGAGAGGGCATAAGACACTCACTTCAGTGTCTGTGCTTCTGTGGTGCAGGTGCCTGTGTGTTCACTATAAAGATTCTGTGAGCTCATGTGTGTTTGTGTGATTACATCCACATTCCTTTAATGACACAACTACATAAGCGTGTATAGAAGTACATCATGTTTTCTGAAGGTGAAAAAGTACTTGGGTAGATACCTCCCCTTGTGGCTCAGCTAGAACTCATAAGTGATTAGTGACTTAAGTTCTTAAGTGACTTAAAGGCTTTGAGGCCTAAATCCAGTTGCTACTCCTGAGAATCCCGCTGAATAAATGAAATCTACATAATGATTAAGACTTACTCAGCAATGTATTCAATGTGCCTAGTCCTCTGGTGAGGACAAGTAGGTAGATTCAGGCTCAAGAATTCACTGGCACTGTAGCATAACATCAATATTAATCATTACAGAGGTTTTACTAGTTGCTGTTTGTGGCTTTGAATGTACTTTTACATACAGAAAAATGAGATGTAAATAATATGAAATACATATTGCAATTATTAATGTAAGTAATAAATATAAGAGACAACTGGGAGTCTGGCCACCTACCTGTGAATCCTCTGGTCCTTCCGGGGGCTGGCGGCTGAACAGAGCCAATAGTGCGAGGGTAAAGAGGCACTGGGTAAAAGGGTGGGGCCATAGAGGATACAAAGGGTGGAGGTGGGAGCAGTGGGGGGGGGGCCTGGCGATTGAGGTTGATGCCTTCCAAGATGCTCTGCCTCATCTTCTCCACTTTGGACACCTGCTCAGTCTGATCATGGGGTAAAACAAAGAGACAAATAATCGAACTAAAGTTTGGTGGCGTTAGGGAAATATCAATCTAAGCAGTGAATCGCTGGCCCTCCTTATCACTGCAGTTAACATAAAATCTAGGCTGTTTTAAGAACAAATAGTAATGAAGTACAGTGGGGCAACAGAGATATCTGCCCTTGATACAAGCTGGATAGGGATGCCAAAGGCAAACAACATGCAATAGATTGACAGCTATTTTAACAATGTTACATTATGGAGGGCTATTATTCAGTCAGCATTAAGTGCTTTAACTTCCCCACTGATATCAATGGGACATAGCAGTACTTCCCTTTAGATGTGTGGGCTTTTTTTAAAAAAAGCTGAAAATAAGTATGCTTTCAAGATGGTAGGTGAAAAGGCAGATACTAGTTTTGTTCAGAGACTTAGTGAGGGGCCTGGTCAGTTTTTCATTTGTGCCTGCAGTCTAACAAAAAGCCGATTCAGCCACTGAGGATTGCTTAGGGCTGAAATAAAAAAACTGAAGACATGTGATACTGGACAACAGCAGATAGCATGTTTTTTCTTTTTGCCAAGCAGCAGGAGTGGCCTGAGGACAAGGAATTTTAGCAGCAACACTCTTAGAGGGCCCAGTCCTCTCTTTAGGCCACAACTTGTTCTAGGAGAAGTGAGTATGTGCGTGCATGCGCACATGCAGGCAAGCATGCAGATTTAGGATTCTACTGAGGTCACAGGAATGACTAGGCATGCCACTGAAATCTAAGATTTCAGCAAGATTAGCAACTAAGACAGAGCTTTCCAAGCTTTTCATGTTGGTTACACACTTCTTCAATATGCATCATTTCATAACACAGTAATACAGTTTCACTAGCAAACCAGAGGTACCCAGAGGTGTATCTAGGGTGGGGAAAGGCAGTCCCCCACTCCAATCCTGGCCTGCTGCAGTCACCCTCACTGGGAAACGCTACAGCAAGAGAAACGGCAGGGGGAAAGACAACCCCCTCCCACCAGGTCCTTGTCCGCTTCCCCAGTTCTTGCTGACGAAAGGCCCAGCGAGAGTGACAGCAAGAGGAAAGGCAGCCCCCTCCCACCCAGTCCTTGCCCGCTGCTGTTGCTCTTGCCAGGGAAAGGCCCCAGTGAGAGCAACAGCAGCAGGCCAAGCTTTGGGGGGGGGGGTCTTTCTCTGTCAGGGAGGTGATACACCAACACACTACAGGCGACACACTAATGTGTCATGACACACTGTTTGGAAAGCCCTAAACTAAGATATTGGCAGCTGTATCAATCACTATGTACTCACTCTCTTCCAGGAATGTGGGTGCTTACCTGCCCATCACAGAGGTCTATGAGAGGTGCCTTCTCCCGTGTGGCTTTGATCAGCTTGCTCTGGAAGAGTTTCCCATCAAAGTAGATCCATGGGCAGCAATGTTCCCAGGGCACAGGCTGTCCACAAGCATCATTAGCAAAGAGAGCAGTATCCACCCCACTCATAAACAGAGCAGCCAGTTGAACACCCCTGGGATCCAGTTTCTCGATCTGCAAAAGAAGCAACATTCCTTGGCCTTCAAGGAGCTCTTCTTATTAACTGTTCCCCACTTTGTCCTTCAAGCCTTAGCTAAATGGGCTAGCTCAAGAGTCTATGGGCATTTAGAACATAGTGACATGGTACTTAGGATAGGTGGAAACTGGCTCTAAGCTCAGGGCTCCTGTTCTAACATTTTAACACAACAGAACCAGAATTCATAGTAGCAGCAGCAGCAGGAGAGTAAAAGAATGGAATCATGGGAAGTGACCCCTGTACCATTTAAGCAGGTCCTGATTATGCCAACCCTGTATAGCAGAGGTAAGCAATTTTGCAAAGTTGGAGGGAGTTGGGGCCATGGTCACAGCAAGCCCATCTGGCTTCACAAGGGACATTCAGCACATGAAATAGAGGCACATGAAAAAAAAATCTGTTAAGGCACAGGTCTCAGTTTCATAGGATCAGGTCTTCATCTCCCTGAGGACACTCTGCCCCTTTCCAGTGGTCTGTATCGCTGCATTATTTTGGAAGTACTGTTGGTCCTCTTCTGTTAACTATACTTAAGCATCTATTTGCCCCACTTTTAAAGAAAGAGATAGAATAAGTTAGATACCTCTCACTATGTACAAAGTGTCCTCCTCTTTCCAGAAAACACCTACAACCCCTGTCCACTCAACACCTGACATGAAGGGGAAGGGCAGATGGAATGAGTTGGGCTCTTCTGAGTCTTTCCTTAACAAAATTGGCCCTGATCTTTGGAAGAACAGTTCCCACTCCCAAAACATAAAGCTTATACCAGTACTCCTATAAAACTCCTAAACAGTATGCCAGTACTCCAGGTCTGCTTGCTTTTACTACGGCTTTCCACTGAGCTTAAAAGTGTAATGCTTAAAAGTATAAGCAATCCAACTTTATTTACACAGATTAGTTTTCTATGTGTATGACTGCAAGTATTAGGTGTTATTCTAATTTGAGGGCTATACCACTTCAGATAGCAGGAGGACTTCTCACGACTTAATATTTATTATTTTTCATTAAAATGTTTATATTCTGTCCTTTATCATGGGATCACTTTATAATCACTTTAACAACTCAAAGACAATTTAGAACAACAGAAACTAAACAGACTGAAAGCATATTAAATAACTCTGCAGGTTAAAAAAAAAGTAAAACCAATCAAAATACATTAAAAAATGCAAATTTGAATGGAACCACTTTGGTTCAAAGTCTTTAGTGAAAAGTCATGCTTTTGCTTGGCCCTGAAATGAGACCCATGTTGGTTGCCAATCAGGCCTCTAAATGAGAAGATATTTCATAAAAGGGTGTCATGGCAGAAGACCCTCTCCCACATCCTCCCACAGTACGCTGCTCCCAATAGTGAGGAGACAAAGGAGGGCACTTCCACAGAAACAAGTCAGAGAGAAAATTAATGTATAGTCTAGATTTTACCAGCAAGAACCCTTCCTCCCACCTGAAAACTATAGTTTGGTATGTGCAAAGAAGAGTTATGCATGAACAGGCCTTCAGTACTGGTAGCCCCCCACACTGAAGTGTTAAAGCTGATTACTGCCATTTATGAGAGGAAGACTCAAGTCCAAAAGTAGATGTTCTGGGAAATGCAGAACTTTGGGATAACGATGGAGGACAACGACACTAGAATGAGAGACCGCAGGGGTGCATGGAAGATGTCATCCATGACAAAGCCCAAACACATTTACCTGGAGAAGGACAGGACCGCTCAGCTTCTCTCCCTCTATCCATTAGCTCTTATGTGGGGACTTTCTCACCTATGCAGGACACCTTTTAAGTACAAACACTGCAGAGCTCAAATCCAACCACAACCCTACCTTTAGTTCTTGAAGCTGATCTGGCTCATAGAGCTGAGCAGAAACAGCCTGGGCCAGGAAGGCATCCAACTCATGTCTGTGCAGGATCCGGCCCCCTGGCCACTGAATCATGTACCTTTTTTAAAAAAAAGAGAAGAGAGAAGGAGGAGAAGAAGGGAGAATAGCTTCAGCTTCCTTGGAAACTCGGACAGACATAAAAGTGCTTTTTTGGATAGTTCATTAATCTGAATCTCAAACCAGGGAATTATACAAGTGGAGTTTCACACTCTCAATAGCCACAACTTCTTGACTGCAAAACAGCTGTTCTACATTCATGCCTTGGTAGATGGTCGGGATCATACTCATCACAATGTTATGTTGGATGAACCAGCAAGCCTGGCTAATTCTGCTTTTACATAATGAAGGAGAGGGAAACCAGCCAATACACCAAACAACAACAAAACACAACTCCAGCTGAAGCCATAGGCTTCAAAAAGAACTAGTTTCCCCAGATGGATTGTCTCATCTACACCCATTTTGTACACGCATTCTCCTACCTTTTGAACTGTGTTTTCTTGGAATCTTCAGTACACACCTGTCAATCTTCTCATTGCCACACAAACTATCATCTTATATTCATACTCATTTTGGTACCATGATCTTTTGGCACCATGTGAGCAGTGCTGCAGCTACAGAATGTTGAAGGCCAATATTTGCCACCCTTCCTCATCAGGCCTCTCCCACTCACCGTAATACACAGCACATAAGTAGCAGGTGTGTAGGGACATTGGCAGGGTTAAGCATGCCAGGTGTGTCTGATTTCATGCAGGCCAGGAAGGCTCTCATGCGCCGGTTCTTATCTTCCACAGCTTTGCCCAGCCATAGCTTCTTGAGGTTGGGGCAGGTCCACTCCCGAAAGGCAAGGGCTGAAACAAGCTCTGGAGTCTGGGGTGACTTCCCCTTGTACGCTGACCATTCCTTGATGATAACAGGATGAGCTGTGCAAGAAAGGACAAAGCCCACAAGATCAAAAAGGTAAATTTAGGCATGCTGGATTCCTTCCCTGTAAGCTACAGGACTATCTATGCAAAAAGAGGCCAGGCTCTTTAGCAAACATGTACTACAACTCAAATGGCACAAACTAGTTCCACTTCAGTTACCGTTACAAAACAACCCAGTTTTCCCAAGTCTTCCTGGTGTATGGAATCATTTTGTAACTCATGCAGTGAGCCGGGCAACAGTGAAACATGGGAGAAAAAGGAGAAGTGCAGGCCTTTATTACATCAGGCCATGAGACCCCCTACTCCCTTTGGAGGTGCATCAACAACTGCTGCCAGCACCAGTAGTAGTGCCTGCACTATGGATGGCCACCTGCTGTATTCTGCAGTAACAGGATCTGAACTGGCTGCGTCTGAGGAAGAAAAGACTGTGGGATCATGATGGAAAGGTTGATAACCATTAGTTTGGAAAGGTAAATTGCACTGCTTCCTATTACTAGGAAAGAGAGTGAAAAATAAGACAATCAGAATCATCATGCTTTCAGAATCTAAGATGAACTTTATAGGCAGGAAAGCTGTTGCATGAAACTGAACTGAGTGTTGCCAGAAGGGGAGCTGTAGCACTTGGGGTTATTTCTGAATAGAGACGGAACTGAGCAGTGCTTTGTATTTGTTATTGGTGGGGAAATTTCTGAATTACTTGACCCCATTTTGCTTTGCCTTACAAACTGCTGAACTGCAACTCCCAAGACTCTATCCAAAAAGATTCTTTACCCTTGCTATAGGGACATCTGTGGTGCAGCCACAATTTGAATGCCAATACAGTCTACAGTTCTGGCCCTCTCATCTTTAAAAGGCCCTCACAAGAGCTGGAAGAGGTAAAGAAGGGGGCAACCCAAATGGACATAAAATTGAAGCATGTTCTGAATGAGGAGGAGCTAAAGGTGATCTTTTAAGCAAGAAAAAAAAAAGGCAATTGCAGGGAGCACTACAGAGTTTATCAAATAATGCATGAGAACAAGAAGTTTTCCCATTTCTTGTAATACTAGAATTCAGCATAGTAAGAGACAGACCAAAGGATGTTTATAAGGGACAGCTAACACGTTCAGAGGCTGAAGATCTGCAGCTAGGGATGACCAGGTTGAGAAATTTATTGTTCTCACACTCTGCCTATAAGAGGCATCTAAATGACCACAATGGGAAGCAGGACACTGGACTAAACTGGTCTCTAGTCTGATTCAGCAAGGAGGCTCTTGTATAAGACTAATTCAGAGCATGGAAAAGTTATGTTACTGGACTATAAATCTGATGTTCCAACCAGGCTCACTGGAGGTAAAGGAGTTCTAGGAAGTACAATCCAAATTAATAATAATAATAATAATAATAATAATTGCAAACTTGAAGTGTGCTTGAAATTTCTCAGCCAAAGAGCAATTCTAGTGCCTCTGACCAAACTACAAGCCCAGGATTCCACAGGATGCAACCATGGCAGTTGAAGTCGAGTAACAGCACTACAGTTATGTAGTGTGAAAGGCCCCTGAGAGGATATTTGAGACTTTTGTTGCCATTCATGTCCCAAGGAATTTCCAGGTGAACTCTGGGAAGCCTTACACCCACACCTGAGGCTGAAGAGGCCACCTACTTTCTACAGGGATGCGCTTGCGCACAGCCAGGCGTTCCATCCGCCGCTGGGTCTCAGCCACACTGAAGAGGACACCATATACGTACTGCCGGGCAGCTCGGAAAAGGACTGCCGCAGGGGGCAGCTCTGTATTGCACTCATCTTCGATGCACACAGGAATCTTGATTTCACCCTGAAACAAAGTGTTGGAAATTGAGAGCATCCGCAGCGTGCAGTTTTCGAAAACTCCCAGATTCCCCATGAGGGCCCACTGCCCCACTCTCACCTTGGTTAGGACATGGTAGATGAAAGGGTACATAAGCCCTCGGCGATGCCTGTGCTCAGCCACACGAAGAACCTCAGGGGCAACTGGGGGCAGGGGTGGTGTAGTGATGTCCATATGGTTACGGGTTGCCATGGAGAGCAGTGAGGGGATGTGGGTCTCAGTGGACCCACTCAAGTTCCTCTCTGGGTTGCTGCTGCCCCCTGGTTGTTGCCCCCACCCTTGGCTCATCATCTTGTCGCCTGCAGGATCCTCCCAACCAGACTTGCGAGGTCCTGTTTCAGAAACGTGGCTGGAGAAGAAGAAAGGGCAATGCTAGTAGTTACAGCTGTGCACTACCTTCCTTGTCCCCAGCCCCTAGAGGAAATCAGGAATCCTAAGAATCCTGGCTCTTCCACTCCCTTGATGCTACATTCTACTAGGTTCCTCCCCTTTCCTAGAGGCAAGGAACAGCCCTGGCTCCTCTTCCACTCCTACCATCCCAGAGTTTATTTTGCAGGTCTCAAGACTCTTCTCAGCCCACTCACTTGGAGCTGGTTCCATTGTGTTCTTCTCCATCAGAAGAGGAAGAAGGTGAAGAGCCAGGCCCAGATGACGGAGAAGGTTTGGAGCTCAGATGGTGGTTGGGGAACTTGGTGTGAGAGTTGTCATAAGATATAGACCAGTTGTTGTAGTGTCCACCCTTCAAGGCAGGGTCTTCATGGAAAGGGGCAGAAGCATCTGTCAGGCCATGTGGTGAAAACAGAAAGCTGGAGCCAGGGCCAGGAAGAAACGATGAGGGGGTGCTGACAGCGCTGTGTGGCCCTGGAGGCTGGTACAGCATCTTTGGCCCCATCTGGGGTGCAAACTGGAATTGGAAGAGAAGTAAGAGGAAAGCACTGATGGACTACAGTCAGGCGTGAGGAGGAGGCCAGAGTTCAGTAGCAGAATTATCAGCTTTGCATGTAGAAGGTCCCAGGTTTATTCTCTGACATCTCCAGTTAAAATCACAGATATCAAGTAACTGGAAAGATCTCTGACTGAAACTCTGGAGAGTTGCTAATAATCAGAGTGGACACCAGAGGCTTAGGTTTGGACCAATATTCGAATGGAGTACAAGGCAGTGTAACAGCCTTCTGTACAGAAGATGCGAAGAACTGTGTTACATCCACTCCCACTGGAGAGCCTACCCAGTCCTTTCACACCTAAGATCTGTACTGCAACTTTATTCCAAACAGCCAAAAGAGTTAGCATTCGCCATTTACAAAAAAAGAGCCAAGATTCCCATGGTATTAACATGCATATGAGGCCATGTTCCACACGCCTATCACAGAGCTACAGCTCACAAGGAGAATACTGGATTTGTCTGGAATTGTACAACACCATAGATTTAAATGGGTAATAATGGGAAAAGAGGAAATTCCTATATAATTTTTGCATTTTTAGCCTCAAACAGAATCAGATGCTTGCAAAGCAAGGTGCAGAGACGTCTATCCTTGCATAATTTAGCCTGCAGCTGCAAATACAATACTGATCTTTCCTCAACCAATTTACACACTATGCAGAGTGATATGGCAGAATTCTTGGTTGTACCACTTCATGCTCACTACAGACTGCAGAGAGAGGGTATCAAAGTTTTCAACACTAGTCATATGCTAGACATTTTGAGTGGATGCTGGCTCCCTAGTGTTCAGTTTGTTACATGAAGGCATTTTATATGGCAGGATAATTCAAAAATCCCCCTGCCATACCCCTACTGTCTGAAGTCATGCAGTCCAGAACTCCTTCACATCATGCAACCATGTGCTGTGGTCTGAGCCTGTTACAAGCAACAGTCCCTTGGCTAGCCTTACAAATAGTAAAGAAGTCCTGCCATTAATGTACCCATCACACACACAGTCATGGTCAAGTTATTCTTTCAAATTTACTTTCATCCTAAAGCACACCTGAGCACTTACCATGGCCTTCCCAGAAGGGAGTGGTACCACTGGATTACGATTCAAAGGTGCTGCCCCTCCAAAATGGTTAGGCCCAAAGGCTGGGACTGAAACACAGAATTGTCACCTTATTATACAAAAGAAACACTTTATCCCAGCATGCTCCTGCTAGGACCATTAAAGGGCCAAGTGGGGGGATCCTGTCAGTGCACAAACTGGTTAAGCTGGGGGGTGGATGACAAAACTCTTTGGAGAGAAGGTATGTATGGCTGTCACATTTTGGGGCTCTAGAACATAATCATTCTCGCAGTTCTCAAACCTGTGGTTTCTTTTTCTTTTCTTTCTTTGTGTAGCCTTCATACCCCATTATACAAGCTGCAAACTTTCTCCCCAAAAGCCTGCACCTTTTGAAATGCTCTCTTCTGATATTTAGTGTCTCTATGTGCCTTCTTTTAACTGATTATTCTTACTGATTAATGTTTTGCATTTTAATATTTTTAAAAGTTTTTCTTTCTTTGTGCACCTCTTTGAAGTAGCTTTACATATTGAAATGAATAAATTAATAACTAAAATGTGGAGTAGTCTGCTGTAGAAACCCTAAGCAATGAGGCAGAGTGGTTTTTAATCTTAAATCTCCCACATTAGTTGGGCTTCAACTCCCAGAGGTCCCAACCAAGATGGCTCATTTTCTGGGATTCTGGAACTAGAAGTTTAAAATATCTGGAGGAGCACAGGTTATGAATCACTGCCTAGGGTGCATTTCTAAGTTCACAGAGAACAACGGCAAGGCCTGTAGGGTACTCCATATAAGCTGGAGACTGATAATGAATTACCGCTAATATTACTGAGGAACCACTGACAAGCATCTTTTAAGCCTCTGGGCCATGTGGATCATAGTTTGGTAAACAGTTGGGACGGTGGCTCCTAAAGATCTATCTAAGTCTTTCAGCAGAAACTGAGGTCAGAAATAGAGGAAGAAAAACATATCTGTACTTCAGCCCAGAGCTGTAGGAAAAACCAGAGTGAAAAAAAAATGACTAAAAAGGTAGATGCCAGCCACTCCAACCTAAGAAAGAGATACTAGAAAAAACAATAAGGGTGTGACATAGGCTACTTTAGGCTGACACTGGTTCTGTATCACTTTCCTAGTCAGGAATCAGTAAACAGTAGACTGTAGTCCACTGATAGGCCACTGGCCAATTTTCAACAGACGAGCCTAATTTCTTTTGTTGCTCAAAAAGGATGCTGCATCCAGCAAAGCACCAGGTTTTTGTTTTTTTTTGAGAGCGGCTACTCAAGCCCACTTATCACAAATCAGTAATGCCTTTGCTATTAAAGATATCCTCAGTATGCACTTTTGCTCTGTGAATTTAAACACACATCTACGGACAATGAGGATGAGCTATTAAGAATAATGTACTACAAAGGCAGCAGGTGGGAATGGCCCAAAAAAGATTACCAGCTTCTGGCCCAAAAAAGATGCTCTAGTGCCTTTAATGGACTACAGCATGGAGAAATCCCATAGGTGGAGCTTCTGATTTCTGTCAACATTACCACTGAAGATACCACTCCACATAGCTATTAAAAGGCACCAAAGCCCTCTTTTGGGCCAGGAGGTGGCAACTCTAGAGTTAAGTCCAGATTTGACCTCTCTTAGCAGAGGGCGCTGTAGATTATCAGGCAGGGCCTCACCTTCTTGGACAGCGGGAGAAAACACGGTTGAGAGAGAGATGAAGTTGACCAGCGTCGCCTGGATACTCACGAACATACGGGGATTGGCCCATTGGTGTAGGGGGTGCTTTCGTGGCCACTGAATAATATTCTACGGCCTTCTTGAAACGCTCAATTTTATCCTCGGTCCTGGACTGGGAGAAAGCAGAAGAAGGAATGAAGGAAGTGATGAGTAGAGCTATGGAATTCAGTGTGGAAATCTTACTAGAAGTGGCCGTATGTATTGTCCAGCCAAACTATCTAGACATACACAGAATGCTGCAAGGTTATGGGAAATCCAGTTATAGGGAAGAAGGCAGAGACCATCATGATTAACTTTGTTGATAGCCGGCCTGAAACAGAAGTCCAGGCTCTATCTACCACATTTGCCCACCACCACTGTTGTGGATCTTTCTCTCTCTCTGTGCAAATTGCAACTATTATACCTATCAGGGTATAACTAAGCCTGCTACCATCACAGTCCTGTTACTCAAGACAGATGGCACTTAAACGCACAACACAGATTTCATCTCACCTGGGAGTGCTTGAAGACATCTCTCCCGATCGCATCCAGGTTGGAGGGATTTTTGATAGCGCCGACATACTCAGACACAGCCTTGATGACCACATCACAGGGTGGCAGGACCAGCTGGTGAGCACGTACCTGGAACCCAGTGCAGAAAGCACTTAAGTAAAAGCCTAGACAGAAGCAAAACACACTAAGGCAGCCTCTCTGCTCTCAATGGTGACAACTTTTATCAGACAGCTACTGTGACCAGGCCTTCCTCTCTCACCACGTACCCAGTGGATCAACAGGAGGTCCTGCTACTACAGACATCACTCCTTTGACACATTTCTCTTTCTTCCGGATTTGCAAATTGGAGCAGAAAGGAAATGTAGCTTATACTTCTCAGGGGGCAGATTTGGCCCTCCAGATAGTATCACCTACTCGAAGTGTAGAGTATTCAAAAAAGGAATGATGGGAGTGGGGGATATGGGTCTCTCCATGTTTCTGGACTACAACTCCCACCAGTCCTAGTGGAGAGCCACATACTTCCTCTTTCCTGCAATAACTCATGTCAGAGATGAGTTTCTGTTTGTTTCTCTTCTCTGTCTTTTCATTAGAAGTCCTGCAGCCATACTAAGCTGTGGCAGTAATATAAAAAGGAAAAAAAAGATGAAAATTGCTCTGTCTACCATTCTGCAATGGGAAACCCAAGAACCATTTCCTAGGGACAGAACCTCCCCAAAGGATCTCAACACCTCTTCCAGAGCAAATTCCTGAAGTCCCAGTTTTTTAGTTCTGAGCCAAATTACACTCCTGTCACTTTTTTCTGGAACTGAGCATGGTGTGTCATGTCCAGTTTTGCTAACCTCACTACCATCTCTCTAATCATTAGGACCCACTGCTCACACAGAACTGGCCACAGACTTTAGGAGTAACGCCTCTCCTCACTCTCCAGAAACACATTTCCCATTAGAAACCCTTCTAAGCGTTGGGGGAACAACAACTTTGGAATACTATTTCCCATCCACTACCACTCCACCAGTGTCTTCTCCTCAAAACACCACTCAACTAGTTCCTCTCCCAAAGGGTGACATCACTGCACCCCTTTCAAAACAGTGTTTCCTGCCTTGCTGCCTTCCAAACAGGGCAAGGGGACGTGAGCACTACCTTAAGCGAAGCCAATGGGTGGTCTGGTCCAAGCAGGCTCCAGTGGAAGGCAGCCAGATCCTCGTCCGGAAGGATGTGGTTCCCTGAGAGTGAGGAGGGCATGGTACTAGAAGAGTTGCCAACCAACAACAATGGGATCCAAACCCTTTCTAGTGCTGAAATCATGTACATTTCCAAAGGGCGATATAACGCTACAGATGCAGATGCTATTCTGACTGAAAAAAATTAACAGCTGACGGCCCGTTAAAAGCAGCCTTGGAGAGCTGCTGCCAGTCAAAATAGACAACACTAGGCTGGATGGTCAATCATGCTCTGATTCAGAGTCTAGAAAAGCTTTTTTTTTTTTTTAACTATAACTCTGCAAAATCCCCCAGCAGACATGATCACTGGGAGATTCTGGGAGCTGTAGTTTGAAAAAAGAACTTTTCCAGACTCTGCTGTAATGCAGAACAAGCTTTCTTCACATGAGCTTCCAATGTTTTTCTCCTGTGTGTATACTAGCAATCTTCTACCATTCTCTGTACTCATCTTAATCATCACTCCTTTTTTCCTCCCAGAGCCAAGAGTTATTCCACATACATATTTTGAGTAACACTCTGCATAGAGGAAATGGCAAATTTAGAAAAGGATTCAGCATATGGAATACCACATACTCTTCCTTAAGCTGGGCAGACTACTATGAAATCCCTGGACTGAGACCTGTTTCAGGAATCTCTTTGGAGCCACAACTCTATTGCTTGTTTTGCTATATAAGAACAGTCCAGAAAATGGTCTTGACCCCATCTCCATGCATTACTGTCAACAAAACATTTACCAACAAAACCATAGAAAGGACACAGGTCGCTATGAGAAGTAATTTCATTTCCTAAAAACAAAACAAAAAGAAACAAGCATCTAGTAACACTCCAGCTATCTCTTGGGAATAGCTCTAAGGCAGCTGACATTTCATGAGTAAAATTAAGCAGGCTTCAGATTTTTCCTGTGGCAGAGACTCCCAGGTTACACTACAGTACTTCAGAGAAATAGCTTTTGAGTATTTCTATTACTCATTTTAAAACTAAGGCACAGAATTATGCTAGCAAATGACATTTATGTTGATGTTCTAGCTGCTGATACCACTATTTCTCTCTTTTACTTACAAAATTCTGTGAGATGGGTTATGTTAAATGGAAGAAGGGACACAGACTTGCTCATGACTTTCCAGCCAGCTTGATTTCTGAAATGGAGTATGGACTTATGCCTCTGACCGTTTTGCACTCTCTCTCTCTTTCAAACGTACACAAAGAAACAAAAACACTGTTTCTACTGACCTAGCAAAGCAGCAAAGATGGGAAACCTGCTCAGCTTGAGGCCCAGCTGCTTGGCTACCTCTTGCATGAGGAACTGATTGGTGGTGAGGTTCTTGCCATTCCAGCTAAGTTTGAGGGCATGGGAGCTGTAATACGAAGGTATGTTGCAGAGGGCAAATTCTGAGTCATGGGCAATCAGCCCATGGAAGCCGTTCTCCCGGAAGAAAGACACAACCTCTTGATGATGATCCTCCAGGCTCTGAAACACCTAAAAGGAAGAGGGAACATCAGTAAGCACTAAGACAGACAGCAAAACTCTTGACCTCAATGCAATGTTCTCTGTTCAGAAGGCCCCAGACAGGACTAATGTATCTCTGCTATTTATATGTGTAGGGAAGCTGCTCACTGCCCCCTAGAAGACCACCTTACCATCCAACACATGAAAGGAAATGGGTTCTATCAGTTATTTTTAAGGGCTTTATTTTTACATAGGAAGAAAAGTATTTCCTCTTTAGTCATTTAATGGGAAAGAGCGAGTTTCATAAGAAAATACAGCATCAGGGTAGAAATAATGTAGTCCACAGCCACATGTAGCCCTTGGGATTCTCCATGTGCCCCCAAATGCCAGTCATGCCCCCTCTTTGTTTTGGCTGTGGAAAAACATGATTTTCAGCTAAAGTCCTCAGGTTGCTTCAGGGCCTCCGATTCTGAAACAACAAAAATAGTCCCCAAAGTGACAGAACATGGCTTCCAGCTGCCCCAAATACAGCACATTACAGCAGTGATGGCATGGTGCAGACTACCAAGATGTTGAGAGAGCCAAAAAAGGCCTTGTCCTTGTTACAAAGGCTGTCTATTCACATTTCCTCAAGTGGTGGGCCTAGGTCATAACCTATTTCCCTTTGAAGTCACTATCTTGTTTATCCATAAGGCATGGATAGGGAATGTTTGGTCCACAATCTCTTCCCACCGGCCAAGGGTGATAGGAGTTGTAGGCCAAAAACACATGGAGGACAAGAAGGTCCCCATCTGCCTTGAAAGTTTAAGGACATTGTTTCTAACAAGAGGTTGAAATGGGCCTCGCAAGTATGGTTCAGAGGTAGTTGCCAGGGGAGCAACTGACTGAGAAGATTCATTTTCACAGAGTGCAAGGATGACTCACTTTGCTTAGCTTTCAATTTATCTTTATTATTAAGGGACCATTCAAACTGCTGGAGACAATGCCTATCAGTTACTATTAGCAGGGGCAGCTCAAATATTCCTGGAACTCATAAGTATTGCACATTGGGGGTGAGTGGGTGGTGGACAAGATCATATTGTGAAGAAATGCCAAAGAGGGATCTGACTGCAGCAATCCTGGTCTGATCCTGCAAGGGTACTTCACAGAAGCATTGAGCTTCCTTCTAACTCTGTTACACTGCCAGAATCTGACTTCACTAAAACAGAAATGCAGAGGTGCCTCTCTGTTCCTCCTAATCTATTACCCTGGTCACATGTGTTCTCCCAGCTTTTCTGCACTGATGGACTATTTTAATAGAAAAATAGGTCAAATCTGGTGTTCTTGCTGCTCATTAACTTCCTTGAGGCCCTTAAATCGTCATACTACATTCTTAGTTTCTCACAGACTTGCTACTCTGACAGATGAATGACTCTAAGAAGCATGTTACCCCAGGAGCCAGGGACTACATATGCGTAGATACACAAAAATGTACATAGGCTCCTCCACTCCTACATATCAGTGTACACACATGCACAGAAACACATCCTTAATGAACTCCAGTCCCAACCTTAGCAATACCCACTGAGATTTGATATTTGTCTGTCACTATTAGCAGAGGATAAACAGCGATGTTGGAAGTGAGAATATTTCCCCCACAACTCAACTAATTAGCTAGGTTGTGGGAAAAGTGGGCCATGTCCCACTGGTTTTGGTAGACCACACAGGAAGCAGCCACAGGCCATGTTCCCTGACCTAGAGCTCCCAGATTCTCACATAACCAAGAATGGAAACCTGTCCACTTGAGAATGTTACATACACACATTCTGTAAAAGGGATGTACTTCCATGGAAACACAGTTTTCCATGGTAGGTCATCCACAGCCAAATTATATTCCCAAAGTGGTGGTGGGGTAACAGGTTATGCAAACATCTCTTTTGTAACTGAAGTCCTAGGAATTAAAATAAACAGCAAATTGCCAAGACTCATGAAATCAATGTAACCATAAAGATGTCAGACAACCTTTCAATCCAGAGAATCTGTGCTGCTGTTTTAAGAAGACAGGTTTCTAGATATCAGCTTTGTAGGAATAGAATTCTCGAAAGTAAAAGACCATATCTGCTAAATGCAGTGTCTTGGTAAGGAAATCATTAGGAAAGGGAAATATTTCCATGCTTACAAGTACTCAACCTTCCACCTATTTTCAACCTCTAATTTTTCCCATCCGCACACTGATTGCTTCCATCTATTTTAACAACCCAACTTTCCCCAACCTGTACAACAGCAGGGCTGGCCCAAGATGTTTTGCTGCTAGAGGATAAGATGGCCTCTTTATTGTCCTAGGAATGAAAGCAAACTGGACTGATAGTTGGATTTTACTTCTTTAAAAAAAAGAATGAAGGAGGAATGTCCTCCAATACACCTAAGGCAAGCAAGCTAGTACAAGGGGTGCAGAACAGGCCATATGATGTGCACACCACTGTCCCCCAAATGAAGGAAATGGCTGGGGTCTGCCATTATTGTCCTACCTACCAGCATCGGCTACCCAAGGGGTCTTGTTATACACGCATATTTTAAAATTGCTTTTCTGAACATGTTCAACACAGTGTTAAAAACATAAAAACAACCACATACACAGAGAAAGTTGACTGTCTACTAAGTAAAGCTGTATTGGAAGCTCATCTCTTTCAGGTCAGCTGCTTCCACTGCTTATTCAACCTCAGCTGATCTCTATGCCTTTGCCTGCCAATTTACCTTTGGCCTCAGGAGGTTGTATACAGCTATTTCAGAAAAATTAGCTGAAATACAATATTTTCCATCTGCAACCAGGCACGGTGTACCACAGGAAATAGGCAACTTGTTCACTACCAAGGGCTACAGGTATCTTTCACGTATAAGCAACAAGATTCTTCAAATTTTGTGTGTGTGTGTGTACATCTGAACGCAAAATATAAACATCCAAGATGCCAGGACATGCTGGAATTATTCCACAGCTTTGGGACTCACAAATTATCCTTAAATGTGAAAATGTTGATCCGTCCCTGGAAAGGTTGGATAACCAGGACCTAGTCCTAGAAGTCAAGAGGGCTGAATATACAAGGACTTTGGGTTTGCCTTTATTTGTTTCATATCCAAAGAGAGGTATATGTGCATATTATGCATACATCAGATGCAAAGCTGGAATTCTCAAGATTCTAACAGAAAATCTGCCTGCTATATTATAGAGCAGCTTAACATCAATGAACACATGCAGTCATCAGATCTCATCAGTATTTAAGGTAAATTCCTCCATCTTTATCACAAACCACCTACCTGCCTGTCACATAGAAAAAAACAAGGCAAGGAGGAATTTCTCAGATCAAATCACAGTAAAGTATTTCTGTAACGCTGTTTCAAGATACTATAGCCCTTGGAACACATTAACTCAGTACTGCTTACAAAAGCACTGGGAAGCGCATTCGGCTCTTATTTTATTCAGCCTTCTAACCCTGTGATGATCATATGAAACACATGGCATGTTCAGAGCACCTCAGTGACTTAGTTGAGTGGATATTTAGATTTCAGTTGCCACAACAAAGCCCTTCATTAAGAACTACACAACACCATGCTGTAAAGCAATTCTCCAATTCTTCAGGGCAGCATTCTCCTTAGACATCGCGACAGGGAAGGGGAGGAAAGAACACGAAAATGGTGGTTTTTCTTATGCTCCCTTGAATTATTTCAGCCAGGTTCTTCTGCTGTCTGCTAGAGATGTGCTGCCCACAGTCACTTGTCATGGAGTAGAAATGTTCAAATGTATTTTGATCTGGATTGGTAGTCTTCTCCAACCTGTGTCCTCCAGATGAACTGGTCTACAACCCTATCATTCCAAATCATAATATCCAATGACAGTCTCAAGGCACTGGGTTGGGAAGTGTGCTTTACAACATTACCATGAGAATCAGAGGACCTGGGTTTTAATTCTTATTGTTGTTATGTGCAGTCAAATCGTTTCTGACTTATGGTAACGCTACTCCAGGGTTTTCATGGCAAGATTGGGTCAGCCTTCACCTAGTTTCATTTTCTAGCTTCTTGAAGTATCTACTTTCTCCTTGAATCCAACAAACTGCTCACAAAAGTATGCTTTGGGTGCTAAAAATGAAAAAATTGTGATTTATTTAAATTTCAAACCCAGAATTTATTGGAACCCCAACATTTTGGGATCTTCAATAGCTTTCAAAGACTAAAAGGGGGGTGAGATTAGACTGCTGATTTAGATGCTAGAATAAGCTGAAATTTAACTAGCAAACAAAAAATTATTTATATCCCACCTTTCCTTGGGAGACCAGACTTAAAAATGACATGAGAATTAGTTTTTCCAAGAGGAAAACAGCACAGAGTTACAGTAAGTTCAACTTCCAAGAGAATGTTTCATTTATTTCATCCCACTAATCATCCTGATTTGTCTAAATCAGATGACACAAACACTAGCTATTTTTGACTCTGAAAAGATTTCTTCAGTCATTAGTTATATATTTTCTTTTAGATGAAAATGTCTATTAAAAGACACACTGACCTCAGAAGTACTGACAGATCTACACCTTGAAAAGAAATTCATCATGCAGCACAAGATGTTTCAGTATTTCTTAAGGGGCATAAGGATTAAGAAAGGGTAGACCAGCCTTCCCCAACCTGGTGCCTTATAAATGTGTCAGATTTGTTCCCACGCCATTCCCAACCCCCTTCCCAATTCATGGGGGGGGGTTTAATAGGAGTGACAGACCAACCTATCGGGGTACACTAGATTGGGAAAGGATACTTATAGTTCACTAGAGTATTTACCCAGCATTGCTCGGAATTTTATTTTCCTCTTAAGAACTCACCAAACTGTCTTCTCCAGTACTTGTAACTTTTCCCCATACTTCCCAGTGCAATCTGTATTCAGAATTATTTACATACACAGTTTGGGTTCCTGAGGGAATACACTGTCTTCCTCCTTGCTGCTAGGCCTCGTCACCATAGCAACCAGGCTTTTCCAGTGCCTGTAACTTTTCCCCATATTCCTCAATCCAATCTGTATTGAGAGTTGTTAACGTAAGAGGTTTGGTTTCTGAAGGAACACATTGCCCTTCTTGTTACTGCCAGGTCTCATCTCCATAGCAACCAGCCTGGGCCCAAGAGCTCTCTGAGAATTCTAAAGGCCCCTCCCTGAACTGCCAACCCCAGGATTCCATAGAATCTTCACAGCCAGCCAATCGTATGAGGTCTTCTTGCCTCACATAGCCAATCGTATGAGGTCTTCACCTGCCTGACGCAGACAAACAGACAAACTCACAGACAAACGTTGACTTTTATACAGTAGATTGGCAAGCTTGTCCACTGAAGCTGTCAAGTGTACACTTAGCGCAGAAAGGCTGTTGTGATATGAAAAATTCTTTCTAGCTGAGCAGGTTTTTTTTCCCCAACAGTCAGAAAGTTTATTATTTCAGGTTGTCAGCAGGTCATATATGGTTAAAATCCAAATGTTCTGATGGACATTGCAATAGAAATTTGAGCACTTGTCACTTTTAAAGACTTATTGCCAAGCCTAAGCTATGAAGTTTATCACAGAAGAGAATCTCCATAGCAAGCTGGAAAAATAAATATTTATTAATTTTTTCCATTTATCTTAACCCAAAAGTTATTTTTACTCAGTAAAACAGTAGATTGGGAAATACCATCAAGTAGATACAGGGTGAAAACAGAAGGTAAGCAAGAAGAGACAGCAGCAGCAAATAAGGCGTGGAATTTGAGAAAGCAAACAGGACCTTAACTGTAAGGGAAGATGTCAGAACCACTAGCCAGGGAGGGCAACAAGCACCAATACATTCGGAGGCCATTTCCGCACTAGACTGTTAATAGTGCTATGATTCCAACTTTCAACATCCTCCAAAACTGCAAACCCCAGGATTCCATGGGATGTTGAAAGTGGAATCATAGCGCTATTAACAGTCTAGTGCGGAAATGGCCGGAGGCAAGGTAAAACTCTGAAACACTTTTTGGAAAGTGACCAATGGAACATCAAAAGAAACAGGCTATATACGCTCGCTGAAAAAGAACTAAGAAAAAGCAGGAACAGAATAAGCAATGGAGTGATGCTGAAAATGGGAAAAGTAAAGCTTCACAGAATGCAATGGGGTGTGTTCAAGAGGATCACACGGCCCTTACCTTGACGCGAAATCGAATCATGGCCAGGCGGACGCAGTGGCCCAAGCAGGCAGGAGGAAGGAACCAGGCCCGGGGTGGAGGGGTCCCTTTGTTGCCCACATGCCCGGCAATTAGCTGAGCTGTCTGTCTCTCAGCCTGGGCCTTCCTGCCCCACTCAGGCAGCCTCTCCTTTCCAAGCCCTCCATTGAAGATGACTGCTAACTCCAGCCCCCCTTGATAGAGGCAGGCCTGCGAGAGGGCAGCCAGGTAGCCCACCATGGCATTCCACTGGCCCCCACACACCCAGTCTGTCTGGTAGCCACCGTACAGCCGCTGCAAGGCGGAATCGGCATCCACCAGGAGCCGAGCTGGGCAGGGCGCCGGCGGTGCCAATCCCGGGGCATGCGGAGGGTGTGGGTATGGGCCAGGACCAACCATAGGTGCCAGTCCTGGGGCAGCTCCCGGTGGGTGAGGGTAGCCAGCTGGCGAGTGGAAGGGGGCACAGTAGGCGGGCCCCCCGCCTCCGCGGCTCCCTACGGCCCGGGCCAGCTTCAACAGGTCTACGGGCACCACGGCCCCCGGGCAGCGCTTTTCCACGAACTCTTGGAAGCCCTGCACGCCCATGGCTGCGCACTGCTGAGGGGTGCAGGCGTCCCTTCTTCCGCTAGGGCGAACGGGAAGGGCGTGGGGGCTGGCACCCCAAAACCAGGACCTGGCACAGTCAGAGCTGCTCCAGCTCCCGGGGCTTGGCTTTTCACAGCTCCCACTCCTGGGGAATGGATGCAGCCGCCATGTTGTAGCTTTCTTCTTCTCCTCCTCCTGCCTCCTCTCCTCCTCCTTTCCCTCAGCTAATGCTGCAGCCTGTCGGGAAACGTAGTTTTATTTTCAGGAGACGGCCATTATTCGGAAGGCTCTGTGTGACAGCGAGACTACAACTCCCGGCAGGGCGAGAAAAGGCCTCCATGTTGTCAGACCTCTTCGCGCTTTCCTGGAGCCACATAGCTTTGTGGGACTTGTAGGCCGAGGACGTCTTCCCCCTCCAAAGGCTGAAGTAAATAGGGAGACGAGAAACTTGAGATTACAACTCCTGATGACCTCAGAGGTCCGCCACATTTTAGGATACTTTTAGCTCCAGAGAAGTTGTTCAGCTTAACGGGAGGGGAGAGAGAGGAAAAGGTTTACCAAGAGTTAGAAGACTACAACTTCCTGCAAGCCCAGCGTGCTCATCTTACATCATTTGTACGTCATTTCGTCTGGTCGTGACGTCTTTCTGGCGCACAGGCTCACGGGGTGTGTAGTTTTTTAACCCAAGGTCTTAGCGGCGGGGGGAAGGGAGAGGGAGAACTATTCACCCATTCGGTCGAGGAACAACGACGCCATATTGTCACGTCTCTGTGGCCGGCTCGCATTGCATGTTGGGAGATGTAGTCCGATATTATTACACTTTCCGCTTCATTTAGGAAACCATATTGAAAGAAGGAAAAGGATAGCGTTGGGGGATCTCTTAATCTTTTTTACTACTCGTTTTCTTCGAACTTAACACCTCGTTCTCTCCTGTGGGTTGGATTGCAACATCCATCGTTCCCATCCAGCTACGGCGAGTGTCCAGCCGGCCAGAGACACGTTTCCGCGCTAGACTGTTATAGCACTATTATTCCACTTTAAGCCACCTGTGGAATTCTGGGATTTGTAGTTTAGGGAGGCGAAAGAGCCCTCTGGCTGAGAATTCTACAGGCCCCTCCCTGAACTGCAAACCCCAGGATTCCACGGAGTGTTGAAGGTGGAATAATAGCGCTATAACAGTCTCGTGCGGAAACGGTGAAAAAGTCGTCGGGCAGACCCAGCAGGGCTGTAAAGCGCGCGCACCGTCTCAGCCATTCTTGGGCTGTGAAGCGCATTCCCTAAAATTAAACAAGGACCGTGTGGCTGCTGCTCCCCTCCCCAGGGTGGCGCTGCAAATAGGCAACGCAGGGCCCTCGGAGGGCTCCGGGAAGCGGCAGAGATCTTGGCGTGCGTCTCTCATCCTGAACAAACCCCGTGGATAAGAAATAGTCCCGTCTACAGCCGGCCCTGTCTTCTAGGGTTTAGGCACTTAATAACGTCTATTATGGCCTTCGTGTCCATTTTTCTTCTTCCCCCGCCCCATGCAATCCCTAGCTACGAAGAGTGGGAAAACACCTCCTGCCTTTCGCTGTTTGCCTGTAGCTGGTCCCTTGTCCTGATTCGGATCATGCTGATATTAATTCGCAAAGTCAACGCTTGGGTTCACAGTATGGGCTCCCAGGGCCCTATTACGGTCTGAAACAGTATTTCTTATACTTCACTGCTGATGCCACGTAGAGGAAGGAGAGGGCTTGTTTTCTGCTGCTCCAGAGACCAGGACAAGGAGCAATGGATTCAAGCTGCAGGAAAGGAGATTCCGCCTGAGCCTCAGGAAGAACTTCCTGATGGTCAGGGCTGTCCGGCAGTGGAATCTGCTGCCTCGGAGTGTGGTGGGGTCTCCTTCCTTGGAGGTTTTTAAGCAGAGGCTGGATGGCCATCTGTCGGGAGTGCTTTGAGGGTGTTCCTGCATGGCCGGGGGTTGGACCCAATGGCCCCTGGGGGTCTCTTCCAACTCTACGTTTCTATGATCCTATGATTCTATGAAATGCATGCATGATTTGGGATTCATTCTTGATTGTTAACCAAAGTTACTTTATTTAGCATCCATGTAGCAGAACCCTATCCTGGGAAAGTAATGATTCTTGCACATGGGTGGAATGCTTTATGAGATCCTCGTTGCCTTAGCCTGTAAAAACTCCTTTTTTTAACAATAAAGGATCCTTCTCTTTGCTCATGTAAGAAGTGGTTTTGACTGTGTTCTTGGCTGGAGGTGGAGGGAGCTCTTTGGCTAAAGTTGGGGATCTTTCTAGGCTTATTCAGGGCTCACCGACAATCAGGCTACTCAGGGTAGTCCATGATGGATGGACCTAATATTTTAGGTCTGGCCTCCCTTCTTTTCTTTTCTTTTTTTTTTTTTTTGAGGATTCAGGGGTAACCCTAAATTAAATAAAATTAGGGGCTCATATCTGAGATATCTACAAGGTTCCATGGGATAGCTTTCCGCTCCCAAAATTTGCTTCCTTGGGATGCTGACCAGTGTGTAGGTGGGTGCCAAGACGGGGGCAAATTTTCTTAGTTCTTTCTTAAGAAGGGCTTATGGGGAGGAATCCATGGAGGGCAAGTTTAAGTGTGGGCTCCAGTCTTGGAAAGATGAGGGGTGCTGGGAGCATCTTCAGTATTAGTCCTCTGGGACTGATGTGCCAATTGTGTGTGTAAGGGGTGTGTGTGAGTCAGCTGCCCAAATAGGCCAGCATGAAACTGAATTGCTTAATGGACATACATGGTACCATTTACACTTGCATATCTCAGGCCCTTTCCACACGAGAAGAGGAATCCGCGTAGTGATGGTTCCGGGCGGTTTGAACCGGGTTTTTTTGTATCCGCGCTAATGCGCGCTCTCTATTCATACGTCTTATGTTTGATCCGGCTTAGCGCGGTTTCAGAGATCCACACGTTGCCGTCCTGACCATCCCCGCTATTAACATAACCCCGCCCACTATGGCTGTGATAGGCTGTCCACGCCCACGGCCCACCCCCCGTTCATCTCAGGGGCGAATCAGCGCGTATCTGCGCTTCCAAACAAGTGAGCAAGAACGTGATTGCGCGGATCAGGGGGAAAAGAAACACTTTTTTTCTGGTTTTTAAAAAGCACGTGCAAGCACAGTTGGAGACGTTTCTAAACGGATTGACGTGTGGAACTTGGAAATTAAAGACGACTCAGTGCGCTTTAAGGTATGGAAGACCTCCGTCAGAAATCGCGCTACAGTGCGCTAAAGCGTTTTATTACCCCCGTGTGGAAAGGGCCTCAGTAACACAACGCTAGCCATTATTCTAAAGGTACTTGGGAGTTGGTTATTTTGAGAACTAAGGGCCCCTCATCATCTGATGCCATAAACAATAGTTCATGTAGCTACTGCATAAATTACTGAGTGGATACTATGCTTCCTCTCCACGAGGTTCCCATACACCAAAATGCAGCATTTAAAATTTACTCCCCTTTTTAAAAGAACACGTGGCAAGCCGCATTCTCTCAGCGCATTGGGGTTGGAGCATGGCTTGCAATTTAAAATTATTTTTATTTATTTACTTACTTAAAAGTATTTCTGTTATCACCTCGCAGCCCACAAACGTTCCTGAGGTGATGAACAAAATAAAAACCAATGAAAACAATACAAAGATAAAAACATTTTAAAAATGTTTTAAAACGCTTTTTAAAAACTCCTAAAATCAGTCGAAAAACAATCCTAAGATCCAGGTTTGAAACAGTTAAAACAGCAGTTTCAAACACTGAATGCCATGCAGAACAGCACTGTTCTGGCTGCTCACCAGAAGTATAAAAGAGATGGGCCTATCCTGCCTTCCTGGGATGGGGAGTCCCATAGTAAGGTGGTGCTACAGAGAAAGCCCAGGTACCATCAGCCTAACTTCATGAAGTGATGGGAATTCAACAGGTTAAATTCCTTCATAACTGTATTTTTCCCCTTCTATAAATAATATCTTTTGCCAAGGTCAATGGTACAAAGCATCTTCTGCATATATTACTGTTCCTTGATATGTCTTAAATTTTATGTCTGTAGATTTGCAACTTGGATACTATTTCAGGAATGCTGTAGAGTCAATGCTTGCCCATGGGTCTTCTTGCAAATGAGCTATACAAATGCATTCGAAACTACCAAACAGTGTTTATCCCTCGACTGAAAATTTATCTGATTTAACTACAACATTAAATCCAATTTATGGGAGTTTTATGGACGGTTTTAAAGCAGAATCCCCCACTGTTAAAATAGCAGGTTTGCAGAAAATAAATGTTTGATCATCAATGTTCTAGTCCACAGATTCTCAGCTCAGCCTTTTGGGGGGAGGTACATTGTGCTCTTTTTGAGATTTTTTATGTGATACATACTCTAGAAACATTAAATACAATTCCAGAGCAAGATATATTTGTAAAGAATGGCCACAGGCAAAGAGCTTGCAACCGATGCACAAATGTCTTTCCCTTCTAATACAAAGTTGTCTATTGTTGAGTTACTCTGCTCTCATTTTTTAAAAACACATCATATGGAGTCAAAAAATGTGCGAATTTACTTCCTTCTTTCTGGCTCTGTGTGTATGTTTGTACCTTCAGGTCACCTGTCAATTTATGGTGTATTTCACAGGATTTTCTTAGGCAAAGAAAAATGCTCAGAGATAGTTTTGCCAGTTTCTTCCTCTGAAATATAGCTTACAGCACCTGGTATTCATTGGTGGTCTCCCATTCAAGTACTAACCAGGGCTGACGCTGCTTAGCTTCCAAGATCAGACAGGATCTGATGCCTTTAAAGTATTTAGGCCCATTCTTTCTAGCTACTGACTAAAAATAATGTAATACTCTAATTTGCTGAAAATTGTTTTCATTAAACTGTCAATGACATTGATGTAATGTTTCTCTCCACTTTAATTTGTCACTAGTAATTTTAGCACATTTAAATGGTGTTTTTAAATATAATTATTAAAGATTGAAACAATGAATTAAATAATTTATTTTAATAAATCTTCTAATTGATATAGTGCTAACAAGTAACTTTCATTAATGCTGGCACAGTAATATGAACATTTCCAACTGTGCCACTGTTGACCCTGTATTTTCCAGAAAAAGAAGAATGCAGAATGGCCATGGTTGTATTTAGTGCAGCCTCCAAGAAGCAGGGAGGGAAGGTTTTCCACTCCTGCTTTTGAAATATGATTGAGATCACACAGAATTCTCAACATGGTCGAAAGAACAAAGCAGATCACTCAGTTGCCAAGCTGCTAGGCTGCCCCGTTGGATCACCATAAGAAAGACACTTGTTCTCTTCCACAGCATCGCTGAGGCAGGTACCCCCTGGCATGTTGGCACTGTGGGCAGTTACTTAGATTGCCTCTACAGTCAGACTAGCCCTGGTTCTGAAACTGTGTTCAACACAAGCCGTATGCTATTCTCTTAGTCATGTGGTAATGCATCATGTGGTAATGGATTTACCTTGCACTCTACCTCCGAGTAGAGAGAATTTAAGATTTATTCCTATGCAACGTTTTTTCTCATGTAATGATCACAAATTATTAACCTAGTATATACAGTTCCTATGCTTTAATGAAGAACTTAGCAAAATCCAGACAATTTTTTTTCAACACAGCCTTTATTTTTCTTTTTAACAGTTTAAAAAAATATTAGTTAATGGTTGCGTATAAATGAAATCAACTCATAGCTTGCAAAAATAATTTAAAAAAGACACATGGAAACGACTGCTGATAAGAGACATTCGTTTTCTACCATAAAGTTCAGGGCTATGATTTTTCAAAAATTGACTGGGATACCTCTTCCCTGTTGCAAAGAACTGGTCACTTGCATCCTCTATGCAGCCATCTCAGCCTTCATGTCCAAAGGGGCTAGGGGTAAAATAAGTCAGAAGATGCTACACTAAAGTATAATTGACATACATTTTTAAAAAAACACTATCTATGAAAGTGAGAAGTTGTCATTGCGTGTGCAGGTCAACGGAGACATTTATTCACAGCATAAAGCTGGATTAATCATGCTGTTGTATTAGGACGACATGCTCCCCAGTCATTGCTAGCAAACATACACAAACGCACACGCACACACACGCCTCTCTCTTGAAAAAGAATAAAGTAACCTTCTATTTGTTTCTATTTGTTTGGAGCCCTGGGAACCTGAAAGATAACTGTACTTCCAAAATGGCCATTAAAGCGTGTAGTTAGAGATTCTCTGTGGCATCAATTAACCAAAACGCGAAACTACATTGAACACCTTCCTCAGATGCTTTAAAAGGCAGAATGTAAGTTAGTTCCTCACCCTGAAAATTAAATGTACAGCCCTGAAGGGGAGAAGGAAAACATCACCCGACCATTCATTCTTTACTATCCAGCATATTCAGGTATAAATGTGTCCTGACCATGTTTGCAGTATAACCTGGGTGAACATTACCACAAATCCCAATTCAAATGTTTTCCTTCCTACTTGTACAGTAAACCCTTCCCTCCTCTGTATCTACAGCCTCTCATGCCAGATTGAAATGGCATGGGCTTTTTGTATAGCAGCCTTTTAAAAATATTGGCGAGGGGGCCTCAAAGTCCTAACAGTGGCATTGGAGGGAGATTTATGACAATTACCAACATACAGGCAGTTCCACAAGACATCTTGTATTTCAGTGACCATAACTGAGGACAGGTTCATGTATGGTATTTTTTCCTACATATGTTGTAGGAAAAGCAGTGTGCTTCATCATATGTGGAGTATAAAGCAGAAAATACACAGATTCCTGTGGGCACTGGTTTACCAGCTCATGCTTTTGATGCAGCAAAGCAAATGCTCACGCCATATTTCACACAATGGTATGCACAGTTTTGCTACAGGGAGAACAGCTCTACATAGAAAATGTATCCTGTGAAGTAGTCATTATATGCAAGAGGATACAACTGAGCCCACTGAGAGCCTAGTTTATAACACATGCTTGGCCTTCTAGAATTTTTTTCTGGATTGGAACCCAACTCTCCAATACCAATACAGAACAAGAGGAAGGAAGAGAAAATAAAAATGAATTTATCTTCATACATTAAAGACCACAATAATGGCTTTTTTTGCGTTGCCTCAGCGCCATTTGCTGCAAGAAAGGCAACATCTATTTATGCAAAGTGATAGTCAAAAATGCATACTGTGCTACAAGTCTAACTCACTGCAGCTTTATTCTAAGGCTCTATGAGAGCTGGGTATAGAATTACATCACATGAATGGTATGTGCAACGCACATGTACACATGTAAAACTGTACATATGAAAAGGGTAGAATTTGGTTCTGTGGACCTCTTTTGTTATTACTATACTCCTCACAACTATCACTGTTCCATTTGGATATGAGATTGAAATATAAATAGCAGAAATACTATTTAAAGACTGAGAACAGTCTTCAAAAAGAAAATAAAAAGGAAAAAAAATACCAAAAAGTGTATAATGATCCCTTAAAGCAGTGGTTCTCAACCTGTGGGTCCCCAGATGTTTGTGGACTTCAGCTCCCAGAAGCCCTGAGCACTGACCATAGTGGCTGGGGCTTCTGGGAGCTGAAGTCCACAAACATCTGGGGACCCACAGGTTGAGAACCACTGCCTTAAAGAATCAGTTTTGCCTTTCTACCCTCAATCTACTATCTAGGTCAGTTCTGAGGGGTGGGGAGAAGTTCAGCTAGGCTTCTTCATATTGTAAACTAAAATGTGACTGTTTTAAATCAAACAATTTACCTTCCAAAATGCAGTCTGCAGAAATGACACACCTCTTATAAAACATTTGCTGGGTTTCTGGATTTCAAAACAACCAGGAACATATGGCTTTGTTGCCACAAAAGCAACTGAAGGCTCTGCCTTCAGAACATACCTTGCAAAGAATTTGTGCTATTATAACCCTCCCAATCTTTTACACTCTGTTAAAGTATCAAGCCCTGCACTGTGTCCTCCTCCCTCATTAGTCTTCACCATGGTTAAAGCTTGTATCAATAAGAAACTTTAGCCGAGATAAACCTTAACAGGAATCACCATTAACCACAGATCTGATGATGCATGAAAGCAAAAACAGCATATACTGGTTTTAGCATTCACCATGGTTGAGACTGGTACTAATGCAAGCTGTAACTATGGGCAAGCCTAGCAAAAAGTGAGAGTTGGAGGAATTTTCACCTTAAAAAACTGGGATGTAGGGAGGCAGAGTTCAAACTTATATCCTGTTTGTGAACCCTTAACCAGAGATCAGGAACATTTGGTTGGCATCTCCCTCAAAAGTTTGCCAGCAACAATTCAACGCAAATACAAAAGAAGAATTCCTTCCTGAGGAAAGCAAGCTGTTCAAGCTTATTTTTCCCACGTACATCAGGTTTACTGATGAATGGAAGACTAATGAGGCAGTGGGTCACACACTTCGCAAAGCTGCTGCATCCTGTCGAAACATATTCAGGAAACAATGCAAAGATTTGTTCTTTTCATTCATCTGTCACAATAAGTTAAACTCAAGGTGATGCATAAACTTCTGAAGTTTTCCTTGTGAAAGTTAAACATCCTCTTTAAAACACTAAACAGCATATGAACTCTTTCTGCCAAATTACAAGGAAGAAAATGAAAGGGAGAGGGAAAATGTATATGTGTTGAAACATCGTCTCAGATCTCAAATAGATTATAAGAATTACATGAGGAAAGTAGAACAAATTGTTCACATCACAGCCTAGATTTAAACAGCAGTAACAAATGAGGTAGATAAGAAAATGAAACTTTAAAATGTAGCAAGAAAAAACAACTCAGCTGGAATACAACTGAAAAATTCACCAGTTATTGAAATGATACATTCCATTCATATACAAGCAAAGTTTCAAGCATCACAACAGAAAAGTGCCTTTAAATATCCCCAAAACCAAATTCACATTTTTGACTGCTAATTGTCAGAATTTTATGTGTGGGGGAAAAGATTTTATGTGTAGGAGAGAAAGAAAACCAGACTATAAATGTTTCACATTAAACACAGATATTCAAAACAATACAAAGGTATCAAATATTTCCCTCCTCCTTCCAATGTGCAAGTCAGCAGCTGGCTCAGGTTTTTTTAAGACTGTCATTCAGATGCAAACACAGTAGGTGGTCAAACAAACACACTGTAGGCCATGATGTGTATATCAATTTTCTCTGTCCCCACAATGCCATCAGTGGTCAAATAGGTTTTTGCAATCTTTCAAAAGATGCAGAAAGAACCTTTTGAAACCAGAAATTGTTGAAAAATATAGCAAAACATCATATACACTGTGAGTAAGAAACATTCTGTCTCCATCACACCCTCTGATTCCTGACACATAGGATAAAAACAAGGTATTATGAAGGATTTGTGGTAGCTATTGAAAAATACAAAGTCTAGTAGTACAAATGCATGAGACACAATATCATCCTGCTCCACACTTAAGGTGGAGAAACTCCAGTGTGATTGTGTGTTTTGTATTACTAGAAATTGTTGGGAGCATGTGTTGCTTTTGGCAGAAACTCCCCAATCTCCATAAAGAGAACTGTGCCCTAACTAGAGCCACACAGATGATGACACAAGCACTACTGAAGGGACTTAGCTGCCTGTGAACTGGAAATGGCGTAAAACACACAGGATACCTCATAACCACCCACTTTCTTCTATTTATCAGATGACATATAAACGATGCAAGGAGTTTCCTGAAGGGAGTCTCTATTATAAGCTCTAAAACAATGGCTCTTTCAGAACACCAACTACAGTGAAATGGTTCAATGCACACGCTGCACAATACAAACACAAGCCTTACACAGTGGGATTCTCTCTCACTTCCCTACCCTGCCTTCACCAGCCACATATAGGAAATTGTTTTTTGCCCTCCACTCCCCCCCCCCACATCATAGTATGGAAAATATATATTACCATTGTACAGAAACAAAGCTCATAGACAAGTTCTCTTCCAAACTGGAGTGACGAGAGGAAATTCCAGTAAAGACAAAAGGTACTGTGGCTTATGCTCTGTAACACCAATACTGCTTAAGCTCTACTTAATTTTAAGGGCAAGTTCTTGCTGAATTTAGCTTAGTGTTTTAAAAGAAACTCTTGTAGACTTCACTGCGACAGTCTGCAAAGAGTCTCCTGTCCAAAGTGAACAAATCTTTCACGAAGTTTTACATTTCTCTGGGCCATAAATGAAAAGAAGAAAAACCTCAAGTTCTACCTTTTGAGAAACTTAGAGTTTTAAATGCCTATGCACTGTGCAACTTGTGCATCAGAAGAAGGTGATCAAGATGAGGGCATCATTGCCATATTCTATTTTGTTATGCTTTGAAGGTCTTGCATCACACGAACTAAAGTCAAGTCCCTTATTTGTGACATTCTGATAGAAACAATGAGAAGAAAACAACAAACAAAACTACAAAGATTCTCTATTTTGTGATCCTCAGCCAAGAAGGTACACTGTATGTCAGAATATGGGTTGTACTAACTTCTCGTGTGCGCGGAAGGGTTGAATTCAAAACACTGTATGAGTGGGCGGAACGGGAGTCCATACTTCCCAAACCCATGTTCTTCTCTTACCTTCAGAATCAAAGTTTACTACAAGAAAAATAGCTGGAGAGAAGCTGAGGGTGAGGAAGTCTGGCTTCACTGCTTCACGCATGCCTAATTACACTGTGCTTTAAATCCCCCCTTCTGCTTTATAGGAATTCAAAAGGAACCTCATTTCAATATACAGTTCTGCCCATGACATCTAGTCTGGTTTCAATACTAAGAAGCTCTTTGTATTTTTATGCAGCAATTGTGTTAGTTACACTGTTCTTTCATAGTGATTCCCCACCAACTCCCTTCAAATGCACGAGTTGTGAATGACAGGCGCACATCCTTACAGATTTGTTTCCATGTGCCTAAGAGATTTGGTTGGGCCAAGAATCCCTAATGTTATTCACACTGAGCATGTTTGCTGCAAAAACCCTGAGGTACCGCTGATATACTCAAGGCACACGCGCGCGCGCGCACACACATACACAACTACTCCAGAAAACATGAAGTCGGCCCCAGTACCATTTCCCAATAGTATATATATATTGGGACCTGTCAAGTTTATCTAACTTGGTATATGTTTCAAGTACAGCACAAAATTCCATTCTTTCCTGTATGCCCCTCCCTAACTCTGCAGTCAAAGTCTATTTTAGAAGAGCCAAAGAAGTAGGAAAAAAGGATGAACTTTTTCTAAAAAAAATAATAAATAAAGGATGTGTTTTATGTTTTTTTTAAGAAAGATGTAACACTGTTCTCATTTCTTCAAACTGAAACTTCTCCCCTCCACATACATATAATTACACTGCTGCAGATCATTATGAGATGTACAGCAATGCACTGTTCAAACACCAAACTTCAAAAGACTACAACTACTTTTTTTGCCTTTCCAGTAAAAATCTGAAAAGATGCTAAAGATTATCTATCACAAGGCACTGCAAATCTTTGCAGGCAGAACAAGGAGGCTGCATTATACATGGGAAACAGGGTCTTTTCTCCTGGTAAGATAAGGGTGGGAAGGAAGCTGTCAAACACCCAAATGTTCTGAGGTTCACTTACTTTTCCAATATCATTTTAAGAGGCTGAATTCAAACAGGTAGTTCATCTCTGCAATGAAAAATATTCTAAGCAGACCTGACAATCCAATTAGAACACCATTAAGCCAAAATGCTTTGATTTCATGCCATTGTTTTAAATGGGACTCAACTGGCTGAATCTTGGATTCTTGGTTTTAATTTAAGAATGGGAACCATGAGGCTCTTCAGATTTTATTGAACTGCAACTCCTACCTGCCCTAGTGAGCACAGCCATTAGTAAGGAATGCTAAGAGCTGCAATTCAAAGACTTCTAGAGATCTGTATGATCCCCTCATCTGCTTTTCTACACTTTTCCCTCATCTGCTTTCCTACGCTTTCTTCAGCAAAGCAAGGTCATTTCAATGTTCAACAACATTGCAAATCTCTTACAACACCCCAAAGACAATAATTTAACTTTGTGAATTCAAAATAAAACTAGAGCTTTACAATTCTTAATCCAAATGTATGAAGGGGGAAAGGAATTCCATACAGGACAAGACGGCAAATATTTCAAAGTGTGTGGGGTCCTAAATGAAACAACCCACCAGTCTAAAACTATTGAACCAGAGGAGGAGTCCCCTTAAAATTCCATACACATGAAGCAACAAAGAGTACATTAGTCCCAATAAATTAAGTTTATGGCCCAATTAAGCCAAGCATCAAACTGAGCTATTCCTCTGGCAAGAGGATCTTGCCAAGCATAGGCCTTATGTGGGAGCTGAAATACAGTTTACAAGATTAGGAGGCTGTGGAAGTGTAAAAACTCCAAGAAAGTCACAGCCTTTCAGTTAAATTATTCACCAAATTTCCAATTCCCTAAGTGATTTTGAAATGATGCCTTTATTTCTGTTTAGGGCAGATATAGCTGAAATGTTAGAAAGCTGAGCAAAGGGGACCCCAGTATTCCTTTTTTATTGCTGCACATGTTTGTACAGCTTGCTTATAGTTCGAACATCTTTTGCAAAGATTGAATACTTTTTCTTGGCACTAGGAAAATGAACACAGCAACCACACAAGCATCTTAAGCTGCAAGAGACAACACTGATAATCTGAACTATGAGCCTCCATGTATCTAATCCACTGTTAAGAAGTCCAGTTGGTACCAATTGGATGCACAAGACCCTGTTTCCATGCATAATTTTTCAGTCCATAAAAACTGTGGTATGGATCACAAATGAGGTGCAAATAGATGAGATGGGACGATTTTTTTTAAAAAAACAGCCCCTAGACAACTCCCCCTCCTGTTCCCATCCCCTCTGCTACTGCCCCCCCACATCTCCTCAATAGAAGATTTGTGTCAGCTGCAAAATAAGCTTAAAAAAAAACCACACACACAACCCCAAAACTCAAGTACAAAGATCTGGCCAACAACCTATATACATCTATTGAATGCAGTGTGCGTATGAGGAATCTAGCTGCCATTAATTGTCCAGCAACAACTATAAACCTTGCAAAATGAACTAACTGGTGTCAACTGCTTGTGTGTCTTCTTTTAAGAGACCTCCAGTTTATTACAGGATTCAACAGTGGCTAATCATGCTACCAACATTTTTCTTTCATTCTTTCTTTTCCCTCCCCAAGCTAGCCTGTAATCTGAGCTGACAATGAAACCAGAGAAACAGAAAATGAAGGGAAGATGTGCCCTCCTTGTCAGTAAATTGACTCAAATGCCAAAAGGTGTACAATTTAAAAATAGTTACTATCGTCCTAAAAAAGAAAACCAAACTCAAGAGTACCAACAGAAGCAAACAAGGGGCACTGGGGCAAGAATGGCAAGGAAGGCTCATTAATAATAAGCAGCACATGGGCATGCTGTCCATCTCAGGAATAATGAGATGCACAGGCCAAAGCTCTATCAAGTACTTTAAAAAAAGAAAAAGGCTCCCCCACAAAAAAAAGAAAAAAAAAGAAAATTAAATCAAGTATTCAAAGAGGAGAATGCAAAGGCAGTCTCCCACCACTCCCATCATCACACTTGGTTCACCTTGCCCCCAACAATCCAGGCTGCAGAATGCAAGGCAGAGGAATGGAATCATGAGTTATAGGCACAGTCCCCATATCTATCCTCCTTGAGCCATCCGCCTTCATTTGGGACCAGGAGGGATGGGGGCTGGATTCTGCACAGGAGAAGCTGGGAAGGCTGGCATGCTGATCCCTGGCTGAAAGGGTCCCACAGGCTGAGCAGGGACGACAACAGGTTGCGGGGCCGTCCCTGGAATACCCATCCATTGCACTGGGTAAGCTGTCCCCGTCATGGTGTTGTACTGGCAAGCATGGGGCACTCCGTATGGGGACAGTGTGCCAGAAAAGGGTGACAGGGGAAGTCCTTGGGGCAAAGCAGCTGGTATGGTCCCACGGATCTGGGAAAGGGAGGAAATCCACCTGGATGTGTAGCCCACTGTAGATGTTGTCGTCTTTAAAAACAAGAGAAAACAGATGCTCTTTAAAATGAGAGAAGTCCAGACAGCAGTCCTTTCTAGCACACTGCAGTTATTGTATTTAGCAGTTATTTGTAGCACACTGCAGTAGACTATGTACTTCTGTCTATGTATCATTAACAAAGAAGCATCGAAGTGAACCGAAATAAAAGATGTGATAAGACTCTATCTACTACTGGTTACAGAATCAGAGTAAGATGAGGAGAACCAGGTTCAAATTCCCCAGGTAGCAATGAAGCCCACTTAGTGATCTTTACTTATCACTTGTTCTCGCAACCTAGTCTACCTCACAAAGATCCTTACCACACTACAGTGTTATAGCACCATATTCCATCTTAACTACCATTGCAACATCCAGTGGAATCCTGGGATTTGCAGTTTACGGAGAGGTGCTTAGAATTCTCAGTCAGAGGGCTCTTAAACCTCACTAAACTACAGGCCTCAGAAAGCCATAGGATGTTGCGATGAAGATAAGAACAGGTTGCTTACCTGTAACTGTGGTTCTTCGAGTGGTCATCTGTGCCTTCATACATTAGGAACTTTCGCGCCTGCGCGGTAGCATTCGGAAGATTCTAGAACTTATTAGCTTGGCGGGAACCCCTCCCCCATGCTGGTACTGCGCATGCTCAGCCCGCCAAGCAATGGTCACTCCTCAGTTCTTGGTTTGCCGAGTAGAATGGGACCTGAAAAAGAGGGGAAGGTTGGGCGGGCATGTACGAGGGCACAGATGACCACTCGAAGAACCACAGTTACAGGTAAGCAACCTGTTCTTCTTCTTCGTGGTCTCTGTGCCTCATACATTAGGAGACTGTGTAGCTTACCGGTACGATGGTGGGTCAGATCCTACAGAACAGAAGCCAGCACAGCAAGTCCAAATCGAGCATCCTTCCGGGACCGGCAGTCTAGCCTGTAGTGGCGCATGATGGCTGGGACCAGGTCGCCACATGGCAGAGTTCCTGCAGATCGACTCCTCGCAGAAGGGCTGCAGATGTCGCCATGGCTCTTGTGGAATGAGCCTGAAGAAAGTCTGGCAGAGGCTTCTTGGCAAGCTCATATGCCAGTGGATAGTCTGGGCGACCCACTTGGAGAAGCGCTGGGTGGACACCTTGTGGTCTCTTCGACGCCTGCCATACCACACAAAAAGGTGCGGGGTCTGTCAAAAAGAGGCAGTCCTGTCCTTGTAAAATGCCAAGGCCCGACGAGCATCCAGGGAGTGAAGGGACCGCTCCAAAGGTGTAGTTGGATCCGGGTAGAAGGTGGGCAGGATGATGTCCTGGCTCAGATGGAAGTTGGACACCACCTTAGGCAGGAATGAGATGTCAGGCTGAAGGACCACCTTGTCCCTGTGAAAGACCAGGTACGGTTCGTCACATCGTAGGGCTGTCAGCTCTCCCGCCCACCTGGCAGAGGTGACAGCCACCGAGAAGGCAGTTTTCATGGCGAGCAGCCTATCATCTGCAGTCGCCATAGGTTCGAAGGGCGGCCTTGTCAGCTGCGACAGCACCAACGATAACGACCACGGTGGTAGCGGCAGCGATACCGGCGAGTAGAGGTGCTGCAGGCCCTTGAGAAACTGCTTGATGGTACTGTCTCGGAAGAGAGTAGCTGATGGGGATTGTGGCGGTTGGTATGCCACAATAGCGGCGAGGTACACCTTCAGTGACAGGAAGGCCAGGCCCTGCTGTCGAAGGTGCAAGAGGAAGTGGAGCATGGTAGGCAGGTTGACAGGCGACACCGGCTCCCAACGTTCCTCGGCAAAGGCAACGAAACGCCGCCACTTGTAGTGGTAGTTACGGCGCATCGATTCCTTCCTGGCCACAGTCAAGACGTTCCCGAGGACAGGGTCGTCTATGGCGATATCCTCCAGGCATGGAGGGCCAAGAGCGGGAGGTCCGGGTGCAGCACGAGACCGTTGGAGTGGGAGAGGAGGTCCGGTACCATCGGGAACTGGAGGATCCGTCCCGGGCGGCCTCGAACAGGGGCCCGAACCAGTGCTGCCTCGGCCAGTACGGTGCCACGAGAACGACGTCTGCTCGGTCCGCGAGGATCTTCGCTATCACGTGGCCCAGGAGGGGAAACAGAGGGAACGCGTAGAGGAGTCCCTTGTTCCACCGGAACTGGAATGCGTCGCTGATGGAGTGGCGATCACAGCTGGCCCTCAAGCAGTATTGACGGCACTTTGCGTTCTGGCTGGTGGCGAAGAGGTCGATGGTTGGCTCGCCCCATCGGTCCCGAACCATCTGGAAGGCCTCGCTGGAGAGGGACCACTCATGATGGGATGAGGTGTCCCTGTTGAGAGCATTCGCTGTGGTGTTATCCTGCCCAGCCGGGTGAACTGCCACCGGATGGATCCGGAGCGAGATGCACCAGTCCCAGAGGTCGAGGGTGATGTTGAGCAGAGTAGTGGAGTGAGTCCCTCCTTGTCTGTTCACATAGCAGACCGCTGTTGTGTTGTCGGTGAGGATCAACACCGTGCAGCCTGCGACGAAGTGACGAAACGCCTGCAGAGCTTTGGAGATGGCTAGCAGCTCGAGGGCGTTGATGTGGAGGGTAGTCTCGTGTCTGATCCACCGACCGCGGACTCTGAGGTCGCCAAGTGTGCTCCCCAGCTGAAGAGTGAGGCATCCGTTGTCACTGTGACCGAGGGCTCCCGGAACGGTATGCCCAACAGGAGGTGGCTGTAGGACTCCCACCACAGTAGGGATTGGCGCACCTGTTGAGGCAGCTGGAAGCAGCAAGACTGGTTGTCCCAGAGTGGATCGAAGGCCTGGACGAACCAGTGCTGAAGCGGTCATGCGCACAGTCTGGAGAGGTAGGTAACGGTGGTAGTCGAGGCTATGTAACCAAGGAACTGTTGGATCCTCCTGGCCGACAGCGTCAGAGCATGGAAAGCGGCGGACGCTGCCCGACAAAGCGTCTGTGCTCTGTCCAGCAGTAAGTATGCCCTCACCGATACCGCATCCAGGGTCGCCTCGATGAAGATGAGAACCCTCGTGGGCTCGAGATGGGATTTCTTCGGGTTGACCCGGAGTCCAAGCCAAGTGAGAAGGGTCAGAGTCCAGTGAATGTCCTCGTACAGTTTCTGTTGGCAGGACGCCACCAAAAGCCAATCGTCCAGGTAGGGGTAGACGGAGACACCTTTTGCCCGCAGGAACGACACAACAGGGGCCATGCACTTGGTGAAGACCCGTGGGGCAGTCGAGAGGCCGAACAGTAGCACCCGGTACTGGTAGCACGTACCGTCAACCGCAAACCGTAGGTACTGTCTGTGCTGCGGGTGGATGGAGATGTGGAAGTAGGCGTCCCGGAGGTCGATGGAGGCGAACCAGTCCCCTCGCCGAAGGAAAGGCAGAATCGAGGGTAACGTGACCATCTTGAACCTCTTGGGGCAGATGTAGTTGTTCACCCCTCTGAGGTCTAGGATAGGCCGCAGGGTTCCGTCCGTCTTCGGTATGGTGAAGTACCTCGAGAAGAAGCCGGTGGTCTTGGCTGAGGACGGAAGTGCTTCGATCGCTCCCTTTTGTAGAAGGGACTGGATCTCTTCCAGCAATGCCGAGCTGGCCGGGGTGGAGTAGTAGACCCCTCGCGGCGGAATATCCTGGAACTCTATGGCGTAGCCCAGGCGGATGATGGTAAGTACCCAGGAGTCCGTGGTGATTTTCTGCCACTGGGCGAGGTGTCTGGCCAGGCTCGGTTGTTGTTGAAAGATCGCTGAGAGGGTGAAAATTGTTGTCGGTGGAGTCCTGCACAACGCATCAAAACCGTGACTTCGACCCGGACGAAGACTTCTTGGAAGAAGAGGATGGGCATCTTCGAGGAAGCCTCCATGCAGCGGACGAAGTGGACGGCCAGGACACAGTCGATCGCGGTGGCGACGGTTGATATGCGGAGGAGGAGGAGGACCTTCGCCACAATGGTTTAGAGCCAAAGCTACGGCGGGACTGGGCCGGCTGGTTGATGCCCATCTTCTTTGCCGTTAGACGGGCCTTGACTAGATGATCCATGGCCTCGTCTGTCGACGTGTGAAAAACTCCCTGACTGTCGAACAGGAGGTTCTCAATTCTTCGGCAGCTGTCTTCCTGGAGTCCGGAAGAACGTAACCAGGCATGCCGTCGAAGGGCCACCGAACCCACTACCACCCTCAAGGTAGCCTCCACGGCGTACCTCAAGGAGGCGATCTGTTGGTTGGCAACTGCAACAGCCTTGCCAAAGAGTTGTGTGGCGGCGGCACAGGACTCCTCCGGCAAGTCAGCAAGGAGTGGGGCGAGCCAGTCCAGGATGTTACAATGGTAGGCCGCGAGGCAAGCCATCGTGTTCAGGGTCCTGGCCACCAAGGAAGACGCCAAGTAGAAGCATCTCCCGAAGGTGTCGAGCTTCCTGCCTTCACAGTCCGGCGGGGTGGTATGAGCTCGATTGCCTCCCTTCGTCTGGGCCGACTCCACCACTATAGAGTTTGGTACAGGATGGCTAAAGAGGAACTCTGCGTTCTCTCTCTGCGTCCTGTACAGATGCTCCACCCTACGAAGTATAGGTTGTGTTGAAGCCGGCTTTGCCCATGGTTGCTTCATAGCCTCGAGCAATGTTGGGAGGAATGGCGCGGAGTAGTGGATGGCGGGCGTGTCTCCAGGTATTGGAACACCCGATCCTGTGCTGCTGGAGCCAGTTCCGCAACCTTTAGGCCGAGGGCCATGGCCATATGGAGGAGGATCGCCGAGAACTGCTGCACGTCCTCAGGTGCCGACTCTGGACCCGGTTCTCCAAACACCAGCGGAGGCGACTCATGAGATGACGGAGTCCACTCCGCGGAGTCCGACTCATATGACTCCGAGGATGGAGTCAGAGATCTTTCAGCTGGTCTCTCCTGGGATGGCTTGTGGGCAGGGACAGCCAGGGTCACAGTTGGAGGAGCAGGCTGTGCTGGTTCCGAGGTCGACACCGTGGTCGGGACTGGCGTGACCTGGAGGAGCACCACCGAGGGCCGGGGGCAGTAGGCAGCCTGTGTTGTCAACGTCGCGGGTCATGTTGCTTGCGCCATGGTGGTCTGTGGCATAGGACGCGTCGCGGTCGCCGTTGTCCTCGGAGGACGTGACACTGCCCTGTAGCGGGGTGAGAGCTCCCGGGACCTCCGATGACGCAGCGAGTCGGACCGGCAAGGCGATCGGCTGGGCATCCTCTCATAATGGGAGCGATGGGCTTCCCTGGAAGGTGAACGAGACAAGTGTCACGGTGACCAGTACCGGACGTCGGGCTGGTACCGGTCCTGGTACAACGGGGAGTACGAGTAGTACGTCCCCGGGGGCTCGCGCCAGAGGAGCTCCTGGCCATACCTACTGAGGTAGGAGGTGGAGGTGTAGACGGTGTCCCTAGAGTAGGCTCTCTCCAGGTTCACCTCTCAATGTCGTGGGGATGGAGGCCTGGCTCTCTGGTCAGGAGAGCGGGAATCACCGTGTCTAGAGGCTGGCCTGTGGGTAGGCAAAGGCCGATGTCAGACCACAGCCTCCTCCTGGCGGTCAACCGATGGGTGGTGATCCGGCAGAGTAACCGCAGCCGTCAGCTCGGGCGGTTCCGAGGGCAGGACCTCCACGGTCTGCTCTTTGTCAGACATCTCAAGGACTTCTTGCTCGAGAACCTCTTGCTCCTCTGGGAGCTCTTCGGGTTCCCCAGTGAGCTGGGTGGGCGGAGGTGTCGGGAGACGAATCTCCTTTTGAGGGGAGCATCTCTTTTCCTTCCTCCTCTTCTTCTTCTCCTTCTCCTTCCCTGCGTCCTGGGTTGGAGGATGCTTCTTCTGAGCCGGTGTCAGTGGCTTGGAGAAGGTGGAGGCCTGCGAGCCCGCAGGGTCCTCCCACGCCGGAGGAGCCCAGATCTTCGGGATCCTCGGGAGCTTCATGATAGGTACCAAGCCCGGTACTGATGAGGTGGAAGGTGTGGCAGCCATTGCTGCTGCCGATGAAAAGGTCGTCGGGTGAGAGGATTTCTCGGCCATGATACCGTGGGCCTCGGTCTTTTGAGCACACAGGGACTCCTCCCAACAATGAGACTTCAGTCTCGCTGAACGGTTGCGGAGGGTCTGGTGGGTAAACTGCTTGCAGACCGGGCAGGCCTGAACGTTATGGCCCTCACCCAAACAAAAGAGACACTCACTGTGCTTGTCCGAGAGAGCGACCTTCCTTCCACAGGAGACGCAACTCTTAAACAGCGCTGACATAGAATATCCAGCAAGAAGAAGAGAAGAGAGGGAGAGAGCGGGGGGTTCGAAGTTGACAGAACCAGTCCAAGATCCAAAATCACAGTCAAGCCAAAAAACCGGGTGGAACCAGAAGCCAAAACACCAAAGCCAAATCGTAAATCGAAATCCGAAATCCAAAAGCCGAAAACCGTAGTCAAAAACCAAGAATCAAGCCAAAGAAGCGCAAGCTATTGAAAGAACCTTCTGTTCGCAACGGCGGACAAGAAAGAACTGAGGAGAGACCGTTGCTCGGCGGGCTGAGCATGTGCAGTACCAGCATGGGGGACGGGTTCCCGCCAAGCTATCGAGCTCTAGAATCATCCAAACGCTACCGCGCAGGCGCAAAAGCTCCTAATGTATGAGGCACAGAGACCACGAAGAAGAAGTGGAAATACAGCTATAACAATGTAGTATGATAAGGAAAAAAGTTGGTATGAGGATAAAAGAGAGGGAATATTATGTATCTTGTTCTGAGCTACAGAATGTAAATCAGAAATAGGGAGCAAATATCCCTGTAAATATTGTTGCACTGAAACTTCCACGATCCCTTGCCAATGACCATACTGGCTAGTGGTGATGGAAACTGCAGTCCAACAACATCTAGAAGGCCACATGATCTTATCCATGAGACAAGCATAATCAGTCTAATAATCCATTAAACATCAAAGCTACAACAAAAACTAAATCTCTCTCTCTTTTTTTTTTAGTACAACTGCAGACTAAGTGAGGATAATTTTCAAAATGGGAGTGTTTCCAATGGTTACAGGAACAGTAGGAGGTGGACACAAACATGTTGTTTTGGTAGACTCAAGGGAAATTGCAAAGATGTGTCCCTTTCAGTCATCTTTACCTTCTTCTTGGGCCATCTCAAACACCAAGAGGCAAAAGACTAAGGTCTTCCCTCTTACAAAATACTTGGATGACTACTACATTACAAAGACCATGCCCTCTTTGTAAATCCCATCCCAATATTCTTCCACCATACCTCATATACTTTGCTCCAACTCTCAGTGTCCAGTCGGTGCTTATTCTGTTTGATCTGGTTGAGACTCGGCTTGATAAGAGAGTTTCCCACTTTTTCTTTTGCCCAGTCATCCACTAGTTTATGTAAGTCATCTGTGAACATCCCTTTCTTACTGGCTGTGGTCTGCTGACAAGAAGCAGTGCTGCTAACGATGCAGAGTTGATCTAGAGAAGAGAGATACTTAAAAAAGCACGTTACAGAAAGCAGGTTCAAAACACCCAGATGGTGTATGTTGCTTAAGTGTTTTACCACCTGGAGACAAGAACAAGAACAAGAGCAAGTTCTATTATTAGGTCTTAGCTTTAGTTTAATTTAGTCTAGTTTAGTCCCAGTTTCAATTATTCATGTATATTGTTTATACATAGTTTCTTTTTCTTTTGCTTCTCCTTTTCTCCTTCCTCTGTAGTTGTGAATTTGTCTGTATGTTCATATCTCTGAACTAAAATAAACAAATATTAAATCATTAAAAAATCCAAACTTCTGTAGCACGAAAATTCCAGTAACCTTTGGAACTCCAGCAGATATAGCTAAATGGAAGTTGTCATTGAGTTTAGATTTGGTTTTAAAATATTGAAGTAGCAAAGAGAACTTCAAGAAGATAAAAGCAAGAGCATTTAGGCCATGTGAGAGAGTGCCTGTTCCTAGGCTCTGGAACTTCCTTCCAAAAGAGGTTAGACCGGCACCCTCTTTGCTATTTTTCTTCAGGCAGATTAAGACTTTTTTTTTTAAAAAAAATCTGTTTCTAGTTCTGTTCCAGTACTCAAACCATTGCACCACATGGGTTCCACCTCAACAATGACTACTATCCATATTGTTGTTGTTAACTGCCATCAGGCTGAACTCAACCTATAGTGACCCTATGGATGAGAGACCTCTAAGCCATCCTATCATCAACTTCCCTGTTCCCATCTTGCAGATTCAGAGACGTGCCTTCTTTGACTGAGTCTCTCCATCTGTAATGTGGCCTTCCTCTTTTCCTACTGCCTTCAATCTTGCCAAGCATTATTGTCTTTTCTAGTGAATCATGTCTCCTCATGACACAGCCAAGGTATGACAGCCTCAGTTTAGTCATCTTGGCTTCTATGGAGAGTTCCAGCTTGATTTCCTTTAGGACCAATTTGTTTGTCTTTTTAGCAACCCAAGGTATTCATAGAACTCTTCTCCAGCCCCACATTTTGAATTAATTGATTTTCTTCCTATCAGCTGTCTTCACTGTCCAGCTTTCACAACCACACATAGAAATTGGAAATATGATGGCAAAGACAATCCTAACTTCAGTATTCAATGATGTACCTTTACACTTCACAATCTGGTCTAGTTTCTTCATAGCTGTCTTTTTAAGTCCTAGTCTTCTTCTGATTTCTTGACTGTAGTCTCCATTCTGACTAATGACAGTGCCAAGGTATGAAAAATCTTGAACTATTTCAATGTCTACATTGTCTGCTTTAAGGTTATGTAAATCATCTGTGATCATTATTTTCGTTTTCCTAATGTTCAACTGTAAACCTGCCTTTGCAACAACTGCCTTGACTTTCTTCAGTAATCATTCCACAGCATTGCTGTTCTCTGCTAGCAGTATGGTGTTATCTGCATATCTTAAACTGTTGGTGTTCCTTCATCCAATTTTCACAACTCCTTCTTTGGAGTCTTAACGCAGCTTTACATGTGATATGCTCAGCATAAAAGTTAAAGAGATAGGGAGATAAAATGCAACTTTGCCTAACCCCCTTGCCCATTATTCCAATGTATTCTGTCCTAACAACAGCTTCTTCTTCTGCATGCAGGTTAAGCATCAGACTAATCAAATGCTGGCGCACACTCATTTCTTTAAGAGCAATCTATAGTTTGATTGCGATCTATGCAATCAAACATTTTGCTATAATCTGATTTTTTTTAAAAATTCTTTGGTGTGCTCCATTATCCAACATAAGTTTACAATATGACCCCTAGTGCCTCTTCCTTTCCTGAACCCGGTTTGGACCTCTGGCATTTCTCACTCCATATATGGTAGAAGTCTTTGTTGCAGAATTTTGAGCATGACTTTGCTTGCATGCGAAACTAATGCAATGGGCCTGTAGTTATCGCAGTCCCTGCTGTCCCCTTTCTTGGGGATTGGAATGTATACTGAGCATTTCCAAACTTTGGGGCATTTTTTTGTTTTCTATGTATTTAGTTAGAACTAGGGTAGATTCTATCATTATTGATTGAAGCAGCTCTGCTGGTATGCCATCTTTTCCTAGTGATTTATTTCTCCAAAATGCTCTAAATTCAGCCTTCACTTTCTAAAATCAGTGGTTCATCTTCATATGATTCTTCCTTGAATCAATCTGTCAGTCTGTCTCTTTTATACAGTTCTTCTGTGTATTGTTTCCATTGTCTTTTTATTTCTGCTTGCTCATGTAATGTGTTCACTGCTGGTCACAGAGCATCACTATTCTTGGTTTAAATTTCCTTCTGATTTCTCAGATCTTGTAGATAAGGTCTCTTGTTCTTCCTCTTTTGTTGTCATGTTCTATTTCTCTGCATTTATTATTACAGAAGTTCTCTTTCTTCCTGCATACAAGTTGTTGAACAGTTGCATTCAGGGTTCTGACTCTATTTTTGTCACCTTTTACTTTGGTTTCTTGTCTGTCCTTAATTGTTTAAAGCACATGTGTCAAACACAAGGCCCGTGGGCCTAATCCAGCCCACCAGGCCATTTCATGTGGCCGTCGCACCTTTCCTGCAACTGCAGCTGCAGCACTCCCCCTGCCTGGCAAGCCCAATGTCCACACTGTGGGCCCCCAGCTGCCAGTATTCTGAAGAGGGGCCCAGCAACCAGCATTTGCAATTTACTTCTACTTCTGACTGCTCCTCTCTCCAAGTCTCACTGTCAGAGCCTTGCCACAATTACCATGGCAATGCTCCATGTGGCTCACAAGAGTTGGCACAGTGAAGGGCAGGAAGGCAGAAAGAGCCACAGGAGTGGAAGGGAGCAGAAAGTGACACAGAGAGTCTGGGAAACAGAAAGTGGCACACTTTGGATATACCGACCAATTCTATGTCATTTCACAGAGCTATAGGGGCCATAAACTACAATCCAATAGCCCCAAAATGTCCAAGAAAAGGAATATTGGTGCAGAGGGAAGACAATTTAAAAACCAGTAATAATTGAATGCAGAAGCAATTATTTAATATGATAAAGGAATAGGTAACATTTATATAGTCTTACAGATACAGCTGGCCCTTTGAGGGCAACCATAATGCTGAAGTGGCCCAAGAGGAAACTGAGTTTGACACCCTTGGTTTAAAGAGTTTCATCTGTCACCCACTGAGGCTTCTCTTTATTTTTGCTACAAATAGTGTCTTTTTGCATTTCTCCCTGACAATGTCCCTGGCTTCAGTCCAGAGTTCTTCTGGCTCCCAGTCAATTAGGCTTAATAGTGCAAATCTCTCTCTCTCTCTGTCTCTTTTTTTTTTTTTTTGCATTATCTTTAAATTTAGGTTGTATTTTGGCATGATGGTTGGTTTAGTGTTCTTCTTTAGCTTTACTCTAATTTTTGCTATTAGTAACTCATGGTCCGTATCACAATCTGCTCCTGGTCTTGTTTTGGCAGAAAGAATGAAATGTTCTGAGTGAGCTTCAACTATAATATGAAACTAGGGTTCCCAAACTTTTTTTTGGACCTTTGTGCAGATTTGGAAATCTTAGAAATTGCCACGTGCATTATTACAGAATGATTGCTCTGAAGAACTTCCTCATCCCAAAGGATATGCAGCTTCTCCAAGAAAGAGCACAAAGCAGTCACATACCTGTCTCCAGATGTCACAGTGAAATAACCATGTCAACAGATAGAAAACTGTTAATGATCTAAGAACTCCTCCTCCACTTAAAAGCATACCCATACATAACACCAAGCAAAACACACCTGGCTGCTGCTTCCCTGCCCTTTAATCAGGCAGTGGCAGGGAACAGATCCATCTTTCAAATGTGGACCATTTCCTCCATGTATGCTATCTGTTACTATGCAAATTTTGGAGTGTAAATTGAGTCTGACAATTGACAGCCTTGGATGTGTGAAATGGGTCAAGTCCACAGGAGAGTTTTCTTTGAATATCCCTAACACACACACATACACACACTCATCTCTGTCTCTTCATCACTGCTGCCATGCGTCTCACCCCAGTCATTAGTTGTTCTACCGCCCTTTCCCCACTCTAGTTGCTCTACCTTTCTCTCTGCTTCCCACGCTTATGAAGCAGCAGTAAGCTCTCTTTTTCTCCCCACTCCCTCCTCTGCTTTTACATTTTGTCTGATAGCTGAGAGCAGTGCAAAGTGATGCACTAACCTCCAGTCACTTCATTTCCTCAGAGTGCCCCTGATCCTATGGGGAAAAATATATTTTTATACAACTGGTAGGGGCAAGTGGTCTTATAGGAGCCAAGGAAAGTATGATCAGTGGTTTAGGAAAGGCAATTTTACCATTTTATATAGGTCTACCCAATGTGGTGCAAACTGAGGTATATGAATTAGTTGGTTTGTTTCTGTTTTGGAGTTTGTTTTTTGAAGACAGGGTGAAATTTGCAAATACCTTGGCTCGTCTCTACTTGTGAACAGCTCTGGTGCAGCAAATGGGCTTGAATGCTCAACTGATAGTCTATCACAGAGGTCGCAGTAGTAGCACAACAGCAATCTGTGGGGTAGAAGAATGGAAGAAAGGGATGAAAGGTACACAGTTAAAAGCCACAACACCATTCTACAGGGGAGAGGACAGGGGATGATGACAAAGAAATACAATGTACCCAACATTAAACAGTTACAAATCTGAGGAATCCTGGGCATGCACGTAACACTCACTCTCCAGATATTTTTGAGAAGTTCTGCTCACCTTGGGTGAGGAGGGAATACACAAAGCACACTGGCAGTGGGGAAGTTCCCTGGACATTTGTTATGTCAATTGAGAGGGAACGAAAAAGAAAATAATCAATACTGCTGTTCTTCTTAGAATTCCCATAGCAAGCAATGAGAAACAAAAAAGAGATCTTTGTCCAAGGGAAAGTAGCCACCTATTAACTGACTCATCCTCATGTGTCTGTGAACTTTCCACCTTTGTTCTATATCAGACAAACCCTGACAAATTCCCACAATAGCATCAATATTATGGATGGTCTCACATTCTCAGTTCCTTACCAGCAGCCACAAGGCCATTGTCAACATGGGAGAGAGACTGGGGCCTGCTGCGCAGCTTGCTTTTGAAAGACTTGGGTCGGCGTGGAGACGACAGTGGCAGGGAGACCTCAGATGATTCTGATCTGCTTTCTTTGATGGCACGGAGACGCTCATATAATTCCTGCAACTCCCTGTTCTGCTGAGCCTGAAGATTCACTACCTCTTGTATGTGTCTGGATAAGAGAAGGTGAGAAAAACTCAGCCTAATCAGAAAGTTTTTCAAATAAATTTCAATGTATCCCGCAAATCTGGTTATTCCCATTACACACTATAGTGTTTAGTGTTTAGAAAGTAATTCGACACCTTTAAATGGTTAACTCAATTCACCACAGTTTGTTGCATTGCTTGTTATGATGACCTAAGCTTTGTTTTTTTTTTTGAACAACAACTCAGGATTGTTAAGAGAATTGTTTAGAACTTGAAAAACTCCAGTCAGATGCTGCTAAAAATGCTTTTAAATGGCCTTAAAAAGTAACTTTAGAAAGCAACTAGGCAATGTTATGCCATAAATGTACTTTGTTTCCATGCATAATGCTACTATTGAAATATAACTTTTGTTCTACTCTTAGTACCACGAAAAGGTGATGCATTACATGTAATTACTTCCTCTGTCACTGGAGCAGACCTTGAACCTGTGCACAAAGGACTGATGGAATAACTAAGACAGACAGGTTGTGGGAGAAGAGCTGGGATCCTGTACAAGGGAAAGCTCAGCTATTCCACCAGGTTAATGTTCCTCTGGCAGCATATATCCTTCTGTGTTATCTGTCTAAGACCTGGACTGGAAAGGGAAACAAAAGTCCTCATTTTGTGTCTGTTCCCCATATCACATGGTGGGGATCACTGTGGAGTTCTCTCCTTCTATCTCACTGCCGCCTACAGCAAGTGTGGGAGTTTCCAAGTTTTATGTGAAGGTTCCACCTTTACTCCACCACTGTATACAACTGTAGAGCTTTCTACTCAGGTGACCACACCAGTGCCACCAACTGTGAGGATTCCTCTCAAGCAATTCCACCACTGTGGCCAAACATGAGGGCATTTACATTCATCAAATGTGCAAATGCTCAGTGTGAGGGCTTTCCCTGAGCCCTACTTCTGCCACAGGTGGGACTTCCTTCTGTCCCCCTTGTGGGACACCAACTGTGGGGTCAATCTACATGCCTTCAAGGTTCCTATGAGGATTTAACCTACTTTTATCCCTAACAAGATACCATCCTTCCACCTTCAATACTGCCACTGCAGACACCTTGCCTGAAACCCAGCTCTCAGAATGATAGCAATTCCAGAGGTCAAAAGTATATTAAAAAAATTATTTACAAAAGAACAGATTTTTTTACATATAATTTTTGAAAAAGCACACTCTCTCAAGCTAAATCAGACTCTTACAAACCCCACAACACAAACTTCTTTCTCTCACTCCAACCTTAGCTTCACTCAAAGTCCCCTTGAACGCATTTCCCCTTGTACTCTTCTCAAACCCCAGGCAAAACTGACTCCTCTCAGACTCAAACTCTGCCATTCACCAATTGTTCCAGGCAAATCTCCTCAAACATTTCACCAATCAGCATCCACTCAACAACCCATTCACTCCCCGCCATAAATGCAATTTTTTTTTAACTACACTGTGCTCATAAGTATGTTTTTTGATCACAGCACACAAAGGGAAGGAAGGAGAGGCCATGTAATATGACAGCTCCCTTGGAAGGAGGTTTGCATTTGATCACATTTATGGTTGCTCTCTCATGGTTGTTGATGTCTTCCTCTACCATACTGTACTGATACACAAAGTTGAAGGTACTATGTCCAAAATATACAACAGGTTGTATTTTATGTGTGAGGAGGTAAAGGAAGCATTTTCTCTGGGTGACTGAACTGACTCCCTCTCATGTCCAGCTGACACAAGACACAGTGACAGTGCCACACTGGTTGTGATTAGTAGTGCTACAAGTGTTCACATGAACACTGGGGGCGTGACTGGTTTTGTTGCTATATTCTCTGTTTTTCAGGGCAATGTGTTCCTTCCCTCCTATTCCGGCCTAGGCAAGAACAGGACATGGTGGGTGTTATCTGGTACCACTGTGGCCTATATTCCTCTGGATATTGAACTACAGAATTGATCAGCCTCAGGGCTATACAACTTAGGGTTGCAATGTTTAGGCTGATTAAGCTAAATAAATAAAAAATAATGTTTTAAAAACAGTTTTTAAATTAAATGTACTATTTAATGCTTTTTAACTAATATAATACACGTTGTTTTAACTGCTTTGTTTTAATTTATACTGTACGCCACTTTGCGTCCCATTTGGGAGAAAAGCAGGATACAACTAAAATAAAATAACTGATTAGATGAACTGACTCAACATCTTTTGATAGCTTCCAAGCTGTACCTATTGAGAAGCAAATTTTTAAGTTAACAAGGCAAGTATTTGGTAATCCATCGCTGACAGGTTCCTTCTTAAAAGAGGCATTATATATAGTGCATTATATAGAAATATAGAAGCATATCTCAGTTATCAAAGCCTCTGGCAAAGAACCTCCTTTTTACAAAATGTTTTTACACTAATCCACCTCCCCATTTTCCTCCTTGCCATCTGCCTAGATGGAAGTTTTTTGTTTTCTTTTTAAAGCAACATCAGTACTGGGAGAATGGTGAAGTAGGGCTTGAGAAATACAGACTTCTGGGTTGCACCAATGTGTCTGCAGTAAACAATGCAAGAAACAAAGTTTGAACTGTTAAAGAAGAGGATTCTAATACAGGAACTCCTGTTGTAGCTGTGTGTGACTGCCTACAACAGGCAAGGTAAATAGCACTGTGACCAGAAATCTTTACTGAACATGCATGAACAGCAGGACAGAAGAAAGGAGAAAAGTAGATTAGCTTATTTCACCAGCTATCCTCATAATTTTTGTTTGTTAAAAAAAACAAAAAGACAGATATATGTTTTTGGCCATCAAAATGGCAAACATAAGCAAAATGGAAGTTTTTAAAAAAGGAAAATCTTGTGGGATGTTTTTTGGGAAAAACCCTTCAAGTAGCCTCAAGTGTTCTTGTTTTTAACAATCTTACCTGACATGGTGCTTTCATTTCACATATGCATATTGTTAGTTTAGACAAACAGTTTGCTGAAGCATGCCCTTTTTTTTTTATTTTTTTTTTATTTAGGAACCTGCCCCCTAATTTTCCATGTTATTTCTGCCTCTTTCATTTTTCTAAAAAACCCAAGTAATGCCCAGGAACACATCTACTTGGTTAAAAGATATACCTCTTTTTAATCAGACCATTGGTCCATGTAGCCCAGTATTGTCAACTCTGAATGGAGGAGTTTCCGACATATCAGGCAGGATTTCTCCTACCCCTTTCCCCAAGAGAGCCATGAAAATCCAGCACTAAGCAGAATCAAGTTTGTTTTAACTTTTGAAATCAAATTAAGTTTTTGTGTGTGTTTAGGGTGGTGTGCTGGTACTTTGAGCGGAAGAATGGTAAAATGGTAAAAAACGGGTTTTGCTTACCTGTAACTTTTTTGGTTTTTCGAGTGGTCATCTGTGCCCTTACACACTAGGAGTTTTCGCGCAGGGCGGGGTACCGTTCAGAAAATTCTAGAGCTTAGTAGTTTGGTTGGGAACCCCTTCCCCCATGTATCCACTGAGCATGCTCAGCCCGCCGAGCAACGGTCTCTCCTCAGTTCTATAAGTCCGCCGAAAAGGGGACCTGGAGGGGGAAAGGGTTTGGACGGGTGTGTTTTAAGGGGCACAGATGACCACTCAAAAGAACCACATTAAGGTGGGACCCTGTTCTTCTTCTTCGTGGTCTTTTTGTGCCTTACACACTAGGGGGAACTTTGTAGCTTACCAGAAGGACGGTGGGTCAGGTCCCTAGAGTACGGAGGCCAGCACCGCTCGCCCAAAACCCCGGGCATCCCTCCTAACCGACACCCCAGCCGATAGGGGGGAATAAAAAATAAAGGGCCGGGAACCGGGTTTGCCACCCCGACAAAGTTCATAAAGGTCCACGCCTCGCAAGAGGGCTGCTGAGGATGCCACAGCTCTGGTGGAGTGCGGCCGAAGCAAGTCAGGAGGAGGCTTTTGGCCATTTCATAAGCAAGCAGAATTGTCTGGGCCACCCACTTGGAAAATCTTTGGGGGGAAACCCCTTTGGGGGCCCCTGCGACGATGACCATGGCAGACGAACAGGTGAGGGGTCTGCCTGTGGGCCCGGGAGCCCCCCTTTGAGTGTGGGGGGCCCGGGGCCCCTTTCGAACGTCCAGGGTGTGCAAAGACCTCTCCAGGGGGGTGGTCGGGTTGGGTAGACGGTAGGAAGGATGATATCCTGGTTAAGGTGGAAATGAGAGACGCCCTTTTGGGGGGGAAAAAAAATTTCCGGGCGAGCCCCACCTTATCCCAGTGGAAAACCAGGAAGGGGTTGTCGACGCATAGCGCTGTCAGTTCGCTGGCACCCCCCTGGCAGAGGTGACAGCCACCAGGAAAGGGGTTTGGAGTCAAGAGCCTATCATCAACAGTGGCCATAGGCTCAAAAGGTGGTCTTGTAAGTTGAGAGAGTCCAAAAGAAGGGACCAGGGGGGAACGGCGGCGATCCGGCGGGTATAGATGGTGGAGTCCCTTCAGGAACTGTTTCATCGTGGTGTCCCAGAAGAGCACTCCCGGGAAGGAGAGCCCCGGGGCTGGTAGGCCACAATGGCAGACAGGTACACTTTCAAGGAAAACAGAGACCCTTTTGTTTCAAGTAAAGCAGGAAGCGGAGCAGGGTTTCCCGAGAGCAACTGGTGATACCGTGTCTCCTTGCTCCTCCAAAAAGCCCCACAAACCGCCGCCACTTGTAGGCATAGTTGCGGCGGGTCGTTTCCTTTTCTGGCCGGGAAGGAGCCCGGATAGGGGGTGGCTAGGGATGTATCCTCCACGCGTGGAGGTCCAGGACAGGCAGGTGGGGATGGAGAACGCGACCGCCGGAATGAGACAGCAGGTTGGGCATTGTTGGAAACCTGAGTCCCCGCCCCCGGGGGCCTCGAGCAGCGGGGCGAACCAATGCTGCCTCGGCCAGTCCGGGGCGACAAGTTTCGTCGGTTCGATCCGCCGGGATTTGGCTACCACCCTGCCCAGCGGGGGGAAGGGGGGAAAGGTCCAGGAGCCCTTTTTCTGTCCATCGGTACTGGAACGCGTCGCCGAGGGAGTTCGGTCCCCGGCCGGCTCTCGAACAGTACCGGTGACACTTGGCGTTCGACCCCGTGGCGAAGAGATCGATGTCGGGATCGCCCCAGCGGCACCGTATCAAGGGAACGCTTCCTCCGAGAGGGACCACTCGGGTGGTTGGTAGAAGTGTCCCTGCTCAGGGCATCTGCTGTCGTATTCTCCTGCCCTGCCAGGTGGACGGCAACAGGGTGGACTCGGAGAGAACCACCAGTCCCAGAGTTGAAGGGCGATGGTCAGGAGCGTGGTAGAATGGGTCCCCCCGTCTGTTGACATAGCACCCCGCGGTGGTGTTGGGGTTTGGGGTTAGTACCGCCTGTCCAGCAACCAGATTGCGGAACGCTCTCAGAGCTTTTCCGATGGCTAGGAGCTGGGGGGGTTTTTTGTGGAGAGCGGTCTCGTCGCCAGTCCATCGGCCTCAGACTCTGAGGTCGTCACAATGAGCTCCCCATCCGAAGAGAGAGGCGTCGGTCGTGATTGTGAGCCGAGGGGTCAGTCATGTGAACGGCATCCGGGACAGGAGATGACGGTATGAGAGCCACCACAGCAGAGAGCGATGGACGGGTTTTGGCAGTCGAAGTTGTAGGCTCGGGTTTGTTTTGGGAAGGGGTTGAAGGCTCTGACAAACCAGTGTTGTAGGGGGCGCCCCGCAGCCTCGACAGGTACGTAACGGCCGTGGTGGAGGCCATGTAACCCAGAAGCTGTTGTATTCTCCTCGCCGATACCGATGGGGCGTCGAGGACGGCCGCAGAAAGTTTGGCGGAGGGTACGAGCCCGCTCCGGGGGCAGGTAGGCCCTGGCCGAGACCAAGTCCAGGGTGGCTCCGATGAAGTCCAACACTCTTGCCGGCTCGGGGGTGAGACTTCTTCGGGTTGACCCGAAGACCCAGGCGGGTCAGGAGGGATAACGTTCGATGAATGTCTGAGTACAGTTTGGTCTTGCAGGACGCTACCAGCAGCCAATCATCTAGGTAGGGGAAGACGGTGATGCCCTTCATCCGCAAGTGGGAGACCACGGGGGACATGCACTTCGTGAACACCCTCGGTGGGTGGAAGGCCGAACAGCAGCACCCGGTACTGGTAGGAGGTGCCGTCGATCGCGAACCGAAGGAACCCGGTGCTGCGGACGGAGGGAGGGGAAAAAACATTTTCGCAGGTCGACTGAAGTGAACCAGTCCCCCCGGCGGGGAAAGGGGTTTAGGTCTTTAAAAGGTGCCCCATTTGAACCTACTGGGGCGGATGTTTCTTTCCCCCGGGGGAAAAGGGGGGTCCGGGGCCCCCCTTTCCGATTTCGGTATTGAAAAACCCAGGGGAAGCCGGTGGTAGTGGCCGGGGCGGGACCAGCTCGATCGCTCCCTTCGGGGAAGGGGACTGGATCTCTTCCAGCAGGGCAGGGCTGGGCTGGCCTGGGGGGAAGTAGAAAATCCCTCGAGGTGGAATATTGCAAACTCGATGGCGTAACCAAGCCGAACAATGGTGAGCACCCAAGAGTCCGACGTGATCGATCGCCATGAGTCGAGGTGTTTGGCCAGCGTGGGATGGTTGGAGAGGGCTGATGGTAGGTGGAAGGTAGGCTGAGGTAGGGTCCTGCAAATCCCATCAAAACCGGGATTTGGATGCCGATGAAGATTTTTTGGAAGCCGTTTTGGCCCCGTGCAGGTCGTCGGAGGAGGATGTGACGGGAGTCCGAGAGGACCCGGACCTGGGCAAGCGAGGTCGGAAGCTCGCAGAGGACGAACGACGCCACGTAGGCCGCGGACCACGGCGGGTCTGCAGAGGCTGACGGATTCCCCTCTTTTTGGCTGTCAGACGGGCCTTCACGATGTGGTCCATCGTCTCATCCGTCGTTCATTGAAGAGACCCTTGCCATCGAAAGGGAGGTCCTCGATGCGCTTCCGGGTGTCCTCCTGGAGGCCTGAGGATCGTAGCCAGGCATATCTCCTGAGGGTGACAGAGCTGACCATGACTCGCGACGCCACCTCCACAGAGTGTCTCGAAGAGATGATCTGCTGGTTTGCGAGCGCTACCGCCTCATTGTAGAATTGGTTAGCGCTCGCCCTATTTTTCCCCCGGAACAGTGGAAGAATAGGGGGAACCTTGTCTAGGAGACTGCGGAGGAGGCGGCCATGCAAGCCCGGGTGTTTAGCCCCTTTGCCACCGGGAGGAGGCAGAATAGAACCTCCTACCAAAGGTGTCCAAGCGACGCCCCTCCTTGTCCGGTGGTGTCGAGTGGGGTCTGGAACCGCCCTTGGTCTGCGCCGATTCAACTACCACTGAGTTGGGCTAGGATGATTAAACAGGAACTCAGCATCCTCCTTCTGGTGCGGTAAAAGGGGTTTTAGCCTGTGTGGTATTGGCTGGGCTGAAGACAGCTGAGGCCAAGGGTGTTTAAGCCTCCTAAGGCGGGCAGGAAAGGTAGCGGGGCTGCCGCAGGAGGGCGGGTATCCACGTAGTGGAAAACCGGGGTCCTGCACTGCCGGGGCCGGGTCCGCCACCTTCAGGCCCAGGGCCTTCGACATCCGGAGGAGAATGTCTGAGAACTGTCGGACATCCTCAGGGGCCGACTCAGAAACTGGGTCCCGAACGCCAAGGGAGGGGACTCGTGTGAGGCCAGTGTAGAGTCCTTAGAGTCCGTCTCTGAATTGTAATCCTGGGGGGATGCCGTGGAGGACCTGTCAGGAGAGCGGTCCAGTGGTGTTCAGGCGAATGGGCACGAGACGGTACCGGGGGGCGATACCGTCTTCGGAAACCGCAGGCGGTTGTACAGCAGTCGGCGGGGGAACCAACGAAGGGGACCGGGCGCGAAAGGGTTGGGGTGGTAGTAGGACCGAGGGGCAGGCTGGGCAGAGACAGCCTCAGATGTCGGACGGGATACCGTAGACGTCACCCGTGGAGGTGGAGAAATCAGCTGGTGACGAGGGGAAAAGGGTCTCGGGACTGGTGGTGTGGAGGCACTCGTCTCGGGGAGCGCCACGGGGCACGCTCACAGCGGGGGTGAGGTTGGGTCCCCCGGAAGGCAATCTGGAGCGGCGATACAGGGACCAGCAGGCCACATCAGGGTGGTAACGGTCCCGGTAAGAGGGGGAGATGATCTGCACGAGCCAGGATACTCCCTCAGACATGTTCCTGGCCATACCTCAAGGCGTAGGAGGCCGAGGAATAAGGCGAATCCCGGGGTGGATGAGACCTCCTGGGTAGTCCTCCCGATGTCTTGGGGGGGGTCGCCTATATTCCCGCCGATCGTCAGGGGCGCGGTGCTCAAATTTCCCCATGGTGTGGGGAGGGATGCACCGTCCCCCCGCTCCGAAGCCCAGGCGGTCCCCTTCGGGGAAGAGCTGCCGGTGATGTGAGGAAAGGCCCATCCGGCGAAATGCTTCTACCAGCAGAGCCTCGAGATGTAAGGCGGGGTCTGGGGGGGCAGGTGGACTATCCTCCGAGTGGGCCGCCCGAAAAGGGGGTTCCCGGGAGGGGGGTTTTTTTCCTTTCCAAAAAGGGTGGCTCCCAAAAAAAGTGGGGGGGAAACCGGGGGCGTCCACGTCAGATCCTCAAAGATTGGTTGAGGTTCTGGGACTTCACCGGGGTCGACCGTTTTGGGTGGGTCGAGGTGGAAGGAGGAAAATAAAGGGCAGGTGGTCTAGCCGGAGACTCACGCCCTTTCCTTCTTCTTCTTTTTTCCCTTTCCTTCTCCGATTCCGAAGTCGCTGGGCGCTTACGCTGGGCGGCAGTAAGTGTCTTGGAAGGCCTGCGCCCTGCGAGCCCGCAGGGGCCTCGGAAAGACACCCAGGAGGAGGCCGCCGAGGTCTTCGGTATCTTTGGTAGCCCCTTTCACCGGTACCGGGGCCCAGTACTGTAGGTGCGGCGGGATCGGAAAACGCCCAAGTCCCAGGGAGTGTGGTCGTGGGTCAGGTCTTTACCATCTTCCGGGTTTCCTTAGTGGGGCAGGGTCCTGAGGAGATGAAGACTGCTCCCAACAGAAAGACTTGAGGCGTGCCAGCCGGTTCCTCAGAGTCTGCGAGGTGAAGTCCTTACAAATGGGGTAGGCTCTAATGTTATGCGCCTCGCCCAGACAAAAATAGACGCTCGCTATGCCCCCTCAGAAGTAGCGACCTTGCGACCACATGTTTTACAAGGTTTTAAAAGGGTAGACATAGAAGTCCAAAAACAGGTTGAAGATAACGAAGAGACGACGACGAAGACGGGGGGGGGGGCAAAATCCGGGGGCGGAGTTCCAAAAAAGGAAGGAAAAAGCACCAAAAACCGGAAAAACCCGTCCGAAATCCGTAAGAGTAGTCGAAATATCCAAAAACCGGGGGGAAAACCCAAAAAAAACTTGCAATAGAAGGCCAAAAAAGAAACGCTCTAAACCTTTAGAATCTCCGTACGCGACGGCGGACGAAAAAGAAGGGGGAGAGACCGTTGCTCGGCGGGCTGAGCATGTCAATGGATACATGGGGGGGGGGGTTCCCGCCAAGCTACAAAGCTCTAAAATTTTCCGAACGGGGCCGCGCATGCACGGGAAAACTCCTAGTGTGTAAGGTACAAGACCACGAAGAAGAACTGGCAGGGTGGTGTGCTGGTACTTTACGGAAGAATGGTAACAATGGTAACTTCTAATTTTTTTCCTAATTAGGGGGGGAATGCTACTTCTAAGAGGATGTCCTCAAACTCCAGTTTTCTTTGTGTGAAATTTATTAAAATTTCCCCTAAGTAAACAATTGATTACAACTTGTATAGTATTTGATTTCTCAAATAAGGTTTAATAAACACCCTAAAAAGAAATGAGGGAAAAGATCCCGGAAACAGCAAACCAGGCCTAAATAATCCTGCTTTTGTAGATCCAGGGCTAACCCAAAAGCAGAAACCTTATGCAGCAGAGACAATATTATTGTGCTCCATGGGGTGCACCTTTAGGAATTTTTCTTTTGGGTTAAAAACTACAGCATAAAAAAATTACTTTCTTGGATTGTAACTTCTGGGGGGTTCCCCAGCCCACACGATTTTAAAAAAACTTCCCCCCCGATCTGATTAAAACCTCTTGAAAATCTGTTATAATGTCCAGCTTTCCCCCACTTCTCCCGCAAACGTTGCAGCTCCACCTTCAGGTCCTCATCTTCAATCTCAGATTCATCATCACTGCTCATTGGGGATGATGGGGAGTAAAAAAAAACTCGCCCTTTGTGTGAGTGCCAGACCCTCTTCCTGCGACTGCTGGTTTCGCTCCCCCCCTTCCAGGTTTTAAAACCCCTGGGGGCAGAAAGTTCGCTATCAGAGCTCGGCTGCTTCCGCACAAATCCACCCTTTTGACCAAGGTTCCGAGCTAGACTGCATGCTGCTAGCTGTAGCTGAGGTCTCCTCTGGGTTTCCCGCTGATGGGGTGGTGAATGATGCATCTGTTTCGCCCACAGCACTGGCCAATACAGCAATCTCTCCTTTTTCTGGGACTCTCCTCTTCTCCCATAGGCTCCAAGGAAGGAGGCATCTCACAGTGTTCGCTTTCTGAACCACCTGAGGCCAACTGCTGTGGCACTGTGATTACCTGGGTAGGGCAAAAAAGAAAGAGAAAAGCAGAGGAAAACCATTTATTTAGTAGATTTATCTTTCCCAAAAAGCAAAATCTAGAATGAGACAGAGAAGCAAGTGAGATCTGATTTCCAAGGGACTTAAGGCTGCAGCTCTGAATTTTATCATGTGCACTAGGAATTCCAGCATCTTCCACAGGACTTGGAAAGATTCTAGACAAGGCTTTTATTGTGATATCATCCTACTTCACTTATCAAATTTTACAAGGATGTCCAGATATGGTCTTCTTCCATTTATAACTCTCCCATTTTCTTCCCAAAAGCCTCATTAAGGGGAACAGATATGGTAGGTACACAGTAGATTTCAAATGTAAGCATTAGGAGGTGTCTGCCTGGAGGCAATCTCAAACTTGTACAATCAGCTCAATGTCTCAAACCTCTGGATGGAACCATGACTGTGCAAAGACTCCATCAGGGTAGGCAACCACTAACCCTGAAGCTAATTATGCTCTCCGAGATCCCAATCTAACTCTGCAGAGCTCCCCAGAAGGGCATGTGCCCTTGTCTATGACACTATTGTTTGGTGGTTTTCCAGTTTCTGTACATCCCCCCCCATTCTAAAATGCATCTCCTCAGTTATCAGCAAGAAGAGTTTTAAGCTAAAATTTACTAGTGTCTGTAGTCAGATCCTTTAGCTCCACCCACCAATAGAATGTAGCCCCCTGAGAACTATGTTGAAGTTGAATTCACCCTTCAAACTGAAAGAAGTTTCCCACCCTTGGGCACTCAGATTTCCTTCCTTCCTTCCTTCCTCCCTTCCTCCCTTCCTTTCTTTTTTAGCAACCTCTATTTCCAAAACTCTTATGATGGGTAACCATAAATTTAAATCAGTATAATTTGACATAGATAATATTTTAAAGACTACAACATGCTAAAATATATTGTTCAATCAAAGCTTAAACAAATAAGAAGACTTTATGTATGTACTCCTAAGAAGATACTAAATACACACCAAAGCTCTGGCATATATGGGACAGCAATACTTACCTGCCATTCAAAAAATGGGAAAACAATATAGCAGGCCATGCCACACAGACCTGGACTGCAGTGGCATAAATGCCAGCTGACCCTACAGCTATAGATGCTACACAAAAAAAAGAGAAAAAAACCCCCTGCAGATCAGAAAAAAGATTGCTAGGAAGTATTGATGTAAAGAGCACTTCCAAGAGAAAATACCAGGGAGAGAAAGGGTGACAAATCACCAGGTTTATAGATGCCTTTAAAAACTCCTTTGAATGAATAGACTTCAATATGCTATCTCATAAAGGCCTTCCAGGGAATCCTCTCAACTGCAGCAGAACGGTCCACAGCTGCGCAGTGAGCAGAAAGAACAAAACAAAGTGGTTTCGTAAAGACTGCGACACAATGAGAGAGGGAAAAAAATGTACAGCAAATGAAAGCACAGAGAGCTGCACGACACAGACCTCACACTGCTTACTGCGAAGGATACACTATATGAATATATAAAATGTTACTGCAACAAGCAGAAAGGAGAGTGCATCAAGAACTATTAAACAGAATAAGAGCAAAGGCTAATAACTTCTTGCCTTCTTTTAAAAAAATCTGGAGCAAATATAAGCCAAGCCACCACTATTTGCATAAATCCCTTCAAAAATTCATGACCCAAACAAAAAAGCTCAAATCCAAAAGACAAGAAATTGTTAAGAGCACTGTATACTGTTAATACAAGAAACATCTCCTGACAATTTTTACATAGGAAACACCTTTTGTTGAAAACATCTGGGGTTTTTTCCCCTCTTGTGACATACTTCATAACTGTGTGCTTCTCGGCCGTCAGAAACATTTGAATCCTTTTAGGATTCAGAAGGCATCACAGAGAGGTGTTTTTTTTAAAACACAAAATCTCAAACCTAGATATTTTATACACATCTGGGCTAACTCTGTATGGGGAGGAACAGATAAGGAGACAGATGACACACCACCGGTCTCACTGAATGAAAGAAACAAAGAGGAGAGGACAGCCGAGAGCCCATACACTACCATGTGGCCTCTAAGTCACCATCCACTGCTGATGCACCCCTTGCACTCAAGCAGACCAGCTACCCCATTTTGGCACATAAAATGCTGGAGTATGATCACAGAGTTATTTCTAAAAATATTTTCTACAACGTAGTGATTTTCTTGACATCTGTTCAGAGAGACAGATTAATTGGCGGTTGCCAAACTGGAGCTGCACCTTCTAATAGCGACCATAACAATTTGTTCTGCATTGTCTTTAGTGACCCAAGACCTTCACAACATAAAGTACACTTAAGGAACAGCCTCAAAAGTTCAACAGTCATAAAATCAAACTAAAAGGGAAGGAGAACACAGCATACTGGCCCAAAAGAGACATAACTCTGCTATATCTATTTAACCATAGGGTTTCTTTTCTTCCTTTTTCTTCCTTTCATTCCTGAAACTACTCAACGAGCAGCATTATACCAACAAGTATATAGTTTAAGCTCAAAGATTTTTAATTTATACCGTCCTTTTTTTTCCAGGCTTTTGGGAACAGTAACCAAGCTAAGAGCAGTTAATCTTGGGCTACTTTCCACATTTCATTTCCACAATATGGGAATACATTTCTAATTATAATTCTGATGCTTAGAAACAACGTATGCCTGTATTTCTGAGAAAGACAAAAGAACTACCATGCTGATCTTTAACAAGACCAGTTTTTTCTCTCTCTTTTGGATGTAATGGTCTACAGTGCTCTTGAAATAATTAGATACAAATAGGCCTGTCATTCATATAGCCATCATAAGCTGAAGCAACTGGATGACAATTAATAATTTGTCAATTGTAATTAATTCCCTTTTGTTGATAGTGATGGTATAACTACATTATATCATAACTGTAGCTTGCTCAGAGACAAAATGACTCCTTTTGTGGTGTAACCATAAGTTTAAAAGTTGCTTTTATAAGTTATGGGAGTGAGTGGCCTTATTAGATGGCGCAGGGGAACTATCAGATGGGTCAAGCATACTTTTTTGTAAGTAAAAAATGATCTATTGAAATAAATGCATCATTTTTAGCAATAGGAACTGCAAGCACACAGTTAATCCAATCTTGATGAAGAATATAGTGGGAAGATGGGACTTAAGCAACTGCCATTTCCAACAGTAAGGTCCTGATTAAGCCCCCTATGTTTTATCTAAAGTTGGAATCAGATGGCCTTGGTGGGAATAATGAGTATAATCTACATGGGAGAAAGGCATTTCTGCACTACACTGTTACAGTGCTATTATTCCACTTTTCAACGTCCTGTGGAATCCTGGGTTTGCAATTTAGGGAGGCCCAAGAGCAATCTGGTTGAGAACTCTAAAGGCCCCTCCCTAAACTGCAAACCCCAGGATTCCACAGGATGTTGAAAGTAGAATAAGAGCACTGTAACAGTGGAGGGTGGAAATGGCCAAAGAGAGTGAGGAGTGCTGATGATCTTAACTAAGATTATCTCTATCTGTGATGAAGCTGACACCTGCCAGCTTTCAGGTACATGCTTGGATAAGAAAACACTCATAAACAGCATTCGAAATACAAACATTCTGTAGTGAATATCAGTACTACTCATAGTAGTGCTCCCTGAACAGATGCAGGTTCCTGAGCCAACTGGTTCTTGCCAGGTTTCCAGGAAAGAAAGAAAGAAAGAAAAGTTGTGCCCCATGGAAAGAAACATAATGCTGGTCCCTGGCACATTAGCAAAAAATAACTGCTAGTCCTCACATGAAACAGCCTGTGAAGCACTAGTGTACAGTCTTGTTGGTGTAAAGGGGACCAGGAGAAGGGACCTTTTTTCCCACTGAAGGCTGGAATCCACTGGGAGTTACATACCTTCCCTCTGGGAGGCTGCATGCTAGGGGGAGGGGGGGGAGATCTCCTACCCTCTTGGCTGTGCTCCCTCTCTTTCTCTTTGTCAGTAAGTGAGTGAGTGTGGGTGGTGTAAACACTCTGTAGCAAACTTATCAAGAAATGTCATCATGGTTTTCAAAGAGCCTAAAACTCCAAACAAGGCAACAAAGAAACTGAAAACACATTAAGTGATTCTCACCTGCACTTCATAATCAGTATTTCAGAAAATGTCTAACCAATCATCAGAAGAAAGCCATCAACAGAATGTGAGTCCTTCAAAACTCTGCAGCCTCAAGACTTCAGGTTAAATTCTATCCTATTTCTGAGTGACCCAAATCCTACATCATTTGGGAAAGAACTCCAACAGAATTCCTCCAGATGCAAATCTTCATGCAAATTATCCAAATATGCAACAACAACAGCAAAAAAACTAATGTAAAGTACATGTCTGTTATCTAACATATTTGCTGCTTCTGATCTCTCATTAGAGAAACTTTATTAGACAAGAGATCAAATATGAAAACAGAAATGGAAAAAGAATAGGAAAAGAAAAAATGTTCAAATTAGCAGGAACTGAAGGTCAGGAAAGGCCAGAAAGCTCAGACAGTGATTTGAAATTATCAACCATGGCTATAGACCCAAGCTAAAAAAAAAGGTTTTTTTGTGGTCTACAAACCTTCAGACACATGGGTGCTGGGTAAAGGATTTGGGGAGTTGTAATCCAAGGTTCGATTCCTCCCTTGTCCATGGAAACCTACTGGATGACCCTGTGTGCACCACACACACACATAGCCCCAGAAAACCCTATTACCTTAGGATCACCATAAAGTGGAAATATCTTGAAGTCATATAACAACTCCAAAAAAATAACTTTCTCTACCTTTGCTGGAGTCCACCAGTAATGCCTGAAACTCCCTCCCTATTACACATCACCAGCTCTCAAGCATCTTCCAGAAAAGTACATAGCTCCCACATTTGGGCAAGTATGTAGTGGCCAGCTATGATTCTACGGGAAACTTTATATTACATACAAGTTTCTATAAACTTGTTTTAGGACTGGTAAATGCAAAAGGGGTGTATGGCCTTTGAAAGAAACAAAACAAATCCCAAAGTGATAACACAAATGCCTCCAGATCTGGGCATAACAGAATTAACCAAGTAAATCTCATTTACCTGAAATCGGCCTCGTTGGAACGATCCAGCCACAGATTTAGACTGACCAGTCACTTTATCCTCTGCTGTTGCTTGTTCAGAGAGAGAAATCCAATCAGGAACGACTTCCCCAGCCATCTCCTCTGTTGTGAATTTTTATTTTATTAAAAGGGAAGAACACAAAGAAATAGAGCATGGTTAGCCAAGTTGGAATCGTAAAGGCACTAAGAAGCTACATTGCATTATATAAAACATGATTCTCGTATATATGTAGGCTTTTTTGTTGGTATCCCAAGACCTACATTTTTGTGTGGAATGAAAAAACTGGTTAATCAAACTGGAAAGCAAAGTGGTGATGGATGGAATGTTACACAGGCGATTAAAGTAGGGAGATATGGAGTAGTGCAGGAAATGCCCCAAAAAAGGAGGGAAGGGGAGACAAAAGAATCGTACATAAAGAAATCAAAACAGATGTTACCTAGTCTAGATCCCTGACTGTAAGCACACTACCTTGCCGGATTTTTGATCTCTTGAAAAAGCTGGTCTGCCGTAGCCTGTATGCCCAGCTTTTTAATTTGCGAGTCCAGGATTTCTTGCTAATAGGGTTTTTGAGACTAGGGCAAGTAAAGCTTAGGCCAAAATATCCACCTCCTGCATGCAGGTGTACGGCTCCACCACTTGATGCTGAAGCAGGACAGGATACGGGGTTCTCAGGAAATGAAGCTCCTGGGGACATCTCCTGGAAAAAACAAAGGGACAGGGAAGTGGGCAGGAAAACAGGGATTTGAGTAAGAGAGCCATTATCATTACACCTTAGATACTTCAGAGACTGCCTCCATGCTTAAAGGGACACGTACAAAACTCTTAAAATTGACCAGGTGCTCATTCTAGAAAAATTTCAGCTTCTCAAGCTAAAACAATCAAGAAGAGATTACATTTGACTGTTCTGTAACAGATTTCCAATTCTGTAGCACAAACAGGAACTCATAAATTTCAGGTCTCTATCACTTCAGACAAAGATTATCCGCCTCTTACTCTATGCCATTTGGATTATATTGCCTCCAGGTCAAGAAGTTGGTGGTAAAAAACTAGCAAACAAGAAACAACAAAATGCTAGGTTAATTTACCTATAGGGAATGCTTACCTCTTACTTGACAACATCCATTACGCTGGCAGATGGGTTTGCACAGCCATCCAGTATAATTCTGACTTTTCCAATTGTGGGACAAAACCATTTTCAACCCCAGTCAATCCCCCTACCAGTACTCACGTGCTTGCAGAGATCACTGGGAGCAGAGGTGATAGTACTGGGCTCCCTCCTGAGCACCGGCAGACTGTCAGGATGACTCGCAGATGGGATGAGCATAGTTTGGGGGTCTGAAAGCTCGGTGGGGCTTTGCTGGGTTTCTTTGGGGGAATTAGTATCTGGCACTTCAGATACAGGGCAGGGGAGAAAATCTTCAGCAGATGAGGAAAATGGAGACTCTACAGCACTTTGTGTGTCTTTCTGGCTCTCAGGGGAAGTGCCCGAAAAACTGTGCTCTTGGTACAAAAGCGTCCGCAGCTTTTCATCCAGAGTCTTGATGTTGTTGTCAGCAAAATCCATCTTAGGGGGACCTTCACTGTCCGACTCCAGAGCAGATGCGAAGGGAGCACCTTCCTGGCCTGGGGTCTGAGCTACAGCTCCAGCCTGTTCAGGATTCATTGCATTATCCATGTCCTCAGTGGCCAGGGTGTGACAGCCAGTCGGTCTGGACAGGAAGGTCTCAGTAGACAAATTCATCTCAGTGGTGCCAGCTGTTGCACAGGGTGGGTAGGATGACAGGCAGGCTCCATCACCCTGAGTCTCTGCCCCTAAAGACTCAACCCAGGAAGCAGAATCATGAGCAAGGACATCACCGTTGTCACCAGCAGTGGCAGGTAGCAGGGTATCTATGCTGACTTCCACTTGGTGAGGACAAGCTGACTGCTCAGTTTCCAAGATTTGGGGCTCAGATATCACAGTGTCACTTCTCAGTTCATTTGAGAGGGAAGAAGGAGCAGGCCTTTGCTGATTGTTAAGATTTTCCATAGTCTGTGAAAAATCTTGAGGGCTCTCTTCTTTGGTACCTTCCTTTAAATGATCTGGAAACACAGAAAGATGAATTGGTGGAATGAGAAATAAGATTCCCAGGAAAAGTTATGCTGCAGGATGTCCAGGACCAGAAAACATTCTACAGCTCTCTGATTCCCACAGTCAGCAAGAATACTGGCCATGCTAGCTGGGGAGATCTTAGGAGTTGTAATCCAATAACAGAACTCTTCTGAGCTTTGGGTGTGGTCCCAGAGAGGCCAGAACCCATGTTGTTGTTTACTATCATTGTCTCTTCTAACACGTGCAGTGCCAAAAATCAGGTGCTCTTCAAAATGAGCTTATGATTGTAGAGATGACTTTAAAAGCCCAAATGTACCTGGGAGTCACTGGCTTTAGTTTCTAAAGTTTAGGCACATCCCAGGAAGCCAAGCCGAATACATTCGCAGTAAAATAGGCTAGGTGATTTCAGAAAAGGACAAATGCAAAGAGATTTATGAGGTCTAGCCTAAAAGGAAAAGCCAGCATTATGATGGCAAAATGTACACTATAATATAATGCATTTTACCACCCAAGTTTTACCTGTTTCTTTTTGATATTGTTATGACTATGATTATTACGTCACTTTTTAGGCTCTCTTCCCCTCCCCAAAAAATCATTAGACAATAGAAAAGATACACAACAGTTGAGACTAAAATGCATGTAAATTCATGGCAAATTAAAAGAAGTCTAAACTTGATGTCTTAATCCTACACAAATTGCAAAAAGACAACTGCATCTTTGTCAACAGCCACCACAAATCTGACCAGTATTTCATTCCACACATTATTTCTTATATCTGAATAAAAATAATTCCTGCTTGGAAAAAATATAAAATACAACAGAGCGGTCAGCAGGACAAAACAAACTTCTCTCAGTAATTTTAGGCAAGAAGAGAGTGAATACGTTAATTTTTACCTTGTTTGCTATGGTGCTGGATTTCTGGGTAATGTGCGTTTGCATATTTAAAATGTCTGGACTTTGTGGCAAGTATCCAAAGCAGTGTTTGAACAGTGTATGGTGGATTGCTTGACGGAAATCTACCTTTCATGCTAAAATTTAAATCAAAGAAAAGCAAATGGAAAAAGAAAACCCAAGCCAGTTCTACTGCCACAACTGTTTCTGCACTGACCAATCCGTCCTAGCCCTTTAAGCCATTCTCTGGTTTGCCCACTGCTGCTTGCATTCAGTCCATCTGGCACAATAGGAGATTTGGATTTTGTTTTTTGTTAGCTCTCAGTACAACAGTGCAAAATTGGAATGTTTTCCAATTGGGGTGCCAATGAATTGACAGAAATGTGCAAATCTTTACCCTCCCTGGCAACCTAAAAACCATTCCCATTTGAAAGCAAGATGGGGTGCAGGTAAATTAGCAATCCGAATCCACTGAAGAATGGAGGCCAACCTACCCGTGGTTGAGCTCAGACTTTGATACAGAGAAACCCATGGGCATATAAATCAGTCATTGAAAGGGAGTGACAGTCAAAAAAGACAGAGAATGGATACTTGCCTTCATGGGGAAACTAACTGTGGAAAGGGAGGGGAGGGATTCAGAACCCAGAAGGTGCTCTCTTCAGCAGCCATTTAAAAAATGTATACTGTAATACTCCACTCTAGTTAATCGAACTCTCACTCTTTCTGACAACAAACCTGAAATCAGTGTTGGCCACACTTCTAAACCAAGAGCCAAATTACTCTTTGAACTCTAACCTGCAGCAGCCAGTATAGGCATGGAATTCTGGGAATTGTAATGAACAACAACAACAACAATTTTCAAGTTCTGACTGGAACTGTCCAGATAATACCCTGCTCCAACAAGCCACATTTCTGAAACAATCACGTGATCACCTGTCATCTGACATCCCGCAACAGCTGTTGTTGACTGCAAAAGGGTATAAGGTGCTTGAGAGTCTCTGTTCCTTATTGTCTGATTGATGCAAAATCTCCAGCGGCCAACAGGGGATGACTGGGGAGCAGAGTCACCTGGAGGGAAAGAGTGAAAAAAGAGAGAGGGGAATCATTGTCATAAGGGATAACTGCTGCTCTACCATCTCTGATATGTGTAGCAAAAAGGGGAAAAAGGGAAATAATACATAAACAGTACTACAGAAACAGCAGTGCTGCCGCAAGGAGCAGTCTCAGGAGAAGCAGCATAGTCCAGCAGTCAAAGTTCTGATGTTGGTTTTGAACTACTGAGGCTGCAATCCTCACAGATAGTAAGTCTTAATGAAAACTGTCTTTGTTGTGTACTTTCAAGCCATTTCTGACTTGTGGCACCCCTAAGGTCAACCCATCATGGGGTTTTCTTGGCAAGATTTGTTCAGAGGGGGTTTACCTTTCATCCGAATAAATCTGCACTATGTTGTGCTAAAGTCACTTTCTTTAACTCTTTAACGAAGCCATTTTGTGAAGGACAGGTTCTCCCTCTACTTGACTTTTCATTCCTTCCTTCCTTCAATGCATATTCTTAACACTGTGTGGTGGCCCTATCTAAGCATATGTTATAGAAAGGGAAAAATCCTCCTGACTTCTTCTGGGTGGGGGAGGATTTTTATTACTCTGTATTGACTGGCTCTTTCTTCAACAGTTCTGATCCATGCAGCTTCAGTAGTTAAGTGTCACATAAGCACACACATTCTTCCACAACACATATCATGTTGAGACATGGAGCTGGACAAAAATACGCATTTCCTTTTTAAGAAAAAGTAAGTCCTTTTCCCTCCAAAGCACCCCACCAGGAGCATACACAACTCACACATGTGCCATGGGCCCATGTGACCTCACTTTCTCCATTTTCCTGCAACAGGTAGACTGGTGCACAAGTAAGAAAAAAATATACTATTAATGTTGATTATGAAAGCACTCTGACTTCACCTTGCTTCAGTCCTGTCGTTTTTTCTTGCCTTTAGGGAATGTCATTGGTGAGAATCCATGCATGCGCGGCTATGCTTCCACCATCTATCCTGTGGGGTCTGCATAATGTTATGCAACCTGCCTCACATTTTTTTCCCCTTAACGTTAGGATCCGGCAGGTACTGGCACTCTGGTGCAGTCAGCCATATGTCACATTGTTCCTGCTTCAGCAAGAACATGCCAGTGTCATACTATTTCTCTGTCTTTAACTGAAGCAGTCAAGAGCAGTGTCAACATACTACAAACCAAACCATGATTCTAGGTTGTGAAGGATGAAACCCAAATCATCTAGCAAGAAAAGTTAGGTCAAAACTTCCACGAAATAACAGGACCATCATTCAATTTCTGGATAATTCAGTGTTTCTGTCTTGCTGAAGAAGAGAAAGCTCTTTTATTTGTACGTGAGTGGGATTACCTACTTCTGTTTCTGTCATACAGAGTTCAGTTTGCTTATACCTTACATTACAAAGGCAACTACATATAACAGACCAAAATTAAAAATGGGGTGGGGGAATCCTGGTAGCTCTCTCCATGGGTAATAAAAAGATCTTTTCCTGTTTACAGGCCAAATGAACAAGTATCAGCATGTTAGGATAACAGGAATAACATATACTTGGCTACTTTCTACCTCTCCGCTGGATGGCAGGAGAGAACTACATCAAGTTCACCCATACCTGAAACATATTTGGTGAAATGTTTAACATTTTAGTGTTTGCTGTTACCACAGCCTGCTTTTGAAAGCTCCATAAATTTTCAGAACTGGCCTGATATGTGAGGAAAGAACCGGTTTGCCTGTCAGTAAAAAGAAACTGGGGCAGTTTTTTCCAGTTTCAGAAATACTTCCAAACACCCCTTAAATAAATGCAAAGAACTAGTTATAGGATTCTTTGGATTTTTATCAAGGTCTTAAGCATTCCAGTCTTCCAGTGATATCAGCACCTGTATTGGAGCTGGTAGAAATTTTAAAAAATATAAATAACAGGTGGGTATCTAATTTGAGAAAGGAAGACAAATAGGACTGGCACTGCTCTATTAAGAACTAAAAATCACTCAACACTACAAATCAAAGACTTAATAAAACAAAATTATGGAAAAGTAGCCCATCATGTCATCTGATGGTTTTATATCATGTAAAGGCAGTGGTTCTCAACCTGTGGGTCCCCAGATGTTTTTGGACTTCAGCTCCCAGAAGCCCTGAGCATTGACCATAGTGGCTGGGGCTTCTGGGAGCTGAAGTCCACAAACATCTGGGGACCCACAGGTTGAGAACCACTGATGTAAAGGAATACAGTTGGTAGTTCACATTCCAATTTCACTTTCTGTTGAGAGAAAACCCAGTCAATAAGGAGTCCCATCCTCTCTCAACAATTACTTCTGTATTTATTGCATGAAAACTCAGCTATTTAAATGCACATGCACCATTTTACAACTAATAATATCATCCACCCACCATCCAAGTTATATCTTTGTGGTTCAACACAGAGATATGTGTGAATTGGGTACATTTATCACCACTTGATACCACACCCCTGACAACAAGTACAGAAGTCTGGATTATAAATCCAAATCCTTCAGGATATATCTCAAGTTGCTACCAACTGGAATGAAAGAATCTAGATTCTAAAGGGAAAACTGAGAGTGTCTTTTGCTGAGTTTACCACACCAAACCAGTCCCAGGGTTTGGCAACACCTATTAGCAATACCCATTAAGAGCTCATCGTTGATGATCACAGTCTTCAGTATAGGATAACACCACTCAGATCTTCGGTCTTCCATCATAGTTACCAGGACCTTTGCAGAGTCAAGCATATGATGCAAAAAATGCATACAAAATGTACCATTTGAAAAATTAACTACCAAGTAGGGATTTAAATGACAAAAGTCAATATAAGTGACAAAAAGAAAACTTGTTTTAGTCTTTGCCAAATCTATTTCCATCAATTTCACCTTTAAAAGAGGGTAGTTTTGTTTGGGGACCTTGCTTTGTCCTTCAATGTTAAATGTTTTAAAATAGTTACTTACTGCCAGTTTGAGTAGATGCTTGGTTTATCTGAACTTGTTCAGAAGATCCTGTCTGAATTAAAAATGAATAGATAAATATAAAAAGGGAATTTCCAAGCACACACCTTCCCAGAAAACTGGCTTTACTAAACAAACAGTACTTACTTGGCTATTGGCTGGATCTGAAGGAACTGATTCTAAGCCAGAGGCTCGATCTTCAATAGGAATGCTGCGGATGATATCCTGGGCCTGACGAACAATAACCCTCAGTTCATCAACAAATTTCTCTTTTTCACTTTCCAATACAAAGTCATCTTCAACCTAATAAACAGCAAAGACAGAAAAATAGGACTGAACTTGTAGATGCAGGTCTCCTTTTAAGATCCATTCCTCTCATGATGCCGAATGTACCTTATTAAATGTTAATAAAAAAAGATGAAGAAATAATTCACTAAACTCACATGTATCACTCACATACTTACAACAAACCATATTCACAATATGAAGAACCTACAGTAATTAACAAAACATCATCAAAAGAAAATTAAACCCAAATGGGAGAAAACACAGAAAGAACATTTTAAAAAGAAGCAATTCCCACGCAAACAGCAATTTTCCTTCTTTGTTAAAATACCACATTCACTTGTAATACAGAGTATATAATTCTTTCATCATATTTTTGTGCAATTTGGGAAAATTTAGTTTTTCAAAAAAGTAATATGGCTTGGCAGCAAGAAAATGCCTATATAGCCACATTATTGAAATTCAGACAGTGCCCATACAGCAATAAATCATCTCAAGATTACACAAGTAATAAGGAATATATCACTCTTAAACTCATATTACTATATTGGATTACAAGGTAACAGAGAAGGAACATACTGATCCTAAAGTTATGTTATTATATCAAAGCATTCTTTTTTTAAAAAAAATTGAACATACTAACATCTGAGTCTTGAATGAGGCTCCAATCCCAGGGAATTATTGAACTATAGCTGCTTAACTTCAACAGTGTTGTGGCATCAAGGGCTCCCAATGCATTCATAAGGTTCCATTCAAACATTCCTTGGCAAAGTGTGTGCATCCCAAACACTTCCCAAAGAAGTGTTCTGCTCATATTTCAGCATTAATATGCAGCGAACACTACAATCCCCCACACCATGTTCTCACAGGAAATCAATGTGCTTCATACAATATTCTATGCATATACAGACAAAATATACAGAATGGTCATTCTTTTAGGTTCTCCACAGATGGCAAGAGCTTCGTCTGTCCATGGAGAACCCAAAAGAGCTTTGTCCATCCATGGAGAACTTAAAAGAAGCCTCCATTCTCCCCATACTAGTAAGGAAGCCACAAAGAGCTGCTGCTACGGTGGAGAAAGCAGAGCAGACTGGAGTTTTTTTCAGCTTCTCCCAACTGTTTCCACTTTCCTTGTCCCAGCAGTGAAGCCCCAAAGAGGCATCACTGTGGCAGAGAGAGTAGAGGAAGTCATGACTTTTTTCAGCTTCTCCTGACGCCATCCACTCTCCCTGTCCTGGCAAAGAAGCTCCGAAGAGCTGCAGTTACAGCAGAGACAGCAGAGGGAATTGGGGATTCTTTTCAGACTCTCCCAGGACAGACTAAGGTGAAAGCTTAGTTTGTCTAGGGAGAGCCTAAAAGAAGCACCAACCCCTCTGCTCTATCTGCTGCAGCAGGGAAGTGCCAATAAACTGCCTCCACCACCATTTTTTCAAGCAGGCATTACAAATGGCCAGAGGCGGCAATGTGGCAGACACATTGGCCCTTATATATGGTAAATACTATATTGACATGTGTGTAAGTCTACCCAGTTTTGGGGGGGGGATCAGTTTTTTGGCATAAATATTTCAGCTTATACATGAATCTATAGAGTAATAACAGAGTATCTACTGTGAAGCAGTGACTATGAAACTTGCCATGTAGTCAGCAATGTCTTCTGGAGCATCTCCATCAACATCAAATTTAAATGTGACCATCTTGTTGTTGTGAGTCTCAAGCTGGCACTCCACAGTGTTGTCTCCTGATGTTGACACCTAGTTGAAAAAAATAAAAATCACTGTGCCATGAGATTGTGCCAATTTATTAACAAAAATCAGTTTTGCTTGATCAGTCCCATAAAATGACACCACTAGCCCAAAAGCACCAGTAATTAACCACTTTGCCTTTCAAAAGTTAAACGCCTTTTTAAAAAAAAATTAATATACCTCTATGTACATAGGAGGAGATATACCACTGCCTTCACAGGTTAAAAGGCTGCAGGTACAGAAGGTGCTTTTATAGTAAAAGCTAATCCAGAAGAAAAATTTTGTTTTGTTTTCCCATACTCCAGCACTGTCCCAAATGCAGGAATCTAGATTACTGCCCTGGCTGGATTCCACTAAAGTAGGGCAAATTCTGCTCCTCTTAATGTTGTTGTACTCCCATCATTCCTTCACATTGGCTATGCTGGGTAGGGATGACAGAAATTGTAGTCCAACAACATAGGGAAGGCCACATTTTGCTTACCTCTATATTAATGGATCAGGAAGCAGCATAATTTTCAGTGATTCCTCTTCTGCTCTGTAGCCTTTACACCCTGTTCCAGAATGTCCCTCATCCTTCAATGTAAACCAGGAGGAGCCCACAAGGTGATGGAGGAATCACTGAACATTGCAACCCTCCTTATCTCATTGACAACAAGCCTTTCTTCAGCAGAAGGAAACCTGCTGACTCCCTCCTGAGTAACTTGTATTATGAACTGCATATATAGTCATACACACACTTCTGAAATCTCTGTGAATAGGAACACTAAAGGGTTACTTCTTGACATACATTAACCAAAGAAATACAGTATTGTTGCAAAATTTATCCAGACATTAGAATATTTCTAGATGATACAATCTGTGACTCAAAAACTGGACTGTAAAAATAGTAGTCCTAAAATCTTAGGCAAACAATCTCTAAGATGGGTTTGGTTGAAGCCCAAGCCAAGCAAAATACTTTTTTTTTTCAGACTAATGACCTGCTGTTGCCATTCTGCATATAGATTAGCCTCAGCTTTGAGCTGTACAAACCTGCAACACAGTAAGCTGAAATTTGGTTCCTTTCTCTGGTCGGGCACAGGAGGTCCTCCTTTGTTTACTCTTGTCCTGCTTGCCATTTCCACTTGGAAGGTCACAGGGATTAATACCTTCCTTCAAAGTGGCTAGGTCAGGGATGAGTCTGAAGAGATGGAAAAAGAAAGTAAACATTCTCAAGAACACACAGAGACTTCTTTTAGTGGATGTGGGAAAACAGTGCTTTTTTACTGAGCACACAAGGATGCTTGATTTGTTCTGCAGTTGTGTTGTTTTATTGTGTTATATTGTGGCTTATTTTGGCTTTTACACAACTTATGTAATACCCTGATATCCTACATGAAGGGCAATTAATACTACTTTTAATAATTGAATAAGTACAGTGTAAATAATTATATTTGAGAAATGATTTCATTTGCACAGTAAAGTTTTCCTTTACTTGATATATCTGAAAAAGGCACTAATTCCATTTAGAGACTAATATGCTTGCCCTCTTATTATTTGTTATTAATCTGGCTATTCTTTTCAGGGAACACAGTATTTAAAATGTTAAATAAATGCTAGAATTCTGATTTAAACATTACAAGCAAAATACAAACATGTTTTAAATTAATTTTTATCCACCATATTATGAGTCATAAAGTCCTCAGTGCAACCACACATTCAGAAAGTGGCTTCAGGACACAGGTGAGGAACCATTTTCAGCTTCAGGAAGACTAATTCCACACACTCCCCCTCACCAGCCTGGCACATCTATAATTTACCAACCCTAGTACCCAGGCTCGTCCAGACATCCTCTCATTCACACATAGTACAGGGGCTCTATGAGCTATCCAAGAAGAAGGAAAGCATAAATGAAGGAAATGTGTGGGTACATGGGAACATATGTAAGAGTCTAGCCCTGGAAAGTCAACCACAAACAAAATGGCCTTGAGGGAGGAAAAAGAAAAGCTTGCTACCTATGCAGCAAGAATCAGGTGAAAAGGACCCATAAAATTTGTCCAGCTCAACTAACTCAAAGCTTCCAAATTATTACAAATATAGCAAAATGGAAATTAAAAAAAAATGGGAAACTATCTCCCATGTTGTGGTACCACATTAAATACCTTTTAAGGTGTTGTGAAGTACTCTGAACTCTTAGGACAAGCACTTCCAAATTAATAATAATAAGAATAATAAGAATCACCACTACTACTTCCATGACCATCACAAAATGTTAATACAGCAGGTCCCTCATATCTGTGGGGGATATGTTCCCAGACATAAGGTGGATGGCGAAAAACACAGATAATACCAACCATTATATTTTGACCTATTACCACACCTACAGACTATGTCCAGAGGAGCATAATTCTTTTATATCAAACATAGTGAGCCATAGAGATCTACTGGAAGGACACACAGACAAGCAGAACTATGCATACAGATCAAAGGATAGCACTGTTTTCTGTCATGCATCCTAGGTGAATCTCAGAAACGGTTCCCACAGACCACAGATGGACTTTCAGCACTAATAGTGCCAACAGGAGACAAGAGGTCACTGGGATCAAATTAACATTTCAAACAGGCAGGAATGTTACACCTTGGAGACATGCATCCCCAAATGAGACAGCCATCTCACAGGGAACTATAAGGATGCCTGGCTGTATCTTCTTTGAACTACAAAGCTGAGATCCATCTTCAAAAAAAATTAGCCATCTGGTCTTTCCCAGGAAGAGGTTCTGCTCCCAGGACATATTCAGCCCTATAATTAGACCCCGTTTTAGACTCCATTTTTGGAGTTCTCCCAGACTTGACTGGCAGGCAGTCACTCTGTCAGTTGAAGCTCCTGTCAACCCTCCCCTAGGCTGAGTTTTGCTCTCCGCTTGTCTTTCCCAGCCAAAGACTTCTGGATTGGTACAGTATTACCCAAAACTCCTATGTCTTTCTTAATTTTCACCTCTTTCTAAATTTCTATAGCCTTTGTATGCTTGTGTGAATGAGTGCAACAGAGTGCTTGTATGGATTTTGACATATTTTCCAATAAAATACTGAAATTTGAACAGTTAGCCTGATTCTCTGTGATCTGACTCTGTAAAGCTGGGCTCAAGATCCTTAATTACCCTGCCCTCTTCGCACTGCTACAGCAGTGTTCATAGCTAATTTTCCCCACAAGTGATAATTTTGACTAGCATCCAGAATCCCCAAGGGACCCCCAGCAAGCAGAGTAACAGACCACCAGGCCAGGAGAAAGTGTGAGGGTGGGAGGCAGCTCCACAACACGGTTCTTCTTTCCTTTCTGTATCCCCTCCTGGCAGGGTTTTGCAAGCAGCCCCCTCCATAGGAGCCAAATCTAGTGGAATGCCTGGCTGCTTGGACCTGTATGCCTCTCTGAGGCAACGGAGGAGTGTCTGTATCCTTCTGCAGCCAAGGAAAGCACGTAGCTTCATGGAACCAGCCTCTCTATGCCTCTCTTGGCCAACTGTCCACCTCCTGCCTTGACTGAGAAAAGTGCAAGGCTCTGTGCAACTGGGCTTCCAGTGCCTCTCTCAGCTGAGGAAAGAGACTCGCTCCCTCTCCAGCCAAAAGAGGGGCAGGAGAAGCCATGCACCTCTCTTGGCTGGGAAGGGAGGGAGGCTCCTTCCTTAGATGAGAGAGGCACTGGAAGCCCAGCTGTGCGTTGTCAGGTACCTCTTTCAGCTGGGGATGACAGAGGCAAAGGAAGCCCAACTGCACCTCACTGTGCACCTCTCTTGGCCAGGAGTGGAAGGAGACTCCTTCTGGACTAAGAGAGGCACTGGAAGTCCAGCTTATCCTTGCCGTGCACTTCTCTCAGCCAGGGATGGAGGGAGACTCCTTCCTTAGCCAAGAAAAGTACAAGGGCCTAGCTGTGCAGAGCTAGGTTCTGGGCTGGTGGCAGCAGATATGGTCCTGGAGAAGACTGTGGGTCAGTGAAACTGTGGATCCTGGGGACCTACTGTAATGCCTAGAGAAACAGGCAGTATTATTTGTTAGACAGGACAGGTGGTATAGCTACATCTGGTACCAGTTCTGGAGATACACTCAAAAACCAACTCCTGGGTATCCTCCTCTCTGTTGTCATTTCTTAACATTGGCTAAGTCAACTTCCAGAATGGCTATGGACAGGATTTAGTCATAGTCTAGCCATCAACATCTCTGCAGAACAATTACAGATATGCTAGTAATCCCCAAAGTAGTTTGCCACAACTGCCAAGCTTTGCAAAACAAGGTGGTTAAACAGATGTATGGCTCAGTCAAAGCACAGTAAGTCCAATGGATTGAACAGCCAATTAACCAAACTAAACTTAGAATAGTATAAAATATTACTTACAGTGCAACTTTAAAATGGCCTGAAACCCTGCAGCCCCCAAAGAAGGCCTTTAAACAGTACTAGGTTGAAGTATGTTAAGCTAATCACAAGAATAAAGTCGTTTTTTTAACACCCTGAGACTTTTTATCTTCTCTATAATCCCTTCTAGCCATAGAGAAACTGTTAACCGCACACCTAGAGTGAGATGGGCTATAGACAACACAGCTGGTTCTGTAACCCATCTGGGTGAAGTGAGAGGTACAGTTTTAAGTGGTTCAAAGGGAGGCTTGGACAGGGATTTCAGCATGTTGTGAAGGTCTCAGGAGGGATCATAGGAGAGGAGAGTACGGTTTGCGCTCTGAGAAATCTCCAACTGTGTGGATGAGATGAAAGAGAGCATTTGTTAGAAGGTAGGACAGACGCTAGTGCTGTCGTTTGACAGTAAAGGGTGCTTAGCTTAAGTCCCATGTCTAATCCTGATTGCAGGAATTCTAGGATATCTTTGCTGTTTGTAGAAAGGTGGAATTTCTATGAGCCCACCCGAGAAAAGCCTTCAAAATTGTACTGTACATCCAAAGGGTGAATTTTTGCCTACAGGATAGGAGGGTGTTTACCACCCTGAGGGAGTAGCATTCCATTAAGTATGCTCTCTGCTCAGCTGCTAAGTGGCTAAGTAGAGCCTTCCTGCGTCTGGGTGGAATACTGGATCTTGACTGAAAAGGTGAGGATGAACATCACAGGTGTCTGAATGGAAAAGAGATAGGATAAGAACAGGTTGCTTACCTGTAACTGTGGTACTTCGAGTGGTCATCTGTGCCCTCATACATTAGGAGCTTTCGCGCCTGCGCGGTAGCGTTCGGAAGATTCTAGAGCTCGTTAGCTTTGGCGGGAACCCCTCCCCCACGCCGGTGCTGCGCATGCTCCTCCCGCCGACTAACGGTCTCTCCTCAGTTCTGGTCCGCCGAAGCAGATGGGATCTGAAAAAGAGGGGAAGGCAGGGCGGGGATGTATGAGGGTACAGATGACCACTCGAAGAACCACAGTTACAGGTAAGCAACCTGTTCTTCTTCTTCGTGGTCTCTGTGCCTCATGCGTTAGGAGACTGTGTAGCTTACCAGTAGGATGGTGGGTCAGGTCCCAGATCCTAGAGTACAGAAGACAGCACAGCACGTCCAAACCGGGCATCTCTCCTGGAACGGCAGTCGAGCCTGTAGTGGCGCACGAAGGTCGACAGCTGGGACCAGGTCGCCACACGGCAGAGTTCCGACAGGTCGACGCCTCACAGGAGGGCAGCAGATGTCGCCACGGCCCTGGTGGAGTGGGCCCGAAGCAGGTCTGGAGGAGGCTTCCTGGCAAGCTCGTACGCCAGTTGAATAGTCTGTACCACCCACTTAGAGAAGCACTGAGTGGATACCTTGTGGCCTCTCTGGCGCCTGTCATAACAGACAAACAGGTGGGGTGTCTGTCTATAGGCTGCAGTCTTGTCTTTGTAAAAGGCCAGCGCCCGACGCATGTCCAGGGAGTGGAGGGACCGCTCCAGAGGTGTCGTCGGGTCCGGGTAGAAGGCCGGCAGGATGATGTCCTGGCTCAGATGGAAGCTGGACACCACCTTCGGCAGGAAGGAGATGACAGGCCGAAGGACCACCTCGTCCCGATGAAAGACCAAGTATGGTTCATCGCACCGTAGCGCCGTCAACTCTCCCGCCCGCCTGGCAGAGGTGACGGCCACTAGGAACGCGGTCTTCATCGCGAGCAGCCTGTCGTCCATCGTGGCCATGGGCTCGAAGGGAGGCCTCGTCAGCTGGGACAGCACCAATGACAGCGACCACGGCAGTAACGGCGGCGATACTGGCGGGAAGAGGTGCTGCAGGCCCTTCAGGAACTGCTTGACGGTACCGTCCCTGAAGAGCGCGGTCGACGGGGATCGTGGTGGCTGGTATGCCACGATCGCGGCGAGGTAGACCTTGAGCAACGGGAAGGCCAAGCCCTGTTGCCGGAGATGAAGGAGGAAGTGGAGCACGGTACGCAGGGTGACAGGCGATACCAGCTCTCGACATTCCTCGGCGAAAGCCACGAAGCGCTGCCACTTGTAGTGGTAGTTCCTTCGTGTGGACTCCTTCCTGGCTGCGGTCAAGACGTTCCCGATGGCCGGGTCGTCTAGAGCGATATCCTCCAGGCACGGAGGGCCAACACCGCCAGGTCCGGGTGCAACACCAGTCCATTGGAGTGGGACAGCAGGTCCGGTACCGTGGGAAACCTGAGAGTCCTGCCCCGGGCGGCCTCGATCAGGGGTCCGAACCAGTGCTGCCTCGGCCAGTACGGCGCCACGAGGATCGCGTCCGCCCGGTCCGCGATGATCTTCGCGATCACGCGGCCCAGGAGCAGGAACGGAGGGAAGGCGTAGATCAGCCCTTCGTCCCACGGAAACTGGAACGCGTCGCCGATGGAGCGGCGATCGTGGCCGGGCCTCGAGCAGAACAGGCAGCACTTTGCGTTCTGGCTGGTCGTGAAGAGGTCAATGGTCGGCTCGCCCCATCGGTCCCGAAGCATCCGGAAGGCCTCGTCGGACAGGGACCACTCGTGGTGGGAAGTGGTGTCCCTGCTGAGCGCGTCCGCTGTGGTGTTCTCCTGCCCCGCCATGTGAACCGCCACAGGGTGTATCCGGAGCGGGACGCACAGTTCCAGAGTTCGAGGGCGATGCCCAGCAGCGTGGTGGAGTGCGTCCCTCCTTGCCTGTTCACGTAGCAGACCGCCGTCATGTTGTCGGTGAGGATCAACACCGTGCGGCCCGTGACCAGGTGTCGGAACGCTCTCGGGGCCTTGTGGATCGCCAACAGCTCGAGAGAGTTGATGTGGAGGAACAGCTCGTCATCCATCCACCGGCCTCGGACCCGGAGGTCTCCGGTGTGCGCTCCCCAGCCGAAAAGCGAGGCATCCGTCGTTACTGTGACCGACGGCCTGGGTTCGCGGAACGGCATGCCTGACAGGAGGTTCCTGTACGACTGCCACCACAGGAGCGATCGGCGTACCTGTTGGGGCAGGCGGTACCGGCGGCACTGGTCGTCCCTGAGTGGATCGAAGTGCTGGAGCGGCCGTGCGCGTAACCTGGAGAGGTAGGTTACGGCGGTGGTCGAGGCCATGTAGCCGAGAAGTTGTTGGATCCTCCTCACCTGTATCGTTGAGGCCTCAAAGGCAGCGGACGCCGCCCAACGAAGCATCCACGCCCTCTTGTCTGGGAGGAAGGCCCTCGCCGATACCGAGTCGAGGGTCGCCCCGATGCAGTCGAGAACCCGAGTGGGCTCGAGATGGGACTTCTTGGGGTTGACCCTGAGTCCGAGCCGAGTGAGAAGAGACAAAGTCCGATGAATGTCCCTGTACAGTTTCTGTCTGCAGGATACCACCAATAGCCAATCGTCCCGGTAAGGGTAGACGGAGACGCCTTTCGTCCGCAGGAAGGACACAACTGGAGCCATGCACTTAGTGAACACCCGCGGTGCGGTGGAAAGTCCGAACGGCAGCACCCGGTACTGATAGCTGGTGCCGTCGATCGCGAACCGAAGGTATCTCCTGTGCTGCGGGCGGATCGAGATGTGGAAATAGGCGTCTTTGAGGTCTATGGACGCAAACCAGTCCCCTCGGCGAAGGAAGGGGAGGATCGACGGCAGCGTGACCATCTTGAACCTCTTGGGGCGGATATATTCGTTCACCCCTCGGAGGTCTAGGATGGGCCCCAGGGATCCGTCCGCCTTCGGCACCGTGAAGTACCTCCAGTAGAAGCCGGTGGTCTTGGCTGAAGGCGGGAGCCTCTCGATCGCTCCCTTCTCGAGGAGGGACTGGACCTCTTCCAGTAGAGCCGAGCTGGCCGGGGTGGAATAGTAGACACCCCGTGGCGGAATATCCTGGAACTCGATGGCGTACCCCAGGAGGACGATGGTAAGTACCCAGGAGTCTGCAGTGATCTCCCGCCAGCAGTCGAGGTGCCTGGCCAGGCTCGGGTGGTGGAACAGTTCTACCGGAAGGGCGAAGGATGACACGGGTGGAGTCCTGCGAAGGCCGTCAAAACCGGGACTTCGCTCCGGAGGACGACTTCTTGGATGACGAAGATGGGCGTCGTCTGGGAAGCCTCCTCGAAGCCGAAGATGTTGATGCCCTTGATGTGGTCGACTGCGGGGACCGCGGCTCGTACACCGATGAAGAGGAGGACCTTCTCCACGTAGGCCTCGGCTGGAAAGAGCAGCGAGACTGGGCAGACTGGTTAATACCCATCTTCTTCGCTGTCAGCCGGGCCTTGACGAGGTGATCCATGGCCTCGTCGGTGGAGGTGTGGAAGAGCCCTTCGCCGTCGAACGGAAGATCTTCCATCCATCGACGGCTGTCCTCCTGAAGCCCAGAGGACCGGAGCCACGCGTGGCGTCGGAGGGCTACGGCACCGACCATCACCCTCGAGGTAGCCTCCACGGCGTGCCTCGAGGTGGCGATCTGCTGTGTAGCCACTGCAACGGCCTCGCCAAAGATCTGTGTGGCTGAGGCGCGTGACTCCTCTGGCAGGTCAGCAAGGAGTGGAGCGAGTCAGTCAAAGAGGTTCCGATGGTAGGCTGCGAGGCATGCCATCATGTTCACCGTCCTGGCCACCAGGGACAATGCCGAATAGAACCTTCGTCCGAAGGCATCGAGCTTCCGTCCTTCACGGTCCGGAGGGGTGGTATGCGCTCGGTTGCCTCCTTTCGTCTGAGCAGACTCGACCAAAATAGAGTTCGGTACAGGATGATTGAAGAGGAACTCCACGTTCTCCTTCTGGGTCCTGTAGAGATGCTCTAGCCTATATGGGATAGGCTGTGCTGACGCCGGCTTCACCCACGGCTGCTTCATCGCTTCCACCAGGGTTGGCAGGAACGGCAGCGATGCGGTCGATGGTGGGCGGGCTTCCAAGTACTGGAAGACCGGGTCCTGGGCTTGTGGAGCAGGTTCGGTCACCTTTAGGCCAAGGGCTGTGGCCATCCGGAGAAGGATCGCAGAAAACTGGTGTATGTCCTCTGGTGCAGACTCCGGGCCTGGCTCCCCGAACCCCAGCGTGGGGACTCGTGAGAAGAAGGGGTGGACTCAGCAGAGTCAGAGTCCGAGTCGTAAGAGTCGCCGGATGGTGATGGCGACCTCTCCGCCTCCTTCTCCTCGGCCGGCCTATGGGCCGGAGGTGCCAGGGTGACAGCTGGAGCTGCAGGCTGCGTCGGTACTGGTGCGGCCGATGTCATGGCCAGTATCGGAGTCACCTGCAGGGGCACGACTGCGGGCCTAGGGTGGTGTGCCGCCTGTGTGGTAGAAGTCGCAGCTACCGCTGGCTGGGCCACGGTGGGCTGTGGCGTCGGGCAGGTAGCTGTGGCCGTCGTCCGCGGTGGTGGAGAAACAGCCCTGTAGCGGGGTGAGGCCTCCCGGGATCGACGGTGACTCGGTGAACGACGCAGCGGTGACCTCTCACAGCGGGGGTAGTGAGCCTCCCGCGGTGGCAAACGAGACCGGCGACGAGTTGACCAGTACCTTGGATCTGGATGGTACCAGTCCCTGTATGACGGCGAATAAGAATAGTATGAGCCGGTCAGCTCGTGCCACACCTGTTCCTGGGCGTACCTCCCTAGGTAGGCAGTAGAGTAGGAGCTCTCGCCCGAGCGACGCTTCTCCAGGCGCATCTCCCGATATCGCGGGGATGGAGGCCTGGCCCGCTGCTCCGCGAGCAGGACTCGTCACGTCGAGAGGCTGGGCGCTGCCTGACCACAGCCTCCTCTCGGCGTTCTGCTGAGGGTGGACGGTGACTCAGCGGAATGATCTCCGCGATCAGCTCAGGCGGTTGAGGAGGTGAGGCCTGCATCACCTGCTCCTCGTCTGACACCTCGAGGATTTCCTCTTCCTCCGGAGGCTCCTCTTCCTCAGGGAGCTCCATCGGTTGAGGTTCCTCAGCGGGCTGGGTGGGTGGTGGAGTCGGGGGTCGCACCACCGTCGGTGAAGAGCGCCGCTTCTCCTTTCTCTTCTTCTTCTTCTTCTCCCCCACGCCCTCGGTGGCGGGGCGCTTCTTCTGGGCCACGGTCAGCGGCCTGGAGGAGGAGGTTGAGGCCTGCGAGCCCGCAGGGTCCTCGTGTGCCCGAGTTGCCGAGATCTTCGGTATCCTCGGCAACTTCATTATCGGTACCGAGCCCGGTACTGATACTGATGAGGTTGAGGGCACGGCAGCTGCCACTGCTGCCAAAGAAGAAGAAGAAGGTGGGCATTTCTCGGCCATCGTCTCGGGTCTCTGGACGTGGAGAGATTCCTCCCAACAGTGGGATTTAAGCCTTGCCGCCCTGTTACGGAGAGTCTGGTGTGTAAACTCTCTACAAATAGGGCAGGCCTGAACGTTGTGCCCCTCACCCAAACAAATCAGGCACTTAGAGTGTCGGTCAGAGAGAGCGACCTTCCTTCCACAGGAGGCGCAGCGTTTGAAGAGAGCCGACATAAACCGGAGACAAGGCAAAGAAGCAAGAGTCCGAGAACACCAAACACAGTCCGAGATCCGAAATCGTCATCAAAGCCAGAAATGGGTCAAAACCGATTGAGGAAGTACAAAGCCAAGTCCGAAATCCAAGAGGGGTAGTCAAAAGCCAAATCCAAAGTCGAAAAACACCAAAAGCAGAATCGAAAAGCAAGCCAACAAGCAGAACCTTCTGTACGCTGAGGCAGACAAGAACGAACTGAGGAGAGACCGTTAGTCGGCGGGAGAAGCATGCGCAGCACCGGCGTGGGGGAGGGGTTCCCGCCGACGAGCTCTAGAATCTTCCGAACGCTACCGCGCAGGCGCGAAAGCTCCTACTGTACGAGGCACAGAGACCACGAAGAAGAACCATAGCCTTCTCAGCCAATATGGTACCACTACTACAGAGGCCAGTTCCCACTCAAGTCTTCCTCAGCACCCAGGACAGGATGGAGAACAAGGAGAACACATATTCCACTATGCCTAGGAAGTCTACAGAGCACCCAGGACTTGCCTTGTGGGAGTCAAGCCAGATGAAATACTTGGAGAATTTGTGATTTCCGTCTGAGGTGAACAGGCTGACCTGGAGGTGTGCAGGTGTGGGTGACTCCACTTCCCTGTGCCCAGTGTGTGGCAGCTGTGGAAGTCTGCCTCTATGTTCAGGGTATCCTGAATGTGTTGGGCTGGAATTGAGAGACTGTTCTTCTCTGCCCAAGTTAGGAGAAGGTGGGCTTCTCTGTTTATTGAGTATTGTGGGAACCTCCCTGTTTCTAGATGTAGATTTGGCTGTTTCATTGTCTGCGTGCACTAGGATGCAAGAATTCTTGAGTACGTATTGTAGATGAATGAGGGCTAGTCTGAAGGCTTGGAGTTCCAGTCAGTGAGACTGCTCTGCTGCACTCCAGACTCCAACAGACCTTGGCAGGGTGCTCTTCATCACATGAGGCTAGCATCTGTTGTAAGCACTAGTTTGGTTTGGGAGGTGGTATGGAAGTAACTGAGGCCATGGCTATGTTGGCAAGGATTTGTGCAGCTGGAGGGGAAGCAGCTGTTACCTCTTTCTCCATATCTCCTTCTGAGTATTCTTTGTCACCAACCCCTTTGGAAGCTAAAGCCTCTATTTCTAACCACAGTCAGCCCTCCACATTCACTAGGTTTAGGGGCACAGGACCCAAACAAAAGTGGAAAAATTGCAAATACCAAAATGTTTATGTGTGTGTGTAGGAAGGGGCCAAGGCATAGTGAGGAGAGCAGGCACTCAGAGTCCAAACCAGGTCAAGGAAAGAAGAAGGAAAGGGAGTGGGTTGGCATGGTAGTCCTATACTTCCTTTCTCTCATCTCCTTCCTCAGGTGTGTGGGGCATCCAGACAGCGTTTGTGGGACTGAGAACTCAGGCTGAGAGCCATCCTTAGGTGGCCAGGCAGTGGCTGGTGGAGAAAGAGGAAGACCAGAGGTGGGGTTTTAAAGGGCTGTATGGCCTGAACAGAGATGCTGAGAGAGAAGGTTCTCCTGGAAAAGAAATGCCTAAGGTGGGCGGCAGGGAGGGCAGAGGTTGAAGAAACTTGCAAATAATCAAATCTGTGAAAGTCACACCCGCAAATGTGGAGGGCTGACTGTATTGCCCAACAGAATCGGTGTCCACAGCCTCAGCCATTTCATGGTCGGATGCGCAGGAAGGATCCATTTCAATTTGAATTGCACAAACAGCTTTGTCAGCATAGCTGGCTCTGGAGGAAGCAGCCATTGTCATGAGTAGGTACTGTTGGATGTGTTATCTTTGCAGCTCCCAGGAGAGGCAGGTAAGACTGCAGACACACCTTGGACTACTTGGACATGTTCAGGAGCAGGAGAGCTCTGAGAAGCAGAGCTTATGATAATTTAGTTTGCCTTTTCCTATCTCAAAGAGTTTGTTAGAGAAAAATGTGCAAAGGTATGAGAGAGTGAAAAAGGCAGGGACAGACTGTGAAGAGGAAAGCTACAGCTATGGGAAACATACATCTAAGGGCTCTTTTTTTAAAAAAAAGCTATAAGGCGAAGGAATTAGATTTGGAAAAGGAAAACTGAGAAGAGAAAAAGATTAAGTAGAAGAATAAAGCCAGACAAATTAGAGGCTTTCCTAAGTAAGGCAAGATGAAGAACTGAAGCAGAAGATGAGGACCAACCAAAAAATGTAGCTTGATATCAGGTGACATTTTGTCTAGCCTGGGTGGTGACAGAAGTTAACCCATTCATGGATGGCTCCTCCTCCACTGGCTGAAAATGTAGATATTCACCAAGAGTGACCATCATGCCCCTGAGCAAGTAATGAGGAAGCTTTGACCTGCAAGATGCTTAGCACTTAAACTGTCAGCATAATCTATGACAAATGACTACAGGAGTTGTAGTAAAAAACAAGCAGAGTGACAAAAAAAATTCCCACCTGAACCCTAAGTAGTCTTTCCTTCTGCTAGAGAAATTAATTATTCTTGGAGTAGACTCACCCTTGTACAGAATCTTGTTTTTGAACTGTGGGTTGCTCCTCTGGTGCCAAGATGGAAACCTGTAAACAGGAGGGGAAAAATAGATATACAATATTTTTTTATTTTTTAACACGATACAGATGGTGATATTGAATAATCAAGTGCACAAAATTGTGTGCTTTGCCAGGCTGAGATGCTAAAGACATAGGGCCAAGCTTTTTTATATCATTCCATCACATGTTTTAGAGATAAAAAGCCCTAGTTGCTTAGTCTGGAGATTCTAATTAGGATTTGCATTTGTTTTCCTAACGCAGGATTAGACTGAGATGTGAGCCTGTCGATACTGGAAGTCTCAAAAATACAAACTCATCATCATTTATAATCTCCAGTGAGAGGAAGGAGAGTAAAATAAAAGGAAAACTTCAGGCAAGACACCACATAAAACAAGATATATGGTACATTCAGATGTTATAATTCTGCAAACAGAAAACCATGGACCAGAGTAACTAGTTACAAATAAGTTACTCTTTATTAATTTCATTTTTCAATAACCAAGACATAATTAAGTTAAATTATGGCTGGCATAGTGAGGGATAATTTTACTCCTTTTGCAATGTAACTGTAAATTTGTTTTCATAATTACAGAGGTGGCCCCACTATGTAAACAACCTCACTACTAGATGTGTTTCTGCCACTAGCCAGTGGCTTGCAGTATTTAGATTTTCAAAAAACAACAACAAAGCTTTACTTTTCAAGTTCCTTTTGAATAATGAGCAAGGAAATATTTTTTTATTTTAAAAGTGGCAACTATAATACTAACTACATTCCTGGTGGCAGGGGTGGAGATGAAATTGGATATTCTGTCCATGTTTTATTGTGACATCTAAACCCAGCAGGGAAGAGAAGAGAAATTGTCAAGCAACAGAAATAACCACATTTGGATTTCAGTGTATTTCTTTGGCATTCTGGGAGAGAGGCAAGCCAGAGTGCTTGTCCTGCTGGATTTGAACTTCATAGTAACCGAATGATAGATGGAAAGCCCATGGTTTGTTGAGCTTTTCCTGACTGCAGCAGGAGCAATCAGTAAGCATACACGAAAACAGGCTTGTCGACCATAGCCAGAGGGATGTCCAAACTTGGTTACAGAATTGCAAAATACCCTTATCATTGTTATCTTGTAACAATTTTTCAATAGTTCTAACCCAGGCCCTTTTCGCACGTGGGGGGGCCGAAACGGGGCGGTGCACGCAGGGGTGGAGCTTACCTGCTTGTGTTTTGCTCTGTCCCTGCAGGGAACGCGGTTCCGCTGCTTCACACGCCGCCGAATTTCGGCGGCGTTCCGCGGTGCCCAAAATAATGGCCGGCGGCTTCCGGCGGCGCTCCGCCAATCAGGGCAGCGTGCCAGCCAGAAGCCCGCCTCCAGGCAGATCTGCAGAGACACGCTACTGCGTCTCTGCAGATTCTCACCGGGAGCTGCCACGGATTAGTGCGGGCGAGTTTCATAAAAACCACCTGGGAAGGTGGTTTTTAAAAACTCGCAGCGCCACCCCTGCGGCTGCACTAGAGCGGTTGGAGGTGTGGCGCCTCACCTTTTCCAACCGCGCTAGCACACCTCGCAGTGCGAACAACCTCCGTTTCCGGTCGTCGCACCACAGGGTTTTACCCCCATGTGAAAATGGCCTCTCAGTTTTGATGCATGCAGCTCTCATGGAATGCTATGCCCACCAGCTTATCTATCATCTTTCTCACAAATGCTACCTGCGAAACAGATTCAAAAACTTCCATTTGATTAGCAAGGAACTAGTGCAGCTTTTTGTTCCTTTTAAGCAAAGAAAATATTTATGTGTAAGATTTGTTTGCGCCAAAGAAAATGCAATACAAACAACAATGCACTAAATCCAAGCTTTGAGTGTTCCAAGGCTCATAATTCAACATCTAATTAATGGCCTTAGCATTAATCTACCTTTATGGCAGCTTTATCATGCATTAAATGGCACAGATGCAGGTATCTAGAACCGCCTGCGCCCTAAGACTAGAAGAGGCCCTTCTTTGTTTCCTGACGTGAGTGTCTGTGCATGATTGGTTTGTTTGGAAAAGTTCCTTCTCGTGGACTGCAGTTCCTAGAATCATGGCCAGTGGCCAAGCTCTCTGAGGAGCTGTCCCAAGCTCTGGTCAAGACACAGAGAGGGACATTTCTGGGATCACAGTCCAGTCTCTGAAATTCTCATCTTTTGGAAAACTGTTTGGTTTTATCACTGATTAAGTACATTTTTGTTTAGGTTCAATTTTTTTTTGGCCTTGATATTCTAATGATATCTTAATTGTTTCCCACAAATACCCGCTCCTGGTTTTTTGTTTTTTTTAAAAAACTGTTAAGTGGTTGAACTGAGTTTTTTAAAAGTTTTTTGCCAACAAGATCACAACTTTTATGGTATCATGGTGGGATATAAGTTATCATGATAAATAAAATATGACTGCTTTCATTTTCCATACGTCCTATATTGAGGCAGTGACTTAGCTGACTTTCTTTTTTTTTGAGCAGCTTAGAGCTCCTGTATAGTCCTGAACTGTAGGTCTCCGTAACTACGTGACTGGTATCCGCTTACTTGTGTTTTACTCCTGGGCCATGGTGGCCACCGCCAGCCAGGTCCTTGCTCTGTGCAAGGCTTCTCCTTGCACCGCTTCAGCTGAACAAGGAGACAGACACTCCTTCCTCGGTTGAGACAGGCATGGGAAGCTTGGCTCAGCAAAACCACGTGCCCCTCTTGGCCGCGGAAGAAGACAACACACTCTTTCCTTGGCTGAGAGATGCACCAGCTCCCAGCCAGACATCCCACTGGATTTGGCTCCAAGGGAGGTAGCTGCTAACCAAGCCTCACCCGGAAAGAAGTCAGGAAGGAAGAAGGAGCCAGTAGAGTTGCCTCCCTCCCTCCCTCCCTCCTTCACTGCTTTGCCCGGTGTAGGGGACAAAATATAGAATCTGGTATCATCTCCATTTCTCCCCATCTGTGTTAAGTCTGGGAATGTATCCCTCACGGCTATGGGGGATCTACCGTATAACTAAGTAAAAGAAGCAGCTAAAAAAAGTAGATGTTACTAGTCTGGGATTCCTAGTACAGTTAGTCTGCAAAAGTGATTACTTTGGTCATTAATAATCCTAACACAAAAAAATTTACTGTAAATGAGAAGTGCAATTTTAACCTAAAGGTAGGAAGTGTTGAGAGTTAGTGGGCATTAAAACCTCTCTGGCTCTCATTTGACATATTTCCATTAATTTTATTTAGGCTCACAATTAGGGCAGTCTGGGTGCTTCCTGATGGAGAATTGCTCATGTTATGAATTGATGGCACTGCACAACTATTCCTTTCCTTCTCCTTAATGGATTTTCTGCATGAATGTTAAAAAGACACAAGAGGAAGTGGGAAAATAAAACAGAGCTACAAAAAGAAGCCAATGACATCTGTACCCACCATGAAAGAGGCAGGGCTATGGCAAGATAGAATCTTCCCCGAAGCACCTCTTCTCCTCCGGGGCAAACAGCAGTTAGAAGGGTGATGGAGAATGGGGCACAGGGGATGGAGCCCTTTGCGTTGTCCCAGTCTTTATCAGCCCCATGAGAAAACTAGGGTTAAAATAACTAGCAATCCTTCTGTGACACACTCCCTTTCTGTCTCTTTTTTCAGAATCAAAAATGGTTGGAATGCTAGAAAACAAGCTCTTCATAACAGAGGTTAGAAAACTGCATTAAATTGATCTGTTAAATCATTAACTAGTTAAATTTTCTCTAAGTGTCACTGAAATCTTGATAAGTTAGTTTTATTCCTACTCTTTAACAAATCAGGATTCATTGGGCACTGAACTTCTATCTTTCTGCCAGATACAATTAGAAAAGCAGGCTTTAGGAGAAGGATTAGGATTGAAGGGAATGCATCATATGGTTCTGTCCCAGCTGGTTTACTGTTCTGCTCTACATAGTAATTTGCCTGCTGACTCACTGTTTTCTTTGGGGGAAAGTCAGAAAGAGAGAGAAGTTGCCATTAAATGCCAGGAGCCAAAGAAGATGGAGAAGAGTTTGGATAAATTAGAACCAAAGAAGCAGGGGAATGGAGATGATGAATCCATAGCTGGAAGGGAACTGTGGGGAGTGATGTGTTTGCTTGGCCCTAGGCTACCATGGCCCTTTCATATAGTCAGTTTCTTCAGAACAGAAGGCTGGTTCCTCCCCTCCTCCATCTTTATTGGCTTGCTGGAGTCTTTCGTATGTTGTGACTCTCCTCAGTTTGCCTCCTCTAATTTTTATTGATTTTGTTCTGGTCTCTGTAATTATTTTGGAGTGAGCTGCAATCAACCCCTTTGTATTCATTTAGTGTGGTTATTGGTCACACAGTGCAAGCCACTTAGATAATTATGTAAGAAGTATTTGCTAAATGCTTCTCCACACAATCCATTTCTCATCTCTTGGTTTTTCTCTTTCTTCACCCACACACATTGCTTTTCACCCACACCCTTCTTCAGTGGGTCGGGCACATTCCCTACAAATTCCATAACTCATTCTGAAAACGTACAACTTTAATAACAAATTAAATAATGTAACCCATAGAATAATTTAAGTTATAAATATGACCAGTAATGAATTAATTTTCTCATTCTTAATAGGCAACATTAACACACTACTTTTCAAACCTAACATTCCAAGATCTGGTTTATAAAAAAAGGCATACCTGTGGGATATCTTGTCCTTGTCCATGTTCTTGGTTTGGTTGTATCACTGTACCAAATGAAGCTTGCTTGTTCATGGATGCTGTCAAAGGGGGTACCTGGTTCTGAAAGCCCAACTCTCCTGAAAATATTGATGTTTGACACATTGGCTGCTGTTGAACATATGCTGGCTGCATTGGAGAAAATGGCTGGTTACCCTCAGCTGGTTGAAATGCTTGGGATGGCTGGATGAGACTCGTGTTGGGCAGGAGCTCTGACAACTCTGATGACTGTTGGACTGTGTAAGCTGGTTCTGGCTGTTCTGGCATAGATGCCATCTGTAGCACACTTGGGACAGACTGAGGGATTGTGACTTGGAGTGGCTGAGGAGAAGGATGCTGGCTGAATTCCTGATATGGAGGTTGTGGCTGCATTTGTGGTACAAAAGATGGCTGAGATGGGACAAAAGGGGTTTGCAGTTCTGGCTGTTGTTTTTCTGCAACCCTGTGCAGCATATGAGATGATGGCTGGTGCCCTAGGCTGGTATCTTGCTGGATCAGATATACTGGTGGCTCAGACTGCTGCTGCTCTGAAGAATAAGAAAGGAGCTCCCCTGGTTTGGCCAAGCAGACCTGCTGTTCCATGCAGCCAGTGCTGCCATCCTTCATCGTATATAGTGATTGTTCAGGAGACTGTACAGCAAAATTTGGCTGATCCGTGGCCTGTACTGCTAAGTGAGACTGCTGGGTTTCAGGGGGTTGACCAAGATATGATGCTGGTTGGGTTCTGAACACTGCCTGCTGCCCTTGGTAAGAAGGCTGCATTGGGTATACTGCTGGATCAAAGGCTTGTCCTGAATAGACCCCAGGCGTTGGATAACCCAGCTGCTCTGGGCAGCGAGGTTGATCTGAGCCCTGCACTGGGAATGTGACATGCATCTGGCATGCTGCTTGCTCTGGGGTCTCTTGCTGGTTTGCTGGCTGTTCTTGTGCCAGTTGCTCAGAAGCTGGTAGCTGGTGAGAGGGCTGAACTGGAAAGATGAGTTGTTCTTGGGCTTGCAGTTGATACTGGTTCTGCACGGAATAAGCCATCTGTTCTGGAGTTGAACCTGTAAGCTCAGTTCCTGGCTGCTGCTTTTCTACATCTTGCTGAAGTGCAACTGGCAACTGCTCTCTAGAGCTAGAAGGGAGAACAAGCTGCTCTTGTTTTGACTGTTGTACAGGCAAGTGGAATAACATCTGTTGGATTACACCAGGGTGGTGATCTGTGGACTGATGGATCTGAACAGCTTGCTGTTCTTGCTGAGACAAGGAAGACTGTCCAGGAGTACCTACAGACATTCTTGGGTACTGTGGGCACTGCTGTGTTGGTGCTGCTGACTGCAGTATGTTAGAGACCTGGTGTACAGATGCAACCTGATGTGGCTGTTGGAAGGAGCTAACCTGCTGGGGAACTTGTGGAGACTGCTGAACGGAGCCCACTTGCTGGGGAGCTTGCTGAGAATGCTGCATGACTGATGTTGTCTGGAGATGTTGCGTGGGTATCACCTGCTGGGGAACTTGCTGGGTCTGCTGCATGGATGCCACTTGTTGGGGAACTTGCTGGGCCTGCTGTAGGGACACCAGTTGCGGGGGCTGCTGCATGGAGGTCAGCTGCTGGGGAATTTGCTGGAGTTGCTGCATGGACAACACCTGCTGGGGTTGTTGCATGGATGCCACTTGCTGGGGCATTTGCTGGGGCTGCTGCATGGATGCCACCTGTTGAGGAGCCTGCTGGGGCTGCTGCATGGACACCACTTGCTGGGTCATTTGCTGAGGCTGCTGCAGGGATACTAACTGCTGCATCTGTTGGGGAATCTGCTGGGGCTGTTGCATGGATGCTACTTGTGGGGACATTTGCTGAGGCTGTTGCATGGATGCTACCTGCGGGGGAACCTGCTGTGGCTGCTGGATGGACACCACTTGCTGGGAAATTTGTTGGTGCTGCTGCATGGACGCCACTTGCTGGGGCATTTGCTGGGGCTGCTGCATGGACGCCACTTGCTGGGGCATTTGCTGGGGCTGCTGCATGGACGCCACTTGCTGGGGAACTTGCTGGGGCTGTTGCATGGATGTCACTTGGGGGGGAACCTGCTGGGACTGCTGCATGGTTGCCACTTGCTGGGGCATTTGCTGAGGCTGCTGTACAGATGCCACCTGCAGGGGAACCTGTTGGGGCTGCTGCATGGACACCACTTGCTGGGACATTTGCTGGGGCTGCTGCATGGACACCACTTGCTGGGCCATTTGCTGGGGTTGCTGCATGGATGCCACTTGTGGGGGAACCTGTTGGGGCTGCTGCATGGATGCCACTTGCTGAGGCATTTGCTGGGACTGTTGCATGGGTGCCACCTGAAGAGGAACCTGCTGGGGCTGCTGTATGGATGCCATTTGCTGGGGCTGCTGCATGGGTGCCACCTGAAGGGGAACCTGCTGGGGCTGCTGCATAGACACCACTTGCTGGGACTGCTGCATGGATGGCACCTGCTGTGTTTGCTGCATGGATGCCATCTGCTGCGGAACTTGTTGGCTTTGTTGTGTAGCCACCAACTGCTGGGTAACCTGCTGCGTAGATGCCAACTGGTGAGCTATTTGTTGGGTTTGTTGCATGGATGCCATTGGCTGGGAAGCTTGCTGGAGCTGCTGCATAGATGGCACCTGCTGGGGAATTTGCTGTGGTTGTTGAACTGGTGCAACACCCTGTGGAACTGACTGTAGAGTTGAGGAATTCACAAGACCCTGTGCTAAATTTGGTACATTACTGACAAGCTGAACTGGAGGCTGTCCCTGTTGAACAGGTGAATGACTGGCAGGCACAGAACTGGCAGAACTGGCATGCTCCAATTCCACTGATCCTGCAGCAGTTGAAGAGTGACTACTGATTCTAGCAGCAGACGCCAGTTGTATGCTGGCCGACAGGTGCTGACTTGCTATCTGAGGAGCAGGTATACTCTGAGGGGAAGTGACTGTTAGGATTTGTTGAGGGACTCCCATGACGGATCCATCCAATATCTGTCCTTCTGTACTGTATAACACCTGGGAATCTGGAGGCTGATAAGAAAAAAAATATTTTTAAAAGTGGTTATATTGGTCATTTGTGCACCTTTAGATCTTATTCTACAGGACTTTTCCACCAGCAAAAGAATCATACAAAAAATGGCATCTCAGAAATAACTGTTACATGGACAGCAGCAAAATTTAGGGAAAGGTTGTATACATTAACAGACAGGAGCTTGTAAAATTTCATCACCTTCACAATATATGTAAAATGCACTTAAATCATGACTTTATTGGTTGTAGCTGGACATTTGGTATTATTCATAGCTGTGTCTAAAGTAAAAAGCTCAGGTAACAGGCTGCCTTTTTTTTTTTTTTTTTTACATTCAGGGTGCTTTTTTTTTAATCGGAGGTCTCCTATGGAGACATTAACTCAGAACGCTTTTGGGAGGGGGAGAATACAGCCTGGTATGCTGATGGCTACTCAGCTTTGCTTTGAGTGAGCAAATTCTCAGGGTCTCATCTAAGTTTTTTAACACTGACAAATCAAAACACTGTTTAGTAGGAATGGAAAGAATATTTTCAAAAAAATTAAAAAACGTTGGGAAATGTGTTTATCAAGTGCCAGGAAAAGAAGAATTCTTTTGAAGTTCAGGACTTATTCTGTGCAAGTTTTGTGTGTTCAAAACAAAAATCCATCTGCAAATTTACACAGAACAAATCCCTATAATATAATACTTTCTGCACAGAAAACAGCATTTTTTGCACAAAAAATAATATACCTGAATAGAAATGTTATTTTATGTGTTGAAAATGCTATTTTTATGCAGAAAAGGCTATTTTCAGTGGAAAAAAGTGAGTATCATGCAAGTAACTACCAAACTGTGAATAAGGCTTTATAAACTGCACAACAAAAAGAAAATTGCTAAAATTCCTCTCTTCAAGAATGAAATTGGCAAAGAATTACATCCCTACTGTTGAGTCTCAAATTCTATTTAATAACCAGCTATTGCTTGAAAGAATGGGTTGCTTACCTGTAACCATGGTTCTTCAAGTGCACATCTGTGAACTCACATGAAGGGATTTACTGTGACTGCACAGTGTACCATTTGGAACCTTCTAGAGCTGTTATGCAAGCTATTTGATGGTAGCCCCTCCTCCCCTGGTCCCATGTGACTAGCTCGATCCCAGCTCAAACCCCCAGTTCCATGAATGCTGAAGAAGCAGCCAAGGAGTTAACGAGAGCATGACACACCAAGCAGAGGATGGGCAGGTATTGTGTGAGTTCACAATGACCACTTGAAGAACCACAGTTCCAGATAAGAAACCAATTCTTCTTCTTCACGGTCTCTGTGACTCACACAAATGGAAGACTAGCAAGCCACTTGCCACAAGAGGTGGGAGTGCCATGCAACACAAGAAAACAATACTGCTTTCCCAAAGGCAGCATCAACCCTGGACCTGGCATCTAGTCTGTAATGCGTAATAAAGACCAAGTGCTGTCCTACAAATGTCCTCTAAGGGTACACTTCTCAGGAAGGCTGATGTGGCAGCCACAGTTCTGGCACAGTGGCTATGCACACAAACAAGAGGGTCTTTCTTTGCCAGTTTGTAAATGGGCTGAAGAGATCCATTTAGAGAGGGGTTGAGATGACACAGGCAGACTTTCTTGCTTGAGGAGTAGCAAATGAAGAGTCTCTGAGACTGGTGAAAGTCAGCAATCTTATTGATGTAGAATGCCAGAGTTCATCTGACAATAAGATAGTGCAATGTCCAGTAAAGTCACTGATAGGATTTTGCATGAATGCAGGCAAGACAATGTCTTGGTTCAGATGAACCTGATACCACTTTCAGAAGGAAAGGGCTATCAGGCCTCAAGATAGCCTTGTCTTTGTGGAATTTCATGTATGTAAGGTCCACACAAAGAGCACACAACTCTCCTGCTTGCCTGGTAGATGTAATCACCACCAAGAAGCCAGTCTGCCAGGTCAGGAGGCAAATGTCACAGGCTGCCATTGGCTGAAATGGCTATCTAGATAGCTGAGATAAAACCAATTTCAGGCTCCACTGAGGTGTAGGTCTTAGCACAAGTGGATGCAGATGCTTGCGCCCTTCAGAAACTGTTTAAACAATGGGTTCTAGAAGCAGGAACACTTGCCAGTAATCTTAAATTGGGTGCAAACTGCTGCTAGGTAGCACTTAATGGATGACAGAGAGATACCTCTGTCAGACAATGATATCAGCAAGTTTAGCAAATGATGGATCTATATTTGGTCTGGAGAAATCCTTCTGGTTGACAAAAGGACAAAAACTTGGTCCATTTGTAAGTATAGGATCATCAAGTTCAAGGTCTAAGAGCAGCTGCAATAATTTGACAAACTGGAGCCAAAAGAGAGTCTAGAGCTGTATCTTCCAGGCCATTGGCTTGAGAGAGTCCAGATCCGGATGCCTGATTCACCCATCATGTAGCATCAAGATGTCTGGTCTGCCTGGAGGTCTGAGACAGGTTCCCTGAGAAAGGTGGAGACGAGGGGCAAGCAATCATTGCCTGGGCCACCGTCACCATTGAGTAATGAAGATACACTTCAACTTTTCCCATCTAATTTTGGAGACCACTCTGGTGATGAGGGGAAATGGAAGAAAAGCATATATGATGGGGCCTCCCCGATGAAATTCTTCAGCATAACTGAGAGAGCCCTTTCCCCAGTGCACACTGGAGCAGTAGGTCTGGTGCTGGCATTCTGTAGAGAGGTGAAGAAGTCCACCTGTGGGTCACCTCATGTCCTGAAGATGATATGAAAGATGTTGGGATAAAGTCATCATTCGCAGCAGGAGGTTGGAACCTTGATGACAGCATCTGCTAGACAGTTCTCCTCTCTCAGTAGTTGGATTGCAGAGAGGAAGATGTTCCTGCTAATGTAGCAGTCTCAGAGACACAGTGTCAGATCCAGCAGGATACTGGATCTAGTTTCTCCTTACTTCTTGTGGTGTTGCCTGACACCACCTGAGCAGCCCAGCCACACAGAAGGACCTCGAAAGGTCAGAAGGCCTTCTTCACAGCCAACATGTTGAGAGTGCTGATGTGGAGACCACTCCCTAGTTCTGCCCATCAATCCCTGATTGACAGTCCGTTTATGTGTGTTCCCCATCTGTTCCTGCATAGCTTCTTTGAAGAGAAGAGTGTTGACTTTCTCGAGAAGAATATTGGAATGGGGAGTAACAGAATAACCCCCACAAGGGGATAACTCCAAAATTCAATGGCATACCTGTTCTGATTACATCCAGAACCCATATGTCAGATGTTATAGCTGCCTAGGTATGGTAAGAATTCTGCCTTGGCATGGTTTAGAATTCTGCAGTCTGTTGCTGAAGAAAGAAGCACTGAAAGGAAGAGGATCAGCAGGGCAGCCAAAGAGAGGGCTTGCCATAGTCAGTGGACTTTTGTATGCATATGGTACCAAATGGCCAAAGTAGACCTCTGTACAAAAAACAGTAGGAACGTCAATGTTCTTGTATGCCAGGATGCTGGAGAGCTGAAAGATCGCTTTGATCCTGAAGGTTTTCTGGACCATCCATAACGGGATTGCGGGTGGAATCTGAATTTTCTAACACTGGTACACATTTTGTGTGTATACTCTAACTCATCTAAAGAGGACACCCTCATTGAATGGGAGATCTTCAATCTGCAGTAGATAGGGTCTTCTGGTTCAGTCTCAAGCTGTCTGATATCCAGCTGCAGTGTCTGTGCCTCTGAATCATCTGTTCCATGAAGGAATGGATGCTGTCAGTTAGACAGATTCATGTTCCTCTAAAACTCTGGTGGAGACCACATAACAAGCATGTCTGAGGCAACAGAGGACAACTCCAGATCAGTATCAGTAGAAGAGTTGTGCTGAAAATGCTTGGCAGTATGGGACCATATGGTCTTGGAAAATAAAGACTGAACTCAAGGAGGAGGCACAGTATGGGAGTGGGTGGCCTCAGGCAAATGAACAGACTCTATACACTGAGCCACTGAGGTTTGGGCAGGAGGAGCAGAGAGAACACCAGCACAGTGTGAATCTGAGCACTCACGGTGTGAAAAGCAGGGTATAATCTGGCCTGGTGCAGTGGTAGTTTGTTTCAAGAAGGCCTCAAAGCAGAGTGTAAATGACAATGCCAAGTATGTTGATGGCATGGTGGAGAACACTGACAGCAGGAGTGGTCCCTAGAACTGCACTGGTGAAACAGTGGTTTTTGCGCGCTCTCAGTCTGGGCAGTTGGCCAAAAAGGCAGCTGATAAGGATTAGAAGCACACAGCAAGCAGTTCCTTCAACAAAGTGATTCCTTATTTTAATCTAGTAGAGAAACAGCTTCGAAACACACATGAAGCATAACAACAGTCCCAACAGTATTCATAAATCAAAGACAGTCAATACTATCTTAAGTCAGAGACACAGCAAGAGAAACAGTAAGAGACATTGCAAGAGAAACAGTCAGTTAACCACCAACAGGTTCTGGAGGGGAACAGCTCAGTTTTTACAGGTTCAGAGATCAGTGCAGCTGGTACTTGATTAACTGCTGTCTGTTACAAATTTGCTGAGATCTGTGTAGGTGTTCCCTTTGCTGCCTACATTCAGTGAAGGTGGGTATCGGTAAGTTATCTTCCATGTCAGAAGGAGCAGGACTCTGTTGTGGCTGGCACTGCCCCCTGTTCTATCTCTGGGGTGGGTGGTACTGTCTCCTCCTGTTCAGGTTCTACTGCTTCAGTCTCTGAGTCATAGTGTATGTCTAGGTCCTGAAAGCAGAGCATGACCGCTTCCATTTGCAGTAAAGTGGAGAGTGGTCACAAGAAGAGTGCCAATCTAACTCATATACCTTTTGGTCAGAGAATGGAAACCACTTGTGCTGGTAGAAGGGTGAGTAGCAGCAGTGTTGGCAGTACTGATCCCAACACCTACAGCCACAGCTCCCCAAACTGCACCCATGCCAACAATGTGGAACAGTGATTATAGCACCAGCATGAAGACTGAGGGGATCAACTGGTAAAAGCAGAGGCAGAAGATTTCAATCTCCAGGATGAGTCTAAAGAAGAGGATGATGCTGAGTGTCAGTACCAAGACATCAAGTGAGGGGAAGACAGTAAAGGAGCCTCTTTCATCAGTTGTGCTAAAAGGACAGGTGGAATGAGCCCCTGTGCAGGCAATCCAGGAGACAAATGAAGAATATCTACAAGGGACTCCACTGTTTCCCCTTCTAAGATCAGAGTTACATGAATGACTTCTGGGGATCCTTGCAGAGGACCTGGGCTGGATTGGACCACAGTCCATCAATGATGAGATGGTGAGGGTTCTTTATCTTGATCCATATTAGTATGAGACTTGGCCAACAAATTTGGAGGGGATAGGACAGACCTAGAAGTATCTTTGTCCTTCTCCTTCTCTTTCTTCTGGTGCTGTCACTCAGAGCAGTGCTTGGAGGAAACCTCCAGCTTCAGAGACTGACCGAATGTCGATGGGACTCTGGATCTAGCTTGAGGTTGGCACCAATTAGCCCTCGAGTCAAAGAGCCAAGTCAGAGGCCAATCTTTTTGTACACTCTTTAAAACTGGAGTCCTGTAGGGATCTTTTGACTGCAATCCAAACCAAAGAGCCAGAGGCAGTAGATACTGAGGAAGAGTGTGGAACTAACAAATGGTCTGAAGAAGAGGGTGCGTTAGCAACAGTCAGGCCTGCTTGCAGAGAAGAGCCTTTAGCCTTGTCAACTGATTTTTATGCATCTGAGGGGTCACTGATTTAAAGGGAGCACAAGAATGAATATTAAATGCTTTCTCCAAAGCACAGAAGACAGTGTGAATGCCTGTCAGTAATTAGAATCTTAGTGCCACAAGAAGGACCCTTGAAGGACCCAGAAGACACGGTGAACCAAATGGACTGGTGTCAGAAGGGGCACCAGAAGAATACAGTTAGCCCTCCATATTTGCTAGGATTGGGGTATGTGAGTGTGTCTATGGAAAAGGGGCCAAGGCATGGAGGGGAGGCCACCCTGGGTTCAAACCAGGTCAGGGAAAGAAGAGAGAAAGGGTTGGACCAGCATGGGAGCCCTATATTCCTCTCTCTCTCCTTGAGTGTAGGGCAGGGATCAGGAGAGGGTTTGTGATGCTGAGAAACTGGAGTGCAAACCATCCTTAGCTCACCATGCATTGGCAGCCAGAGGAAGAAGAGAACCAGAGATGAGTTTTTAAAGGGCTGCACAACATGATTGGAGCTGCCAAAAGGCATTGCTCCCCCAGGAAAGAAGGGCTTGAGGCAGGGGGCAGGGCTTGGAAAATCTTTGCAAGTAATCAATTTTGCAAAAGTCAAACCCATAAATGTGGAGGGCCGACTGTAGTCAGAAAAACAGTCCAAGTCCAAGAGAGACAGAGCCCAAGCCAAATCATTATCCAAGAGAAGCCAAGAGGCAGACTGCGAATCAAAGCCAGGAAAAGAAGAGAAGTGTTAACAGTTCATCAACACTTCTTTCAATGCTGCTCCTGCTGCAGCAGATAAAAAGGAACTGATGGTTTGAGTGAGAATCAGACTGGGATCAAGGGAAGAAGAGCTATTGCCAAAATGCTTGTGTAACAGATCTAGAAGGTCCTGAATGGTGCACTAGGTAAGCACAGTAAAACTCAATTGTGTGGGTCACAAAGACCACGAAGAAGAAATTGACACGCTCTTTTCAGATTTTCCCATTCAAACTTTGTCCCTCTGGCATATTAGAACTCTTCCAACTTTTTTTGTGTACAGGATTGGAAATGTAGAGTTAGAAGGGTGAGGAATGTGTAGCCCTCCACATTTTTGGACTATAGCTCCCATCATCCCTAGGCAATCAGTGAGGATATGATGGAAAGTGTTGTGTAATGACATTCAGTGGGCCACAACCGCCTACCCAAAGCACATTTGTTTAAGCTTTTAATAAAGGAAAGGGGAAAAAAGGAAAGCATCAATTCCATAAGCAAATAGCAGAAGTAATCACCATAAAACATTACAAAACATTACCATGGATTTACAAGACAGAGATATCAGAATTTTTGAGCAGTAAGGACCCAAGTACTTTTACGCAAAAATGAAGGGAAAGCAGATGAAGAAAGAGTTATGCACCCTCTTCCCACTCCTTCTCCCTTCCAAACAACTTAATGAAAAAGAAAGCTCAGGCTATCATTTCGCACTTTCATGTACTATATATAGTTCTGCCTATAAAGAGCAAGACTTACATGAATGACTTCTGGGGATCCTTGCAGAGGATATCCTTTCATATACCTGAAAAACCTGGCTATCCCTTTCCTTCAAACCTCGACAAACATAAATTGTTATTGTGAATGTTGCATGGGATTTTGTTCCTTGAAAGCACACCACCAACTAGACATCGCTTTGTGATATATTTCAGATCCAGCTGCACCTTCTAAGGCAGTGATTGGTTACATTAGCTTGGTGTCTGTTTTCTCACAGCAGAATATTCTGAGGAGAGGTAATTTACCACACAAAAAAGAACTGGGGACTACTTAATCCACCTTGTCTCCATCTAACACTTTTCCTCTGAATTCTCCAGTTCCACCTCCTTCCTTGCTACACCACCGGTGTTTCAGGCCCATGTTTATTTCAGAAAGAATGCTGTGGGACCTCCTGAAGGAAAACGGCTTGGGAGAAAAGCTGGATCAGAAAAATAACTCTCTTGATGGCTTCTGCAGTACAAATTGAGCATCATTTTCAGTGGAAAAGCATTGTGATTTATATCTGGCTAGTTTTTCTGTAAGAGAGAAGCAAAATTCCACTACTTCCTTCAAGTATTTGTCATTTTTGTGAGTACTCTTGATTTTCTTTCAGACACAGCATTCCTTGTGTCCAAACCAACTTCCGTTTGGCAGAACGAATTTAGAAATATTTTTTAAGAACCAGAACATCTCCCCACTTTACCATATAACAAGGGACATTAGTGCTTGCTACAGTCACCAGAACTTGGGTGTAAGAAATCACCAGTCACACAGTTATCTGTAGCAAGTTACCTTTTTTGTATAAATGGGTTAAAGTTAACAAGAAGGGATTAGCATGTTAAATTGTTACTGAGCCTTAAAATCTAATTCAGCTACATCTATGTTGATAGGGGGATGTTAATTTTAAACTGGCAATAAAATATACATTACATTTCTACAGCAGGAATCTTACTGGAATAAATGTGAAAAATATCAGCTATGATTTTACTACTTCCCCTGTCCCTATTTTGAGTTTTGGAGAGAATGGAACAGCTCTATAAGTTTTTGAAAGCCTAATTTTTCACATATTTTTTTACTTCCTTTCCTTGTTTTCCCTTTTCCCTTTTTTATAACCTCTTCTTCTCACTTTCTTTAGCTTACTGATTCCTTCATAGACCCCAGCAAAAGTTTCAGAATTCAAAGCTTTCAAGTTCAGTTTCCCCAGACAGATGAAAAACCTCTATGTGGTGGCAGGTACTGAATAAAGAAGAGCCATCTGCATACCTTCCAAACTCCTCTAGCTACCTGTGATCTTGTTGTTGCTGTGTGCCCTCAAGTCATTTCTGACTTATGGCAAACCTATTATGGGGTTTTCTGGGGGTTGAGAGTGTGTGATATACCCAAGTGGGTTTCGATGGCCAAGCATGAAATCAAACCCTGGTCTCCAGGGTTGCAGTCCAACTTGAAACCACTACACCACGCTGGCTCTACTTGTGAGCTATAACCTGCCATTTCCCAAGCCTGAAGAGAAAGTAAGAGAGAAGTAGTTTGGGAAAAAACCAGGCGAACGAGGCTGGGAGGGGAAACTAACTGAGAAATGGAGAATTTGTTGTCTCTTTAATGGTATGACTCAATTAATAACCTAGTAATTTAAGTCTGGAGAAACATTAATGATCAAATTCCAACTTAATCCCTTCCATTTAAAAAAATTTAATTTAATTTAATTGCTCCTTTTGCTGAATTAAACTGATTTAAATTTATTAGCATCTATCACTGATTTTTGATAATGAAACATTTCATACCTAACGTAACGACCGAGGATGAAATTACATAATAAGTTATATTTTCTGGTTACTTTTCCAAGTCAGTTTTAGATGCGTTGTTTTTTCAGTGTTTGACTTTTTTAAAGCAATGAAAAATCAACAGGAAAATTAATGAGCAATGCATTGAGATGCAATGAGAAATAGGAAAATTGTTTTAAAAAAGAGCATGCAGCAAACCATCTGAATGTAAGAGGAACTGGGAATTAATAACTCTTTAAAACCAGCTAGAGCCCTAAGATCCGCAGGGGAAGGTTTTCTCTTGATCCTGAAACCACCCCAGGCTCTCCTGGTAAGGACACGGGAGAGAGTGTTCTCAGCAGCTGCTCTCACCCTGTGGAATGCTCCCTCCCTGCTTTCCTTTCGTAGGCAAGTTAAAGACATTTAAGCAGGCCTTCAATGGGTGAGCCGGAGACCTATTTACTTATTTTTTGCTGTTTTACAAAAATCTACTATTCTTTTAAATGTTTTTAACGTTTTAATTATTTATATGGTTTTAATATTTTTTTACCTGTTGGAAGCTGCCTTGGAGCCCATCTTGGGGGAAAGGCGGCATATAAATGCAACAAACAAATTAACAAATAAAAGAGACTAGTTTCAAATGTCACTCCAGCCACTTATGAGAGCACTATTTGGCGGCTAAGCTGAGCTTGGAGATATGCTGAGTGACTGTTTGAACAGACTATCAAGTTTTCACTGAAGGTCCTTACCATCCTTGATGTGAACTGCTGCACTGCAACAGGGGACGCCTGGGGTTGGGGAGCTGCAGGGGGTGCCAGGCTGTGGGCAGTCAGAGCCGAAGCCTGACTCTGGACGAGGGGTAAAACATTTGAGTGGGCAGCATTTGCTGGCTGCTGCTGCTGCATCTGCATTAAAAAAAGAATTAATAGACTGTTTGTTCTTAGGAAAATAAAGCAATTGCCTATGCGCCAGCTCTCGGTCTCATCTACTCTGTCTGCAGTCTCCTGTGATGTGTTCTTTGGGGAGAATGAAACTTGTCCCTGAGATGTGCTCTCTGTAGCACCAACCCAAAGTACGGTGATGAATAAAGCACTGTAACAGTATCATTTACTGTAGAATCGAGCAGTTTACCTTAACATATAGAAGGGGTTCAGTCTACCTATTGCACCTTCCACCAGCATACTTATGGGAAGGGCCAGCCCAGTTTTGGTAAGTTTTTTTAAAGAATTGGATTTTTTTAAAACTTTAGGGTATTCAGAGATGAATTAACATGGGCTACTGTGTTCTAATGGGTTATGTTTGGTCACAACTGGTAAAATTAAACTCAAGTCTTCTCTCAAATCAGACCTTCAAATCTTCTCTCCAATTATTATCTCTTCAAGTACTATCAGATCATCAATTAATGAAATTTTATGTTTTTTTCTGATTAAAAGTAGCTCTCTTCCATTATCTGTCTCTCATTTACCAGGCTCATACGTGCAGTCAAATAGTTTGGGAGAAACCACAACTTTGCAGGTTTCCTACCAAAAGATCCTACAAAAACATACAGTTCTACACTCATAAAGAGACAGAAAATTATTGGTGAGTCTCTCTCACACACAAATGTAGATAAACACCTGTGTAGGAATCACTTTCCACTGTCAGCTCCTATCCCAGTTTTCAGGTCAAAATTAAAGATTTGCAGAAGTAGTGTCATATGCCGCTCAAGAGTAAGAAAGATGTCCTAGACATCCTAGAGTAGATAAGATTTGAATACTCATCGCTTTCTGGAAAGCTGTACACATTAGCATACCTTACCATCAAGTTGGCTGGCTAAGGAGTTGGAAATTGGAGTTTATGGAGGATAGCATATTTTCCAGCATTATTGTACAATATATGCTTGCTGGACAACAGCTCACTTGCTTGTTCTCCTACTAGATTAATACTCCTTTTTGCTCACAAAATGCTGAAGGGTCTAAGTGTATCCCTTATATCCATTATTTCCAAATGCTCTATTTCTTTTCATCCCATACTACATTCTTGTAAAAACAAGCTGAAGCAAAAAACACTCAGGAATTTTTAAACGCCCTTCTAGGGTCTCTAAATTGAGACTTCATTACAAATCAAATTCGATTTTTAAAAATATTTTCTCCACTGTTTTGATTACTGAGAAAAAAACATTTTAAAGGTTACCCTTGTTTTGGTTAAACTAATAACGATAAGTTTTTTTATTTAACAAAAATTGCTCAAAGCACCTACTTTCATTTTATTTATTTGTTTTTGAATATTTTGATTGTTCAATTTTGAGCATATGAAATACCTTAAAATATGACTGCTAATGTGTCATGAGAATTTAGGGTGAGTAATCCCATTTTTAAACATGTCCTACATTAGCAGAGGAGAACATGGGGTACTCCAGATATTATTGGACTACATCCGCTCTTGTCGGCATAGTCAATGATGAAGGATGAAAGGAGTTGCAGTCCAACAATACAGGGACAGTACGTCATTCTCATCCTCGCCTTAAGCAGAAACTCCACACAACTGAATTTAAATAAATTGAAATATTTCACTAATATTTTGCCATTAAGGTCAGGATTTCCTACAATTCTTCAAAATTTCTGCATAGGTCTCAGGCATTAAAAGTCCTGTTCTCACAGAGTTTATTTAAATTTAAAAAACTGTGCTTTCCCTGTCTTTTTTAATGTCTTAACTGGGATGAATGAAGTCCCAGCTATCCAAGTTGAAACACCCTAGAAATATCTGGGGAATGAAAATATTTCCTACATGAAATGTATTTAAGAAAATTATAGACCTCTTACCCCTGCTATGGACTGAAAATGCCCCACCAGCTGCTGGGAAGTGTAGATGGGCCCTTGAACACTGTTTTCAGCTTGAGGGAGGCCTGGAGTTTGCTGGGTGCCCATCATCTGTTCTGAGGAGAAGGGAAGGCTATGTTGGCTAGAGGCATCTGACAGTATCCCTGATCCTGCTCCTCGGTCAGATAAGCTGTCAGCTATGTCAGGGTTGGAAAAAGGAAAGAACAAAATATTAGCTCAGTCAGAAGAAATCAAAAGCAATTCTGCCTCTTCTTGCTACTATGGCAGGTGAACATTTGATGCTTGCAATGGAGCAATGGGCTTTCAAGGAATTACTAAGATCAAACATTTACTCTATGAAGAACACACAATAAAATGCACATCTATTTTCTTCCAAGTGAAAGAAAAGAGGAATGATAGAGCTACTCAGTATCTCTTTTTTGAGAAGCTGGACTGTGTTACTTCTAGCTGACCCAAGTAATCCTTTTACATGGAGCATGAGAGGTTGCCTTAAATCAGATCCATCTAGTTCAGTTTAGTATACCTCAGGGTTGAGCTATCTTTTCCCCTCTAGATGTTTTGGACTACAACCCCCATAAGCCCCGGACAGTTTGTTCAACAGCCAAGGTAATAGATCTCCCATCCCAACCTATATTGACTTTACAGATGTTATAGGACTACAGTTCCCATCAATCATTGGTTAGCATAGCCAATAATACAGAATATTGTGACTCCTTCTAGCCTTGCATGGAAATCTCAAGGACTAAACTTGGAACTTTCTGCATGATAGTCATGTTCCCTACTACTATATGCTTCAGATACTTATGTCTTCAAATCTCTTTGGAATATATTCCCAGTTTCCATTAGGAGCCAAGGAGGAGTTGTGGATAGACAGCTAAGCTTGTACTACAGTTCAAATATCCACAAAACCATGCTGCTCATTAGGTTATACTCTCCTAGCCTAAGGTATCTCAAAGAATTGTTGTAAAGGCAAAATGGGACAACCCTACATATCAGAATGGAGCCCCATGAGAACTTTGGATATGCCAAGCTGACACTTGCATTCTGGAAATAAGCTCACTTAAATTTGTTCAGTGCTGGCAATGACAAAAACAGGACTGAATTTTCTTTGGAGAATGATATCCTCCTTTATGAGAGTTATCTCCTTTTTATTTTGAAAATGAAGACGATTATAAAATACTCAAGATGACTATAAAAGATATTGCATCCTTATGCCAATCAAATGGTAAAGAGAAGCAGAATACCAAAAACAGTATTATTTGCAACATAGTACTACTATGTATCAAGAACAACCAAATGTGTTAAAATCTCTTGGACTTGATATCTCTTTCCTCAGTTGGTCTCCCTGCTGCTCTGGCTGGCCAGGGGAGAGAGAAACTACAATTTAGATATAATCCTGTGTGGTATCACTCCTGAGTGCTCACTTATCTGGTACACTAGGTATCTGCTGGTAGCTTCAACTAGAGCAAAAGACCAGCAGGTGAAGGAAGGAAGGAAGGAAGGAAGGAAGGAAGGAAGGAAGGAAGGAAGGAAGGAAGGAAGGAAGGAAGGAAGGAAGGAAGGAGAGGGAGGGGAGAGGGAGGGAGGGAGAAGAGGAGGAGATGAAGTAATGGCATAACTTACCCACCCAAAGCTGCTTTTTCTCCTAAAAGATAAAGAGACCCTGGTTCTTTGTCTTACTCTTAAAGGAGCAAGAAGCTGAGGCAGGCAACAATTTTGAGCTCACAAATAACCAAGAAAAAAAAGCCTTTACAGAGCTTCCTTACTCCCTTCTCCAGCTTGGCCAATCATCAGTTAAAAATAAAAATATAATGATATTTTAGGTGGCAATATCCACAAAGACTATGAAAGTACGTTTTCCTACACCCACATTATTTCCATCCCACTGAGTTCTACTCATGGCATAAAGTCAAGAAGCATATATAAGATTATCTTTTAAGCAGGAAAAACAATGTGCTCTGAACTCCCAGGATCACACATAATGTAACCCAAACATCACAAACTTTATTCCCAAATTCAGATGGGTTTAATCCTTGCTAATGAAGAGGAAAGATTCTAAAGAAGTGGCCAAAATTCCATGCCAGTCAGATTAACCAGTGCTGCTGCTCAAGCATAAATGGTCAAATAAATGTCATAAAAATGACAGAGATGAGAACTGACATAGGTTGTAGCACCCCATAATGTATATAATATTAACCAACATTTGGAATATGGAATATGGCGACAGAAATACATCACAGTTTCCAGGCTAACTGCTCTCTCGATAGGGCAAAAAACAACCAACCCATGAATGTGATAATCATGCCGCAGGAGCGGGAAGGACCATGCATCTGACGGAACAAAATGACACTCATTCACCCTTTATAGTTTCTCTTACTTCATCGCAGAATCTAGGAAGAATATGCACCCTTGATTGCTCATTACCAGTGAGGGAGGAACTGTGCTGCATTTGTTGAAGAATCTGCTGCCGGACATGTTGATCAACCTCTGTTTCTTCACTCTCCGTCTTGTTCTGCTGGGATGCAATGGTGAACGATGAGCCTTGTGGCTGGAGCAGAGGCAGGCCACTTGGCAACTTGCTTTGAGAGTCCCTCCTCTCCTCCAAGTAGTCCACCTGCCTTCTTTCTCGGGTCTTCTTAATGAGGGCAACACGATCCCGTATGGATTTAGCCACAGCTTTGGAGTCACTTTCATGGAAGAACCCTGACTTTACCTACACATAAAAAAAAGGTGGAGTTGCATCTTTTTAGCATCATTCTGCCCTTCCAAATAGGTATCTACCAATGCTATCCAATGTATTTTGTATTTGCACTATCAAGGTTCCTGTGCAACAGATTTTTGTACTCACAATGCATCAAATCAATCTCAGGCCCATTGCCCAAGGCTCATAAGCAGGTGGCTGTCCCAATATTAACATATGATCTTGGATCTTATGAATATTTTTCCTTCAACATCCATGATTTTACCTTTCCCTTCACTATAGATAAATTTGACAGTATAATATTTATTTTAAAACAAACATTTAGACTGGTTTATATCAGCTAGTTAGAAAGGTATTAAAAGATGTTTGATAGAACAAGATACACCAGGGAACCTATGGAACGCTTGATGTTCTGAAAATTACAACTCTCACAATCCCTTACAGGCAGCTGTGCTGGCTGGGACTTTTGAGGTTAAAACCTAAAATATCTGAAGTGCCAAAGGTTCTCCATCTCTGAGATAATAATCCATAACCACCATATAAATGTATCAGACACACAGGAAGATAGATAAGAAAATAGACAGGCAGATCACATTGCCAACATTCCTCCAGAAGAGGGGATTACCGTAAGAACTCTTACCAAGCAGACAACACATCAAGGCTGTTTTCAGGGCCCTTAAAGATTTTCCAGGCTCCCTGTTTTTCTAAAAAACTAAAAATGTCTCCTATATCCCCAGGAGTGAGGGGGGAAATTTGATCAGACTTTTTGTATGTCCTCTTGGGTTATGTTACATCCAGAAGAGGCTTTTTTTAAAGTAGAAAATAAACTGAAATGTGAATTCTGGTTTACTTCCTGTCACAAAAAGGCCTCTCTTCTGACTTGCACAGCTCACTCATCCCCTAAAAAACATGATCCAAGAACCATATAGCTTGTGCATGTTTGTGTGTGTTTAAAAATATTTTGTTACAAGTGGGGATTGGTGCTGCCCTTGAAGGTCCTGCTGGGGATCTGTGCAGCCTACAAACCTGTGGAAGTTTCCCAGACTGAGCTAAGAGGTACATAGAGTCATGTCTTCAAACAGCAATCCAGAATAAATGGAAAGCCATTCACACATAGCTGTTAAGTGTCAATGAAGACATTCTTGTTTGTCAACTACTCAGCAACCATCGAAAGCTAGCAAAAATGGGGTGGGGAAGGGCAGTTAAGAAGGACCCAAGAACACAACTTTATGACTATTCCACAAGAAACAGAACAGCATCCTGAGACAATGCAGAAAACATCATAGTTGGCTAGTGGGCGGGTGATGCCTAAGCAGTACTCCCTGTTCAAACACAAGCGCGCACGCGCGCACACACACACACACACACACACACACAGAGGGAGAGAAATGAACAGATGCACCACTATGACTCTTTCTAGTATCAGCCATCAGCTGTTATTTGTCAAGTTGCTGTTGTAACCAAATGTTTTGTGAAAGCAAAACCAAGGCTACAGTGAGCCAGAGTGAAGAATCCACAGTCTAAACAGATAACTCAGGCAAAGTATGATAAAGGAAGCAGGGGCATAAAAGGAACAGATGAATGAAATGGCTTGCCTACACTTACACAGTATATTAATTAGTTCTTGTTTGGCTTAACAACAACTGAGCATAAGACTGCCATTCTCATACAATTCCCCAGCATCACGCAGGTTCAGAGGGTGTGCTGGGAAAAGACATGTGAGAAGCTAACAAGTCCCTCTCTGACTTCATGTTCCTTCTCAGGTTGTACAGATATCCTGAAAATGTCATGACTTTTAAGTAAAAATTCAACCTGTTTATTGAATACACCAGATAAGGGTCTGAACAGAATTTTCCATCTCTTAGATCTAACATGTCTAAGGAACACAACCTGCAACCTTCATGGGATTATCTGCTTGCAGGACTATGTAAATTTAATTTAATTCAATTCAATTCAATTTATTTATTTATTTATAAACTCCCACTCTCCAATAACATTTGTCAAGGCTCCTTAGAAACTTTTAATAATAGAATACAGTATTACAAAGAAAGAAAATAAAACAGCAGAACAGTCTTTTGTTTTGTTTTTTAAAAAAAGATCCAATTCAGACTTCTCATTTATCAGTAGGTTCAGACTACAGGGAAAAGATATAATGTTTGGATACTCCCACAAGTCTTTGCAGAAGCATTATGGTGAGAAACCTAAAAGCAAGTTTCTAATGTATGTATGTGTGGGAGGATTTAAGTTAAAGAATCAGCCTAGGAGCAGTGCCTCCTCCTCTGCCTTGCCATGGCTTTGATCCAACTCTACTCCTCAGTTGTTGTTTTTTCCAAGGAAGAAAGGAAAATGTAGAGTTTCTAAGCCTCGGGTATCGCACATCCCTTACAGAGTGACCCTAGCCTGCCATGAAAAAGATTCTGCTTGGTAAAAAGTCTCCATGGAATTCAGTTGGAATTGGTTTTGCATAATTCTCTTTAAGAATGGGTTGCAAAATTATTTTCATTCACAGGCCAAATTTTGAATGCTATAAAACAGAACAGACAAATGTATTCACTGCAAGACGTTTGGATTCTGTGGTGATTAGGAGCAGAGGACTATGTTGATAAAAGAAGGGTGTAAAAGAGAAAATATAAAATGGAACAGCAAGGTCCCATATTTTAAATAAGCCAACAGAAGCAGCTGGTAATGCTGTCTCACAACACAGAAAGTGTCAGTGCCAGTGCTCACCATTTCACAAGCCACTTCCTCTGGGACATCTGTTTCCAAATTGAAACTGAACTCGATAGCTTCATTGTCTTTGTGTTTGCCTTTCAGTTTCTTAGGATCTTCCACCCAAAGCCTCAACGCCAGAGAAGAATTAAGTCCATCATCATCTTCTGCAAGCTCCACTCTGAGTCCAGTGTCCTCAGCAAAGAAAGCATGGTTCAAGAGGTCTTTGATGGACAGCCTAAGGAGAGAGAATGTTGTTGTTGTGTTTCAAGTTGTTTCCAAATTTATTTTGACCTTAAGCTGAACCTATCACAGTTTTCTCAGTAAGATTTGTTCAGAGGGGATTTACCACTGCCTCTCTCTGAGAATGAGAGTGTGTGACTTGACCAGGGTCACCCAGTGGGTTTCCATGGCCAAGCAGGGATTTGAAGCCTGGACATCTCTAGGGGAGATGGCAAAGTACTTTATAAGACACCTTACTGGAGGTAAGCCAATAGCTGGTGAGCTGCTCTTCTTACAAGTAGTATCTTTCCCTGGGGCCCTTCCTTCTTCAATATGCATTATGTTGAATTAATTCATTTAATACATTTATTAATCTACCTTTCAGGGCAAATACCCTGCTTAAGATGACTTACAAAAACATTTAAAAAGATCAATAATCTAAACACAATTAAAACAATCCCCACTCCAGGTAAGATATGAGCAGCAATAACAAGCATGCATAACATTCATCAATAAAACCACGAAGCTAACAAAAGTGTTTTAAAAGGTCTGTTTAATGACAGATACAGACAAGGTTCATCTTAATGGAGAGAACTCTGGAACCATTTTGCTATCCTCATCACTTGATTACTGTTCTGGACCTGGATCCAGAAAAGCACCAACAGCTGTCCTTTCTATTTCTCCTGCAATACCTGGGCCACATACCATCTCAACTTAAGAGAGGTTCTCAAGTGAAAAGAGATGATTAGGAGTGGCCTTGGCAGGCTGCTGAGGGGACAGAAAAGAATGGGTATATTTCCTTTTTTCTACAGCTAAGAGCCTGGAAAAGCTACTTTTTGTGAAGATAAAACCCCAGCTCTGACTATACAGGAGAGATCTGGGAATGGTAGTCTGACAAAGTAACTTTACCAAGTTCTGCTTCTACCAGTGCTTCCCTGAATCTCAGTTCTTACATGCTGAAGAGATGTGGCTCCCGTTCAGTAGACTTCTGGGGTGAACTGTGCAGACACTCACATATTCCTTCCCTTCCCAAGACAATGCCACAGATTAAAGAATAAATGGGGTAAAACAAAATGAATGTCAGTGGTCCTGCTCTCTTGAATAATCCCATCTCCTATCACACTAGGAAGTTTGACAGAACCAAGAAGTTCTGCCTCTCTGTTTCAGAACTACCAGATCCCATGGTCTTCAATGAGCCAAGGACAGATTCATTCTGAGAACCAAACCCATCTGTTCAAAATGCAGAAAAGGATTTTAATTCCTTTCTTTTAATTGGTTCTCTATCTTTGAAACACTGGGCCTTTTGATTCCCTCCATTCCCTCTCTTGCAACATGCTTTGAATACCATCCAACTTAATTCCAGTTTAGCCACGTGACGTGTACTGTAGGAGCTTAATTTCTTTAACTTCAAAAGAATGAGTGCAGGTGCTTAAAAATGCTATACAAAGCAAGAACACTTTCTTTAATCAGACCTTTGTTGCCAGTACAAACAAACTTCTATTAATATTCACAGTCCGACATGTAATTTACAGTGAACAAATCAAAGGGTATGGGGAGGGGGGGCTACATCAAATAGATCTGCCCACCTTTCCGACTTATTTTGCCGAATGCATCCTTCAATGATCTCTTTTACCTCTGGATCAGTCACCTTGTTAAAACTGGCAGGTTTAATGCCCTAGGAGAGAAGGGATGCAGTTGTCAGTAGACAATACTCAGTAGGAAGTTTCTCTGCTGAAATTAGAAGAATTATGGAAAATCCCCAGGTTACATAGATGAGGTTCTTCCAAGCAGCCTAAGTTAGTAGAATTAGATTTTAGCCACAAAAGCCCTGATTCTGACTGTGCTTATCCAGAAGTAAATCACACTGATTTCAGTCTTCTGAACTATAGCCATGATTTCTTTCCTTAAAATCCCAGCTATTATTTCTAAATCAGATCACCCTAGACATCCAAGCATCATGCAGTATTTTGAATCAAAATCCATTCTAATCCATTTGACTAATCTCTTCTCTTAGCCTTATCCGGCCATTCATGTGCACATATACGGACATTTCACAATGAGGAATGAAAACTGACCTAATATAAAAGAAAATCTATTTTCTGGCACTGTTTTCTTTAGATAGATGAACATGGATCAGAAAATATCCTGGAAAATCTCTGGTTGCACAGGTAAGATTTCCAGCCCTTGACTCTCAGAAAGTTTCTTTCTTGTACCTATTTCTCAGATCCTGGGAATTATAATGATAATCAGCAAGGCACAGTTAGATTCTAACTAGAAATTAAATTAGAACCAAGACAGAGCTGGGTTGCAGTCCTTACACAGCAGCACACTCAGTGTCAGCACAATTCTAAGCAAGTTTACCTAGAAGTAAGTCCCACTGCATTCAATGGCCTATATCCAGTTGTTAGTTCCAACCAGATGAGACTTACTGGAGGGGCATCCAGACTGACTGAAACAGATTTTGTTCCAATTTTAGACAATAGACTCTTGGTATCCACTAGGGGTTTGGTTCCAGGAACCCCCATGGATACCAAAATTCATGCCCAAGTCCCATTATGTACAGTGGTGGAGTAAAATAGAGTCTCTTATATAAAATGGCAAAATCAAAGTTTGCTTTTTGGTTTTTTTGGGGGGAGGGAATATTTTCAAGCTGTGGTTGGTTGAATCCATGGCTACATAATCCATGGATATGGAGGGCCGGCTGCACTGAGCTAAAATAAACTGACCTGGGCAACTGGTATACAAAGTGTCCAGTCATAGCAGACATTGACAGAAAATTATCTGGGCTGAACAAATGTGCAGAACAGCAACAAAATCTGGGACGCTTTGAACTTTTCAATCAATCTGGATGCACCTTAAATCAATGGAATTTACATAAATGTTGGACTTTCTGAATTATGTAATGGGACTACTCGAGCTGGGATTAAGAACTAAATTTAGGCCAAAGGGCTTACTTCCTAATAAGCAAGTTAGAAAGAAATCTGGCTGAGCCCAGGATAGCTGCCATGTTCTTCTGAGCTTCTTGGAGAAAGATTCGACATAAATAAAGAAATATCATCTTAGCTAGAAACTAGGTAAGTTGGGTTCCTAAAGACAAACTATTCTCTCTCAACCAAATCTGCGAAAGTGGAATGATAATACTAGCTTCTTTTGCATAATTGTTCTAAGAATGATAAAATATGGAAAGCACTCTGAAAGCAAACTTAAATGCAGTGCAGGTGTAGGCATGTTTAAGCCCACTGACCTTGACAGATTTAGCCATCACCTAGTTGGATATGACGTTATAATTCCCGCAAGTCATATTTTGTTGTTGAAGCACACAGAACTATACCTACAAAGTAGGAATTAATTGTAAACACTATCACTGAGTTTCAGTTATTTGTAATGTGCAGATTTTTTAAATTTGTTTTTATCTTTACAATCAGAAAATGGCTGACAGAATACTTTTTTTGTCTCAACCAACATAATATACTGTGACAAAGTATGCATTATACCATTTTCCGTAGCCACAATGCTGAGAAGCAGAAGTGACAAGATATTGAGATTGTTAGGAGGTTGCTCCCACGAGGTGGGGGTGGGCAATGGAATTCTCAGTGGGTTCATCAGGTCTTCAGGAAGTCAGTCCCTCCACTAACCCTAACCCTAATCTCAACACACTGGCATTCCCATGGGGTAGAAAATGCCCCACAATTCATCCAGTGACATTTGTTATCTGTTTCTGCCAAGGCTAAAAAATGTCTAACTTTATGTTGTATTTTCACCTTAGGGGAAAAACTCTGTATAAATACTAAGTTATTTTAATTATTGTTATCTGGTGAAGGTATCTTTTAAAGGACCAGTTTAAAGGATAACAGTATAGTTAAATATAACGACTGGCATCCAATAATGGCTAGCATACGCACATGTAAATTTCCCTTATGCCTGCATATGTCCTTTTTGGGGTACTGTGGTGGTTGTTTTTCCTTCCTTTCTATGTAAAATCCAAAGCCTCTCCCCTTTGTTGACATACCATACAGTCTCTGAATACCTCCCCCGATGCACAGCCATTCCACATCTGATGGAGAGCAGACAAGTTCAGACAAAAGTCTGGCTATATCCCCGTAGCCAGACATGAAATCATTATAGCAGCACTGAGACCTTCAGAGGCCCTGTGGGGAAGCTTCAGAAGACGGTACAGTAAATCAGGGGAATGGAATATGGCTCACCACAGCATTGGTCCGCATGTGGGGAAATACTACACTACACTGAGCCGTATAAGATTATGGCCAATGTATGATGCACCTGTGCATGTTTATGTTATGCATGCGGACACACACAACTTCATATCAATACTATCAAAACAAATTTTTACACCGCAGATTTTGAGAATATTCAAACTGAGAAAAGGGAAAGATATTCTGCTTTTAAATGTGGAATTAAAAAAGTAGGCATATCCCAACTACAGATTTATATATTATCTATAAACAGTTTCCTCACCCGCATCTCTCTCACATACACGCACACACAGTTTCAGCCTTTCCCAGTCTGGTGAATGGCCAATGCCACGTTGGTGGGAGACGATGACAGCTGTAGTCCAACAGATTTGGAGGACAGGAGATCAAAGATGGCTGCTATTTTTTGCTGTTGTTGTGTGCCTTCAAGTCATTTCTGGATTATGGCAATCCTAAATTGAACCTATCACAGCTTTTCTGGGGCTGAGAGTGTGTGATGAACCCAAGATCACCTAGTGGATTTCCATGGTTGAACAGGGAATTAAGCCTGATCTTCAGGATTGTAACCCCATGCTCAAACCACTATATCAGGCTGGCTCTCTTATATTATTATAAAGGTTTCTATTTGGTCACACAGTTATAGTGAGGATGCAGCTGCTATCACAAAGTTATCCAGAGAGACATATATTACTTTCACCATGGATGACCTTAAATATCACTCCAAACTGAGTATTCATGTCAGCCATGTTTGAATAATATGGTATTCTTACCAATTAACATATAAAATTAGACAAGCCAAAACGAAGAGGCAGCTACCCACTCCCCAAAAACTAAAAAAAGGCAGCAGCAGAAGCAGGAGGAGGAGGAGGAGGAGGGGTAGAGCATCAGCAATGGCAACAGCATAGCTTTTGAGGGAAAAAAGTCCTCACTCCCTTAAATTATTTTTTCCTACATACTTGGGAAAAGAGCAGAAAATGCAAAACAAAATTGCACACTATACTGTTACACAAACGACGTGATAAAGAGTCTGACATCATAGCTGCAATCTTCGCAGGTTTGAGAGTTACACAACCCAATCTTTTGAAGCAGAAACAAACCCAGGGAGACTGAAGCTGCAACCACACACGGTTTTGTTGTGCAACCTTGCTGGATTTTATGTAACATCATTGTTGTGCAACATTTTTGTTGTGGAACATCGCATTTTTACATAGAAAATAACAACGTCACGCAACACAAATGTTGCACAAGACTAACAATGTTGCACAATAAAACCACACAGCTATTTCTTGGGAAAAATTACTGATTTTGCACAACATTCTACAAAAAAGCAGCAAAGGTAGCACTACAAAAATGTTGCACAACAAAAACACTGTGCAAAATCCAGAAATTTTGTTCAAAAAAAATAGGCACACTTTTTTTGTGCAACACTGCTGTTTCCTGCACAACATTTCTGTTATGCAATATTGCTGTTTACTACATTAAAAAAGCAACCTTGCATAAATACACACAAGGAAGCCTGTAAGCAGTCCTTTCCATAACAAAAGTTGCACAGTTTTCAGGAAACCTTGCACAGTTCTTAGGAGGCACTGCATAGCTTCTAGATAACTGTGCAGTTTTCTGGGGAAGCTGCACAGCTTTCATGGAAAAGCTGCACTGTTTCTCATTATTGTGGGAAAAATATTCCTGGGTATTTCATAGCTACAAGATGAAAAACTATTTCATTGTTCTTGTAATCTGTTGCGACATGGAGAAATCAAGAGTGACCATCTCTACTTGAAATGAGTGTCTGTATAGCAATAAAACAGCTTCTGTTCATATCAATACAGCTCACGAAGGAAACCTTCTTAACACACTATGTGGAAAAATTACTAGCATTTGGATTTTCCTCATGCATCAAAATACCTGAGCCGGTAATAAGCCTGAGGGAAGGTCTTCAATAACAACAGGCAGAACCCCTTTAGTTTCCCCCTAAAACACTTAATACTTTCTTTCCAACTTCATTCATTAAAACACAGACCATTATGCAAGGAAGAAATACATACAGCATGTTTAGTTACTTTTGACAATGGAATCAACATTTTACAGCTTTACAGTGGAACAGTGTGACAGCTGTGAGAGAAAGACTAAGCAGAATCAAAACTCTGACACTTACTTCACCAATAATGACTATGGAAATGCAGCTGATAAATTTTCAGAATGGGCAACAGCACTGATAATCAATATCCTGAAAAGAGCTGGACAGAAATATGGTTTGCTCTAGGAGCCTGTTCTAATAAATTTTTAGCCTGGGTCAACCATCAAAAATTACATGCTTAACTTGCATGCTGTATCATCTGAACACCAGATAGCAACCTACACTTTTTCGATGAATGTTAACATCTAAAAAGATCAGCTTTTCTAGAAAGAACTCTGCAAAGTTGGGGGGAAATGTGCCCAGACTAAGTTTAACAGCTGCTTAGGGCAACAGGACCAGCATTAGTTGTAATAGGCTTAGCTGCCTTAAGCTGCCAATGTACAAGTTTACCCTAATGAAGAAGTTAAATTTACACCTACACTGGTTACTTTTCTGTATATTTGAGCTGCATTCTGACATTCAGAATAAGGATACTCAGAAGTTGCCATCTCCAGCATGCACATTCCAAATGCATAGACATCCACAGACTCATCATAATGTTCTTCATACATTTCAGGAGCCATGAATTCAGGAGTTCCTGAAAGAAAGAAAAACTATAATTGGCTTTCTATATACATGTTAGGTTGTTGCAGTTGTTCATTTAATGTTTCCCAAAGATTTTTTTCTTTTCTTGCTAAATCATCTTACATACCAAATGAGAAGACATTAGATCTAAATCTACTACTAGATCTCTGGAAGTTCGATAAGATCTTCTCACCCATAATTGTTTAACAATAGCAAAAGGACAAAAGGCTTTCTCCTTCTCTTGCAGTGCAGTCCTTAACACGTTCACTAGTGAACACCAGCACATTCACTGGGATTTATGCTCTGGATTAGAGGTATAGTTTATAACATTTAAACAGAGAAAGTTCTAAAAACACTAGAAAGATTTGTGTACTGGACTGTGAGCTTGATTCTGGTACAGAGAATAAATTCCCAGCTAACAATTTTGGCAGAAGCACCCTCTTTGGCTAATCTACATCTGCTCCTCCACTCACCCTTACTTTGCACCTTAGAGCTGGTGTTATAGTAAAAGCAAGCAAGCAAACAACAAACAGGAACATACACACCACAAGTCTGAGATCTATCAATACTAACATTGCTTCTGATGTGAATATTTGTGTACCCAGGACAAATACATCCATTCAGAAAAGGTAATCACTGGCAGGATTGCAGGAAATCCAACATTTCCAGAGGTACAAAGATATAGCTTTAAAAATCCCTGCAGGGAGTGGTATGGGGGACTCACACAGCCTAAAGAGCACTGAGTACGAATCAGCTCCTTTGAAACGTGGTGCTGGAAGAGGGTTCTAAGGATATGGGAAGAGGACAGCATTAAAGACCAGTCTCTTCTAGCAGGCCTATCCTGGTGATTTTAAATCGTGAATTTTCACAATGAAATTAAGTACGTATTGTCTGTTTTTAGGTATTCGTAATTTTTTTCTGTTAAGATGACATGCGTTTTAACTACTGTTTTAATTGATGTTCTGTTTTAAACTGTCATATGTTTATCCATTGTTATCCGCTGCCTCGATCCATGGGGAGAGCCGAGTGAGAAATTATTACTGCCACTACTACTACTGCCACTATCACCACCACCACCATGGCCTGCCAAAAAAGACAAATAAATGGGCCCTAAAGCATATCAAGCCTGAATTCTCACTAGAAGTCAAAATGACTAAATAAATGACTATTGTACTTTGAACGCATTACAAGAGAACACAACTTAATGGAAAAGATGGTAATCTACTATATAAAAGTCCATGTTTGCGCGTTTGTCTGTCTGCATCAGCATATGATTGGCTGTGTGAGGCAAGAAGACCTGATATGATTGGCTGGCTGTGAAGATTCCATGGAATCCTGGGGTTGACCGTTTAGGGAGGGGCCTTTAGAATTCTCAGCCAGAGAGCTCTTGGGCCTCAGGCTGGTTGCTATGGAGACAAGGCCTACCATCAATAAGGATGCCAGAAACCTTTTGGGAAGCATATGTGAGAAAAATTACGGTGACGTACACAACACAGCCCATTCCCACACTACACTGTCATAGTACTATTATTCCACTTTCAACATCCTATGGAATCCTGAGATTTGTAGTTTAAGGAGGGGCATTTAAGAATTCTCAGCCAGAGAACTCTTTGGCCTCAGGAAACTACAAACCCCAGAATTCCACAGGATGTTGAAAGTGGAATAGCAGCACTGTAACACTGTAGGGCAGAAACGGCCATAGTTACAAGGTCTCACCTCACACAGTAGATTGTATGGGTTCCATATGTGAGGAATCTTAACAGCTGAAATTCAAAACAAAAAATGCTTCCAGAAAAACGTAAAGCCATTGCACAAATTCAACAGAAAGACAAAAAAAGCCAGTACATCAGTGTCACTAGACAACATAGATTGGATTGGAGAATATGGGGAAAATTTATAGTTACAGAAATAGGCTAGTTGCTATGGAGATGAGGCCTACCAGCGAGGAGGAGGACCACGTACTCCCTCAGGAACCCAAACTGTGTATGTAAATAACTCTGAATACAGATTGCACTGGGAAATATGGAGCAAAGCTACAGGAAATGGAGAAAACAGTTTGGTGAGTTCTTAAGAGGAAAATAAAAACCCTAGGCAATGTCGGGTAAATACGTTAGTGCTGAATAAAGTGAAGGCAGTAGGAAAAATGACCACAATGGAGGAGCAGACACTCAGTCAGGGAAGCCACAGCCGTGGATCTGCAAGACCTGAGCTAGGCTGTCGATGACTAGGGCTCTTGGAAGTCTCTCATTCATAGAGCTGCCATAAGTTGCCGTTGACTTGATAGCAAACAACATCCATAACTGACCTTTGGGTGGGGGAAGGAAATGGAAACTGGGTGTGGGGACAGGAAAATGGAATTGAGTATCCTAAAAGAAGACACGGTTGGCCAGCAAGTACTTTACGCTATCACGTATTGTTGTGTGCTGAATATATGTATTTTAAAGCAGCTCATCAGCTGGCCTGAGCTCCTATAAGGAAGGTGAGATATAAAATGAATGGTAGCAATAGTAATATCTAATAAATTTTCTGTTGTTTTATCACATAGGCTGCAATCCTATGTCTGCTTGCTTATGAGGAAGTTCTATCAAAGTTAATAAAAATTGGTTCTGAAGAGACATGCACAGATGACGCTGTCGCTTCTCAGTCGTGATAATGGAAAATTACATTTGATAAACTTTTTTTTCTACTGCTGATATCATTAAATGAGAGTTCTGAGGTAAGATTGAGGAGAGCCAACAGAAATACTATCTACAATTTTAAGTATTTATTTTGATGTGATCATTTTAATATGCTCTTTTACTCTTTTTACGACTAGTATTTTTCATTTATTTTAAAAACTAAGAAGATCCTGAACTGTTTTAGAAGTAACGGTATCACTAAAACAGAACAATTTATTGAAAGAGGGAAAAGGTTTTATAGCCTAGCAAACAACAGGCGAGGAAATTAAAGCAGGTGAGTAACAACATGATGGTAGTTCAGTTGGAAGCACCCACCTATCAAGGTTTGGTTTGAGAGGCTAGTCCCACAGTTCACACACAAGAACAGAGGCAATATGTTAAAACATTAAGCTTGAGTATGTTAGTGATGGTGCTTGATCTAGAAAATATGTAAGCTGGATCTTCATCATTCAGTAAATTAAAAATATGACCCTGATAATATGCTGAACCAATCTTTAACAAAACAGATAGTGAAAAGTTTTCATCAAAGCAGTAGGTATACCTGGATGCAATTGCAAATTCTATTCTCTAAGAGGGCAAACACACACACACACACACACACACACGCACACACATCATAAGTGGCTCTCCAGTGCAGCATATGTATACACTATACTCACCAATGACACTCTTAGCAAATGATGTGCGCATTAAAGTTGCCAGTCCTAGGTCGCCAATCTTCACTGAACCAGTAGGTCCTGTGATGAAGATATTGTCACATTTCAAGTCACGATGGATTATAGGAGGGGTCCTGGTGTGCAGAAAATGCAGCCCTTTTAATATTTGTCGGCACCAGCTCCTTAAGACTTTTGGCTTCATGACTTTGAAACGCTTTAAGTACCTATAAAAAGAACAACAAAACTGCAGATGATCAAAAATATTTACACATGGAATTAAGCAGGAATACTACATCAGAGCAGTATTTTTCACCCAGTATTTTTCACCCAGAGTAACATGAAACTCTTATCTCCTGCAACAATGCTCCTTGAGGTTCTGGAAAGTTTTATATCCTTCCTTCTACCTCAGGCATGTCAGTGAACCTGAATAATGTTGCAAACTTTATTGTTTTTATTAAATCATTTTATTAAATTGGATAAAATTTTGCCTCTGAACTTTGTTACTGCACATATATTACTTATTACTGATGTTTTAATTAGTCATTTTTCCTTTGTGGAATCAAGAGTAGTACACATTCTGTATAATATGGGGAGTGCTGAAATACTAATAGATGAACATTTCCATTAAAAGAACACTTGTGAAAGAAAAATTATACGCACAACTATACTATGTAGGGAGGAAGTTAGAAAATATACATACGTCTTCAGTGTTCCAGATGTCATCAGCTCTGTCACCAGTACAATGCACTTCTTTCCTTTGACAGTGGATTCCCAGGAATCATAAAATCTGACAATGTTAGGATGCTGCAGTCCCTTGAGCATCTCTGCTTCTTCTTTAAACCTTTGTTGCTCAGCTTTAGTCAGCTTCCTGTCCTAAAGTTAAAAAAAAATTAAAATACACACATAAAACCACTATATTGTCTACAAAAGATAGTGGTATAGTTGTTTTAACACAGAGACCTAAGTTGATATAGTCTACTTTCTTCTGTTTTCATTATGCAGTGAGAGGAAGACCAAACACCAAGGTAAAAGGCATGTGCTCCTGATCTTAGCCATTTGATTAACCTTCTTTCTGCATGCAAAATGAACTCTTACTAGAAATTAGAAATCCATAGAAATTTTTGTGTACTGATGTTCCCATTTTTAACTCATGGTCTTAGTCAATTGATTCAGATGTTTTTATCTGTCATAATCAGGTACATTTTACCTATTTTACTTACTTTTGAGAAATAGGGACCTAAAAGTTTTTTCCCCCAAAAGTGTAACCACTAGAGGTAGCAATGCTGGTTTGGAATTAATTACTTACTAAAAGAAACTTTCCTAAACTGCAAATGGTTGCAGTCATAAGGAACAAAACAAAGGAGGAGTATTCCTGCAGATTAACAAGGTTACATTTCAACAAATTTGTTTTTATGAATGGTAGGCTTAGGAGTGAAAAAATAGCAAAGGGATTCTGAGAAGCATTGGGGTTTTAGCACATTTGCAGGATAAACCTAATAAGCAGCAGCCTGATTGGTTCTCTCCCATTTACTGGAAAGTGACACATCATGAAAAAGAGCTAAGAACACACCATAAGAGAAGCCACACTGGATCAAGTCAAGAGTTTATTTCCACAAACCAACTAGACAGTTGTCATCCCCCCTGCTTCCTCCCTGCCCCGCATATATGTCTGGTTATGGATACTTGATCACCATCACATCCACACAGTGTCAGCCCTTCCAGCAGCCATCTGGGACTTCTTTAACTTGGCCCAGGAGATGTGAAGAAACCCTAGAGGCCCACTGTGACACTTTTGCAAGGCACTTTGAAGACATAATCATTTACATGTGCCTTGACTTGGCTGTGATTTTTGTCACTAAGCAACCTGCTGAGGTTTCTAGTTCGTTTTTTACTGGGTGAGATTCTATAGGCTGAGAATCTAAACAAGGTTCTTTGACGAGTATAGGCTATCATTTCTCTGCTTTACCTTCACCTCTCCAGGTTCATAACATCTGAATGGGAAAGGAATGGCACGCTTGGTCAAGGAGGCAGAGGCAGCAAATACCTGCTTCCAAGTAAAGGGGTTCTGAGGCATCTGCAGCTCCTCCTAGAAAAGCCCTTTTTCTTTCTAGCACATTAAATTCTGGCAATTTACAAATATTTCCCTCCTGTATACAAGGGTTAATTAGCTGGTTGCTATGGAGATCCTGTCTCCTGGATGACACTGGTCATATAAGTCAAGGTGCTAGTGCTTACCTTTAAAACCCTATAAAGTTTGAGGGTTGAGATTCCTGAAAGATTGACTACCTTCATGCTAAGTTCTCCTTTGAAACCTGCAACATGTGGAATGAACGGGGTGGTCACATCAGAGGGGGCCTTCTCAGTGGTCAAGTAATGCGCTCAGTGACTGAGCAACACACAATGCTCACCTTATTGGTTTTTTTTAGTACTAGGCACACAGTTATTCATTGGCAGGAGGAACTCAGACCATAGGTCTTTGGTCTGATACAGCAGAGCTGTACATATTATATGTATTTATGGTGGAAGCTTAATGCTACCTGTTTGAACACATGGGAATACAGAATGTACTCTGACTCACTGAAGGACTGTATGATAAAAACAGCTGGTGAGATAATGTCATTTCTACTACTCAAACTGTTTGAAAAACATAATAAAATGCAGCTGATTATGACATTGCCAGTTTCCTTTTGAAGGATAAAAGATCTCATCCCTCTCTAGGCATGCTAGCCATTCTACCTAAAAGGATGGGACTGTTAGTCCTTTGATATAAGCTTGAAAAGTCCAGAGCCTGAGCCTGGTTCGGTTACCTTTAAAGCCAGACAACCTATGTTTTCTTGGCTTGTAAAATTACATCATTGTAATTTTTATGGATTATATTTGACTCAAACTAAGGGGAAATACTTTCCAAAGGCATGCCATACATTTTATAACAAATAATTGAAACAGTAAATATACTACTGGGGTATCACTTGGGCTGCTAGACAAAAAATGTCAAAAGCACAAAACATGAGGAAGTCACAAGATCTGTTCCAGAACCACAAGATGTTCAAACAGTAGCAAGATCTCACAGGACAGAGGTAAGGAGTCCATGTCCCTATAGAAGTTCAGGGCCACAGCTCCCAGAGTCCCTTACCATTAGATGTGCTGGCCTCATCTTCTGGGAGATGATGTCACAAAACATCTGAAGGGCAAAAGATTTCCCACCTCTGATGTAGGATCATGAAACTAAATCACAGTGGCAGGGTCATGAAGCAACAATAAGTATAATAGATTTAAGATGGAAAGAACACCACTGCTTTCTGTAAACTGTGGTCTTAGGAAACAGAGCCCTGTGGGTGGGAGGGTTAGAATATTTATTTACTGTGGGCCAAATATTCACCCCTATGCCCAGCCCAGGCTACAACTCCATTCCATGAAGCTACTGAGGCTGAAAGAAATATATTTAGACCTAACTGTAGATCATGCTTACATATACTTAGGGAAACTTATTCCCCTGTATCTATTCACCTACTGTTAAGCTCTTAACAATAATTTTGGGAGTCCAATTAAAAAGAGTGTTAGAGTAGGGCAAGCAACATTTGAACAGTGAGTTTCTGGACCAGGCCCTTCTCTAATACAGAGACTGTGTGCTTGCTTCTGCAATTAAGGTAGCATTTGTAGTGTGAGAGAGAGATTCACATTTCCCCAAGTGAAATGCACTCACAACAACCATGAGTCCCAGAGTTCCTCATACATAGGCAGGAGGGAAGGAAAAAGCATCCATTAATCAAGGCCCTTGAGAAAAAATAGACACCTGATTGGACTTCCAGATTGGTCTAAAGCAGTATTATTTCTGGGATTCCAGAAAGATAATTTGAGTTTTACAAAAAAGGCCCAGAAAACTATGGCAACAAATGACACAAACTCCTGACACATTTGATCTGTTTGGAGGAACTGAGCCCTAAAAGTCTAATACATCCCCATTGGGTCATGTCTTTTGATAAACAGAAAGCAGAAAAAGAAACCAGGCAGTCAGAAACACAGGGACAGTAAACTAAAGGAACTGTGGAGATGGGATGGGATGATGGTAAACATGTGAGAAAGGGCATGTACTACAAACCTGTACTGGGATCCAAAAATCAATATAGAACTGGGATAGGTAGAAGGTAGTTTAGAATCTCATTAGATCTCTGGATAATATACAATAGATTGTCAAGGTTTTCTGATTCTCAATAGCTATGATTTTTGATTCTCAAAAACAAATAAAATAGAAAGAAAAAAAATCTGCTGTGGCTGGCTTTGTTTAAATTGTCTGTTAGTCTCAGTGCTCTAAATTTGTAAAAGAGGGGTACTGTACTGACTGGTTGATTTCAAGCTGGGTTTCTGCTTAGCTCTAGTTGTTAGTTGTAGAGTACTTGTTAGAACCTCAGACTGCAGGTTATTTGCACATATACTGCTCATACATGGAACGTAGGGAAGTGCTTTATACTGAGTAAACCCCATGGTTCATAGGGTACAGTAGGTAAATGCCTCCTGAGCCACCATTTTGTGTCTCACTTCGGTTGTTGGACTTTAAAATTCTAGTAAAAACAGCAATCACCACCACGACTACCACCACCACCACCACCAAACATATCAATTCCAGGAAAGGTTATGTAGCTCCTTATCAGTTGTTAGTGGAAAGACTGACAATTTTGAACAAACAAACATCCATGGTGAGGGAGGGCTGAAAGAGAACCAGGTTTTATTAATTAAGAAAGAAACACAGTATGATATCCTGCATCTGACACAGAGGGATGAACTTCAAAGGCAATGGCAAGAAGGACCCAGCGGAATAGGTGTTGAGGGAACAGTTAAATGTGGCAGAAGAGGCTACAACAGCATGGAAGAGATGTTAGAAAGATCTGATGCAATTCAGCAAGGGTTCATGACAAGTTGTACAAAGATTGCCCAAATGCATCAAGGGAACAAATCCCTCAAGCAGACTTCTTGAGAAGACAGCCTTCAGTCATTACACCCTTAAATCCCCCCTTCAGCAGATATGCAGAGGCCAATTTCAAACTTCCCTGGAGACAAGCCTGCTTTGTGTTTGTCAAGAGTTGTTTGGCAGGAAAAGGAAAAGAAAGGAAAGGAAAATCCCCTCTGGGCATGTGACTAAACCCCTTGAGAAGGCAGGCTCTTAGGAATCCCCACATGCACAGGCACTGTCAGCGGCAGACACCACTGAGAGTCAGGTCAGACATTTTTAGAAAGGGAAGTTGCTAGTGATTTCCACATCCGTGTCATCAGAGGTTACCTGTGATTCATCAGGCACCTTGCTCTGTAGTGCAGTGCAACTTCTCTTTATCTTCTTCTAAAGCTCCTCCAGACAGGGCAAACGTGTCAGGAGATTGCTGTAGTTCTCAAGTTTTAAAAAAAAAAATCCCAAGGGCGTTTCTATTGTCCTGGACTATTCTATTGTCCTGGACTATAGCTTCCACATTTTAATCCCACTCTTGAGTGGGTTTCTTCTTAATTCCAAAATATGTCAAAACAAAAAAATGTGTCCTATCCTTCTCTTCCTCTCTCTTTCTCTCTTTTAGAGTTATACTGCTCTAGTGCATCAGGAATGGAAAAGGCAGACACAGACACAACAAAACCAGCAAATCAGAGAAACCTGAAAGAGCTATATTTCAAGAACTCACACTTCTTAGAACAATCTGGAAGAGCTGTAAGACTAAGGGTAGCCCCATTTCTATCCACAAACATGACTCTGGACCACAAGGTCAAACATTCAAGTTGAGTTCTCTGCATACAGGAAGCTACTGACCATCTCCTAAAATTAATAGAGGTAATATGAAAAATATCTATGTCTAAATACACCAATGGCAACAGATCTCAGCTGATCTTGGAAGCTAAGTAGGGTCAGCTCCAGTTAGCACTTGGATGGGAGACCATCACTGACAACCAGGTGCTGTAAGCTGTATTTCAGAGCAAGAAACTAGCAAACTACCTCTGAGTATTTCTTGCCTTAGAAAACCCTATGAAATTCATGAGATCACCATAAGTCAAAAGGCAACTTGAAGCCACATATACAAACAATGTGAAGAACCCATTTCTTTATAACCTTTCTCTCTCATTGATTTCTTTCTTTCTTTCTTTCTTTCTTTCTTTCTTTCTTTCTTTCTTTCTTTCTTTCTTTTTGGCATTTATAGTTCTACCTTTTCTACTTTCCTTTGATGGCCTTTCATCTGCTTCTGGTCTGGGCATGATGGCGCTATCACTGACTCTTCTTTTCTCCCTCTGAGGCCAGGACAATGACAGTTGGGTTGGAGAGAGGGCCTCTCATCTGTTTTGGGGCCCAGCCATGACGGAACACTGCCTGCATCTGCCTTCCCTCTGAGGCCAGGGCAACAATAGCTGTCGCGATGGAAGGAGCACCTCCATAATTTTAATAATTAAGCCATCAAAGACATTTGAGCAGGAAAGCTTGCCATATGTCTGACAGGGGAAAAAAAAGTGAAAGCTCATCACCTTGGAAGCATGAGAGAAAGAGAAATCATGAAAAGACTGTCAATTTAATCTGGGGTCTCTCAATACATCAGTTGAGAAGTCAAGGCAGGGGGATGCTGGGCTTATTCTGCACCAAAAAAAGGCCTGACTTATCTTAACATTAGATGTTAATGTTTCTATAATTAAACATATTAAAACAAATCAACAGGAAAGCTAGAGTAAGAGGATAAGGATCCAGAATTAACTAACAGAACTGACATGCCAGGGATTCAGTAAGAATGACAAGGCAATTTTCTCAAGGTAATTGTCCCCATCTCGTTAACAGCTTGCATTTAGTGCTGCAATAGGTCATTCACATACAATGCTTCCTGCAACATTTATCTTCCTATGTTTATGGGTAGCAGCAGTCAAGCTATTAGCATATGATTTTTGTACATGCTTTTACCCTTAGTCTTTTACCCTTAGCCTTAGCATCTGAGCTTCAATTCACTTCCCTCTGTATCTCAACGTATGGTCAACTTCCAAAAGTGTGTATCAACATTCAGTAACGGCAGAACTGGGCCTTTGTTTCCTTTTCTCTCCTGCTGTGGCACTGAAAGGCTACTCCAGAGGGCTTCCCAGCCCACCAGAGCAAGTTTTTAAGGTGCGCAGGAGGCACCTAGGAGGAAAGGGTAGGTTTTACTTCTGATAGAAACAGCACAATCCTGCAAGTGTATAGGATCCTGGCCATTGTGTATCCAATGGGGTAAATCCACTGTTAGTTCCAATTAAAGTAGACTCACTGGAATCGAGACTTGCATAACATGTGAGGTTTTTTTTTTCCATTTTTCAGATACCAGTTTTCAAGATAGAGGGAACAAAACACAATCTTGGAAGCCTCACAATATATAATACACTACCTTGAGTCTTTCATAGTAGTAACATTGATTCACATGCTCATATGCGATTTAGGAAAGTCAGCTGAATTACTAGTAAAGTCAATAAAAGGAAACAAATATAAATACACACACACACACACACACACATACACTTACTTCTAAAAATCCACAGCAAAGTATACACACAAAACTGCCAGTAGAAAATTTTTCTGACACTTGCTTCATCATTGCTAGAAATTACACCGGGCAAAAGAAAGAAGTCAAAATGTCACAGAAAGAAACCATTTTATGTTACCATACCACCTTCAATTCTTAATACAATTACCGTTGTATTACCTCCTGCGATCAACAAATCAATCATTAAGAGTCAGGAGCTTTCTCTGAGAGTTAGGAGTTTTCATCCAAAAAATGACATTCTTTGAGATCCATTCCCCCTTCTCAACCATTTTAACAGCCACTTGATATTTCACAGAAACATACATGAAAAGGATTAAAAAGAAACTCAAGCAAAGAAAACAAGGGTTAGCATCCACTGTATTAAAATTAGCTCCCTAGACAACAAAAGGGAAAAGGAAAATGCCAACAGTGAAGCAGTGGGAAGATACAGAGAATGGTCTTACATTGTTAACAGTAGTAACAGTGCTACAACTATTAAGACACTGAAGCCATTTCCACACTACATTGTTATAGTGCTATTATTTCACTTTCAACATCCTGTGGAATTCTGGGGTTTGTAGTTCACTGAGGCCAAAGAGCTCTCTGGCCGAGAATTCTAAATGCTCCTCTCTAAATAAGACAATAAAATAAATAAAATAAGACATGAGATTTAATCATTTAAGCCTGTTGCAGATCTAGGAGTCAAAAGAAACTACTGGCAACACTTTCAGATTTTGGAACATTTTATAACAATATTAGCCAGCTACTAGTAATTTATAGGTTTCTTCAAGCACACACATTGCAATTACCAACTCAATCACTAATTCAATAGTGGGTTCTGTGTTCAAGAGATGAGAAAGAGTGTAAGAAGTGCCTTGGGCTAGGTCCTGACCTAATTCCATTTTTATGGTTTGGTCTAAGTATTGGATAAAAACAAGACAGTTATGAGTGCTCAAATAAGACTTGTATGTAATTCCTTTTACCTGTTACTGAAACATCCACATTACCATACACCTGAACAAAACATTCTGGCAAAGAAAATATGCATAGCAACACATACAAACTTTGTGACAGACAGAGGGACAGAGAGCCCAGAGCCATTTTTTACAAATAAAGCACTACAGAATGCATTAACTCTATTATATAGGATGTTAGCAGAGTGAGGTTTACATTATGAACCCCTTTTCATTATTTTGCCTTGATGCTCAGTTAGCACAAATTTGGCAAGACAGCCATGCAGCAAAGCCAGGAAACGCAGAGAGGAAGGGAAGAGGCAATAATCAAAAGGACAGATGCCAAGGGATGCAGCCCGCGCTCCCTCCTCTGATAGCCCAAGGAGAAGCAGACCCTGCTGGCCTCTTCACTGCTGACGAGGCTCTGAGCAGCCGCCTCACTCAGGATAGTTGAACAGAAAAAGACAAATCAAGGACCTTTGAACAATTCCATCTTTAATGTTCCTTCAATTCAAATGATCAGCAAGGAGCAATTTACAAAACTAATGGCAGGTAGTTTAGCAGAGCTAAACTGCTGTTGTTTGCCTCCAACTGGCAGAAATGCAATAGATGATGGAGTAATTGTTTTTGAGGTAATTGGCTTAAAGCAGCCAAATACCAGTGACGCAAACATGTGACCCCAAGGAACACACAGTACCAATCATCATCATCATCATCTAGTAATTCATTTTATATACAAACACACACACATACACAAACACACATGGGACACCTAGGTGGGAAAAAGTCCACTTTTACTTTGCCCAGGTTTATGAAACAAGGGCCTATTCTGAAGCTGTTTATTTTCTATTGACATTAATGAGTTTTGGATGGAGTTCAAGAATGGAACTCCATCTTTTTCCCATGTTAATAATTGGTTCCCACAAACTGAACTGGCAGCAGTCTGTTAAATTTTGAAGCCCAGACTCCTTCCCTGTACTTCACTCCAAATTAAACTTATTCTACTATCTAGTTTAAACAAATTTGTTTACCACAAGTAAGCAGTGTTTCCAGTGTCATCCGAACCACTGTTAATATGCAATTTGATGACTGTCACAAACTGTTGTACTGCTCCTGATTAGGCAAGTTATGCTAGATAACCAGTAGGGCATGGGTCAAGAATCTGATGTTAGGCCATTTCCACACTACACTGTTCTAGTGCTGTTATTCCACTTTCAACATCCTATGGAGTCCTGGGTTTTGGAGTTTAGGGAGAGGCATTTAGAATCCTCAGCCAGAGAGCTCTTGGGCCTCAGGAAACCACAAACCCCAGAATTCCACAGGATGCTGAAACTGAAATAATTGTACAAACTGCCAATGCCAGTTTAGGCTACGTCACCCAAAGTATCATCAGTTCCAAGACCCAGGAACAGTAGCATTCTAGCATGACATTCAGTTCCCAAGAACAGTTCTCAGTTCCCATCAGTTCTCAATGCTACTCTTTAATAACATGTTCGACTGAATTCAGAACTCAGCTTTCCATGAGGTTTGACTATGCTAGCTATTCTCAAATAAATGAAAATGAAATGGGATGAGGGAAAATAGGATGACAGTTTTAAAATGTATCCTTCATAGAAGAGGGATGTTGTTCTTCCTATTGACAAAACAAGAAACAAACAACTTTAAACAATTCAAAAGTAAAGTGAAGTTAAACTTGGAAGTATTTGCACATAATACGCCAAAAGGCAGACTCACCATGGTTTGCTACTAATGAAGAGCATGTTGCTACATACATCTCTTGTGCTCTTGCTTTGTTTCTCCAAGCAAATGGGTAAGATAAACCATAAATAAGGAGCTTTGTGAGATGTCTAAATTGGACTCCTTGTTTGTTACTCCCAAACAATCCAAAACATTTTATGCCTGACTTGCAAAACTATCTTGTTTAGGACCAACAAGCCAAGAACTTGAGTCTGAATATCAAACAAAGCCTTTTAATTTCGTTTTATCTGCTCACGCAAAGAATGGAGCAAATAACCTGCATGCAACAATTTGCTCCTTTTGATAGTAAACCAGGTTAAAACAGCAATTCTGGATTAATATTATGAATAAATGTAACACTAGGAACAACTTCCTAATTCCCAGAGCAACTCCCCTCAAAAACAAGATATCTAGAGAGGATAGGAAGAGATCTCCATTAAATGGGGGACACAGACTTTGCTTTTCACCAGAATCGTGAGATCCGCCAGCTGGTGCCAGATGCAAAAGGCAAGTATTTGGGAAAAAAGATGATACCTATGAACAGCTGCTGAATCAATGAGCTCAATATTCTTCTACTTTTTGAAAAACCTGGTTACTGTAAGCATTCTCAATTTTGGCAACACAAATTTGGAGGTGCAGAGTAAAACTTCTTTCATTTTTTCTATTGCTTAAATGGGAATAGGAAATCCTGGCTGATCTACTGCAAATCTCCAGAAATCTATAAGAGGAACCATAAGGCCACCATCAACTGGGAATGTTTTACATATAGGATCCTTTGGCCTGAGAGCCAGTTTGGTGTAGCATCTTGAACACTGTACTGTGACTCTACAGGCAAATGGCCATGGAAACCCTCTGGATGACCCTGAGCAAGTCACATTCTCTCAACCTCAGAGAAGGGCAAAGGCAAACCCTTTCTGAACAAATCTTGTGAAGAAAACCATATGATATGGCCACTTTAGGGTTGCAGTAAGCTAGAAACAACTTGAAAGCACACAACAACAACAATATTTGACTTAAGGATCTGCTGTGTGTCTTTCAGTTCTATATTCCTGAAACTTACCCAACAACCAGAATAGAAGAAAAATTCAACATTTAGAAATTTTCTCTTATTCTAGAAAATTTCACAGAGTAAATCAGAGTAACTACTTCTGAGGTAACTTCCATATTATCATCTCTCCCTCACCCCACTTTGACTGTTGGGGCAGGGGTAGAGAGTTGCAGTTGCTCTGGGTGCCAATTTTCTACTCCAGAATCCTATAGGAAGAAACATAAAGTGCCAAACACACAAAAAACAAATAACATAAACTGGAAGAGGCCAGGAGTCCACTTTTAGTTTTGAAAAATATGTATCTTCTAAAGTTAAACAATGAAGAAGGGGACCTGTGATGAACTTCAGAGGCAAAGTTGTACTCCTGCAGACTTCCAGGAAGGGCGCTTTACCTTTTCTAAGGCCAGAGAAAAGAGTGACCTAGGAAGTTCAGACGCACCAATGTTTCCAAAAACCAAACTTGGGGGAAAGCATTTTGGGAAAACTTGTGTATCCCCCTTGGGATGTCGTGAGGCAAACAGCTTAGTTTATTGTAGGTAAGGCAGTAGCATATCACAAGCCTAACATTTCCAGTAATACTACCAGCAAATTTATCTATTAAAAAATAATTTAAAAAATGGTTAATGGGTTCACCAAGAAATCAAGCTAGCAAAAGAAATACTGGGACAGGAAATTTTTCTGCTTCATTGAGCTGCAAAATATGCTACTTTCTTTTCATCTCTAATTACTTTTAAAGCCTTTCTATTATGGTTTCTTGCTTAAAAACACAAAACAGGTGGCAAATTATAAGTACAATAACTAAATTATTTATTTGTTCAATATAGAACCAATTCTTGTGCAAAATCTATTAATTATCTAATGGTATCCTCCCATTAAGGCAACTAGCATTTTTACATTAGGTTTTAATCCCAAACTTCCTTCTGAAATTTTAGCTGCCCATGGTCATTTTTTCATTCCCTGTAACTAAATAATAGAAACACGATCTTACTTAAAGTAACAAAAGCAGTCTTCCTTTTACTCAAATGAACTACACTGAGCTACACTGAACTACAAACTCTTTGGAATATGGACTGATGTTTGCATTTGTACAACATCTGCAACAATTAACCCTGTGGTTACCTCTAGGCAACACTGCAAAATAAATACTCTCATGTGTTTTCAACAGTCAGTATTATTGCTCCAACCTGCAGACAATGAAAGCATCACAAGAATGTTACAGAAAAATTTTCCCTAGTTTTTACAGATGGCTGATGGCCTTGGCATTTAAACAGTTAAAGAATTAATTCTAACATCAAAGTTTCTGAAAAAAAATGGAATTCACTCTATTGGCTCCTTTTATTCCAGACATTATTGTGTCTTATATACCAGTCAAGGTCTTCACTCCCTTAGGAGCAGTCTCTCCCTCAGGCGAGTGACGGGGGAAGTCCACCCATACTAATTCCCATCATTTCTCTCCCTGATGTACATATACATAATGACCATTCACTTTTGGCTTTTTTCCCCTCAGAACCTCACTTTTGCTGTGCCCCAATGAGAGAACACACAGAGATTCTGAGTAATATTAAAGAAGGAACAAAGCCCTACTCAGATTTTGTCAGGCAGATGAAGATGAGAGCTCTTCTGGAGAGCAGACCTTGGTTCTGAACTGGGTTTATACCATTCTGAAAGGCAGTTCATAGGCCTCCTCTCCTCCTCGTTTTTTTTTCCCCTCTCACAGCTGCTTCAGGACTTGCTGTGGACTCAGACAACAAAATGAGAGGAAGAAAGGAGCATATGAAAAGGCCACACTGATGTGCACTATTAGATAAACATGTACATGTTAACCTGCTGATGCAAAGTAGAAATGTAATGGTTGTGGAAATGCAGAAGCCATGGAAAAAGTACACTGTTCATTTGTTTGTTAAAATTTGGGGAAATTGGGAAAAAATTTTTTAAAGAGAACCAGCCAAAACTGGCCGACCACCAGGGACTCTTTTAAAAATAGTATTTTGGAATTAACATGTTAGCTACTGACTTCCCACCATTTATATTAACTCTCATTATTATACCCTCTTCATCTGATTTCTCTAAACTTAGGGAGTTACTTGCTGAAATCCTGTGGTCAAGAATACTAAAAGAGAAAGGAGTTCATGACGGACGGGAGTTTCTTAAAAGTGAGATACTGCAGGCACAACTGAAAACTGTGCCAACAAGGAGGAAAAATGGCAGGTGTCTAAAGAAACCGGAATGGATGACTGAAGAACTCTCAGCTGAGCTAAGTGTTAAAAGATACATGTACAGGAAATGGAAAAATGGTGAAACCACCAAAGAATTCAACCAAATAGCTAGGAGCTCTAGGGAGAAGGTCAGAAAAGCTAAAGTGCAGAATAAACTCAGGCTTGCCAGAGACAGCAAAAACAATAAAAAGGGCTTTTTTAGGTATGTCCGCAGCAAAAGGAAAAACAAGGAAATGATAGGATCACTGCGTGGAGAAAGTGACCAATTAATAATGGGGGGCGAGAGAAGGCAGAACTACTCAATACCTTCTTTGCCTCAGTTTTCTCCCAAAAGGATAGAAGTACCCAACCTGGGGCGTGGAGAGCAGGTGAGGAAGTGAGGGAAATGCAACACAGAATAAGTAGAGAAGTAGTACAGGAATATCTGGCTAAACTAAATGAATTCAAGTCCCCAGGGCCAGATGAATTACATCCAAGGATATTAAAAGAACTGGCAGAAGTCATTTCTAAACCACTTGCAATAATCTTTCAGAACTCTTGGAGAACAAGAGAAGTCCCAGCAGACTGGAGAAGGGCAAATGTCGTCCCCATCTTCAAGAACAGGAAAAAAGAGGACTCTAATAATTATCGCCCAGTCAGCCTGACATCAATTTCAGGAAAGATCCTAGAGCAGATCATTAAACGGTCAGTTTGTAACTGCTTAGAAAGCAATGCCGTAACCACTAAAAGCCAGCATGGATTTCTCAGAAATAAGTCATGCCAGATTAATCTTATCTCTTTTTATGATAGGGTTACAGGCTTGACAGATGAAGGGAATGCTGTAGACATAGCATATCTTGACCTCAGTAAGGCCTTTGACAAAGCTCCACATGACATTCTTGCAAAGAAGCTAGCGAAATGCGGCTGGACAGGGCTACTGCTAGTTGGATTTGTAACCGTTTGACCGACTGAACCCAAAGGGTGCTCAGCAATGGCTGCTTTTCATCCTGGAAAGAAGTGACTAGTGGGGTACCAAATGGTTCTCTCCTGGGCCTGATGCTATTCAACATCTTCATCAATGACTTGGATGAACAAGTAGAGGGCATGCTGATCAATTTTGCAGATGATACCAAATTGGGAGGGGTTGCTAATACACCAGAGGACAGGATCAAATTTCAAAATGACCTTGACGGATTGGAGAGCTGGGCCAAAGCTAACAAAATGAATTTCAACAGAGAGAAATGTAAGGTCCTGCACTTAGGCAGAAAAAATGGAAGGCATAAATATCCAGTGGCTGGATAGCAGTATGTGTGAAAGGGATCTAGGAGTCTTGGTAGATCACAAGCTGAACATGAGTCAGCAGTGTGATGCGGCAACCAAGAAAGACAATGCAAGTCTTGGTTGCATCAATAGGAGTATGGCGTCTTGATCGAGGGAGGTAATGGTACCACTCTATTCTGCATTGCTTAGGCCTCATTTGGAATACTGTGTCCAGTTCTGGGCACCTCAATTCAAGAAGGATGTCGACAAGCTGGAACGTGTCCACAAGAGGGCGACCAAAATGGTGAAGGGTCTGGAAGCCATGCTCTATGAAGAACGCCTTAGGGAGCTGGGTATGTTTAGTCTGCAGAAGAGAAGGTTAAGAGGGGACATAATAGCCATGTTTAAATATTTGAAGGAATGTCATGTTGAGGAGGGAGCGGGCTTGTTCTCTCCTGCTCCAGAGACTAGGACAAGGAGCAATGGATTCAAGCTGCAGGAAAGGAGATTCCACTTGAACCTCAGGAAGAACTTCCTGATGGTCAGAGCTGTCCAGCAGTGGAATATGCTGCCTCGGAGAGCGGTAGAGTCTCCTTCTTTGGAGGTTTTTAAGGAAAGGCTGGATGGCCATCTGTTCGGAATGCTCTGATAGGTGTTCCTGAGTAGCAGGGGGTTGGACTCGATGGCCCTGGGCTCTCTTCCAACTCTATGATTCTATGATTCTACCAAAAAAAAGTATTATAGGCTATGTCAGTGGTTCTTAACTTAGGGTTCATAAAGCCCTGCTGCTGAACAACAGCAGCAGCAGCAATAGGGACATGTGGTGAGGGGTGTTGGTGCTAAAACTGCTCCCTTATTTGCAAACAAAGGAGCAGTATGGGTCCATACACATGCCTGCTGCCACGTCCCTTGGTGCCCACACCCCGTGCAGACAAAAGGGATACAGCAGCAGGCATGTACAAGCACCAACCTATGACTCTGGAGACCAGGGTTTGAATCCCCATTCAGCCATGGAGGCAATGGGTGGCCTCAGTCAAGTCACATTCTCTTAGCTTCAGACAAAGGCAAAGCCAACAAATTGTGCCAAGAATATTCCCATGATAGGTTCATATTAGGGTCACCATAAGTCAGTTTTCAAAGGAAAGAGGCATGATGGCTACAAAGAACCTCCCCTGTCAGCAGCACTTGTTGTGTGTCTTCAAGTCAATTCAGACTTATGGCAACCCTATCACATTTTTTTTTCTTTTTTGCAAGATTAAGTCAGAGTGGGTTTGCTTTTGCCTTCCTCTGAGGCTGAGAGAACGTGACTTGCCCAAGGTTACCAAGCGTCTGAGTGGAAATTTGAATCCTAGTTTCCAGAAGCTTTTAATAAATAAATATTTTAAGATTTAAATCTAAATTTAAACATTTAAATCTTGTTTAGGTCTTGGAGGACACTGGCAACATATTATATTTACAGGAGGTCCTTGATACAGAAAAAGTTAAGAATCACTGGGTTATATCATTACTTGGAATCCATTCCTCCTGCAGGAAGGATCATAAGCTTTGTTATATGAAGGCCTTACCATCATGCTGCAAGAGGGAGATGCCTGGTAAAATGCTAAACTGTATTCTCGGACCAAATACCTGAAGACGCTCTGTACAATAACAATAGCATGTACATTTCTATACTGCTTATCAGCTAAGTGCTCTCTAAGTGGCTTTACAGTGTATTAGCTAATTGCCCTCAACAAGCTGGGTACTCATTGTACCGACCTGCAGAAGGATGGAAGGGTGAGTCAACCTGGAAGGATCGAACTTACAACCTTGTGGCTGCAGTACCAGCATTTAACCACTGTACCACCAGGGCTCTTGTTAAAGTTCCATTGCTACATGGAAAATGCTACTACAACTTCCATTTTCAGGCACAAATGAAAGTGCTGGTTATGAGCCAGAGCAGACTAATGGTATGACCATTTGACTATGACTCTGGAGACCATGGTTCAAATCTCTGCTCAGACGTGGAAACCCGCTGGGCAACCTCAAGCAAGTCAAACGCTCACAGTCTCAGAAGGAGGCAACCGCAGACGCCTCTGATCAAATCTTGCCAAGAAACTCCTGTGACACATTCTCATTAAGGTCACCATAAGTCAGAAAATGAACAGAAGGCACACAACAACTTAAGTTACAAAAGCCTTTTTTGAAGGACCATTTGCTCCTACATAAGCCTGTCTGAGATCTTTGAAGAAGACTCTTCTTTCAACACCTTCACAGACATGAGCCAGGGCCCTCTTGATGCTACTCCTAGGCTCTAAAATTCCCTTGCTAGAGTGGCTATGATGCCCCCCTCTTTGTTGTTCTTTTGTTGGTAGGTAAAAACTTCTATTCAAACTTGCTCTGGGAAACCAACCTCAAGGGCTTTTTAGCAATGTGCTGTTTTATTGATTTTTATCTTTGTTTTTTAAATGGATTTATTTTACATGGCTTTATTTCTACAAATACTTTAATATAATTTAAAGAATAACTTCATGTACGCTTTTATTTATGCCTCTGCATGTGTTTTGAGTAGTGCAGTGGTCTGAGCACTGGACTATGAACACGGAGACCAGACTCTGACTCCCTACTCGGCCCTGGAAACCTACTCGCTGACCTTGGGTGCGTCACACACACACACACTCAACCCCAGAAAATCCTGTGAGAGGTTCACCTTAGGGTTGCCACAAGTCAGAAACAACTTGAAGGCACACAACAATAATAATGTATTGTTATTTTAACTTTGTAAAGCGAACTGTAAATCCAAGCTTTGGAAAAAGGCAGAACGTAAGCAAATAAATAATAATGTTCTACACATCTGAAAGCTAATAAGGGAGCTTAAAAGCCATTTGAACAATGTAAAGTTGTGACAGCAATATCTCTTACATGTTTTACACATCATTCTAAAATAATTACTAATAAAACCCAAAAATATTTCAATGTGTGGAGGAGGAAGGAAACAAAAAACAAGAAAGAAAGTGCTTCATCCATTTTTTTCTGGTTTATTTCTAATTTTTAAATCCTTCAAATCTTTAGTGTATTTTTTTCCTGGCCTTCTTGCTCATTTTTGTCATCCGCAACGATTCAGTGCTTGGTGTTGCTGCTATTGCTGCAATGGATTTCCTTCAAAAAAATTACAGTTTCAAACCTCTCTGCTCTTCCTGATCAAGCAGGGAGGGAACTACTTTCTTCTGGCAGGAATGACTTTGGTAAGTATAATCCAGCTCAATTCATGCTTTCAAAGCACTCTGCTCTCTCTTTCAAAGTACACTTTTCTCAGATCTACAAAGATGCCTTTTCCAAGCTCAGCAGTCTCTTGACAGAACAACTCAGGAGCACTGAAGGGGCAGGGACAATGGAGGTGTTGAAAGCACACATCTGCAAGCCATGGATTGCTCACCTCTTAGGATGCTGCCCCAAGATATTGTACAAAGACTAACAGCATAACCCGTCAGATTTGGCGTACGCCAGCAAGCCTGGCCTCTCTACTACAAGGAAGAAGAAACAAAAATAGAGAACATCAGGGTGATTTCATACTTTTCCATTAAACACAGCAGCACAAAAGCCCAGCTATGTTCAACCCCAACTGGCTAATACAATAACTTCTCACAAATCACTGTCCAGCCATTCTAGGTACATATGGAGTTGCTTTATATTGAGTCAGTCCATCTAGACCAGCAGTGTTAACTCTAACTGGCAGCAGCTCAGTAGTTTCAGACAGGAGTCTTTCCTGGACCTATCTGGAGATGCTTGAGATTCAATCTTTTGCATTTATCCTGGGACACCATCCTGGGAAACCATGGAGATCCTGATTAGTTTATCTTGATTCAATGATGAGTCAGATAAGAGTACAGTCCTCTCTCCACGTTTGCTAGGGTTAGGGACACAGGACCCCCATGAAAGTGAAAAAAAACATGAATAACTCTAGGCCGCTCCAAATAATATTTAACAAACAAAAAAGTATGATCACCATATTCAACCCACCATGGATTCCTTTGAGGCACCAGAGTTCTTTCACAAGGCAGAAGTGGGTGGCTGGTGGGGCTTACTGCCACCTCCACTGCTCCCCCACACCATTTTTAACAGACATTTACAAGTCTCATTAGAAGTTTCTCAGTCTCACAAAGCTTGCAGTCCCTATTAAAAATGGCACAGAGAGGCAGCAGAGGGGACAGCAAATAATCTGTGAATAATCATATCCGCAAAAGTGAAACCCGCAAATGTAGAGGGCTGACTGTACATAAATTAAATCCACATGGGACAGTTGCTATTAGTCAGGAGATCCACAGAATATCATCAGGTAGTGGATGAGGCTCCACTTCCTTTCAAAGATAGGATTCACAGCTAAGAGTTAACTCTTGGACTTAGCTTATTGGATGTTCAAGTGGAAACTGTGACCAAGAGTATTTTTTTCCTTTAGAATATGTTTGTACCTGGTACAATAAGATTCAGCCATTGTAATGCCCGTATTAGTTCCATTTCAAATGGAATACACTAGCATATTCCATTTCAAACGGAAATCTGTATTCCATGTGGGTTTCTCCTTGAAAACCATTCAGTAACTTCACTTGGTACAGAAGGTTGCAATGAAAATCGATATAAATGGTTTCAGTCACATTAACCCTTCATTTCGTTCATTTCTAGGTACAACTCAAGAAGTTCATTGTTAGGTTTGGTCTTGAATGACTTGGGGCCAAGCTATTTGAGGAGTTTTCTTCTCCCATGTGAATCTACCTATTTCTTGAGATCAGCTGATATGACTCACATACTATGGTCTTCTGAGCTCTGGTCAATTGTATTAACACATACGAAGGCTTCTTCCAGGGTAAGGCTTCATATGAGGAATTTCTACCTAGAAGATCTTAGAACATCAGTAAAGAGGAAAAGAATATTATCAGTGCCTGAAGGCATTTCTTGTTCAATAAGCTTTTAATTCTGTTGCTGCCTATGGCTTGCATCCAATTGTTGACACAAACTAAAGTAGATGCACTGAATCAATACAAATTACATACATGTTGACTTCCCAAGCTTCCATTGATTTCCTGGTTCTACCTTAGTTGGGACTAATACCTGACTTTAAGCCCAAGTTGTTAGGTATTATTTACTGGCTGCTTTTTGTTGTTGCCGTTTTTCTCTGTCTTATACTTTTTGTAGTTATTGTAGTTACTTGTTCTATTATTCGCAAAG